>OU342736.1:505899200-507099200 GCA_910589765.1 Avena atlantica | reverse complement strand
ATGGCCACGAGCGGCGGTACCGGCGGAGGTCGGCAGCTTGCCGGGGCCGAGGACGAGGACTACGGGTACGTGGACCCTCCGCCGGACACCAACCGCCGTGGCGCCGGCGCCCCCATCCCGCACAGCTGAATCGATCAGTCGATCGATCGATTCGATCCACCACGCATCCCGCCATCTTTTCGTGTATCTCTTTTCCCGGCACTAGTGTAATTTGCATCGAGAATTTCAAATTAATATATCTGTACTACGTACGTATACATGCATATGGTCAATCAGTTGGTCATGACCAAGAACGAGGTACCGGGAGACTGATTGACTGAGAGCGTACATACTGAGCTCCATCGTCGATCGTACAACCTGTACTGACGTACACGAGTAACGTGTTCGGTATGCATATATACTTGTGACCGGTAACTACGTACTCGAGCACGTACCAAGTAGCTAGGATTAGGCAACGCGTTGACGCCAGCTTCTCATAACAATGCATGGCCACACCAGAGGAGATCCATGGCCGTCTCCACGAATTCGGGGAAACGCAGAAAAGATCTCTAGCTAAACTGGATTTTCCATGCTTATTTGTATTCCGAGAAGACAGTGATTCTTCATGGTGCTTTATAAACCAAAAAATAGCAATTCTAAAACTGAATTAAAAAACTATACATGAATTAGACTTCAGACTTTGTCAAGAGAAAATTGATCGTGCAAATCCTTGATCGGCCTCCTATTTCAAGGCTGAGATGAGATCAACTGATTTGGGGTGTGGTAAACGGACGATGCGTTTTTTTTTTTCAGTCAGGTGCATATATATGCTCCTGACTTCTTAAATGAATTTTAAACTATTAAAATTTGTCCAAAAATTCGGACAGAGAGTGTCTGGTGTATATCTCTATGTTCTACGTGCATGCTCGCAAAGTTGTTTCCAGATTTTTTTTTCTTGTTTACACAGGACATAAAAAATATTGGGTTTCCTCAAAACTTGGCATGCGCACACAGAAAACAATATATACTAGCAAAAAAATTCAACGGATTTTTTCTACTCCCTCCGATCCATATTAATTGATTTTGATTTATCAAAATTTAAATGAATTTATATACTAAATAGTGTCTAGATTCATTCAAATCTAAAAAAATCCGAGTCAATTAATATGGGCCGGAGGGAGTAACATGATTTGTTGGGCCACGGAGTACTTTGGGCCCATGAAGAAGACAACGGGAGAAGCTTAGGCCCATACCCACGCGGATATAGAAACAGAAAGAAAAAAGAAAACACGAATAAAATAGAAGAAGAAACAGAAGAAAGACAGATAGACACCAAATGGGCCAGGCCTATATACATATGGGGTGTGGGGTGCGTTGTATACACCGACGTGTATAGGACTTTCCCTAGGATGACGCACCACGAGAATCAATCACTGGAGACTGGGTCATAAAAGTAGATTTATAGGTGGGCTATTAAGGGAATATTTTGCCCCAGTTTTTGGGTCCTATGCGATCGCCTAGCTCGCACGAGCCCTTGAACGTGCTTGAGGAGACTGAACTGTTAGGGTATTATCTATGTATAAGGTGAACCTTTGCTATAAGATAGGACCCACGTAGTTTATGGAAATGGCTACAAGGTATAAGGTCAAGTTCACCAGAAGCTGGAACCCACATATCTGATAAAAGTACACACAAGCAAGAGAGGGAGGAGAGAGTAAAATAATTGTTTATTGCTTGTGGACAACTCATAAGCTTGTAGGTCACCCTTAAAGGAAAATCTACTAAAATAAACCTCCACTATGTATATGGATAGCCTTATGGACTACCTTTTGACTTGTGGATAACCTTATAAACTACATAGTGGATGCCCTTATTACATCTCCTCCGCATGCGAGGCAGCGGGATCACAACCAAAGCTCCCTCCCGATCTCCACCTACGAATGCAAGTGGACGTCCGTTAGACTATCCAGTGGACTCAGCAATTTATTTCCTACGAATGCAAGTTGACCAAGGAATAGTACTTGTGATGGACTCAGCAATTTATTTCCTAAACTTTGCATGGCATCCAGCGGACTGTCCGCCTCGTCCGCTGGACCGCCCACTTGCATGCCTATCTCCACCGGTCAGGACCTAATTCCCTCTTCCTGTGCTTGCTTCCTTGGCGGCAAGAGGGAGCAGGACACTGGTGGAAAAAGGCACATCAGTCTCGGTTCATAACTGCCTTTTGTCCCGGTTGCGCAATCAGGACTGCACAATCAGGACTAAAGACCCCTAACCGGGATTAAAGGGTCTTCACGTGGCTCGGCTCGAGCGCTCGGGCTAGAGGGGCTTTAGTCCCGGTTGGTAACACCCCCTTTATTTTGTGTTTTCCTTTTCATTTTATTTTGTTTTTATCATTCAATTCTTTTTTATTTAGTGTTTTCATTTTTATTTAGTGTTTTCTATTCAACTCGATGCTACTACATATAGTAATGAAGGAATCATTACACAACATCGTCATGAATAGTGATCGAAGTGACTTTTTTCTTCGTGCTTGGTTGAAAATATACATACCATACAAGTTCATGCTTATACAATATATTTTTTCACACGATCCCTATTGTACTCTAAATATAAATTACCGATGGTATTCTTTGGTTGGAGATATGCCCTCCTTAAATAAGAATCCCGCCAATTCTTCTTGAATTGCTCGTACGATTCTTCGATAGGAGACCGTCCCGCATTAGTTCGATCTAATTTAAAGAAGGGGATCAATATATATAAATAAAATTTAACACAATTGATGGTAATAAAATAAGATTTTGAATTTTTTTATGTACTATAAGTTGTTTCATAATTCTGTCATGTTCATAGGTCGTCTTACGAATGAACTCGCAAACATAGTATCCACATAAATTATTTCTGCCTTCTTACCTCAAACACTTTACGAAAATAGAGTTCAACCAAAATAATAATCAAGCATAATAATGGTATTGAAACAAGAATCAAAGATATGCACGGACCTAGCTATAGTACTACTTACATTGAGATCTCGAAATTGCAAGCTCATGTTTCCATTCACCCTAACAGCCTTGATGAACCGTTTCCAAAACCTTCCCGGCAAAGAAAAATGAGTAAATGAGTTATTAATTAGTTGATATCAGGAAATGAACGAAAGATGCAGATACAGTATGATAATGATTTAAATTACCTCAGAAGCATTTCAATCAGGTCCGCCCATATCTCAGCATTTTTATGTTTCGAGTCCATCACAAGTACTATTCCTTGGTCAACTTGAATGATTAACAAAATAAAGCAGAACCTGCACACGTATAACTCATCAATTACACTTAACATCGAGTAATCAAAATGGAATGTGAAAGTACAAAGGAAGTCGTCTAGAGGGGGGGGGTGAATAGGCTTTTAAAATAATTATGGTTTAGGCTCAAGTAAATGCGGAATAAAACTAACATTTAATTTATTGAGCACAAAACCTAGCCACTAAGTTCACCTAGGTGCACCAACAACCTATGCTAAGCAATACAAGCAACAAGGTGATAGCAAGGTATAAATACTTCAAGCACGATGGCTATCACAATGTAAAGTGCATAAGTAAAGGGCTCGGTTGAGAGATGACCGATGGACGCGGAGACGAAGATTTGATTCCCGAAGTTCACTTCCAAAGAAGCTACGTCTCCGTTGGAGAGGTGCGATGGCGCAATGCTCTACGAACACCACAAATGACTCACCTCGAGGTGTGGTGGCTCGATACTCACCCAACGCCACACAAGGCCTCACCCCGGATGCGGAAGCACGCAATGATCACTTGTGCCTCATGGCTAAGGGTTCAAAGGTATCCTCTCCTTTGGACTCCAATATATCTCATGATGATGTGAATGTTGATCATGTAGAAGTAGATGATGATGTAGCTTCTTTAAAAGAGAAGAGGGGCTAGTCCTTCATGCTCTTCATCCAAATAAAAATGCTTGCTCTACTTTCATTGAGATATTAACCTTTGTTATAGAAAGTAGGCAACTTATTGATGAGCACGAGGATACTATTGACAAAATGGGTAGTCTTGAGCATGAGTATGCTAATGACATTGCCAACCTAAATGAAGCTCTTGAAGAGGAACAAACCACTAAGGAATCTCTTGAGGATACATTTGCTCTAGAGCTATCTAGAGCGAAGAAATCTCATGATAGAGATCTTGAAGTGGCACGTTCCCTTCAAATTAAAAATGATGAACTTGAAGTTGCTTATGCCAAACTCCTTGAGGATTTTGAGAACCTCAACAATGGCTCTAGGTTCATCAAGGGTGAGCTCATCAAACTCACCGAGTTACATGAGCAACTTAAAGCTTCTTATTCTAAAGAGCTTTCCAAGTTGACCTCACCTCTTGCATTAAATGATGATGCTTGTGCTACTAACTCTATTTCTTGTGAAGCATCTATCTTGAAGGAGAATATTGAGCTAAAGGCTCAACTTGCTTTGCTAACAAGCAAGTATGGGAGATTAGAATAAAGTCATGCCAAGCTCTCAAGCTTGCATGAGGATCTTCTACTCTCCCATGGTAGGCTAGAGTTAGCTCATGAGGCCATTGTGTCAAAGGTAACATCTAGTGTGTGGACATTAGCACTACTTCTACTACTAATGCTATATTGCCATGTGCTAGTCCTTGTAATTCATACTCTCACAACCATGCTAAATCTTGTGATGAATTGCATCATTTGCCTTGTTGCTCTAACAATGAAGCTTCTACTTCCTCTAGTATTGTTGTTGATACTAACCATGTAGAGGAAGTCAAAGAGCTCAAGGCTCAAGTCACTTCTTTGAAGAATGACTTGAAAAGGTGTCATGAAGGGAAGACCACGCTCAAGAATATGTTGAGTGTGCGACGACCCCCAAGTGACAAGAGTGGGCTTGGATTCAACTCCAACACCAAGAGCAAGCCCACTAACTCGTTGAAGCACAAGGGCAACAAGAAGAAGGGCCAAGGACAAGTGAAGAATCCGGCCAACATTGTGTGCTTCAAGTGCAAGGAAGAAAGGCATCATGTGAGGGATTGCCCATTGAAGAAGAATCCTCCTAGTGGGAAGCAACGAGGGAAGCGGCCTCAAGCTCCTCCACAAGCTCAAGATGGGCCACTTCCCAAGAAGCCTCAATCTCTTCTTCATGGTGCAGCTCCTCCCAAGAAGAAAGATGGAGAGATAAGAACTTGCTACATATGCCGTGAGAAGGGGCACCTTTCTTCCTCATGCACCATGGGTATCTTCTCATCTCATCCTATCTTGATTGATGATGCTTATTTTCTTCGTAAGGATGAGATGGGCAATGTGTTTGCCAAATTTGTTGGTGCCCAAAGTGGTGTCAAGAGAAGAACCATTTGGGTGGCCAAACTTATTGTGACTAACTTCTTAGGACCCAACTTGGTTGGGGACCAACAAGCTAAAACTTGATCAATAGGTGTTTTTGGAGGGCATTGGAGACTTGACAACCTTTTGAAGATTTGAGGGATCTTCATCAAATCCTTCTTATGGAAGTCAAGTTATTTGGGTTATCATGCATCTATTCTATATCCAATGTTCCTCCTTCCGGTAACGTGTGCTTAACTCCTTTACATTATAGTTACTTGCTCCATTGTGCATGTGTTGGTTTTGTACCTTGCATGCGTTTGTACATGTTGTGCTTCTCACTTACTTATTTTGACCTATTATGTATATTTGTGTATGTTGCTTGGCACACCATGTATTCGTGTTTGTTGTCTTGGAGCCTTTATTGATTCTTGTTGGTATCCTAGTTGGCTCTTTTGAGGGATTAATGGACTATTCTGTTTTGGGTGAGTGTCATGCTTAGGCATTCCACAATCCTAAATTGTGTGTACATGAGGAAAACCACTTAGTAGTTATATTATTTGGTTATCTAGTCTCTATGTGGTATGTCTTTCTCATGATAAAATCTTTTCAATAATGTCCATTAATACTTCTATTTTGATCTTTTTTGCCTCTTGTTGAGATTTCTTGGTTTATCACATTATGGGGGAGTCATATGCTTTTTGCATATCACAAACCTAGAAAATGTGAACATTTGAGGTAGTGCCACTTAGAGTTGATATTGAAAATTATCTAGCTCCTATGTGGCACAATGGCTCATACAAGTTCCAATTTTCTTGAATGTTTCTATTGCTCATCTTTTGGATCTTGTTTGTGAGAGTGATTCTTGGTATGTGTTTCCTCATATTTGTATCTTTATATCCTCATGAGAACCACTTGATTATATTTAATCCAATCTGATGCAGCCCGACCTACGGTCGTTACTACATCAAGGTCTCCAACTTACGCCAAGTCGCCATGGACTCCAAAGGTGAATCTGTTCCTCTATGAAAGCTCACTTCCTACCCTATTGAATGGTATGCTACTTCATACTCCGTCACATATTCATTATAGGTTCACACCGACCAGTACGGAGGCAAGGGAGGAAGCCCGGAGCATCAAGCCCGACAAGACGGAAGCTTGGAAGAGGAGGAGGAAGAAGACAGATCAGCAGCTGCCAGGTTCAAGCGGTACTACCAGTCGGCGGAACCGGTACTACCGGTCAGCGGTACTACCGCCCCCTGCTACCGCCCGGTACTGAAGCCTGCGCCATCGCCACTGGATGCCCCGGTACTGGCTTGCGGTACTACCGCCCGCAAGCGGTACTACCGGTCCCCAAAGCGGTACTACCGGTGATGACCGGTACTACCGGTCCCAAGTCCGGTACTACCGGTCATGTCAGTGCCTGCGCGCACTAGTTGGGCCACAACCCATGTATCCCCCCTTTACTTACCTATTCGCCTAGTTTATCCCCAAACTACCCTTGTTAAGTGGTTGGCCTATAAATAGAGCCCCCACCCCTCATGTATCCCTTAGGCATAGATGATAGACTAAAGACAACCCCCATTGTGGAATCTCTAGTTTTGCCTCATCCCCTTTACCAAGGGCGACTATCGTCAGCAACCTCGATTGGACTTTGCATCACGCATCCATCGTTGAACAAGGCCTTGGGTTCTCGGTTTCTCGCCCCCAAGTCGTCAAGACCCTCCTCAAGGTGTTCTTCCCTCTCCGATGTGGATTTGAGGGAGCACGTTGACCGATCTTTCCTTGCGAGGATTCTATCGGACCGGTGGCCGCCGTTCGGGAGCAATCGGCCTTGTATCGTGTGAGTTTTGCGTGTGTTCATCGTGTTTTTCGCGAGGTGTGTGTTCGCTTCCGCTACCTTCTCCCTTTCCCCTCGCTTTCCCATCGATTTGACCACGAGATCCGTGAAGATCGGGCACCCAAGAGGTTAACCCCTCCATCATCTGGTATCAGCAGCTTTTGGTTGCCACGGATTTCTCATCGATTTGGTCTTTTCCCCATAAATTCGTAAATTCCACCAAAAACAGCCCCAATTCGTGTTTTGGATCGATCTGTGATTTGAGTGCGTTTTGGTAGGTTTTGATCCGTGGATTACTTGCTAAACTTGTTGATCTACCTTCCTTTGCGTTCCCATGGCCTAATTCCTTGATTTCCCCCTTCGATTTGGTGTTTTTCTTAAAGATTTTCCGCCCAAATCACCCCAAAATCGCGAAAACGCGTCAAATCTGGGCATCCCAGGTCCAAGCGGTACTACCGGGTCCAAAATCCGGTACTACCGCACTTAACCGGTACTACCGGACCCAAAAGACCGGTACTACCGCCCTATTCTGATCCAAAACAGCAGGTTCCAGATTTCAGCCTCTCACCGTTTTAAGCATAACTTTTGCATACGAACTCGGATTTTGGTGTTATTTAGCTCGTTTCGAAGAGGATAAGGAGATTTACATCATCATCCACGTGGTTCATGCTATCTACTCCATCCAAATTCCGTGAGCAAGGCGAAATCCAACAATAAAGGGTGAAGATCGGCGACGAAAGGTATAAACATTCCGCGACTTCTCCTCACTTGCATTCCTTTGTGAACCCCACTATCTTTGCGAGCAACAAACACCTATTGAGACTAGTTACTCTTATGATTGCTTGGGCTATGCACATTTGATACCTTGTAGATTCCGAGCAAACATTGTGAGCGCTATCTCATATAGTTAGCTTGTATAGTTGTTGGCACAAGGAAGAGGCAAGTGAAAAAGAAATAAAAAGAAAAAGAGTGATACAAAAAGAAAAAAAATAGAAAAAAGAAAAGAAAGATATATACATGTGCCTCATAGCATAGGAAGCGCAAGCTCGATGAACATCATATAGGTGGTACTTATTGTGCATATCTTGTAGCCCACCAATCTTATGCAATCGAACTAGCGTCTCTCCTTGTACTTGTGTGACACGAGCTTATAGTCTTCGCTAGGTAATCATTTGGTTATTAGCTCACTTTCTCCGTTGCACAAGTCCCATTTATCCCACCGTGTGTGTTTCCTTGTACATATTTCCTATCTTGTGGATTAACTTGTTTTGCTTGGTGATCATTGTGGTTCTTTACTTGCCATTACAACATCTTGATTTTAGATTGGTTCTTGACATGCCATTTTCCATACCTATCCACCATAGGCCTTGTGTGTGTGTGTTTTTTTGTTGGTAGTTGGTTTTGGTGTTCCGCGTGAACTTCACTTTGCTTGGTTTATTGCTCTCAAGTGTGGCCACTTTCACGATACGATCTTCCAAGGTAAAGTAAGGTTTGACGTTGTATCCCTAACACCCTCTACCACTTCCATATACAACACTTGGTCTTGTGAAGCATGTTTAGGGACTCCGGGACCAAGGATAATTTCTATGAAGAATCCATGATGAGCCACCATGCCTATGTCTCCACAAGCATGGATAACATGATGGAGCACTACACCAACAATGGCTCCACATGCTTGGGTGACATGGAGTGCTACAACAACAACAACTCCCCAAGCATGGGCGACTTCAAGAACGACAACGACAAGCTCCTCAAGTCGCACCGGCCAAGACGGAGCCTACACCTCGAGTGCGCCAAGGTCCACCATGAAATGGACAAGTTCGAGAGCGACCTCCACAACTTCAAGAAGGACATGGACAATGACTTCGACAAAAACATGAGCATGGTCGCCAAGACTAATGATGCCTTGTGCTCATTAGAAGAACTTATAAGGAAGCGTGCCAAGGACAAGGGTCATCGTCGCGAGCGTCATGTGGATGACCAAGTGCGCCACCTACACCAACCATCGGCAAGGCACACCAATGACCTCCGTCGACACCGTCACAAGGCACCTTCAGCTACTAGTGCCACCACCAAAATGGCACCAAGAGCAAGCCTTCGTCCACGCCATCAAGCTTCAATGACTACGCTTGCATTTGAAGACCTCATGAACAAGGAAAATGGAGACCTCTACTTCGCCAAGTTGGATAGCATGAGCCTACCTCCACCGCTACTACAAGATGGCCACAAGACGGTCGAGCATGGGATTTTCCCTTCAACCATGGAGGCGAGCAATGATGCCCATCTTATGGCATCCAACCTTGGAGGCGACAAGGTCAAGAATGGTGAGCATGGGATTTTCCCTTCACCAAAGGAGGCGCATGGAGTTGAGGAACCCGAGCCTACCCCCATATGCTTGAGTGATGATGTGGTACCAATCCCATGTGAGTATGAGAGCCACTTAGCCCACTTGAGTGAGAACTAGAGTGACATGAGTGACTCCACCTTATGTGAGATTGAGTGCTTCCACTTGGAGGGCATGAGCGATACTCCCAGTGAGTTGAGAGTGGTAGTTGATAGGTCAAGTGAGACCATTTCGAATTCTAACAACTTACCCTCTACCTTTAGTGTGTTCTCTTGTGTTGTGCTAGGTTCCATGGATGAAGACGCGCCAAGCCATGAAGCAAGGATGCCTCAATTGGAGAAGATGTACATGGTGCACGAAGATGATGCTACGCCATGGCTACATCAAGAAAACGAAGTCGTCCACAAGGAGGCCACTACTTCCACAACACCCACTTCATATGAGAGGTATGAACAAGGTAACAATAAGGGTGTTGATGATGCCATGATCCCACTAGTGGACATGATGAATTGTGAGGATATGCATGCTATGGATGATACTTGTGACATTACATATGCTTCATCCACATTCCCATGTGATGCTTTGCCTTTGCATAATATTGATCATGTGGAATTGTTTGATTGCGATATCATCATAAACATGCCATGCTATGCATCTTGTGTGTATCCTCCAATTTCTTTGGACTTGCCTTGTCATGCTAGTCATTCAATTTCTCCCGTTGCTTGCGATAAGATGAATGCTTGCTATTTCACTTGTTTTGCTTGCAACAATATTGATCATATGCGTTCTAATGAGATGGCCCCCATAGCTTTCTCAATTTTTGGAGATTTTGATGATTGCCATGATAAGCATGTTCCCCACTTGCATACTCACCATGCATCTATTTCATACTTGATTGAAAATAATGGTGATGTGCACAAAAAGAGATACGTCATGATGGATGATGTGTATCTCTACCATGCACACACGTTATTCCTTTTACATATGATGTGTGTAGGTACCCGCACGCGAATGTCAACCTCGGTTGAGCACGAGTTGACAAAAAGAGCTCTTGAGAGCATCCCAAAAGTGAGTTCAAGATCGAACCCAGCTCTGATACCTTTTGCATGCTTTGCATCTTTCTTGATGGCAAATTGCTCTTTCCGATGGTTTGATTGCAAGCATGTTAATGGTATTATCTTCCCTTGTGACATGCATGTTTCTTCGCCTTTAGATAATGATGCTTTGTGTGTTGCAACAAAAATGTTGAACATTTTCTCTTTCCGATGTTTTGTGTGCAACCACAATTCCTTTAAGAGCATGTATTGTCATGAGAGCTTCCAAAAATCTCGTCTTGTTGTTGCAACAAACATAAGGACCACTTGCTTTTCCATTTGGTTTGTTTGCAAACGTGTTGTTTTTGCTTCCGCTTGGGATACTCATTTTCCCATGATATTTGCTTTCGATGATTTGTGTGTGACATCCAACATGTCGAATAATTTCTCTTTCCAATGGTTGGTTGGCACACATAATGATGTTGCTTTGGACATTCTTCCTTGCGTGTTTTTGCCGAATTCTCCTATTCTCGCATCAAGGACGTTGATCAAAATTCTAGTCAATTGCCTTGAGTGCCACACTGAAACATTGTTTGGAGTTTTTGAGTTCCCACATTTGGATGATGTTCAAACGATTTCCATGCACTTTGACCTTGCATATGCATTCCATTTGCTATACATGCATTGTACTAATAGTGTTGTGAACAAGAATGGACATGCCACATTTGACATGCTCCTCTATCACGCATGAAAATATTTTGCTTGGTCTTTGTTGTGTGAAGGTACAAGTGCATACACGTCAACCTCTACCAACCACGTGTTGACACGAAGAACCGAAGAGAGTTACCTATGGCTACCCTTCATCGAGCTATCTCTACAAGCTAAGGTGACTTCCTTCTACTTGAGGACTCATGCTATAATCTTCATGAATTGGCTACGCTTTGAGTGTTGCTTTGCTTTTGTTTTGAGCTTTGTAGGCTTCAAGGAAGGTGAAGGAACAATGAAGTGTTGTCAAGTCAATCTTCCCGAGGACGACTATAAGGTGAACCCCAGGATCAAGAAGGTCTCTCGACCGCTTCTACTTTGTGATGAGCATGTAGAGTCGAGGACGACTCTTTTTGAAGGGGGGGGGGGGGAGATGATGCAGCCCGACCTACGGTCGTTACTACATCAAGGTCTCCAACTTACGCCAAGTCGCCATGGACTCCAAAGGTGAATCTGTTCCTCTATGAAAGCTCACTTCCTACCCTATTGAATGGTATGCTACTTCATACTCCGTCACATATTCATGATAGGTTCACACCGACCAGTACGGAGGCAAGGGAGGAAGCCCGGAGCATCAAGCCCGACAAGATGGAAGCTTGGAAGAGGAGGAGGAAGAAGACATATCAGCAGCTGCCAGGTTCAAGCGGTACTACCGGTCGGCGGAACCGGTACTACCGGTCAGCGGTACTACCGCCCCCTGCTACCGCCCGGTACTGAAGCCTGCGCCATCGCCACTGGATGCCCCGGTACTGGCTTGCGGTACTACCGCCCGCAAGCGGTACTACCGGTCCCCAAAGCGGTACTACCGGTGATGACCGGTACTACCGGTCCCAAGTCCGGTACTACCGGTCATGTTAGTGCCTGCACGCACTAGTTGGGCCACAGCCCATGTATCCCCCCTTTACTTACCTATTCGCCTAGTTTATCCCCAAACTACCCTTGTTAAGTGGTTGGCCTATAAATAGAGCCCCCACCCCTCATGTATCCCTTAGGCATAGATGATAGACTAAAGACAACCCCCATTGTGGAATCTCTAGTTTTGCCTCATCCCCTTTACCAAGGGGACCGACTATCGTCAGCAACCTCGATTGGACTTTGCATCACGCATCCATCGTTGAACAAGGCCTTGGGTTCTCGGTTTCTCGCCCCCAAGTCGTCAAGACCCTCCTCAAGGTGTTCTTCCTTCTCCGATGTGGATTTGAGGGAGCACGTTGACCGATCTTTCCTTGCGAGGATTCTATCGGACCGGTGGCCTCCGTTCGGGAGCAATCGGCCTTGTATCGTGTGAGTTTTGCGTGTGTTCATCGTGTTCTTCGCGAGGTGTGTGTTCGCTTCCGCTACCTTCTCCCTTTCCCCTCGCTTTCCCATCGATTTGACCACGAGATCCGTGAATACCGGGCACCCAAGAGGTTAACCCCTCCATCACAATCACTAGTGATTGTGTAACTATTTGAAGCAATCAAGAATCTCTTTCGAAGCATCAAGCTTAATTCCTATCTTGTTGTATGCTTCTTTGTGTGAATATGATCTTGGATATTCTTGCAAACTACCTCGGGAAAATTATCCCTATTACTTCTTGTCTTTGGACATTTATTACTTGATATATGGTAGAATTCATTGATCATATTCGGTTGGCCTTTTCTTATTTGTCTTATCTTTGGCCAAGAAAATGTTTCTCCATTTGCTCCCAAGCTTTCCTTGCCTCTTGTGGATCTTCTTATGTTATTTGTATCCCCTTGTGTTTTATTTAGTGTAGGTAGTAGTGATGATATCATTTGTGGGCATTTTGCATTCAAAGTCAAAATTATATATAATGCTCTACGTATGGGGGATCTCTTCTATATTATCTAGAACATTGTTTTATGCTTCTTGATTTGATCCATTTTTTCTTGGAAGCTCGATCCTTTTTGTGTTGGTACTTTGTGTGCCATCATGAAAAGTGTGAAGAGTTTGTTTTGGGTTGTTATTTCCTTGCTCTCGTTGGGAGTTGGCTTTATCTCATTCCTTTTCACTTGTTTTGTTCTTTTAGGATGAGATAAATCCTCGAGCCTTGGTATTTTTCTTATCCTTTTTCTTTGGCTCTTTCTAGTTCATTTGTTGAACTTGTGTTCTTTCATGTGTTGATTTGGCTGTTTGATACAATTTGGACACCTTTTGTCGAGTCAAACTTTTGTGTGTGTCTTATTGGTTTACTTGGTGTTTTTTGTTCAAATTGTGTCTCCTTTTGGTTCTTAAAAGCCTATGCATGCATATTTACTTCTTGTATATATTATGGCATGCTTGCTTTCTTTGATCCAATATATAGGGGAAACTCCACCAAATCCTAATGGGCTAAGGATGTGCATGAAATTCAATTTCATATCTATATGCACATATTCGTGTGGAGGCTCTCCTATGAATTGTAGTTGCACAAACTACTTTGGACCCAATTTGTTTGGGGACCATAGTGTACTTAATTTTGTTTTAGGTACATTGGAGATATATATTGTGTGCTTGTATCTTGAACAAGGAAGGAGTGGCGTCTACATGTCAATTGGATGCAAGCTAGGATAATCAACAAATTCATATCTTCTTCATCCTACCAATTATATCTGGGTAACAAGTATCTCTCTCTCATGCATACATATCTTGTTCCCAACCTTTTGTAGGTTGCTTGTTGGCATGAATTTGTGTACTTGCATATGTTGGATTTCTTGCTTTGGCCTTGAAAAAGTTATCTCTATTGCAAATGTGTGTATGTTGAGATGTGTGCATATAATGGGGACTATACTAAATCGTGCTCATGATTCACCTATCCCAAATATGTTAATCTAGCAATTTTTTTGCATATCGTTTCCTCAATATCTCTCATCTGCAATAGTGAGTATTTTTGCAAAGTTGATTCATATCTTGTGATACTTGTTGCCTTTCTCCATATATTCCTTCTATCCCCTTCTTCCCTTGGTAATAGCTGTTATATATGGAGTATGTTGGTGTTTGAAGCTCATCGATATACAATAAGATATATTTGAGCCCTTGGGCATGCTCTCAAGAAAAACATCTTATTGGTATATTCTATGACTTCCTCTTTGCCTTTCAATGTGGTTTCTTGAGTATCTATATTGTTTGTGCATATTTCTTTGTGGTCATATGTCTTTGTGATATTTTCCACCTAGAAATTTATACACACAAGAGAAGATCAATATTTGATTGTTTTTTGCATTTCTTGGAAATCACCTCTTACTTCATTTTTAATTCTTCGGTGGCTTCCAAATTATTGTATTTTTTGTGCATTGTTAAATGAGTTTGGAGGAGTGAGGATTCCATGGTTGTGCACGTTGTTTCCAAATACAATTACTATAATTGGTGCACAATCTTTGGGGAGCTTCTCTAATTCATTTAATAGTGCACAATTTCCTTCTTTCTCATTTCTTGTGGTTTAAATGCTTATGGGGGAGCAATGATTCTATATTTGTGCATATTGTATTCAATACAAGTATTCTAAACTTTGAACAAATTTTGGGGAGCTTCTTTATTCTCATTTAAACACTCTTAGTTGTTGCTTCCATTTGACATCATTTGTTGGTGTTTCAATTCTTTCGTTTGGATCTTTTGATTGTTCGCTTCATTTGTTGATGCTTATTTCTCTTTCTTTTCTTTTTTGCTTTCTTTGGGTCCTCAATATAGTTTTAATTCCTCCCAAGTTCTCATCATTTTACTTGTGCATATGCACACCTTTGGAGGAATTCTCACTATATTGGTCGTCTAGAAATTTTCACCCATTTTGCAATCGATGCCAATGGGGGAGAAGTTTTGGAGGGTTTAAGGGAAGTTGGCCTTTGCTTTGGGTGTGTTCTTAAGCATTTGCCTCTCATGCTCTTGCATCTTTGTGGTTGCTTTGCATGTTGAATATATAGAGGAAACTCAACCAACAGTAACGGTTGGCAATCTATGCAATGAAATTCAAGTTCATCACACATGCATAGATTGTGGGGGAGTTTACTCTATATATTGTGGTTGTACCAACATCACATACTTGTGTAGTATTTGATGTTGGGGCAATCGCGTTGGTCGTTAATTGTCATATTTAAACCCTTGCTAAGGGATTGCCATCAATTACCAAAATGGGGGAGATTGAAAGGGCATGTATGCCCCATGTGTGGTTTTGGTAATTAATGACAATCTCTATGGACTAATGTGTAAATTGAGCTTCACTTGTAGGTTTGTCCATTGGCATCGCTTGGGCCATGTGTTGGTCTCAAGGTTGGTAGATGAAGAAATTTCCAAGGGCTTTGTGCCCATTGGAATCATGAAGAAAGAAGGAGCTTGAAGGTTGATCAAGACATGTGCAAAGAGTTGCATCAAGATGGATCAACCTCAAGTAGGGATGAAGAAGGGCGAGCTCAAGATGCGCCATCTCTAGAAGGTCTCATGCTTAAAGCTTTCCATCCTCGTGCTCATGGAATGATGAAGACAAGTTCAAAGAAGAGGTTTCCCCATGGAGTATGGGGGAGAAATTTGCAAGTCTTCATATTCATCAAGCAAGAGCATCCAAGAAAGGTGTTCCCACTATAGAAGAACAAGACGGTCTACATCAAGTTCAAGTGGGATGCTCAAGGCAAAGGTATGTTCTTGATAGGGCCTTTCTTTTGCCGGTCTCGTATTGTTAGTTGGGAGACCGGGTTTAGGATAGATAGCCGTACTATCAAGAGGGGTTCTCAAGCGGGTGTCTCGTTTGTATCATTCGGAGAAATCTCAAACCTTTGCATTCATAGCATCACCTTTCTTGGTTGTTATTTGGTTCTTGTCCATGAGAGGATCTAGATCTTGTGGTCATCATCTTAACAATCTCTAGTTCGTCATCTAAGGATTTCACTTGCATATCTTATTGCGGTTTTTGATCTTGCGAGTTTTCCGGCTCCACACCTTGGGGGATACTTCACATACATGTTCATGGTATTTTCTCCCAAGGTGATACCCAATATTTCGATTCGTAGTTATCTTTCCAACCTTTTTGTTGGATTCTATTCGTCGTTATCTTTCCAACAAAATTGGTTTCATCCCGTTTAGAGTTCAGATGCAAAAGTTATTGCGTTTCTGGTTTTCTGGTTTCTGGAAATTCCCTGACCGGAAGTTCCGGCTTCCCACCGGAAGTTCCGCTAGGGCATCTTTGCCGCCGAAAGTTCCGGTGGAAGTTCCGGGTCTTCTTCCTCTCACGTTCAGTAACCTTTTGTTTTGAATGTGCTATTTGATGGAACTTCAGTCGGAATTTCCAGCGGAAGTTCCGGCCAGGGACCGGAAGTTCCGCTCAGGCCTAGTTGCCGCCGAAATTTCCAGTTGAATTTCCGGCTCTTGTTCCGCTCATGATTCAGTAACCTTCTGTGTTGGTTTTGTATATTTGGCGGAACTTCTGTCGGAACTTCCACCGGAAGTTTCGTTCCCATCGGAAGTTCCGGTGAACCAGCGAAAGTTCTGACCAGGACTCGTTCTTTCAGTTTTTCGCTCAGCAGTTTTTAAACGTTGGCTATGTGCCACCGGAACTTCCGGCCTCCCACCGGAAGTTCCGGCCAGGGGTCGCGAATGCCCATAACGGGCAGATCCGGGAGCCCTTTAAAAGGGGCTCCTCTTCCCTTTCGTGGGCGCTAGCTTTTCTTCTTGATTCTTGGCTTTCTCTCTCTCCTCCATTGTTAACCTTGAAGAAGCTTTCCCTCTCCCTTTCCCTTCCTATGATTCTTGCATATTTTTGAGTGATTTGAGAGAGGAGATCTAGATGTACAATCCCCCCAAGCTAAATCTCTTCTTTGTGAAGGAATCATTGGGATCTAGATCTTGGAGATTTTTGTGTTCTCCTCTTGTGTTCTTCCTCCCTTATTCCCCCAATAGCTTTTGAAGCTTTGTTGGAATTTGGGAGAGAAGGACTTGCCTTGCATTTGGTGCATAGGTTTGAGTTCTCAGAGATTCGGCGAGTTCAAGCTTGTGAGCTTGTTTCTCTTGGGTTCCTTGGAACCCTAGACGGTTTGTGTGGTTGGATTGTTGACCTTTTGTGGTCTTGTTGACCTTTTGTGGTCCTGAAGCCTTTTTTGGTGTCGTTGGCCTTTTGTGGCATTGTAGCATGTTGCTGCTTTGTTGTTGGGAGCCTCCAATTGAGTTGTGGAGTTAGCCCCAATCTTGTACGGGTTCGGTGATCGCCCTCAAGTGTCCCATAGTGGAGCGAGTGCCCGCCTTTTGAGGTGCGCACTCGGGAGAATAGGGTGAGCCTTTTGTGGCGTCGGTGATTTGCGTGCTTCCGCATCCGGGGTGAGGCCTTGTGTGACGTTGGGTGAGCATAGAGCCACCACACCTCGAGGTGAGCCATTTGTGGCGTTCGGAGAGCATTGCGCCACCACACCTCTTCAACGAAGACGTAGCTTCTTTGGAAGTGAACTTCGGGAATCAAATCTTCATCTCCGCGTCCATCAGTTATCTCTCAACCGAGCCCTTTACTTATGCACTTTACATTGTGATATTCATCGTGCTTGAAGTATTTATACCTTGCTATCACCTTGTTGCTTGTATTGCTTAGCATAGGTTGTTGGTGCACCTAGGTGAACTTAGTGGCTAGGTTTTGTGCTCATTAAATTAAACGTTAATTTTATTCCGCATTTACTTGAGCCTAATCTGTAATTATTTTAAAAGCCTATTCACCCCCCTCTAGGCGACTTCCTTTGTACTTTCAGAATGTGTACATAATAATAACACTCACTTGAAGTTGTAAGGAAATAGTATTACTGTTTTGGTTTTTTGTTTCTTTAAAAACCTTAGCAAGTAATCCTCTGTGTCCTTGGCGTGTTATTTTACCGTAAATTCATGAACAATTTTTGGGTCAATGAATCCAAGGTCATAGATTTTTCCTCTTTTGTATTCGAGAATCTTAATTCTGTATAATAGCATACAAAAGAATATATTGAGGATGATTATAAATGCAATAAAAAAGCTGAGCTAGAGACTTAATTATAGGAAATAACAACTAACAATAGATTTTTCAAGGGCGTCTTGATTGAATAATTAAAATATTTTTTCAAATTCAATGTGTATCTCGTCGTTTTCAGGGAAGTAATGCTCTTCTCTAACCGCTGCTATGAGCATGATGTTCGCTTCCTCTGAGGCTTGCATATACCAGTCATGCAATTTTAGCATCTATGTTTGCAGATGCTGGACCTCCTCGGGTCTGACGAGAGGCTTCCCGTACTCGTATATGTATGCTAATTCAGCCATGGGTAAGTCTTTCTTGTCTAAGTATTGAGAAACAGTCATACCAAGATCTCTAGCCGATTGTGCGAGTAATTGTGCAACCTCCGGATCACGGTTGGTTTCTCTGTTCTCCGAGCTGGGGAGTTGTTTTCCCGCTTGCACCACTAATTCTCGGCCGCTGCACATTCGCGTTATGTGACTTAATAATAGAGAGATCATAGTCTGATGGAAAATGTTCTGGCCTTGGTTGCTCAAGCATGTTCACAAAGTGGTTCACTGTTTTTCAGTCCTATATACTGCTTTGGTTGGGGACGTTTCGGTGCAAGCTAGTATTTTACATCTTCATCCACGACCCTGTTGAGTTCCTCATTAGTCAGGTCGTAAGGTAACTTGGCAGGAGCGTCCTTGGCTTTATTCCTTGTACCTATTGAGGATTTCTTCGCAGATGTAGTACTATCCATCAGAGAGGCGGTGCTCTTCCACTTTTCAACCGGAGCTAAGGCAGCGGAGTCTGCAGACGCGCCGAAGATGGCTGAGGCGATGGAGATTGAGCTGGATTGCTACTCTGAGCAGTCAGCGGCCTTGGCGTCCAATTTGGAAGCACGATGTTTTCCTTTCGCCATAGAATGGTGCCTTTCTTGACTTCTTCTAGTTCATTCAGATCCCCATCACCTGTTTGGAAGTCTAGCTCAGGTGCTCAAATCACTTTAGAACTTCATCCACCCCGAAAATAGTGTAGCCATGTGGAATCAGAGAGCAATGGTAAGTTGGTCTAGGTCCAGAAGGTAAGGCAAAGCCGACCACTACCTTTATAAACATTTTCACAATTTTCACATGCAGCTCACAATTTTCCTCCGTGATGTCATCCATGGGGTAGCAAGGAGCCATCGTCAGTGCATCACCATAAGACAGGAGTTCCGTGGAAGCCACGCTGCTTTTTCGCCGAGATGGTTAGCCGGTAGCATCGAATGCAGGATCTTCGTCCTCCTGCTATGATGGGTCGGTAGCATCGAATGCAGGATCTTCGTCCTGCCGCTGAGATGGGCTGGTAGGTTGCTAGCTAAGTACATTTATTTGATCCTGCTGCCTCCTTAATGTTTCTTCTATCTGCTGCATCCGGTCTGCCTCCCTTTCCTTTCTCGACGGCTTCTATCGGGATATTTTTTCATGTCATCGGGAAACCCAAACTTCCATGGAAGGGAGCCTGGTGTACTTCGTGTTCGTTCGTGGTGTTCATCATTCCCAAGGGTACATGTCAGCTCATCGTTCTCTCTATGGGGATGGAACTTACCCTCCTACACCTCCTTCATTGCAGTTTTAAGGGCTTCACAAGGTGTTGCGAGATGTTTTTTTTTTGTAAAAAATACACTTCTCTGTTTCTAGGTTCAACTTTCCCCCATGCCCATAGAACCAATACTTTGCCCGTTCAACCCACTTCGATGTCTCTGGATTGATCCCTTTATCAATTAGGTTGTTCTCAGTTTTTTCCTACTTAGGCCTAACACCCTTGTAGCCACATGTCCGTCCTCATAACATGATGATATTGCTTTAGAGCAACATTTTTCTTATTTATTTCCGACCTTTTTAGAGATTCATCCAGTGTCTTGTACTCCACAAATTCGTCTCAGTGATCTTTTAGCTTCTCATTGGCTCCAGTGAACTCTAGAGTCTTTTTTTCCAGGATATAGTCCTTATACAATCTTTTCTTGTAGTTGGTGAATGGTGTGGCAACCTTCTTAAGAGTCCACGCCTTGACTGTTCGCTCTAAAACTTTGTTAGCTGGATCCATCTCTAGCGGTAGGGTGAAATTTGTCATGAGCGTATTTCAGAGCATATCTTTGGATCTATTCTCGACATAACTAACTCCATCCGCCTTTGGCTTATTTCATTCTCGAACAGTGATCGGGATGCCATCCCTAACAATAAGTTTGTATTGACAAGGCCACCTACGACCTAGCAACGGTGCTCGCACTCCTCGCCGTCATCACCTTCACCATCTCGGTCTACATCATGTCCATGCCTAGGCCCAACTACCTCATTGGCTTCGGAACTTACAAGCCCACCCATGAGCTCAAGTTAAATTTATCATAGATCTCTCACATGGATGCTTAATTAAAACTTATATAGAGAAGCTTTTCTAGCAATGAGTATAAGCAAGCAACAAAAACAAAAAATATCATTCACATTCTGACAAATGTCAAATATATGAGCTAAATATTGTCATTCAAGACACTGAATTTTAATTCCTTTCTTTCCCAGTGAACAATAACATTGAGTGGCTCAACCACAAAAAATAAAGATATTCATACCAGTGAAACGGGACCATGCTGTTCACAACTGCTGATGTACAATGCACTACAAACTATATATCAACGATCTAGGACGGAGAACTCTCCTCCACCATCGAAGTAAGCAATCTGATACATAGAACATTATTGTATTAGAAGACTAACTCAAATTCTTCATAATTAGGAAGTAAAAAAAATGTCCATCTTGCATTTTGCCCCATCATTCTCCGTAGCTGTGTTCCCAGCTGGACCAAGAAATGTTTACCTGGCGAATTTTGTGATCGGATCAAAATATATTGTATGCGTTTCTCCATTCCTATTCAACAATACATCTGCAAGACTGTTATAGGTATATATCATCTGATGGGCGCGACAGCATTGTCTCAGATGTCTGTCACCCACGACGCGGCATGTCACCGCGCCTGATTCCTAGTAGAACTATGATGATCTATTGATTTTGATTTATCAAACTAACATATAGGAGCTGTCTGCCATATTTGTAAATGAGTTGGCTCTTGGCCAGAAGCAAAAGGCACCAAGCCACACTAACTCCTCTAAGAAGACACAAGAAGATTACTCGCCAGCATTGGGGTTCCCAATCCGACTACAAATACAGTTTTTATAGTAGTATGGCATCACTAGTAAACTCACCTGCCACTAGTGGAAAAGAGGTCTTTTGTTGATCCCGAAAAGGGGCTTTAACACCGGTTCTTCTACAAACCGGTGTTAAAGGGGGGGACGTACCAGCGTGGCCCCTGCGGCATTAAAGGAGCCCCCCTTTAACACCGCTTCGTGGCACGAACCGGTGTTAAAGGTCCCTGCACTGGTGGCCCGCGCACCCCCCCTTAACGCCGGTTCGTGGCATGAACCGGTGTTAAAGGGGGGGGGGCTATATAAGACACCACCCCAGCCCACACACACCCCACTCTTCCATTCTTTCACATTTTGGAGCCTAGCAAGAGGGTGTGAAGAGTGCTAGTTTGTGTTTTTTTCATATGCACTAGAGGTGTTTGGTGAAATGCCCGAGAGCTCAAAATAAGCTTTCTTGTTGCTCTTTCCGTCTCGGTCGAGGTCGGCAACTATAGTTTCATGTGTCATTGATGTACTATATATATAAATGGTCATCTCCCTATTATTTTTTGATATATACTACATATTAATGCAGATGAATCGACAATGGATGTACGGTGACCGCCGCACTTCCGAGTACATTACGGGCCTCCAAAATTTCATCGTTGTGGCTAATGCAAATCGTGGTCACAATGGTTTTATGTGCTGTCCGTGTGTTCACTGTCAGAACAAGAAAGACTACTCAAATACCAGAACCATTCACGCCCACCTGCTTCGATCCGGTTTCATGCCCAGCTATAATTGTTGGACCAAGCACGGAGAAAAAGGGGTTGTGATGGAAGACAACGAAGAAGAAGAGGATGATGAAAACTATCATAATATGTATCCTGAATATGATGATAATGCAACGGAGGTAGATAATGAAGATCAAGAGGGAGCAGATGGGCCCGCTGATGACGATCTTGGTCGGGCCATTACTGATGCAAAGGAAGAATGTGAAACTGAAAAGGAGAAGTAGAAGCTGGAGCAGATGTTAAAGGATCACAAAACATTGTTGTATCCAACTTGCGAAGATGGCCACAAAAAGCTAGGTGCCACACTGGATTTGCTGCAATGGAAGGCAGAGAATGATGTGACTGACAGCGCATTTTCAAAGTTGTTGGTAAAAATGAAGAATCTTCTTCCAAGAAATAATGAGTTGCCTGACAGTACATACCAAGAAAAGAAGGTTGTCTGCCCTCTAGGATTAGACGTGCAGAAGATACATGCCTGCATTAATGACTGCATCCTCTACCGCGGTGAGAAGTACGAGAATTTGGATGCATGCCCGGTATGCACTGCACTGCGGTATAAGATCAGACGAGACGATCCTGGCGATGTTGAGGGCGAGGCCCCTAGGAAGAAGGTTCCCGCCAAGGTTATGTGGTATGCTCCTATAATACCACGGTTAAAACGTCTCTTCAGAAATAAAGAGCATGCCAAGTTATTGCGATGGCACATGGAAGACCGTAAGAAAGACGCGATGTTGAGACACCCCGCTGATGGGTCACAGTGGAGAAAAGTCGAGCGAGAGTACCCGGACTTCGCACGTGACGCAAGGGACTTAAGGTTTGGTCTAAGTACAGACGGCATGAATCCTTTTGGTGAGCAGAGCTGCAGTCACAGCACCTGGCCTGTGACCCTATGTATCTATAACCTTCCTCCTTGGTTGTGTATGAAGAGGAAGTTCATTATGATGCCAGTGCTCATCCAAGGCCCGAGGCAACCCGGCAACGACATTGATGTGTACCTAAGGCCATTAGTTGAAGAACTTTTACAGCTGTGGGCCAAACCAGGTGTACGTATGTGGGATGAGCACAAAGGGGAGCCATTTGACCTACGAGCATTGCTTTTCGTAACCATCAATGATTGGCCTGCTCTTAGTAACATTTCAGGGCAGACAAACAAGGGATACAATGCATGCACACACTGTTTAGATGATACTGAAAGTGTATATTTGGATAAATGTAAGAAGGTTGTGTATCTAGGGTATCGCCGATTTCTTCCGAACCTGCATCCAGTAAGAAAGAAAGGCAAGCATTTCAAACGTCTGGCAGAACCCCGGAGGAAGCCTGTCCTCCGTACCGGTGAGGAGGTAGTTGGTATGGTCAAGGACCTAGAAGTAATCTTTGGAAAAGGTCCTGGCAGTCTATCTGTTCCGAATGACGATGCCGGACACGCGCCCATGTGGAAGAAGCAATCTATATTTTGGGACCTACCCTATTGGAAAGTCTTAGAGGTCCGCTCTTCAATCGACGTGATGCACGTGACGAAGAATGTTTGCGTGAACCTGCTAGGCTTTCTAGGAGTGTATGGGAAGACAAAATATACACCGGAAGCACGACATGACAACAACGTCTGAAGGCCCCTGAAGAGCCTATGCATCCTGAGAACGAGAAGGGTAAACGATGCCACTTAACTCCTGCCAGCTACGCTCTTACCAAAGCAGAGAAGGCAATCTTTTTTGAATGTCTGAGCAGTATCAAGGTCCCGTCTGGCTTCTCGTCGAATATAAAGGGAATAATAAATATGGCAGAGAAAAAATTCCAAAACCTGAAGTCTCATGACTGCCACGTGATTATGACACAATTGCTTCCGATTGCATTTAGGGGGCTTCTACCTGAAAATGTTCGAGTACCCATTGTGAAGCTATGTGCATTCCTCAATGCAATATCTCAGAAGGTAATCGATCCAGAAAGCCTACCAGGGTTACAAACAGATGTGGCCCAATGTCTTGTCAGCTTTGAGTTGGTGTTCCCACCATCCTTCTTCAATATTATGACGCATCTCCTGGTTCACCTAGTAGAAGAGATTGCCATTCTCGGTCCTTTATTTCTACACAATATGTTCCCCTTTGAGAGGTACATGGGAGTCTTAAAGAAATATGTTCATAACCGTGCTAGGCCAGAAGGAAGCATCTCCAAGGGCTATGTAACAGAGGAGGTCATTGAGTTCTGTGTTGATTTTATTCCTGACCTTAAGGCGATTCGTGTTCCAGAATCACGACATGAGGGGAGACTGCGTGGAAAATGCACCCTAGGATGTAAAGCAATGATATGTAGGGACGGGCATTCTCTCAATCAAGCACACTACACGGTTTTACAAAGATCTATCTTGGTTGCCCCGTATATCAATGAACACAAGAATTTAATACGCCTCAAACACCCGGGGCAGTCTGATGAATGGATTATAAGTGAACACATGGCGAGTTTTGGCGGCTGGCTGCAAAGACTTCTCACGAATAACACCACTGTTGGGGATCAGCTGTACTTGTTGGCCAGGACACCGTCTTCGACTGTATGTACTTTCCAAGGGTACGAGATAAATGGGAATACATTTTACACGATAGGCCAAGATAAAAAGAGCACCAACCAAAACAGTGGTGTCCGCTTCGATGCAACAGAAGACAATGGGCAAAAGACCACGTATTATGGGTTCATAGAGGATATATGGGAACTTGACTATGGACCTAATTTTAAGGTCCCCTTCTTTCGATGCAAATGGGTCAAGCTAACATGAGGAGGGGTTGAGGTAGACAAGAAGTACGGAATGACAATGGTGGATCTCAACAATCTTATGAAGAACTTAGACGAACCATTCGTCCTAGCCAATGATGTGGCTCAGGTTTTCTATGTGAAGGACATGTCCTCCAGACCAAAAAAAAGAAAAAATATGCAAACGAATACATCATATGATGAGCCAAAGCGTCACATAGTTCTTTCAGGGAAAAGAAACATCGTGGGAATCGAGGACAAGACAGACATGTCAGAAGATTATAATAAGTTTGATGAAATTCCGCCCTTCACAGTGAAAACTGACCCAAGCATTCCGTTAAGTAAAGAAGATGCTCCATGGTTACGTCTGAAGCGATCATAAGGAAGGGCATATGCCAAGAAGTTCATGCTCATATTATGTAACTCTAGTTCATGTTTTTAATATTAATACATGTCTTGAGTGTTACTCATGTTTTGTGGATGGACCGGGACTATGAGAAGAAGTTGTCCCGATTCGTACTTACCATTAAGATCTGATCTCCAAACGCGCGCGGTCACATATTAGGGAGTGCCTCTATGACCAGTTTCTTGGAGATGCCGGAGGACTAGGCTCCGTCGGCATCTCCCTGAAACTGGACGTAGTGGTGTCCCTGCTCTCGAAAACCATCTTGCAGCTTTGTAACTTCTCTAACTAGATCAATACACCAGGAAGCTAACTAATTTCACATATTAGGGAGTGCCTCTATGACCAGTTTCTCGGAGATGCCGGAGGACTGGGCTCCGTCGGCATCTCCCTGAAACTGGCCGTAGTGGTGTCCCTGCCTCAAACTGGCTGGAGGACTGGACTCACAAGGATGCCTATTTATAGTACAAGCAGCTCGACATAGTGTTGACACTTACAAAATAATGTCGACACTCACCCCTATTATTAGTGCTGACTCATGTTTTGTCCCGGTTGGTGTCTACAACCGGGACTAAAGGTTCATCTTTAGTCCCGGTTGGTGTCTCCAACCGGGACTAAAGGTTCATCCCGCCATTTTTTCCCGCCATTTTTCTTCCCGCCAGTTCTTCCCTCCAGTTCTTCCCGCTAGTTCACTATATATATATGTAGGGGGTTGGCCTCCATTGTCATTGCACATCTCTAGACTCATATCTGCAACCTCATCACTCTTTCCCATGGCTTCCACCGTAGCACTAACCCCTAGGGAGGCGGAGGCGCTTTGCGCCTCGAACTACCCCTGCCCGCCGGGCTACTGTGTCCCCGTCGGCTGGATGCTGAGCGTCGGAGGCGTGCCGGTTCCTCCTGTCCCTCTAGGTGTGGCGCGCCGGATGGCCATCACGAACCACTACTACTTCGAGCTCACGCCGGAGCAGCGGAGGAATCCCAGATGGCATCCCGACTATTTCCCTACTTGGAAGCCTTCTTCGTGGATCGGCATGAGAGGGCGCTCGCCAGGCACGAGGAGGACGGCCCACCTCCTCCTAACTTCAACGAGGCCGGCCGTCGGCTATGGTGGCGCGGTCGGACTCTCCAGAGCGTCATGGCCTATGACACTGCCGCCGACTCTAACCCCCGTCTGCGCTACCCTCAAGTCCAGCCCACACGCTACCCTCAAGTCCAGCCCACGCGTACTCTCCAGAGGTTCAATTACGGCGACCCCGACGACGACAGCGATGACGGCGGCGGCGAGTACGACGACTACAGTGGCGAGTATTACAGGTGTAGGCAGGAGCATGACTGAATCACTCCAACATTCCGAAACAAGTTCGACCGATTGTTACTTAATCTGGCCATGTATCTTAATTTTCAGTTCTTTTATGTATCTTAATTTTCAGTTCCAGTTCGGGTTTATGTAACTGTCTCGAAATGACCTATCTCATTCGAGGTTTCTTGGCTTTCGGGTCAAATGACCAATGTTATGGCTAGAATCAAGGCATAGTTTGCAAGAGGAGTTTTCTTTTTTATCGCACCAAAAAGGCATTTTCCATTTTCCGAGCATAAAAAACAGACGGTTTTGTGAAGCAACCACTAAATGGCTAATTCAAAAAACCACCAACACATTTTTAGGTTCACAATATGCTATTTTATCAAAAAACAATGCAAGTTGAGCGAGGCTTGGTGAGATACAAAAGATGCGACATTTAAATATCCAATCAATTCAAAAATATTAATACAAAAGATGCGGCATTAAAATATGATTTGATCTAATAAAAATCATTTTTTAGATGCTTAATATTTCTTATGTTCAAAGTTTTAGGATTTAACAATTTATTTTTGTTTGAATTGAATAATCAAAATTTATATGTAAGTGTTTTAATTATTTTTAAAAAATTTCATGTAAAGTAAATATAAAATGATTTACATGAAAGGATAGATATTATTTTTCTGAAAATTATGATATATTATTCATATTTTTCTGAGTTGAAATGAAAAAGATATGAATTTTCTAAATTCATATCATATTTTTTGAATTAAAAAAGCCCCTTTAATGCATGAAATAAATGCCCCCCCTTTCTAAATATTTGAAAAATTCATGTAAAGTAAATATAAAATGATTTACATGAAAGGATAGATATTATTTTTCTGAAAATTATGATATATTATTCATATTTTTCTGAGTTGAAATGAAAAAGATATGAATTTTCTAAATTCATATCATATTTTTTGAATTAAAAAAGCCCCTTTAATGCATGAAATAAATGCCTCCCCTTCAACACAGGTTCCAGACAGGAACCGGTGTTAAAGGGGGGGGGCATTTATTTCGTTTCCCGCGCGCACCCCCCCTTTAACACCGGTTTGTGGCTGGAACCGGTGTTAAAGGGGGGGGTGTAATAAATGCGCGCGGGAAACGAATTCCCCCCCTTTAACACCGGTTCGTGGCACGAACCGATGTTAAAGGGGGGGGTGTATTAAATTCACCTTCCCCTTCCTTTCTTCCCCCCAGAGCAGCCAGATCGCCACCGCCACCGTACGTACCGCCACCGCGCGCGCCATCGGAGCAGAGAGAAGCGCCGCGCCGCCACCTCTGTCCGCTGCCGTTGGAACCGCCTCATCGCGAAGATCATCTCCACCGAAGGAATCGACCCCGCGTGCTTCGAATCCTCGCCATCGACCTCTTATCTTCCGACGCCGTCCGCCACTCTCCGACGACGAATCCGACGCTTCTCGACCGCACCTCGCCTCGCCGACCCCTCCATTGCATCCGTGGTGAGCCTGCGGTTCTCACAGAACTCCTCTCTCGCCTCCTCTCGCTCTCTGTCGCTGGCGCCACGAGCATCTGCAAGCCCCGCCGCCGCGCGCCGCCGTGTGTCGTGCTCCGACGACCATTCCAGGGAGGCGCCGCCACTATCTGGCTCCCCGCGACGCCCTCTCTCTATCTCACCCCTCCGCGCATCTAGGCGAGCACGGGATCATTGGATCCTTGCTCGATCCGAGGGTGAGCTCCATTGCTGATGTCATGCTGACATCAGCATGAGGCAATAACTCATTTTCTTTTATTAATTATTTTGTAAATAATTTCAGTAAATATTAAATATGACAGGTGGGCCATGCATGTCAGGGTTTTAATCAATTCTGTAAATATTTTCTGAAAATAATAAAAGTCTGACATGTGGGCCCAAGTTTGGAAATTAATTTAAATATTCCAAAAATGTTTAAAATTAATTAAAATTTGGGAAATTCATAACTAATTCATTTGAAATCAGAAAAATACAAATAATATACCAAAATGTTCAGAAAAATGAAATCTATCTAACTAAGCTATAATTATACATTGTTAATCAACTTTGATATCAAATTTAATTAGAAGAAGCAATTGAACCCCATAGGTGATTCTGATGATTCCCCTGTTTTAGGGTTTGGATCCTCGGAACCCCCTCTAAAGTGATCAAGCATGTTTTAGGATTCAATTCAACACTGTTTAACTTGTCATATCATCCATATTGTATGAGCATTGCACATGCCATGTGTTGAGAGTTGTTTTGTCTTTTCCGGTGATTGGTTCTCGCGAATAGGAACCGAACCCGAAGCTGAAGTCAACGCCACCGAAGAGCAGAACCAGTTAGTATGGATCCACTTAGTAGAAACCTTGAAGAAGAAGAAATAATGGAGAACATTATTGATGAGGACACCTCACAATATCTGAACTTGGAGGGACATGATGACGACAACTCAAGTACTAGTCATGGAGAAGATGAAGACTCTGGTGAACGCAATTTAATGGTTACAAAGTCCGGCGAGGTATATGCATTGATTAAGCCTCTGCTGACTTCCACCAACAATCTTCTTCTACATGTATTAATTAACGCTACTTTCTTCTTTTAGCCCTCTGGATCGAGCAGCGCGCAACCATCTTCTTCTACGAAAAAGAGCAAGCGAGGCGCGAGCCAGCGGTTGAAAGATCGTGCAAAGTTCACGATCGAAGCAGTCCGTGTTGATGGCAGGCCGATGGAGCCCAAGAAGGCCGCAGAAAAATTTGTATGTCAGGCTGGAGTTCTTGTTAGGGACCAAATCCCAATCACAATTTAAAATTGGAATAAGCCAAAGAAGGGCGACGGTACCTTTGTTGATGACAGATCCAAAGAAACGGTTTGGAATTCGTTGTTGGTAAATTTCACCCTTCCGCCAGAGGAGGATGAAAACAACCCGGTTATAAAGGAAAAGGTCAAAGAGTGGACTCTAAATAAGATGGCCGAGGCTTTCCGCAACTGGAAGACAAAATTGAACAAATTTATCAAATCTGGCGAGACTCCAAATTTTGAAGACGCATATTATGCGAAGATAAGACCTCACTGGCCCGAATTTGAGACATATAAAAAAAGTGCTATAGCTAAAAAGAGGTCAGAAACCAATACGCTTAATGCCCTGTAGAAGGAATATCACCAGAGGACGGGGTCAGGTGGCTACATATCTCAGAGGCCTAAGTGGGAGGAAGCTGAGAAGGCCCTGCGCGAGAGAGGGATCACACCCCAGACAGATGGGTGGGACCTACGTGCAAAGACTTGGTTCTACGGAATCGGGGCAAGGTTGGATCCAGAAACAGGATTGTGTATCTTCCCAACCATCCTTGCCAAACCCGTCACTGAACTCATCACGGCATACGAGGAAATATCCGCCAAGACCTTCCATCCCGACAGAGAGAATGACCAGCTCACACGCGCCATCGGTAAAAAAGAACACCCTGGACATGCACGAGGCACAGGGGGTATGACATGGAAGGATGGGTTTGCCGACTGGAGCGACTCTTACAGATGGCGCGACAGAAAAGAAAAAGAGCGTACATAGCGGATGACACAGATAGAACATGCACTTGCGGCGCTGCAGGCGCAAGTGAATGCACAACAGAGCCATCAAGATACCGACCCATCTCAGCGGCACGAAGAGCCTGCATTGGAAGCTGCCCGCGGCCCAGACTCGGCGCGGAAAAGCAGTGTGGCTTCCACGGAGAACGTGCATCCCACGCTTGAAATGACGGGTCCTCGATACCCCGTGGATGAGATCACGGAGAGCAAACACGCTGAGCTGCATGTGAGATTAATGGGCTTATCCATTAAGGTGGCTGTCGGCTATGCCTTACCTCCTGTAGCTGGTGGAACTTACCACTGCCGACCGATTCCAGATGGCTATGCTATTGTCGGGGTGGATGAGGTTGTGAAGGAATATGAGGAAGCACAGCTTGACCATGCTACAGGTGAAGGGGAAACTCAACTCAAATTTGCAGTGAAAACAACCATTCTTTGGAAGAAGGAACACATTGTGCTTCCGAATTGGAGGTCACTGGCACCCCCGCCGTCTCCGCAGCGTCAGCAGTCTGAGCCGCTTCAGCTATCTCCTGCGCGGCAGCCATCTCCGGCGCGGCAGCCATCTCCGGCCCGTCAGCCATCTCCTGTGCGGCAGCCATCTCCGGCCCGTCAGCCATCTCCTGCGCGGCAGCCATCTTCGGCCCGTCAGCCATCTCCTGCGCGGCAGCCATCTCCTGCGCGGCAGCCATCTCCGGCCCGTCAGCCATCTCCGGTGCTTCATCCATGTCCTCAGCGTAAGCGGAAGAGCACTGCCACGAGGAGCATCAGTAGCACTGCCACAAAGAAATCCGCAGGAAACCGTACGCCAAAGAGTTCAAAAAACTACGTCCCGCAGCCTTCCGCCAAGTCATTGCCGGTTTTACCGTGGAATCGCAGCGACGAGGAGACCAATAGGATCTCGGAAGAACAGGTCAAGAAATTCTTTGCACCTAGATGGGCCGAGCCAAAGGAGAAAATAGATCCGGCGGTGGTGGAGAAGTTTTACAATAATCTTTTGAAACCTGAAACCCCACTTGTGTCGGACTATGAGCGCCAGATTTTGAAGGCGGATGCAAGGCGCCGTAGGGAGACTGAAAGTAGCAGTCGTGAGGCACCCCAGAAAACAGTTCCCATGCTCGGAGAGCAGGAAAACCAATCATGTGCCCCGCTCCAAATGTTCGACACACGAGACGCTCCTCCCGTAAATGATTACGAGGCAGAGCTACAAAAAAAGGCCAATGAGATGGGGATGACTTACATTGCATACTTGAACGTCATGGGAGACAACTTGCCCAAATGCGATGCCAACCCCATACAACCATGGAAGTATGGGAAGAATCTCGTCAAGAAAGAGGATCTCAAGACTCTACCAACAAAGATGCGAAAATTGCACAAGTGGTACCTTCATTTCTGCAAGACGAGAAAGGTAGAATGGATCACGACGCATATAAGAGATCAGATTTTCTTGTGCGGAGACGACGCAATCGACTTCAACATTCAAGACTTGCATTTTCTATTCAATCAGAAGGAACTCGACAAATCTGCCATCAGCCTTTATTGTGTGTAAGTACTATTTCTGTAATTTTTATCTCATCTCATTCACTTCATTAATTGCATGTATATATATATATATATGCTCACCATATATGTATATACTATTATGCAGGAAAAAGGTTATGGAATGCATGAAAGGAGGCCCTTTTGACATTGGGTTCGTTGACCCAAATAGAGTTCATGAACAAGGGGTAAGAGACAAACCCGGGCAAACAGAAGATTACTTGCTAAAGTCTTTACTGAGACAACAAACCAAAAGGGAAATACTATTGCCTTACAACTTCTCGTGAGTACTGTTACCCTCTCTCTTGTACACATTCTGTTTCGGCTTACTCGATGTTAAGTGTAATTGATGATGAGTTATGCGTGCGTAGGTTCCACTTTATTCTGCTAGTCATTCAACCCGACTCAGGAAAAGTCCTTGTCATGGACTCGTTACGAAAAGAAAAAGAGCTATGGGCAGACTTTAGAGAGATGCTCCAGAGGTAATTTCAATCATATTATCGCACTAGATCGGCAACTTTCGTGACAATAAGTAATTAATTACTCCTTTATCCATTTTCTTTGTCGGATAGGGTTTGGAAAAGGTTCACGGGCAGGGCCGTGGGTGAATGGTGAGAAGAACTAAAATTTGTAGACCAAAATGTAAGTAATACTAGCTAGCTTCCAATTCCATTATATCATGCTTTATTGATTATTATTTTGATTGAACTCTCTATTCTCGTAAAGTGCGCGCATCAGGGACACGGCAATAACTTATGTGGGTACTATGTTTGCGAATTCATTCGCAACACGATATGTGCGACAGGCCAAGCCGCACTAGAACAACTTAGAGTAAGTAAACAAAGTCCACAACATTATTTTATTACCATCAATTGTGTTGAGTTTTATTCTTATATATATACTGACGGCCCATTCTTCATATATATTCAGATCGAACGGATGCGGGACCAACTCCTACCATTTGAACGCATACGAGCCATTCAAGAGGAATTGGCGGGGTTCATACTTGATGAGGTCGTCACGCCTGGCGGAGAACTCTTTAGATATCCACCAAAATGAACGATGACGATGTATGTGCCGATGACGATGTATGTGTCGATGACGATGTATGTGCCGATGACGATGTTTGTGTATAATAATAGTTGCTTAATTATTCATGTACTCGTATGTACCGATGACGATTTATAAGTATACCGCTCCCGATCGATTCCCCCTCGCTCCCCCCCTCCCGCAGAAATACGCCCAGAACGGGGCAGAGGCAGAAGTTTGCCGCGGCAGAGATTTAGGCTGTTTTCCTGCCCCTGCTGCGGCAGAAGAACCTTTAACACCGGTTCCAGATACGAACCGGTGTTAAAGGGGGGGGGGGGCTGAGGCCTGCGGCAGCCCCACGTGCGCCACCCTTTAACACCGGTTCGTATAAGAACCGGTGTTAAAGGGGCCCCCCCTCTAACACCGAACCCTCAACAGCGGTTGGGGAACCGCTGTTAGAGGGCCCTCCCAACCGGAGTTAAAGGGGGGGCTCTGCACTAGTGTGCATCTTCTGGTAAAAGTTGGTTTTTACTGGAAACTACTTGCGATTGGATTTCACAAAATCCAACCGGGATATATATTTATCACAATTGAGCTTTTGAATTCCTAAAATATTTTCCATTGTTTGACCATATATGATAAGCTGAGTGTGATAACCATTAGGTAGTACTAGAAAAAGGCGAACCAAAATTATATAGTGATTGACATAAACACATTAAAATTAGAAAAAAGCCATACGAGGAATTCATAAAATATGGACAACACTACTACACAGTCTAAGTTGGCCTTGACATGACACACCTATCCTATTGTCATGTACCCAGTCCCTCTAGATCGAATTTAATGTATGGAGGTTGGCCGCATCCTTAATGAGCCTGGCAGAGTCAGCAAAGTCATCCAAAAGTTGATGACAATCTGGAAATTGTGCATCATCAACTAACATAACAATCTTCATAGTGCTACCATAATTTAGGTAGTGCACTGTCAGAGCCTATACAAAAGAAATGAAGACAATTAGATACAAAGTGGAGTTAATTTAGTGTTTGAGTTAGTGGATTTTAGAAATGTCACATTGGACCCTTAATTTTTATATACAAGTTGGATTCGATCATATTTTCGAATGGATTTTTTAAGGTGTTCATGTTATATCATGATCCACATAAATGTATCTCTTGTTTTGGTTTTTAGGATATGCATAAGTAGACAAACCATGAGCCTAAACACCCAACTAGAAATTATCATAGGTCACAAAAAAGAAAAGTAGTGACTTGTTCAATATTTTATTTTTATAGGGATTTTCAGTATATACTTGCTTCCAAAAATGAGTTTGTACTGTGCATGATTTATATCGAAGTAGTATGCTCCAATTTTGTCTTTAATGTAGTAGCAATATCCATATGTACTACGGATTGTCTAATGATGGAGATCTGTGTAGACAAAAAGCACATGATGATTCTTGATTATTTTTCAGTGGAACCTAAGGGTGCACATGTTTTGGATGTAATAACATGGGTGACTTACTTGCGGTTGTCCATAGATGCTAGTTGCCATGAAGGCAATTGGGTGCCCACATAACGTTATATGTTCAGCCGGTCCAACCATATTTGATAAGATTATAGTTGTACGTGACACAAAGAGGCGCCAGATAAAAGCTCCGATCTGTTGTGGACAACAACTTAATTAGAAACGTGAATGAATAGACAGTCCTTGTTCAAGCATTTTTTTTAAGGCTTGTGCAATGTAAAACATGGGAAGAGCATATCAAGTATAAAATGACCTAGCAGGAAATATACCTTTACACCACAGTATTTCACCGAAAAATCACCAGCCAGTTGTATGATCATCACTTCTAAAGAGCTCTTTTTCCTATTCATAAGACTTTTTGCCTTCCGAACATACTCAAGGGGATCATCGTACAAGGCTATATGAATTGGACACATGATGGAGCTAACTCGATTCCCTATCTGCACCTCGGTAATATATGTCTGTTTATAGTTGGACGGACAAATTAAAGCAATTTATATCCTCAAAATTGTTATGGAGGGGTAATTATAATGTTTGTGTGGCACCTAGTATTTCCTCCATATGTACTCAGTAAAATAGAAGTCTTACTTGTCGGCTAGACATTGGCCTTGTGTTTACAGCGAGGAGTGATCGCAAAGAGATCCTCTTAGTTTTAATGTCACCTGACATTGAAGATAAGAGAAAGCAACGTGTTAAAATTGCGGCATGTTTATTCGTATACGATACACATATTCATTGGATGATACTGACACAACTTACTTACCGGACTTCCGGAAGTAATATTGTGAAAGAGCTGCCGAAGTCACACTGACTAGCACATCGTTGATTGTCTATAAAAATAAAAAGGAAAAAGGGAGAAAATGTCCATTGAGTAACACCATAAACTGGCATCTTGAGTCACAGTTGTATCCTGTTAATTAGAACTTCCAAAACCTTCAAATTCCCATTTTAGAAAAAAACAAAAACTTCATTGTTGTACTTAAAAAATTCTGACAAAAGAAATTTAGCAATACGTAGACATCACCAAGCTTTTTCAGAAGTGACCTAAACTAAAAGGTCAATGTGAAGACCAAATGGAGTTTTCCCCTTCTTTTGTGGCACATTTTTTATAATTTAAGTGTAGCTAAAAATATAACTTATTATCCCAAAATAATTACACTTTCATAGATAACATCTTTATGTATCTGTAGAAACCAAATTTTGATATTTATGAAACTTTTAAATTCCATTTTCATTTGTTTCAAAACTAAATCAGCTATCATTGGATTGCATGAACTACATATTTATTTATGAAAAGAGACTGTTGATCCGGTATCACAATTGTTTTAGAGCATTTGAAAATGCTAAACTATATACTTTGTTCTATGTATTATGTTACGATGACCATTTTAAAATGCAATTTTTACCTTCATCAAAAGGTTTGCTAGGTAACCGCCAGATATCATTTGGTAAAGTCTACTGTATACACTCGCTCCAATGTTAAATCTAATCCAAAGTTGTAACTATATGAAAAGGCTAATTAAACATGAGCATGCGAGTTATGTCATGGACTATGTAATTAGTGATATGCTATTTACATACCTATTCTTTTCCTTTATTTTTAGCACTATGAAAGAAATTAAATGAATTCACATACGCAGTTCATGACAGTCTTTATGAGCTTGACATCGTCGAGGTTAAGGCTCCGGTGCACGAAGCGCTTACGGCGGTGAGACTCGCCGCTGCCGTCGGCACGCTTGAACAACGTGCACGGATCAGTCAAGAATATGATTGTTGCAATAAGCAACGCACTGTCCACCAGGGTGTTCCACGCCAGCACAAGATACGACCATGCCCATGCAAGCAACGCCTCGCTCCCTGAAGTCAGAGGAGGTCGTGGCCGGCGTTGGTAGATCGCCCCGGCGCGCTTGGGCGGCGATGGCATGGCAGGCAGCCTGGCTGGTTCAGCCGTGCTGCGCGACGAAGCCATGAGGAGAGTCATGATTGACATGCCATCGCCGATGGAGTGGTGCAGGCGGAGCACCGCCACGGAGGCCGCCTCGGATGCGGGGACGTTGAGGAAGTGGATCTCCCACAGAGGGCGGGTCCTGTCCATTGGGAGCATGGACAAGGATGCCACATAGTCCTCAACGGCCTTTTCCGGGTCACATGACATGGCAGTTGGATCGATCATCGGGACAATGATGTGGTCGTCCACGTTCACTGTCGTTTGCACCCAACGCGGCTTGCCACCATTGGACTCATCCACCACCTGTACGTTTATTTGCACTCGGTTAATAAATCAAAAACAAATGGTAACACGTTCCTACTCCCTCCATTCACAATTACTACCACGCATCCTATGGGCATGTTTGTTTAGACCGTGACTAGCTGTGCTAAGGTGCAAGGAAAGCAGTTGTGTACGTAGAGCTCCGAGTTTCAATGTTTGGTAATTTAGCTGGTTGTATGGCTGTAGACAGGGAATTGTCCGAAATAACCTTTGAGTCATGATAACGTGTATTTTGCTGGTTTAAGTCTATACAGATATAGTTGGCGATATAATACCATGGACAACACAAATATGCTCATCGATTTGTTCAGACTACCGCCATGCCACTGCTTCCAATTGATGCATCATATGGATGCGCCGAGAAATATACCACGTCTTTAGTTGCTGGTGAGCACAAGAACCGAACACTGAAGCTGCACGCACATATTTTGTGAAGTTTCACCAAACATAGAGAAAAATATCAACATGTATAATATACAATCTAAAGTATATTTTCATATTATATACATTTGTTATTATATGAATGTTGATTTTTTTATATTCAAGCTCAAGCTTTACTAGTTTTGACTTTGACTAAATCTAGAATCACAAGGTAAATAAAAACGGAGGGAGTACATTTTCCTAGTGGTTAATTTGTGGTATAAGTTTTGTCGATTCTTTATTCATACTGGTATATAGCATTGTACTACCAAAAGGTGTCTTGTCAAAAATGGATTATTTCTACTCAAGATTCTTCTGGCAAGGGGATAGTAAGAAAAAAAATCGACTGGCCAGATAGAATATGGTTTGCCGATCCAAAGAATACGTTGGACTGGGCATACATGATTTGCAAGTCAAAAACACCGCACTCGTGGATAAATGACTTTTCAAACTTCTTACAGAAGAAGGGGTCTGGCAAACCATTTTATGCAGAAAATATGTTGGCTCAAAAGCGATGTCTCAACTGGTTCGGAAACCTGGTGATTCACACTTTTGGACTAGACTAATGGCATCCAGAAAGCATTTCTTCCGGTTTGGTACTTTCAATATTAAGGATGTATCATAGATTAGGTTCTAGGAAGATAAATGGCTTGGTCAAAATTCTCTTCGTGGACAATATCCAGCTTTATACTCCATCGTTAGGCACAACGGAGATACACTTTCCACCGTAATGGAAACTAATCCCCCTAATTTGTCTTTCAGAAGAAGTCTCTTAGGCCCTAGACTGGTGTCTTGGAACAATCTTTTATTAAGATTATTCAGGATAGAGCTGTCCGTGGGTGTGAACGAATTCAAATGGAAATTACTACAGAGTGGTAAATTTTCTGTTGATTCAATGCATGGAGCTTTGATCCAACCTGATATTCCAACCGATGGTAATATTAAAATTTGGAAGATGAAAATACCCCTTAAAACGAAGTTTTTCGCTTGGTATCTCCGTAAAGGGGCGATTATCATAAAAGATAATCTTATTAGGAGGAATTTGCATGAAAGTACAAAATGTGTGTTTTGTCACCATAATGAGACAATACGTTATTTATTCTTTCAATGTAAATTTGCTCGTGCTATATGGTCAATCATCCAAATAGCCTCTGATTTATCTCCTCCACGTTCAGTAGTCAATGTCTTTGGCAACTGGCTGAATGGAATTGAAGATAAATATGAAACTTTATTTAGGATGGGAGCGATTGCCATTATTTGATCGTTTTGACAAGATTTTTAATAATATTATGTCTTCTTCCCTGAAGGTTATCTATCGAGCTACGGCTATCCTTCGATCATGGACTACTCTTTAACGGATGGAGTTCTGTTACTTATTTGCGAAGGGCTGTACGTGATTGGAGGACACGGCGAGGGATATCTTCTTCCGACATGGATGACCACATGATCTACGGATATATCTCCCTTAGTTCGTTTGGAGAACTGTGTTTTTGTTGGCCATTATTTGTAATTCTCGTACTTTTGTTTTGGTCTAGAGTTGTGTGGTTGATCGGCTGTGTGCATCCTAGCTATGCCTATCCACCAGAGGCCAGGTGTGAACTTACTATTAAGTAATAAAGCGCTCATTTCTAAAAATATATATAGCATTATACTTGACTAGTACATTAAATGGGTTTGTAGAGTAGAGAAACCTTTTGCGAGAGAAATGCTAGGACTAAGTGTGTCTTAGAGTAAAGGGATATATAACTTGCTGGTGGAGAGAAGAAAAATTATAGAACTTAGAAGAATATATATATAATATAATAGTGATGAGGGATTCCTCTTTTGGGGGCTGCAAGAAAAATCAGTAGTAATACACTTTTTTCTAGCGATTCACACAGTAGTAGGTATCGTGGAAGTAATTCTGAATACTGCAGAAGAATACACGTTTGCAGAACATGACAATCCAGATACTATATGAATGAAAGAAGCAAGGAGCTTAATGAATGGGATTACCTGAATACTGCAGAAGCGGGGGTATCGTGGAAGTAATTCTGCTTGGATACCAGCACGGAATACTTGTAGGTTTAGTGGTGTGCCGAGCCCCAACATGACGACGATTTGGAGGCCCATGTCTTCCATGAGTCTTCCGGTAGGGCTCATGGGGTCCTCCGACGACCATTCCGTCGTCCCTGCTGACACCCGCACAGAGAGCGGCAGGTTGGGCGGAGTGACTTCGGAGAGACGACTAGCACTACGAGCGTTCATAGTTGCTTCCATGAGTAATAATAAGGGTTGTAATAATTAGTACAAAGACTCTCGGCCAGCCGCCCGTGTGGGCAATGCATGATATATATATAGGTCGTCTCGTCGTGTCTCCGTGGCCAGCAAGGCAGGGGACCCACATCATTTGTTAGTATTACACTCTGATTCCAAGTGGATTCTCATATGACATGGTGCTCCACCATCTCCATTCCCGTATACAAATAGTAGAATATATATTCACATCGTGCTCCACGAGATCTCATGGATCTTCTTGTTCTGCACCATATCGGAACACCCTAACTGTTTAAGATCTATCTAAGAGTAATACAATAATAGCCGAGGTTTTAAATATACATACCGAAAGCGGTTAACGTTCGCACGCAAGCACGTTCTTGAAGTAGAACATGACACCGGGTAGACAGAAGAAGCAAAATGTGACGCTAGCTCCCATAAATAATGTTTCGAACTGGCTAACACCATGCAGTTTTAGTATAAGAAATCAACGATGAGGGAAATATATATATATATGAAGGTGTCAACACGAACCACACCAGAAATCTGAGTATTATACACTGTATATATTAATGCAACCATTGGATCCACATGCTATAAAAATGAAAACAATAAATGAAAAATAAACCATAAAATAAAAATGAAAACACTAAATGAAAAAAATGAATGATAAACGCAAAATGGAAACACAAAACGAAAAAGAAGACACAAAAGAAAGGGACACAAAACCCTAAAACCCATCTCCTGCCGTGGCAGACGATTGCCCCAAAACACTGCCGTGGCAGAGCCCCTAGAACCCGAGCGCTCGAGCCCAGTCACGTGGAGACCCTTTAGTCCCTGTTCGCCACACAACCGGGACTAGGGAGGGGGTGGGGGGGGAGGCTTTAGTCCCGATTGCGTAGTCCCAGTTGCACAATCGGGACTTAAGGCAGTTACGAACATGGACCGACCACTATAGGAATAACTAAATAGGCCGACGGACTTTTTATACGCCGACGACAAAATGTCGGGGCCGTCGGCCCAGTTTTGTCGTCGGCGTAGAATAAATAGGCCGACGGCCGCCGTCGGCGTAAACATGACCGTCGGCGTAGCCCATTGGGCTAACGGCAGAGCAACGGCGTCAAGTAGCGTAGCTATTTTTCTTTTTTTGCCACATTAATCTTAGAAAAATCATAACAAAATCATTTAAATTCAGAAAAATACATATAATATATCAAAATTTGCAGAAAAATAAGATATATCTATATAAACTCAAATATTATATATTTGTATTCAAAAAAATACATAAAAAATACAAATACTTTCGTATAACATATTTTTCATTTTCCAAGTGCAAAAAACGGGGTGTTTTGTGAAGCAACCGCCAAAAGAAAGTTTCAAAATGATAATACCATATTTTTCAAAAAATACTAGACCATATTGAATGGACAATTTCCCAACCTAGGAATCTCAAACCTTTTCGTTCACCTCTCGTGAAAAAGACAAATTCCTGCTGAATCGGCAGGAAATGAGTTAGATTTGAACTACAGGTACATGATATATTGCTCATGATTTTTGTAAAAATCATTTTTAGGTTCACAATATGCTATTTCATCAGAGATCTAATGCAAGTTTAGTGAGACTCGTTCCCGAGCTAAGAATCATCATGCCCCTCGATTTAGAAAGTTTGACGATAGTTTGAAATGGGCATAAAAAATTAAAAATCGATCGAAACAATGCAAAACCTTTGCATGGTGTCATATTATATGACATAGTTCCATCGAAAAATACCAGACTTGGTATATTCATTGAGTCTTAAAAAAACCTTCACAAAATGGCCTATCTCGATCGAGGTTTTCTGGATTTCAGGTTAAATGGCCAATGTTATTGCTATAATCGTGGTATAGTTTGCGATAATGTGTCCATATTGTGCACACATGTGTATCATGGGATGGTGAGCAATGTTGCAGGAGGAAGTTTTCCTTTTTGTCACACCGAAAAGCTATTTTTCATTTTCCGAGTGCAAAAAACGGGGTGTTTTTGTGAAGCAACCACCAAATGAAAGTTTCAAAATGATAATACCACATTTTTCAAAAATACTAGACCATATTGAATGGAAAATTTCCCAACCTAGGAATCTCAAACCTTTCCGTTCACCTCTCGTGAAAAAGACAGATTTCTGCTGAATTGGTAGAAAATGAGTTAGATTTGAACTACAGGTACATGATATATTGCTCATGATTTTTTTTAAAAATCATTTTTAGGTTCACAATATGGTATTTCATCAGAGATCTAATACAAGTTTAGTGAGGCTCGTCCCCGAGCTAAGAATCATCATGCCCCTCGATTTAGAAAGTTTGACGATAGTTTGAAATGGGCATAAAAAATTAAAAAACGATTGAAACAATGCAAAACCTTTGCGTGGTGTCATATTATATGACATAGTTCCATGGAAAAATACCAGACTTGGTATATTCATTGAGTCTTCAAAAAACCTTCACAAAATAGCCTATCTCGATCGAGGTTTTCTCGATTTCAAGTCAAATGACCAATGTTATTGCTATAATCGCGGTATAGTTTGCGATAATGTGTCCATATTATGCACACATGTGAATCATGGGATGGTGAAGAATGTTGCAGGAGGAATTTTTCCTTTTCGTCGCACCGAAAAGCCATTTTTCATTTTCCGAGTGCAAAAAACGGGGTGTTTTTGTGAAGCAACCACCAAATGAAAGTTTCAAAATGATAATACCACATTTTTCAAAAATACTAGACCATATTGAATGGAAAATTTCCTAACCTAGGAATCTCAAACCTTTCCGTTCACCTCTCGTGAAAAAGACAAATTACTGCTGAATCAGTAGGAAATGAGTTAGATTTGAACTACAGGTACATGATATATTGCTCATGATTTTTTGTAAAAATCATTTTTAGGTTCACAATATGCTATTTCATTAGAGATCTAATGCAAGTTTAGTGAGACTCGTCCCCGAGCTAAGAATCATCATGCTCCTCGATTTAGAAAGTTTGACGATAGTTTGAAATGGGCATAAAAAATTAAAAAACGATCGAAACAATGCAAAACCTTTGCATGGTGTCATATTATATGACATAGTTCCATCGAAAAATACCAGACTTGGTATATTCATTGAGTCTTAAAAAAACCTTCACAAAATGGCCTATCTCGATCGAGGTTTTCTGGATTTCAGGTTAAATGGCCAATGTTATTGCTATAATCGTGGTATAGTTTGCGATAATGTGTCCATATTGTGCACACATGTGTATCATGGGATGGTGAGCAATGTTGCAGGAGGAAGTTTTCCTTTTTGTCACACCGAAAAGCTATTTTTCATTTTCCGAGTGCAAAAAACGGGGTGTTTTTGTGAAGCAACCACCAAATGAAAGTTTCAAAATGATAATACCACATTTTTCAAAAATACTAGACCATATTGAATGGAAAATTTCCCAACCTAGGAATCTCAAACCTTTCCGTTCACCTCTCGTGGAAAAGACAGATTTCTGCTGAATTGGTAGAAAATGAGTTAGATTTGAACTACAGGTACATGATATATTGCTCATGATTTTTTTTAAAAATCATTTTTAGGTTCACAATATGGTATTTCATCAGAGATCTAATACAAGTTTAGTGAGACTCGTCCCCGAGCTAAGAATCATCATGCCTCTCGATTTAGAAAGTTTGACGATAGTTTGAAATGGGCATAAAAATTTAAAAAACGATTGAAACAATGCAAAACCTTTGCGTGGTGTCATATTATATGACATAGTTCCATGGAAAAATATCAGACTTGGTATATTCATCGAGTCTTCAAAAAACCTTCACAAAATAGCCTATCTCGATCGAGGTTTTCTCGATTTCAAGTCAAATGACCAATGTTATTGCTATAATCGCGGTATAGTTTGCGATAATGTGTCCATATTATGCACACATGTGAATCATGGGATGGTGAACAATGTTGCAGGAGGAATTTTTCCTTTTCGTCGCACCGAAAAGCCATTTTTCATTTTCCGAGTGCAAAAAACGGGGTGTTTTTGTGAAGCAACCACCAAATGAAAGTTTCAAAATGATAATACCACATTTTTCAAAAATACTAGACCATATTGAATGGAAAATTTCCTAACCTAGGAATCTCAAACCTTTCCGTTCACCTCTCTTGAAAAACACAAATTACTGCTGAATCAGTAGGAAATGAGTTAGATTTGAACTACAGGTACATGATATATTGCTCATGATTTTTTGTAAAAATCATTTTTAGGTTCACAATATGCTATTTCATTAGAGATCTAATGCAAGTTTAGTGAGACTCGTCCCCGAGCTAAGAATCATCATGCTCCTCGATTTAGAAAGTTTGACGATAGTTTGAAATGGGCATAAAAAATTAAAAAACGATCGAAACAATGCAAAACCTTTGCGTGGTGTCATATTATATGACATAGTTCCATGAAAAAATACCAGAATTGGTATATTCATTGAGTCTTAAAAAAACCTTCACAAAATGGCCTATCTCAATCGAGGTTTTCTGGATTTCAGGTCAAATGACCAATGTTATTGCTATAATCGCGGTATAGTTTGCGAAAATGTGTCCATATTGTGCACACATGTGTATCATGGGATGGTGAACAATGTTTCAGGAGGAAGTTTTCCTTTTCGTCACACCGAAAAGCCATTTTTCATTTTCTAAGTGCAAAAAAGGGGTGTTTTTGTGAAGCAACCACCAAATGAAAGTTTCAAAATGATAATACCACATTTTTCAAAAATACTAGACCATATTGAATGGACAATTTCCCAACCGGGGTATCTCAAACCTTTCCGTTCACCTCTCGTAAAAAAGACAAATTCCTGCCGAATCAGCAGGAAATGAGTTAGATTTGAACTACATGTACATGATATGATGCTCATGATTTTTTGAAAAAATCATTTTTAGGTTCAAAATATGCTATTTCATCAGATATCTAATGCAAGTTTAGTGAGGCTCAGCCCTGAGCTAAGAATTTTCATGCCCCTCGATTTAGAAAGTTTGGCGATAGTTTGAAACAGGCATAAAAAATTCAAAAACGATCGAAACAATGCAAAAACTTCGCGTGGTGTCATATTATGTGACATAGTTGCATAGAAAAATATAAAACTTGATATATTGATCGTGTCTCAAAAAACCCTTCACAAAATGATCTATCTCAATCGAGGTTTTCTGGATTTCAGGTCAAATGACCAATGTTATTGCTAGGATCGCGATATAGTTTGCGCTATTGTGCCCATATTATGCACTCGTGTATATCATAGGATGGCGAACAATGTTGCAGGAGGAAGTTTTCCTTTTCGTCGCACCAAAAAGCCATTTTTCATTTTCCGAGTGCAAAAAACGGGGTGTTTCATTAATCTTGACATAGTTTCAGTTGGTCTAATATTTAAAATTTATGATATATAATTAAATAGATGATAGGGATGTCATATTTGGATTCCTCTCATTTTTCTGATCAATTTGGATATATTATTTGTCGAATTGTGATTTACGGATTTGTAGATATGAATTATTCAAATTTAAATAAAAAAATCAAAATAAATAAAATTTATTTTATTTTTATTTGAATTCAAGATTATTATTACTTATTTATTGTTGTTTACTCAAAAAATTGTATGGAATGTAAAAAACAAATGTGTCTAACATTATAGTGTAATGGTTAATAGGTTTGATATGATAATATTCACAACAAGTTCTAATTTCTTTGTCGGAAGCTCATGTGTAAGGAATGAAGAAGTTAAGCGTGCTGGGGCTGGAGTAGTATTAGGATGGGTGACCGGTTGGGAAGTTTGACTAATTGTACAATTTAACTTGAGACTAAGTATACTTAGAATTAAAAATGTCCATGTGAGATTAACAAGTTAAACAATACAAAAATGTTAAAAAAATGGAAAAAAGAATTGGAAAAAAAATTGAAAAAATCTAGGCCGACGGTAAAGCCGTCGGCGTAGCCAAACAGCCGTTAGTCATCTAGATGGGCCCTATATGGTCTACGCCGACGGCAGTCGGCTTTAGCTATATACGCCGACGACTTTTCTACGCCGATGGGAGGAGAGGCTACGCCTACGGGGCTGTACGCCGACGGCAGCCGTCGGGCCAGCCTACGCCGACGATATTTAGGGCCTACGCCGACGGGACCCGGCCGTCAACGTATTCAGCTTCTCCTGTAGTGGATGGCCTTTTTCCACTAGTGAACCATTAGATCGGCATGTTGAAATATTCAACCGAACCATATTATATTGCTGAAATTTATCATTTTGTTATTAGAACACTATATGATTTCACGTAAATAAATACTGGCGTGATCATCTTTCAAGATCACATATACAATTTATTATAAGCAAGCTTAAATATATCATTTTCTCAATTACAACCAGCAAAATATAATCTAAGTACCATCTGCGTGGCACTTTTAAGTATTCGTGTTCATAACATAATCACATTGATTGATTGATTGATTGAGATTCTTACAAGTTTTTATTATGCCAATATAATCAGGATCGAGATGATCGGGGGATAATTTAAAGATTGACCTAATAACGTGGTTATCCCAAGAGGTGTCTTGTCGGTGACACAGGGACATCCATAACTGGTTTATGTTTGGAATAAACACAGAAAGATAATTGAAAATTAGGAGTATACTAGTTCCTACCGGTGATGATCCAACCCGCGTTGTGCCTGCAATTAAGCAAAGCTTCCACGCGCTTTGTACAGCCAATACACGGTTGAGATAACGTGTTTCACCAATTTTCATGATTTCGTAGTTATATTTGTTATACCTAGACATTATATTTAGTGGGCCAATGGTTTGTTATTAGCTTAGATGCATGCATTACTGAAAAATACGAAAACGTGTGCACACGATGGATGGAACCTATCTAGCTATAAGACAAGCCATCGGCAAGCATTTCTATTGCAGTATACATACATCTAAGTAGTACCATATCCCCTTAATTACTAGCTACTTGATAGCAATGTCAGTTTCGTTCTCGCAAGAGCTGGTCATCTCTACGCTCCTAGTAGTACTTTTTGTTCCCCTGTACTTGTACTTGAGGCGATGTAGTAGTAGATCAAAGAACCCAATAGGGCACCCCACAAACTGGCCCATATTGTACATGCTCCCTTCCCTCCTGGCCAATCTCCACAACTTGCATGAATACCTCACCGTGGTCCTCGCAGGATCGGGTCATTCCTTTAGAGCGCACGGTCCACCTGGGTCCGGGTTGCGGTTCTTCTTCACCTGTGACCCTGAGAATGTGAGGCACATCTTCACGACCAACTACGGCAATTACCCCAAGGGTGAAGACTTCGCCGCCATCTTCGATATCATGAGTGGCAGCTTCTTCACCGTTGACGGTGAGCATTGCAGTCGTCAACGTGCAAAGATCAAGACCCTACTCAGCAACCCGCAACTGATCTCCAGTATGGCGGCTCGTTGCCGCCACAAGGTGGAAAGCGGCCTCCTCCCGCTGTTTACCCGCATGGCGAGCACCTGCGCTTTGTTCGATGTGCAAGAAGTGTTCGCGAGGCTTATGTTTGACCTGACTGCCACGACGGTCTTTGGTGTTGACCCTGGCTTTCTGTCCTCTGACATGCCACGCATGGACGCTTTGGCAGCCATGGACACACTGTCATGAAGGTGGCCTTCATTCGGCAAACCATGCCCGCTTCTTGTTGGAAGGCAATGAGGTGGCTAAACATCGGCCACGAGAGAAAACTCCACTCAGCACAGATGGTGCTACGAGACTTCGTCGTCAAGGAGATGATGGATAGGAAGAAGATCATCACAGCACATGGAGGTAGTAATGTCACGCAACAAGAGGGTGTGGTGGATTTGTTGTCTTCTTACATCAATGATCCAGACTACACCGACAATAATGACTTTCTCTATGCAACACTTATCAACCTCATGATCGCTGGGAGGGACACGGTCGGCACAACTCTTCCATGGATCGTCTACAACCTCGCCAAGTACCCCAGCACTCTGGCGATCATCCGCAATGAACTCTCACATATTGCATCACACAAAGTAGCTAATAATACAGGTTCCATGGTGGTCTTTGAGCCAGACGAGACAAAATCTCTAGTCTATCTAAGAGCCGCCTTGTACGAAACTCTTAGGCTCTATCCACCAGGGCATATCGAGCGCAAGACAGTCGCCGTCGATGATATCATGCCGAGTGGGCATGAGGTGCGTGCTGGCGACACCATCTTCATATCTCTCTACTCCATGGGTAGAATGGAGGGCGTCTGGGGTAAAAACTGCCTCGACTATAACCCAGAAAGGTGGCTCTCACCAGAGGACGGTGAAAAACTTATTAGGTACGTACCGTCTGACAAGTTCTTAGCTTTCAACTCTGGTCCGAGGATGTGCCTCGGGAAGGAAATCGCGATCATGCAGATGAAGACCATCATTGCTACTTTGGTCTGGAACTTCGATATGGAGGTGATGGAAGGGCAAAGAATCGAACCAAAGCTGTCTTGCATACTTCAGATAAGAAATGGACTCGCACTGGTGTTGAAGAAGCGAGAAATGTAACATTGTGATATCTTTTATCTTCAAACGTACTTGTGTATTATGCGTGACACTCCCGAGGTTTGGGGCCTAATATTGTATTTATATGTGTGTCTTTTAAACAAGTGTAACGCCGTGAACTATTCTGTGTTATCGATGACAGAAAAATATTTCGTATATGTTTTGTACTGTCTACAAGGACGAAGATTTGGAAACTGCTCATGTGTACCTATGCAATAATTTGACCTCCGATTTTTCCAACAGCTTATCGAAATTGTGCAAATAATATATCACTGGAGAGCTCTAGAACATCCGCAACCTTTTTGTATGAACACTTTTTTTTTGTATGGTTTAAAAATATTTTTGAAAAAAACTAAATCGACCTAAAATTGTATAGAACATATTTTCACCAATTTCCGAACCGTAGGTCGCAATAATACAAATGATGATCCATCGAAAATATACTAAAATTCTGCTACTCTTTCATATAGAAAGTTTTCTCAAATTCATTACAGATTAAGGGTTATTTTGAAAGTATTGAAATATGAATACTACAAAGAATAGCCGGACGGTAATTATTATATATTTTCAACTTTTTGTTAGAATGATGCAAATGATCTGGAGTGGTAAAGTATGTCGAATAGCTGAGCCATTTTTATGCACCCACAAACATTACTCAAAGTAATAAAAACGACCATTTTTGAAAAGAAAAAAAAGTACCCACAAACCCGGCAAGCGCGGTCCTCAGCACAGGCTTGTCGGATATAAATGGATTATAAGGCCAGCAACCTCTTTTATGCAACCTTTGCTACACTTTATGTCCACTACATCTCAACGTACTTCCTCTGTTCGGAATTACAGGTCCTACGCGCATACCTAGGTTGTTAATTTGACCAACAAAATATAACTTATATATATATCACAAAAGTTATACCATTAGAAAATATAACCTCTAAAATTTCTAATGATATAATTTTTATGCTATACTATTTATATTTCTAAAATTTCTAATGATATAATTTTTATGCTATACTATTTATATTTTATTGTTCAAATTGACAACCTAGTTATCCGCGAGGGACTTATAATCCCGAACGGAGGGAGTACATGACCTGAAGGCCTGCACCCGGAAGTATCCAACCGACCTGTCATATCTAGTTGCAAGAAGACTCCATCAATCATTTTTTTGGAAAGGAGCATATATTAATATTAGAGGATACCAATTACATCCAGTCTCTGCAACAACACATTGCCCTAGCGGCCATACGGATGCACACAGCCAAAAAAGAAAGAAGAATTACAAAAAAAAAGTCACACTACAATGACTCATTCATTGAAACAATAGTACTATCACCACCAAGACAGCACCAGAAGCCCAGCTTCTCCAAAAACAACGTCTCAAAAAAGGAAACAGTGCACAGACACTGTCATCGCCTGATCAAAGATCTAGGTTTTCATCCTGAAGAAAATCTATGCTCTCAAAACAATACCTTCAACAAGGCCATTGCTAGGCACAACCAATTAAGTCCAGATCCTAGGTTTTCACCCTGAAAGATAGGACCATGAACCTCTCCTATGCAGTCGCCCCCACTTGCATGCCACTGCTCCAATTCACAAGTCACCTAGCCAATCCATCATCACCACCCAAACTCGACCCACCATTGTCACTCCTCAGATCTCTGTCTCCATGACTTTCTCCGTCAACACCATGGAACGAGAACATGCTCCATGATAATAAGAGCCAACAGAGCTTTGAAGCGCACCCTCTGAAACCAAACGGTCAGAGCAAAACATGGGTGCGCACGACCTAATCCAATCCGATCCAGCAAACTCACGGCATGAGCGCACTATGGATTTCTCCGGTGGAGCCTTCCAGAACACGACACAGAAACCGGATCAATAGAGACCAACATCCGATAGATCTTCGTCTGGGCTTGAGAGGGATCCAAGATCACCTCCTTTATTAAAACCGAGCTAGCAGCCCCCACACCACCCGCCGGAAATTAGCAGGATCCGTCGCACGATGGCAAGACCACCCGACCGACCACTACGACGAAGAAGAAGGCCACCACCACCACCATCATACCTAGGGCTGCTGCCCCAGGCATCCCAGTGCTGTGTGGGAGGTCGCGAGAACTCGTGCCGTCGTCGGATAAAGGAGATGCATCTGGCACTAGAGATCGAGCCCGTCCGAACCCATCTAGGCCCAGAACAAGAACGTCGAGGATGTCAAGGATGTTTTTAAGTACTTAAGAAGAACTAAAGACATGTTTCTCATATATGGAAGTGAAGAAGAGATCGTCACAAGGTGTTACGTCGATGCTAGCTTCGACATCGATTTGGATGACTCTAAGTCACAATCCGGATATGTATATTTGATGAATGGTGCAGCGTGAGTTGGAGAGCTCCAAGCAACCAGTGATTGCGAGATCTACAATGGAGGCGAAATATATCTCTGTTTCGGAAGCAGTGGTGGAAGCAGTTTGGATGAAGGAGTTTATTTCCGAACTAGGTGTGGTTCCAAGTGCTTTTGATCCTATGGTGATCTATTGTGACAACAATGGTGTCATAACCAATGCTAAGGAACCAAGGTCTCACCAGAATTCCAAGCATATAAAGAGCCACTTTAACTCCATCCGAGAACACTTTCAGAATGGCGATGTAGAGATTTGCAAAGTAGATACGGATTTGAATGTTGCAGATCCGTTGACTAATGCTCTCCCAAGGGAAAAACATGATCATCACCAGAACTCTATGGGTGTTAGATTCATGACCATGTAATCTAGATTATTGACTCTAGTGCAAGTGGGAGACTAAAAGAAATATGCCTGAGAGGCAATAATAAAGTGGTTATTATGATATTCCAGGTTTATAATAGATGTTTATTTTTCATGCTAGAATTGTATTAATAAGGAAACATTAATACATGTGTGATTTATAAACAGAAATGTTCCTAGTAAAGCCTCTCTTTATACTAGCCTGTTGATTAACAGATGATCAAAGGTTTCCTGACCATAATATTAGATGTTGTTAATAACAGGGTCATATCATTGGAGAATGATATGATAAACAATCACCCGAAGTAGATGTAGCAATACGATCATGTCATCAAGTTTAAATTGATATCACATTTATAGTAACTCAATGTCCTTACACCATGAGATCACGTCAATCACTTTCATCGAAAGAGTACCTTGATTACATCAAACGTCACACCGTAACATGGTGATTATAAAGGTGTCGTCAGGTATTTGGAAAGTGTTAGTTGAGGCTCGTGGATCAAGATTGATATTTGTCCATCTGAATAACATAGAGATATAATCAGTTCCCTATCAGTGATATCACATTGAGATAGCCTTGCAAGCAAGTGATTTAATCACTGGAATGTCAGATCACAGGAACGAGAACAAGAGTACTTGTCAGGATAGAGATTAAACAAGGTATAGATGCTACAGAGTGATCGAATCTCCGACAAGTAATATTTAGCGAGACAAAAGGAATTTTATTACATCGAAAGAGGTTCGGGAGGGTTCGGTACTTTCTCGTGTGTGTGTGTGTGTGTGTGGGTGGGTGGGGGGGGGGGGGGGGGGGGGGGTGGGGGTATACATACACCATGCCCCAGATATATGCATTTTGTGTTCATACCAAAGTTCAGTACTAGGAAATTACAACGGTATTTCAGTCTTCTGTCGTGTGACTAACAGAACTATCATTACTTGTGTTTGTTGGCAGCCCTCTGATCCTCCAATTTTTTGTATACTTTGTCAATCTGAGGCTGCACATGAAGGAGAAGGAATTTAAATACTCAGATGAAGAAACAGAGGACAATTACGGGAAAAGATAGTATATGAAGACAATAGGAGTCAGACGTAGGACATTAGGCTTCACTAGCTAGGTCCACTTTAATATGCTACGAGTTAGATCTTCATTGATCGATAGTGATTTTGTACATAATATTCCGAAATTTTCTTGATTCGATTGTACCAAATGCTCATACACTGTCTCTCAACCTACCAACTAGAAACAACAACAAATATTACACTTCAGCAGTTCAAAAGTTATTACCTGGTAATATTTTAGCATGGAGTTTCTTCTCTTCTTCATTGTTGCAGTGACCAAATTTCTTTGGATGTCAAAAGGTACAGGATCCAACACTAAACCCTTGACGTGCTCGAAACCCCTTAGCTGAGCAAAAAGAGGGTTACCATATACGACGCTTAGAGATGTAGTGTCGAGTAAAAATCAAGGAGTCTATACTATACAGAAACTTTCAAGTTTCATACTATAATATTCTAATGGCACATGCAGTGAAAACATGTCAGGATAATTTGATGGGTGACATGATTAACCATGTGGTATTTTCAGCAACTAGGAAGTTAATAAATGACCTTACCTGGTTCTTCAGTGCAGCCGTTGCGAGATGTTTAAGGATATATTCTTCAAATCTTTCCAATTTGCATATTTCATCGAAAGAACCTTTGTATCCACTTGACTCTGCCCACTTCATGGTGTTTTCTTCATGTGGATTAACTACTGCAACTAACATTGATCTGTAGCTGTCCCCGTACACCCAAATCTAAAAAATACCGTATTAGTTGAATGCAGGGCTATTCATTTTCTTAATATAAGATTATGATTCACTGGAATTTTCCTTACATCTTCAATAATTTGAAGGAAGGCATATACTTTCTCCAGATACTCAACAGCGACATACTCCCCATGTGACAACTTGAATATGTTCTTCTTTCGGTCAATTACCTTCAGGATTCCATCTGTGGTCATCTCTCCAATGTCTCCTGAAAAACAATAGTATGTCAGAACATGATATGTGAAACTTTACCTTGATCCCCTGTTTTAGTTAAAATGTGATTCTTCACCTGTGTGAAACCATCCATCAACCATGACTTCATTTGTGAGCTCAGAATTTTTGTAGTACCCAGTGAAGACATTGTTCCCTCGGATAAGGATTTCACCCTGAGAAGGAACACCGAGTGGATCATAACCCATCTCAGGTACTTCTTCCAAACACAGTTCAGTGTAGGTGCCGGCAACACCGACAGTTCCAACGAGGGACATGTCATCCGGGTAACAGCTTGTGGTAGCTCCCAGTGTTTCTGTTAAACCTGAAAAAACTCAACAAAATGTAACTTACACCGGCCCCTTTTAATTGGCAGAGAGACTGATAACTAAACAATACACTATTGGAACTTCATACATAGAAAGAAATTTATGTGGCTTGTTATTATATTCGTAAAATAGGAAAATAGATTCCAGCATACTTTTCCTTGTTGCAAACAATATTGTGTAGTACACTTAAATAGCTTAACACAATAAGTTGGCTTGAAATACTCCTAAAATTAGTGTAGATCTGAAATGAAAATACTTATGGGGTAGGACATAGCAAGGTTAACATGGAGCCAACCTACACAAGGAACCGGCTACGTAATCTCTTTTGACTATTCTTAAAACATGTCAATTAATTCTAGTTCCGAATAGTTCTTAAGAACTATGCAATAAAAGGTTGGTTGTGTGCATCGATTGATGCAGAGGCCGGGGCTACGCTCCCCATTTCGAAAAAAATAGAACTTGAACTTATTCTTGAACGGAAATTTTAGACACCGAGTTTGGTGGTATGTTATATGTATGATTTGTTTGCCTTGTCAACTCTTTGTTGATGCTACAGAGTAGTTAAATTTTGTGATGATAGCAGTCTCCAAGAGGAAACTTGAACAATAATGGAAAAGGTCTACATGCATTACCATAGCCTTGCACAAAGTGTGCACAGCTGGTCACTCTCAAGAACTCTTCTATTTCAGTACTTAATGGTGCACCACCTGAGATAAGTAGGCGAATACGACCGCCCAACCTTGCCTTGACCTAGAGAAAGCAAATGAAACAATAAAATCAGATATAGAACTCATGACTTGCGGGTACAAGTTTGTACTGTTCTTCACTATTTTGATGAAACTAATTTATCTCTAGATTTTCGTTCTTAGTTATGAACACAATACCTTGCGAAAAGCCAGCATGTCTGAAACAGGTGAAGCAGTTTTGTGTGTGTAGCCTGCTTTCATGCTTGCTAATTTGCTGAATTGCAAAATCTATGGTGAGCTGACATGATTTGGTTGCGGCATGACATTATTCATGATGGTAAGCGACTTACCGGTTATACAGTGCATGGAACATCACTCTCCTGATGGGTTTGAGATCTGCCAAGGCCTTTAAAATACCTAAAGTCAATATATAATAATAAGTTGTCTGAGTTAGAAGATATGGATACTTATTTACTATCAATATTTCAATTTTACCACCTTCATAATTTTTTTCATATACTCTAGGCACCCCAGCTAGCACGGTTGGCTTTAACTCCATGATATCATCTCCCAACGCATTCAAATCCTGATAAAATAAAATATTGTGGTCGTATTAAACAAAGAATGATCACAGTTCAACAATATGATTAAAAATGGAAGCCTGGTATGTTGATTTTCTTACTCCATGGTAATATCCAACGGAGGCTCCTTTGTGAAAGAAATACTCTTCGATCATGCGGTCCATAATGTGAGCAAGTGGGAGAAAAGAAAGAAACACATCTTCTGTTGACATCTGTATGCCCAATACATGCGAATTTCCTTGGATTATTCTTAAACATGACCATCGATTCAATCAGAATTAGCCTTATTCATAACATTTTATTTGATAGAAAGGAGTCACCTTATCATCAAACTGGTCCATGAAGAGGTCTACTCCTTTTACAAAGCTTCCATGGCTCTCATGGCTCAGCATAACACCTTTGGGTTGCCCACTTGTTCCACTTGTGTACATGATGGTGCATGTATCATTTGGTCGTGGAGGACAAGGTTGAGCTTGTTTGTCCTTTCCCTGAAATACAATTCCATAACTGATGGTTTGATCAACATGTACATGTTATCAAAATTGCTATGACCATTTTCTGTGTGAATGGTAAATGAACATTTCAAATTGTCTTTACCCACCACTTTTAAGAAATCATTCCAGGAGTAAACTTTCATCCCAATCCGCTCGACATCTTTTATTTGTTCGTTATTTGCCGAAGTGAATGCCACCAATGCTGCAACCATTTTAATTTTAGAGAATAAAAATACCGACTACTTGATTGTACCTAATAACTTTACAATACTTACCTTTTAGCCTTTTCGCAGATTTGCAATTTGGGGACAGTATCTAGAAATAAGAAATACTATCACATCCAAATTCAGACAAGATTTAAAATGGATTATGCTAATAAATTTGATTTACTTCTTTTATTTTCTTATCTTGTATGAAGACAACATCAATCTCAGCATGGCCAATAATGTAATCAACAGCTCCTGCACCTGCAATCTCATGGAACAATTACTAATTTCAATAGGTACATAGTATATTTTTCCTGATCAAAATCCAATATCGTGTTTCAAATGTTTGTTATTCTGAAAATTTTCTGATGATCCTTATAATTTTTCTGCTTACCTAAAGTGTCATACAGTGGGACACATACTAGGTTGTAACCATTGCAAGCCTGCAAAGTTAATTGTGTGACTATCAATTTTTTATTGGTCTAAGGATATTATCATTTAGATGGTTTCCGGTGGTTACCTGCATTGCCACCACCCATTGTGGGCAGTTTGCTCCATAAATACCAACTGTGGAGCCCTGTCATATATCAAGCATAGGACCATCATTTTCTTTACCAAATGTGAATTTCACAAGCTCTCTTGAAATTAGAAATATTAAAGTTATTGAACAGGTCTATTTTATATAGCTGGAGAGAAAAAGTTAGCATAAGTTTTCGTTCTTACCAGTTGTACCCCCAAATGTTGCAGTGCAGAGCCAGTTTGCAGGACCTCCTCATAGACCTCCATGTATGATTTCCATAAAAAGGGCCCTGGCTAGAAGATGAAAATGGAGAAGGTTCCCATGAAGAACCAACTAATAGAAAATAGACATGTAGAAGATACATAAGCTTCATTGTGCTTAGGACTAACTACTCCATCTTTAAGTGGACGCCATCCAAGCATTTGATTGTTTGGATACTTGCATGCCGCTGTTCTGCAAGGATATAAGAAAAAACAAGATCAAATCAAAGATTCTGAGATATGAAAGATTTTTTTCTACTATGATATGTTGTATGCAGCTGGTTTTCCATTTTGTTGTTAAAGAGATGAATCTAAGAGCATCTCTAAACCATCCCAAAAAACTCAGAGGACTAAACGCCTCCCTATAATACATGAGCATATTTTTTTCCCTCTAAACTGTGGCCCCCGAAACCGATCCCCGATCCCCAATAAAGGAATAAATTTGTTTAGCATCATGTTGGAACCTCCATCAACCATATCAAATACACATAATTCAAACATGCATAAGTATTATCCAAAAAAATCACATCGATCAAGTTTTATCCTAAAGCATAACATCTACGCCGCCACCATCTCGGCCACCACCAACATCACCACCACCACCACTCTCTCAGGCCAAGATCTTCGCACAAGCAATCTCTCCAATATTCCATAGCTTTATCATCCAAGGTGCTTGGGGTCATAAACATGATGGCGTGGTCGGCATCCTCTTTCTCCTTAGCCAACTTCTCTACCTCAAGTGCAAGCCATTGCTCTTCTATCTTCTTCTCCCTTCGATATTATTTCTTCTTCTAGTGAAATCCTTCTTTGACCCACCGCCAACTTGGACCACCACTTCTCCTCCTCAAATTCTTTGAGCTCATTCCACCTAGCCTCCTTGTCCTCTTCGTGTTCGGCCAACCGTGCTTTCTTCGTGTAAATGATAGCATGGAACTCTTCTTTGTAGGCGCCAACATCTCCCCTCTTATTATTCTCTTTTGCTATCTTGGCACCCTCTGGCCTCTTATTTTGTTCTTAATCCTCATCTTCATCGACATCAATGGTTTGGCTAATCCTAGCCCTCTTTGGTGTTGCCTTGTAGTAATGGTGCAAAGCAAAGGCTTTGTGTCCGCCTTTCTTGTTGCGGTGCTTGTAGACGTCTTGTTGGAGAGGGACATACTCGGTCATTGGCACCCCACTCGGTGGTGCAGTGTTCACGTAGTCAATGGTCCCGGCCCATCAGTTGCAATGCTCAAATATTGTTCCCTAACGATGATCAGGTGAGCCTTGGGTTTGGTATGATTGAATGGTGACCGTCTTGTGGTAGTGTTCCTCAATTCTCCCCCAAAACTTCTCCTTCGATTTATCTGCGCTAACCGATGCATCAAGCGAGACATTCCTCCAAGGATGGCACAACACTGCATCTTCCTCTTTGATATAGTTTGCGGACCTCTTGCCCTTCCTTCCCATGGATTTGGTTTGTGTTGGCGCCTCCACCTCGGTCACGACTTCCTCATTGACATCCTCGGTGGCCTCCTCTTTATCGGCCACATACTCTTCATTGGCCACTTCTTCATTTCCCACCTCTTCGTCGCCGCTAAAGTTGCAGTCGTTGAGCCCATGATTGTGTGAAGAATCAAGCTGTGACATGAATTCGGCGACAATCAGCTTGGTCGCAACGCTTGAGTCTTGGGCATTTCATCGATCACCTCACGGTCGACGCCTCGAGTTGTGAAGATTGCCGAGGAGGATGCAGACAGCTTGGGCATTGAGGATGCCCCTAACGGCTTATCCTTGCGATTAGCCGTCATGGTCGATGGCTTGGGTGTGGAGGATGCCACGGCATTCCTATTCGTCTTCTCCTCCGCCGCCTCCAAATGAGCTATCATGGCATCCTTCAGCTTCCGCGCCCATGGGCCGCTCAACACCGACGCAAATTGTGGCCATCCCACCTTCCTCACCGTCGCTGGTGACTTGTTGGTGGTCTTGGCAGCTACTCTCGCCGTCCACACCACGCCGATGGTGCCCAACCGGTTCTTCGAAATCGGAGGCGCCGCAAGGTCGATTCTGGTGGTGTCTTGTCGGCGGGAGAGTCCGCCGGGGCTGCGGAACCGAGCTCCAGTGACCTCCTGACTAGGGGAACGGAGAATGTGGCGCCGGCGACAACTGGCGGCGAGATTGTGTGGGAGCTTTGGCGTCTCAGCATGAGTAAAGTAGAGGGGAAATTTTAGTCATTCCTTTGGCAGCTGAGCAAAAATATAATAGGAGTGGGAGATTTTTGGGGAAGGTCTAGCATATTTAGTCCTCTAACCAGTTTTAGTGTTTCGATTAGGTGCGGCTTCGGCCGCCTCTACCGGTTTTTGTGGATGGGTTAGAGATGCTCTAACATTATCCATACATTTAATCTAGAGAATAAATGGTTTATCATGCATGACATGTTGAATAACAACACTAGATTAAATCTCAACTATCTTATGCCTTATCTTTTCTCTTTGCAGGTTTTTATGAAGGAGCTAGCTAAGCTGCGACTCTTGAACTATTTGAAGATTAATGCTAATAACATGATACCCCCTTCGGTGCATATTAATATACTAAACTTTGTCTAGATACAATATCTAGTCTAAATAATTAACTAGATAGTCATGTTGTTCTTGGATCCAACAACTAACCTTTCAAAAAAGTTCTAAAGAAGAGAAGTTTGAGAAAAAAAAGGAGGGTCGAAAAGAGCTTTAGAGTAAACATTCAACACTAGTGGTTCAGCGCACAGCTTCTTCTGGGTAAACATTGAGCGGAAACAAAACATGACTTGTGCACGTCCGTTTTTTGATGAGGAGTATCACATGCCTGTCCTTTATATATGAATAAAGGACTTTCAGGGTGCTTTGATACTCCGTAAGCGGAGGCTAGAGTAGCAGTCAAATCGTCTAGGCCTTCAATAATGATCTGATGGCTCTTTTCCCACTCGGTCTAATCTAATCCCATATAAAAAATTCGATCTGATAAATCTTCGATCAAGTCGTAGCCAACTCTTCGTTGTTTGAGTGCGGGCAGCTGATACTGGGTGTGAGGAAAGAATTATTCGTGCATCCCTATAAAACATCCTCTATATGATTACCTTTTTACCCCTAAACTCAAAGTACTCCCAAGGTTTTTTGAGATGGCACTCCATCATATTGATGTTGGAGTACCAACTAAGAACAGCCTTTAGATTTGAGGAAATGAATGACCCACATTCATTTCCGGGTACCGTTAAACTCGTCGAAGAAGATGAGTTTTTTTCTGAATATCTCCTCCCCCAAATTTAAAAGGGTAGAATGGTATTTTCCCCTAATCAATTGATAGGAAATCCCACATACTGACTCTGTTGGATCATGTAAGTTTTTGCCTACATAAGTCCAGTCCAGACCATTTTATTATATGTCAATAAATTTTTGAAATTGTAAGGTTCATTTGGTCTATTCATATAAGGCAAGAGCTGGAAAAAAAGTTTAGTACCACATTGCTGGTTGAGTGCAAGTTGGACCAGCTTATAAGGAGAGCCCTTTCACCACTTGCACGAGCTTGGGAAGAGAAGACATATACACGCACGCTCATCCTCCTCGCTCGCCACGCTACGCGCGCGCCACAGGTTGCAGAAATCTCGCCAAGGATTTTTAATACGAGCTAAGTGAAAATGAATACGAACTGAGTGAAGGCTGTCCGGTTGGCTGCCGCTCAACTTCCGCCTCTTCGTTTTATCTCCTGCGCAGCCTGTCTGTCTTCCGTCCATGCATATAAGAGAGAGAGGTCGCACCTCCTCTCAGACACACTGCCGCACATCCCTTTGCGCCTCTAATTCCAGAGCACTGCGATACCTAGATCTTCCCTATCCCGTCTTACGGCGTGCACCGCTAGTCGGGATAGTAGGCCTCTGAGACCCCGCTGCTTAAAATCCTGTACGGGAGAAGGGCGATAAAGTTTTTGGGGAGCGCTATTGGCGCGACTACTGGCTTCATCATGGACTCCTTCACGGATAGCGAATAGCGATATCGCCGATGTCTTTCCTAACGACAACTTCTTCCCCGACATCAAGAACCTCTTCCTCGACGACATGGCTAACAACGGTGCCAACACCAACCCTGGCAGTTCCTCTGTTGTGATGTACATCCTCTTCCTTAATCTTGTCTATCTCAGTCAGATAGTATGTCGTTCCTTTTGGTTTGTTGTAGACCTTGCTCTAATATTATCTCAAGTTGTATGCCTTGCAATCCTCTTGAATATTCGCCTTAATTTCTATCCGCTAATTCACATGATTAGTTTAATTTCTATTATTATATTCATGTTTTATCTAGAGTTTATCTTGACACTTACTCACATGTTGCCATATTGATCACCATTAGAGTACTACTCTCATTGGCTGCCTCTCATGGTCTTCTCGTATATCAAATGGACATTAAGACAACTTTTTTAAATGGAGAGTTGTATGAGAAAATTTACATGGATCAGCCATATGGCTTTGTGGTAAATGGTGAAGAAGAAAAGGTGTGAAAGTTGTTGAAGTCTTTATATGGCCTAAAACAAGCCCCTAAGCAGTGACATTAAAAGTTTGAAAGAACTTTAACTGCTGCAGACTTTGTTGTACATGAAGCTAACAAATGTATGTACCATCGCCATGGTGGGGTGTGGGTGTCATACTTTATTTGTATATTGATGACATACTGATTTTCAGAACCAACCTTAACGCAATTAAGGGGGTTAAGGATTTCTTATCTCATTCTTTTGATATGAAGGATCTGGGAGTAACTGATGTTATCATGAACATCAAGCTATTGAGAGATGATGATGGTGGGATTATGTTGCTTCAATCTCACTATGTGAAGAAGACATGTAAAGAGCATACTGAAATCTGTCAGAAAAATAAGAAACTCTGGAGTTATTGCAATGGATTATATCCAAACATCTAAAAACTTGGCATATCCCTTCACAAAGGGTCTATCACGCAACGTGATAGAAAATTCATATAAGAAGATGGGTATGAGACCCACAATATGAGTTTTCCACAGTGGTAAACCACTATATGTGATCAGAGATCCTGTGAATTAGAATTGGGAGACAAGCTATTGGTTAGCTGAGAGGAAAGTATCTCTACTTTAATAAACACCACTCTATAAAGATGAAATACTTTCCTATTCTGCACGACAGGTTGATTTATTATCTTAATGTGTTCTAAGTGGCTTATCTTAAGCAGTGATGTTGTCCTATAGAACATCTTTTGAAGCACAAACCTATATGAGTCTGACTGTTAAATGTTCCAGTCTATGAGAGTATGGTGCTCTCTAATAAACTCATGAAAGGCCATGGAGTATGACGCATAAACTTCACCTGCGGGGAAGTCCCACGGTCGCCTAGTATCGGTCAAGACTTTGTGTGAAGCTAGGTTCACAGCAAACTTATAGTTCAAGGCATAGTCCACTGTACAAGTTGTAGCCTAGCATAACATAAAACTATAGATAAAAGTTCAACTTAATAGTCTCCACTGTAGTACCGGTATATACACAATGTTTTGGAACCAAAAGCAAACTTTATATGCCTCTGGGATCTGGTGGGGGATTGTTGAATTTTTTTCCTAAATAGGCCCAATCCATTTATTATATGCCAATAAATTTTTGAAACCCTAAAGGCCCATTTGGCACATTCATGCAAGGCAAGAACTCGGAAAAAAGTTTAGTTCCACATTGCTAGTTAAGTGGAAGTTGGACCAGCTTATAAGGAGATCTCTTCCATCACTTGTAAGAGCTTGAGAAGAGAAGACATATCCACGCGCGCTCCTCCTCACTCAACTTGCCACGCCACGCCTTGGGTTGCGAGAGTCTCGCCGAGCCGAGATTTATTTTTCTACGCATGAATGGTATATGAATAGTTGTACATAAGTTGAAACCTTTTCCTTGAGTGGATTTTTAATACGAGCTAAGTGGAAATGAATACGAACTGAGTGGAGTTTGTTCGGTTGGCTGCCACCTGTTCGTTTCAACTTCCGCCTCTTTGTTTTATCTCATGCGTAGCCTGTCTGCCGTCCCTCTGTGCCTATAAGAGAGAGAGGTCGCGCCTCCTTTCAGACACAGAGGTCACGCCTCCACTCAGACACACCGTCGCATATCCCTTTGCGCCTCCAGTTTCAGAGCACGGTGCTACCTAGATCTTCCCCATTTCGTCTTACGGCGTGCACCGCTAACCGGGATAATAGGCCTCCGAGATCCCGCTGCTTTAAGTCCTAAACAAAGAGAGCGATCAACTCCCATGAACCGATCCACCTAACCGCTCTCTTTGTTCATAGTTCTGGTCTAGCTAGCCGAACCAGAATGATGCATCTCTCGGCGACCCGGTCGTCGTACAATATGATGTGAAGTAAAATATGTAGATTATCCGAATATGGGGGGCGTACATTCCGTACTCGTTCTAACACACAGACCTTTATTTATATTATTTTATAAAAGTATAATTAGACTATCATGCCCTTTATTATTATAAAGGGGTACAGGTTTATCTCAACAGTAATCGGATCTCGCATGAGGATCCGAAAAGTTTGTTTTGGTACATCAGAAATGAGGTTCTCCTCAATACCATCTTGGAACAACAAAAAGCAGACTAGTGCTCTTTTTAACCCTTGTCGAAGTAAAATAAATGACACATCGCCTAGTATGGGACAACAAGATGAAATCGTCTGGCATGGAACAGACGTCGCACATTATTTTCTCATAGTAATACTCCCTCTGATGCATATTACTTGTCATATAAATGGATTTATCTAGATATATTTTAGTGCTAGATATATCCATTTCAACAACAAGTAATATAGATCGAAGGAAGTAGTATAAGGACAGAAAGAAATGAACATTTTGTTGTTTCATGTGTTTTACCTGAAAACATCCCATGAGGTTCTCATGTCAGGGTCGAGCGGGGGGTACCCATCCTTGGCCAGTATGTTCCTGAATACCGGCCCAACCGCCCGCCGGCCATCCTTCCCAGGCTTTCCATCTTCCACCTGAATCGTGAAAGCTTTCTTCTTTATCCCCTCATTGATCCTCCAAGCTGTGATCCATTGTATATCAGAAAAAAAAAGAAGTTAGCAGCTAATTCCGTCAGGAGTTCACACTCTCTCTTGGCAGACAAAACATAAGTTTACACTCTCTTACTACATTAATTTTCTTGAGTGCCACTCTCTTACTGCACTAAATTGATCAATGTATATCATCGAACAAGAGGATTGATGAAATAATTAGAAAATGGGTGCGTAAACTATCTGAACTTGTAGTCCAAAGTAATAAAACAGATAAAAAAACAGGAACCGATAGTTCATTATGTACCAAGAAAAACAGGAGTTTCTACCCAAGAACTGGATCGAAAACAGGGAAAGTAATTTCTCTTATTGATGTTTCCGAAAGAATTGGCCCTCTGAGTTTTCAAGATCTGTTGTTTTCTGAAAGCAAGACAGCCATGAATCGTTCAAATGACATAAAAATACACTAGTATATGCCTTCATTCGGAAAAGTTTCTGTTTGGTCTGTGTGCAAGAGAGAGACAGAAGACAGAGCTTCAAAAGGAGAAACCTGGAGAGAGACAGAGAAAGAGACTTGGCACAGAGCAACTTACAGAAGGATTGACCGAGAGAGAGAGAGAGAGAGAGAGAGAGAGAGAGAGAGAGAGAGAGAGAGAGAGAGACGAGGCACAGAGGATCTTATTACAGAGATGTCTCAGGATCGAGTTGAGAAGAAGCCAGGCATGCAGTTGCTAGCGCCCCTGCTTGTGCCAAGAGGACAGAGCTTCCTTCTGTATGTGCAAGCGGCAGATGGCCAAGGAAGAGGGTTGTGGTGAGTGCGTGGAGAACCACCCAGCGGGTTAACAGTTGTTAAAACAGCCGAATTGGCCAACACGATCACTTGATCAGTCCGCCATGAGTTGAGCATAATGAGTGAATCTACAAAATAAATAATATGTCTACATACATTATCTGTTTTAAAAAAGACTAAAACATTTTATATTTTATAGTATTTTGAAAAAAGGAAGGAGTATTTGAGAAAAGGAAAAAAAAAGGATTGAATTGTGTTATCATTAGATGCTAGATCTAAACCGAAACAATCAATGCTACCTCTATGCATAATGTTCTAATTAAGAAAACGGAAATGTGCTGGTTGCCACCCGACGACTATACAACCCCAATAATTATTGCCATGGGTTCTGTCAGCAAGATTCACACGCACACTCTGGCTCACATTTCTTTATTACGACACCTGTAAATCCCCTGAGATCTCGCCAGTCAGTAGGCTCGTATACTTATATGGAGAAAAGCACGCCCGCGCGCGAATCTCCTCTGAGATCATGCACTAAAAACATATGTGATAAATTTGCTAAACATGCGAACGCGCTGAGCAGAGCGTCAAAAGAAAAAGAAGCACGTACAGGCCCGCACGTAGCAAAATATTTTCTGCGTGTAGAAAAATATAGCGTCTATTAGAAAACGCGACGCAGGCTCTCACGTCCCAAAAAAAAAACAGCTTTTAGCGAGCGGAGTGGTTTTCCGCTCTTAGCGTATCACTACAGAAATGACACGCTACACCGAGGACAAAAAACCGTTAGCATAGGCCAAAATGCCCTTGACGTATGCTACGCCGACGGTTGCTCTCGGCGTGGCCTCCTCGGCAAAGGTCTCCCTTGGCGGAGACACTTTCGCCTGTCGGTGTAGCTCTAGATGTCGGTGTATGCTACGCCGACAGCCTTGCCCTCGGCATAGTAACGTTAGGTTATAAAAAAATCCAAAAAAAAAATCAATTTTTTTAAAATGTTTTTTTGAATTTTTTTCTCAACTTTTTTAAATCTTTGAATTGTTTGAATCGTTAATCTCTCACCCGAAACATTTTAACACTAATTACATTTAATCTTTGATCAAATTGCAGTATTTAATAAACTTCCCGCTCGGTTACCCGTCCTAGCACTACTTCAGCTCCAGCATGCTTAACTTTTCAGTTCCTTCCGAATCAGTTCCGCGAAGCAATTGTATCTAGTTGTTAATACTATGATATCAATCCTATTAACTCTTATATCATTATGTCACATGTTTTTATTTTTTCAAACTACAAACACTTATTTAAGTAAACAACAATGAATAAGTAGAAATATTATTGATTTAAATAAAATACTATTGAATTCAAAGAAAAATATAATAATTTCACTTTTTTGTATTTTTCTATTTAATATGGAATAATTAATATCTTTAAATCTGTAAATCATAATTTGATAAATAATATGTCCAAATTGATCAAAAAATGAAAGGAATCTAAATATTATATCCATATCGACTAATCACAAAACCCCGTTTTTGAATTAGCTATTTGGTGGTTGCTTTAGAAAATCCCCCTTTTTTGCGCTCGGCAAATGAAAAATGGATTTTTGGTGCGACGAAAACGAAAACTTGCATTGGATCTTCGATAAAATAGCATATTGTAAACCTAAAAATGATTTTTGTAAAAAAACATGAGCATCGGATCACGTACCTGTAGTTCATATCTGACCCAATTCCTACCGATTCGACAGGAATTTATCTTTTTCACTAGGGATGCACGGAAAGGTTTCGGATCCCCCTGTTGGGACATTGTCCATATAAGATGGTCTAGTATTTTTTTAAATGTGGTGGTAGCATTTTGAATTAGCCATTTTGTGGTTTCTTCACAAAACCGTCTATTTTTTATTCTCGGAAAATGAAAAATGACTTTTTGGTGCGACGAAAAGAAAAACTTTCTCCTACAACATTGTTCGCTATCCCATTATGCACATGCATCCACAATATGGGCACATTATCACAAAATATATCTTGATTCTAGCCATAACATTGGTCATTTGACCCGAAAGCCAAGAAACCTCGAATGAGATAGGTCATTTTTGTGAAGGGTTTTCTCAGACATAATAAATATACCAGGTTTGATATTTTTTCTTGTACTATGTCACATAATATGACACCACGCGAAGGTTTCGCATTGTTTCGATCGTTTTTTAATTTCTTATGCCCGTTTTAAACTATCGTCAAACTTTGTCGAACGACGCGTATGAAGATTCATAGCTTGGGGACGGGCCTCGCTAAACTTGCATTGGATCTTTGATAAAATAGCATATTGTGAACCTAAAAATTATTTTTGTAAAAAACCATGAGCATTGTATCATGTACCTATAGTTCATATCTGACTCACTTCCTACCGATTTGGCAGGAATTTATATTTTTCACCAGGAGTGGATGGAAAGGTTTCGGATCCCCCTGTTGGGACATTGTCTATGTAAGGTGGTCTAATATTTTTGTAAAGTATGGTGGTAGCATTTTGAATTAGCCATTTGGTGGTTGCTTCACAAAACCGTTTGTTTTTGTGCTCGGAAAATGAAAAATGGCTTTTTGATGCGACGAAAAGGAAAACTTCCTCCTGCAACATTGTTCGTCATCCCATGATGTCCATGTATGCACAATATGAGCACATTATCACAAAACATGCCTTGATTTTAGCCATAACATTGGTCATTTGACCCGAAAGCCAAGAAACCTTGAATGAGATAGGTCACTTTATGAAGGTTTTTTCAAACATAATCAATATACCAGGTTTTATATTTTTACTTATAACTATGTCACATAATATGATACCACGCGAAGGTTTCACATTGTTTTGATCGTTTTTTAATTACTTATGCCCGTTTTAACTATGGTCAAACTTTGTCGAACGATGGGTATGAAGATTCTTAGATCGAGGCCGAGCTTCGCTAAAATTGCATTGTATCTTTGATAAAATAGCATATTGTGAACCTACAAATGATTTTTGTAAAAAAACATGAGGATCAGATCATGTACCTGTAGTTCATATCTGACCCACTTCCTACCGATTCGGCAGGAATTTATCTTTTTCACTAGGGATGGACGGAAAGGTTTCGGGTCCCCTTGTTGGGACATTGTTCATATAAGGTGGTCTACTATTTTTATAAAATGTGGTGGTAGAATTTTGAATTAGCCATTTGGTGATAGCTTTACAAAACCGTCCGTTTTTTATGGTAGAAAAATGAAAAATGGCTTCTTGGTGCAACGAAAAGGACTCCTGCAACATTATTCGTCATCCCATGATAAACATGTATGCATAATATGGGCACATCATCACAAACTATGCCTTAATTCTAGCCATAACATTGGTAATTTGACCCGAAAGCCAAGAAACATAGAATGAGATAGGTCATTTTGTGAATGTTTTTTCGGACATAATCAATATACCAGGTTTGATATTTTTCGTTGTAACTATGTCACATAATATGACACCACGCGAATGTTTCGCATTGTTTCGATCGTTTCTTAATGTCTTATGGCCGTTTTTAAACTATCGTCAAACTTTGTCGAACTGCAGGTATGAAGATTCTTAGCTCGGGGGCCGAGCCTCAATAAACTTGCATTGGATCTTTGATAAATTAGCATATTGTGAACCTAAAAATTATTTTTGTAAAAAATACATGAGCATCGGATCATGTACCTGTAGTTCATATCTGACCCACTTCCTACCGATTCGGAAGAAATTTATCCTTTTCCCCAGGGTTGCACGAAAAGGTTTCGTATCCCCCTGTTGGGACATTGTCCATGTAAGGTGGTCTACTATTTTTATAAAATGTGGTGGTAGAATTTTTGAATTAGCCATTTGGTGATTGCTTTTCAAAACCATCCGTTTTTTATGGTAGAAAAATGAAAAATGGCTTCTTGGTGCAATAAAAAGGACTCCTGCAACATTATTCGTCATCCCATGATGCACATGTATGGAAAATATGGGCACATCATCATAAACTATGCCTTGATTCTAGCCATAACATTGGTAATTTGACCCGAAAGCCAAGAAACATCGAATGAGATAGGTCATTTTGTGAATGTTTTTTCAGACATAATCAATATACCAGGTTTGATATTTTTTGTTGTAACTATGTCACATAATATGACACCACGCGAATGTTTCGCATTGTTTCGATCGTTTTTTAATGTCTTATGGCCGTTTTAAACTATCGTCAAACTTTGTCGAACTGCGGGTATGAAGATTCTTAGCTCGGGGGCCGAGCCTCAATAAACTTGCATTGGATCTCTGATAAATTAGCATATTGTGAACCTAAAAATTATTTTTTAAAAAAATACATGAGCATCGGATCATGTACCTGTAGTTCATATCTGACCCACTTCCTGCCGATTCGGAAGAAATTTATCCTTTTCCCCAGGGTTGCACGAAAAGGTTTCGGATCCCCCTGTTGGGACATTGTCCATGTAAGGTGGTCTAGTATTTTTGTAAAGTATGGTGGTAGCATTTTGAATTAGCCATTTGGTGGTTGCTTCACAAAACCGTCCATTTTTGTTCTTGAAAAATGAAAATGGCTTTTTTGGTGCGACGAAAACGAAAACTTCCTTCTGCAACATTGTTTGTCATCCCATGATGCCCATGTATGCACCATATGGTCACATTATCACAAACTATGCCTTGATTCTAGCCATAATATTGGTCATTTAATCCGAAAGCCAAGAAACCTCGAATGAGATAGGTCATTTTGTGAAGGTTTTTTTTCAGACATAATCAATAAACTAGGTTTTATATTTTTCCTTGTAACTATGTCACAAAATATGACACCACGCGAAGGTTTCGCATTGTTTTAATCGTTTTTTAATTACTTATGCCCATTTTAAACTATGGTCAAACTTTGTCGAACGATGGGCATGAAGTTTCTTATATCGAGGCCAAGTTTCGCTAAACTTGCATTGTATCATTGATAAAATAGTATATTATGAACCTAAAAATGATTTTTGTAAAAAAACATTAGCATCAGATCATGTACCTGTAGTTCATATCTGACCCACTTCCTATCGATTCGACAAGAATTTATCTTTTTCACCAGGGGTGGACGGAAAGGTTTCGGGTCCCCTTGTTGTGAAATTGTCCATATAAGGTGGTCTAGTATTTTTGTAAAATATGGTGGTAGCATTTTGAATTAGCCATTTGGTGGTTGCTTCATAGAACCGTCTGTTTTTTGTGCTCGGAAAATGAAAAATGTCTTTTTTATGCGACGAGAAGGACTCCTGCAACATTGTTCGTCATCCCATGATGCACATGTATGTACAATATGGGCCCATTATCACAAACTATGCCTTGATTTTAGCCATAACATTGGTCATTTGACCCGAAAGTCAAGAAACCTCGAATGATATTTTTCCTTGTAACTATGTCACATAATATGCACCACACGAATGTTTCGCATTGTTTTGATTGTTTTTTAATTTCTTATGCCCGTTTTAAACTATCATCAAACTTTGTCGAACGGCGGGCATGGAGATTCTTAGCTCGGGGTCGAGCCTCACTAAACTTGCATTGGATCTTTGATAAAATAGCATATTGTGCACCTAAAAATGATTTTTTTTTAAAAAAACTTGAGCATTCAATCATGTACATGTAGTTCATATCTGACCTACTTCCTACCGATTCAGCAGGAACTTATCTTTTTCACCAGGGGTGGACGGAAAGGTTTCGGATCCCCCTGTTGGGACATTGTCCATATAAGGTGGTCTAGTATTTTTTAAAAATGTGGTGGTAGCATTTTGAATTAGCCATTTGGTGGTTTCTTCACAAAACCGTCTATTTTTTGTGCTCGGAAAATGAAAAATGCCTTCTTGGTGTGACGAAAAGGAAAACTTCGTCCTACAACATTGTTCGCTATCCCATTATGCACAAGCATCCACAATATGGGCATATTATCACAAAATATATCTTGATTCTAGCCATAACATTGGTTATTTGACCCGAAAGCTAAGAAACCTCGAATAAGATAGGTCATTTTGTAAAGGTTTTTCTCAGACATAATCAATATACCAGGGTTGATATCTATAATATCTATAAAGTTGATCCCCACTACGTGCATTTAATATTTGCAAGCTGCATCCACAATGAGCCACGTCACCTAGAATAATCAGGGTCATTTGATCAAATTTAGACGCCTCAGATATTCTGCATGATTGATTGCATTTAGGTGGCCAGCGCAAGTTTCGTTAGGATGACGTACACAACTGATCCTTGAGAGAAAGCAAACGATGATATACCTCTTTTTATCCCCACTATCACCGCATTTACGACCCACTTACTTTTATTGTTCTAGAAACGTATCCCCTTCAAATCCTAATTGATTGGAAGCACTAGGCCTGCCAAGTTTACATAGGCTCCCTTCCCTGCGAAGTTTCCATCTCTCCTTTCCACTGTCACCTCTGCAAGGCGCCTTGCTCTCAAGCAACGATCCTATAGAAGTCTTCACGGTCCGCTTCCAGACAATACTTCAGATTGTCATTGCAAGAAGAAGTTCTGCAGGGCGCAACACTACAGATCGTCGCTGCCACACTCTTCGCCGCCCACTGCCTGGCCACGGTCGCTGCCTCGCTCCCCGCTTCTCACTGCCGCGATCTTCGCCGCCTTGGCCATGGGCTGCCGTCAAGTTCTCGCTTATGACAACTGCACGCTTCGCCGGATGTGGTCGTGCCGCGTGACAAGTAGCACGCGGATGAAAAGGCTGAAGGTTGTCGACCGTTCGTGAGCAAGCGCTGGTCAAGCAGCTAGGTGAGGTGCTGGTCAGGCTGCCGTTCGGCTTCCCTTTTTTTCCTGAACTTGCCCGATTCAGATTAAGCAGTAATTACTTGCATCACGTCGTTTCAGAGTACTGGGCATCCTAGCAGACCTTGAAGTAACATCCCTGATCAAAATTAAAATGTCAGTAAGCGCTTACTCTTCTGCACGTGCCACATTGTTGTTCTTGGAATCGTTCAACCCCACATTGCACTAGTGAAAACGAGGTCTTTTGTTGATCCCGAAAAGGGGGTGTTAAAGGGGGGGCCGTACCAGCGTGGCCCCTGCGGTAAAAAAGGAGCCCCCCTTTAACACCGGTTCGTGCCACGAACCGGTGTTAAAGGTCCCTGCAGCAGTGGCCCGCGCACCCCCCCTTTAACACCGGTTCGTGGCATGAACCGGTGTTAAAGGGGGGGGGGGGCTATATAAGACACCACCCCAGCCCACACACACCCCACTCTTCCATTCTTTCACATTTTGGAGCCTAGCAAGAGGGTGTGAAGAGTGCTAGTTTGTGTTTTTTTCATATGCACTAGAGGTGTTCGGTGAAATGCCCGAGAGCTCAAAATAAGCTTTCTTGTTGCTCTTTCCGTCTCGGTCGAGGTCGGCAACTATAGTTTCATGTGTCATTGATGTACTATATATATAAATGGTCATCTCCCTATTATTTTTTTGATATATACTACATATTAATGCAGATGAATCGGCAATGGATGTACGGTGACCGCCGCACTTCCGAGTACATTACGGGCCTCCAAAATTTTATCGTTGTGGCTAATGCAAACCGTGGTCACAATGGTTTTATGTGCTGTCCGTATGTTCACTGTCAGAACAAGAAAGACTACTCAAATACCAGAACCATTCACGCCCACCTGCTTCGATCCGGTTTCATGCCCAGCTATAATTGTTGGACCAAGCACAGAGAAAAAGGGGTTGTGATGGAAGACAACGAAGAAGAAGAGGATGATGAAAACTATCATAATATGTATCCTGAATATGATGATAATGCAACGGAGGTAGATAATGAAGATCAAGAGGGAGCAGATGGGCCCGCTGATGACGATCTTGATCGGGCCATTACTGATGCAAAGGAAGAATGTGAAACTGAAAAGGAGAAGGAGAAGCTGGAGCAGATGTTAAAGGATCACAAAACATTGTTGTATCCAACTTGCGAAGATGGCCACAAAAAGCTAGGTGTCACACTGGATTTGCTGCAATGGAAGACAGAGAATGGTGTGACTGACAGCGCATTTTCAAAGTTATTGGTAAAAATGAAGAATCTTTTTCCAAGAAATAATGAGTTGCCCGACAGTACATACCAAGCAAAGAAGGTTGTTTGCCCTCTAGGATTAGACGTGCAGAAGATACATGCCTGCATTAATGACTGCATCCTCTACCGCGGTGAGAAGTACGAGAATTTGGATGCATGCCCGGTATGCACTGCACTGCGGTATAAGATCAGACGAGACGATCCTGGCGATGTTGAGGGCGAGGCCCCTAGGAAGAAGGTTCCCGCCAAGGTTATGTGGTATGCTCCTATAATACCACGGTTAAAACGTCTCTTCAGAAATAAAGAGCATGCCAAGTTGTTGCGATGGCACATGGAAGACCGTAAGAAAGACGCGATGTTGAGACACCCCGCTGATGGGTCATAGTGGAGAAAAGTCGAGCGAGAGTACCCGGACTTCGCACGTGACGCAAGGAACTTAAGGTTTGGTCTAAGTACAGACGACATGAATCCTTTTGGTGAGCAGAGCTGCAGTCACAGCACCTGGCCTGTGACCCTATGTATCTATAACCTTCCTCCTTGGTTGTGTATGAAGAGGAAGTTCATTATGATGCCAGTGCTCATCCAAGGCCCGAGGCAACCCGGCAACCCGGCAACGACATTGATGTGTACCTAAGGCCATTAGTTGAAGAACTTTTACAGCTGTGGGCCAAACCAGGTGTACGTATGTGGGATGAGCACAAAGGGGAGCCATTTGACCTACGAGCATTGCTTTTCGTAACCATCAATGATTGGCCTGCTCTTAGTAACATTTCAGGGCAGACAAACAAGGGATACAATGCATGCACACACTGTTTAGATGATACTGAAAGTGTATATTTGGATAAATGTAAGAAGCAGTCCGTGTTGATGGCAGGCCGATGGAGCCCAAGAAGGCCGCAGACAAATTTGTACGTCAGGCTGGAGTTCTTGTTAGGGACCAAATCCCAATCATAATTGAAAATTGGAATAAGCCAAAGAAGGGCGACGGTACCTTTGTCGATGACAGATCCAAAGAAACGCTTTGGAATTCGTTGTTGGTAAATTTCACCCTTCCGCCAGAGGAGGATGAAAATAACCCGGTTATAAAGGAAAAGGTCAAAGAGTGGAGTGTAAAGAAGATGGCTGACGCTTTCCGCAACTGGAAGACAAAATTGAACAAATTTGTCAAATCTAGCGAGACTCCAAATTTCGAAGACGCATATTATGCAAAGATAAGACCTCACTGGCCCGAATTTGAGACATATAAAAAAAGTGCTATAGCTAAAAAGAGGTCAGAAACCAATACGCTTAATGCCCTGAAGAAGGAATATCACCAGAGGACGGGGTCAGGTGGCTACATATCTCAGAGGCCTAAGTGGGAGGAAGCTGAGAAGGCCCTGCGCGAGAGAGGGATCACACCCCAGACAGATGGGTGGGACCTACGTGCAAAGACTTGGTTCTACGAAATCGGGGCAAGGTTGGACCCAGAAACAGGATTGTGTATCTTCCCAACCCTCCTTGCCAAACCCGTCACTGAACTCATCACAGCATACGAGGAAACATCCGCCAGGACCTTCCATCCCGACCGAGAGAATGACCAGCTCACACGCGCCATCGGTAAAAAAGAACACCCTGGACATGCACGAGGGACAGGGGGTATGACGTGGAAGGATGGGTTTGCCGACTGGAGCGACTCTTACAGATGGCGCGGCAGAAAAGAAAAAGAGCGTACAGAGCGGATGACACGGATAGAACATGCACTTGCGGCGCTGCAGGCGCAAGTGAATGCACAACAGAGCCATCAAGCTACCGGCCCATCTCAGCGGCACGAAGAGCCTGCATTGGAAGCTGCCCGCGGCCCAGACTCTGCGCGGAAAAGCAGTGTGGCTTCCACGGAGAACGTGCAGCCCACGCTTGAAATGACGGGTCCTCGATACCCCGTGGATGAGATCACGGAGAGAGAACATGCTGAGATGCATGTGAGATTAATGGGCTTATCCATTAAGGTGGCTGTCGGCTATGCCTTACCTCCTGTAGCTGGTGGAACTTACCACTGCCGACCGATTCCAGATGGCTATGCTATTGTCGGGGTGGATGAGGTTGTGAAGGAATATGAGGAAGCACAGCTTGACCATGCTACAGGTGAAGGGGAAACTCAACTCAAATTTGCAGTGAAAACAACCATTCTTTGGAAAAAGGAACACATTGTGCTTCCAAATTGGAGGTCACTGGCACCCCCGCCGTCTCCGCAGCGTTAGCAGTCTGAGCCGCTTCAGCTATCTCCTACGCGGCAGCCATCTCTGGCGCGACAGCCATCTCCTGCGCGGCAGCCATCTCCGGCCCGTCAGCCATCTCCGGTGCTTCAGCCATCTCCTCAGCGTAAGCGGAAGAGCACTGCCACGAGGAGCATCAGTAGCACTGCCACAAAGAAATCCGCAGGAAACTGTACGTCAAAGAGTTCAAAAAACTACGTCCCGCAGCCTTCCGCCAAGCCATTGCCGGTTTTACCGTGGAATCGCAGCGACGAGGAGACCAATAGGATCTCGGAAGAAGAGGTCAAGAAATTCTTTGCACCTAGACGGGCCGAGCCAAAGGAGAAAATAGATCCGGCGGTGGTGGAGAAGTTTTACAATAATATTTTGAAACCTGAAACCCCACTTATGCCGGACTACGAGCGCCAGATTTTGAAGGCGGATGCAAGGCGCCGTAGGGAGACTGAAAGTAGCAGTCATGAGGCACCCCAGAAAACAGTTCCCATGCTCGGAGAGCAGGAAAACCAATCATGTTCCCCGCTCCAAATGTTCGACACACGAGACGCTCCTCCCGTAAATGATTACAAGGCAGAGCTACAAAGAAAGGTCAATGAGATGGGGATGACTTACATTGCATACTTGAACGTCATGGGAGACAACTTGCCCAAATGCGATGCCAACCCCATACAACCATGGAAGTATGGGAAGAATCTCGTCAAGAAAGAGGATCTCAAGACTCTACCAACAAAGATGCGAAAATTGCACAAGTGGTACCTTCATTTCTGCAAGACGAGAAAGGTAGAATGGATCACGGCGCATATAAGAGATGATATTTTCTTCTGCGGAGATGACGCGATCAACTTCAACATTCAAGACTTGCATTTTCTATTCAATCAGAAGGAACTCGACAAAGCTGCCATCAGCCTTTATTGTGTGTAAGTACTATTTCTATAATTTATATCTCATCTCATTCACTTTATTAATTGCATGTATATATATATGCTCACCATATATGTATATACTATTATGCAGGAAAAAGGTTATGGAATGCAGGAAAGGAGGCCCTTTTGACATTGGGTTCGTTGACCCAAATAGAGTTCATGAAGAAGTGGTAGAAACCAAACCCGGGCAAACAGAAGATTACTTGCTAACGTCTTTACTGAGACAACTAACCAAAAGGGAAATACTATTGCCTTACAACTTCTCGTGAGTACTGTTACCCTCTCTCTTGTTCACATTCTATTTCAGCTTACTCGATGTTAAGTGTAACTGATGATGAGTTATGCATGCGTAGGTTCCACTTTATTCTGCTAGTCATTCAACCCGACTCAGGAAAAGTCCTTGTCATGGACTCGTTATGAAAAGAAAAAGAGATATGGGCAAACTTTAGAGAGATGCTCCAGAGGTAATTTCAATCATATTATCGCACTAGATCGGCAACTTTCGTGACAATAAGTAATTAATTACTCCTTTATCTATTTTCTTTGCCGGACAGGGTATGGAAAAGGTTCACGGGCAGGGCCGTGGGTGAATGGTCATAAGAACTAAAATTTGTAGACCAAAATGTAAGTAATACTAGCTAGCTTCCAATTCTATTATATCATGCTTTATTGATTATTATTTTGATTGAACTCTCTATTCTCGTAAAGTGCGCGCATCAGGGACACGACAATAACTTATGTGGGTACTATGTTTGCGAATTCATTCGCAACACGATATGTGCGACGGGCCAAGCCGCACTAGAACAACTTAGAGTAAGTAAAAAAAGTCCACAACATTATTTTATTACCATCAATTGTGTTGAGTTTTATTCTTATATATATATATTGACGTCCCATTCTTCATATATATTCAGATCGAACGGATGCGGGACCAACTCCTACCATTTGAACGCATACGAGCCATTCAAGAGGAATTGGCGGGGTTCATACTTGATGAGGTCGTCACGCCTGGCGGAGAACTCTTTAGATATCCACCAAAATGAACGATGACGATGTATGTGCCGATGACGATGTATGTGCCGATGACGATGTTTGCGTATAATAATAGTTGCTTAATTATTCATGTACTCGTATGTACCGATGACGATTTATGTGTATACCGCTCCCGATCGATTCCCCCTCTCCCCCCTCCCGCAGAAATACGCCCAGAACGGGGCAGAGGCAGAAGTCTGCCGCGGCAGAAGAACCTTTAACACCGGTTTCAGATACGAACCGGTGTTAAAGGGGGGGGGGGGGGGCTGAGGCCTGCGGCAGCCCCACGTGCGCCACCCTTTAACACCGGTTCGTATAAGAACCGATGTTAAAGGGGCCCCCCCTCTAACACCGAACCCTCAACAGCGGTTGGGGAACCGCTGTTAGAGGGCCCTCCCAACCGGAGTTAAAGGGGGGGGGGGGCCTGCACTAGTGTTGGTATGGTTTATTATCATCTATTCAATTTTTTATGGTACGACATGAAGATGTTCGTTGTGTTTAAGCACCAACCTAGAATTTCCAATAGTGTAGTCCTCGTGGTTCCACTTCTTAATTATTTTTTTCCTTTCATATAACACTATTTAGCTACCATGATCAGTTTTTACAAAAAAAAGTATAATTGAAATAGTTTGTTGGCCATTTTGAGTACTCAATTCTTTAAAATTTTAGCGATTTTCTTAATTCTTTTAGGTAGCCATATGTTCACAAAAAAATGTAATGGAAGAAAGGGACACTTTTTCGTTTGACCGATCTACCACAGAGGAAGACCCTACGATGTTGTATTTTCTTTTCTGTTCAAATGTAAAACTGGACAAGGATATATATACATGGAGTAATAAAGTTTATGTTTGTAATTTAACTGTTTGGATTGTTATCTTTTTTATTATGAGAGAAAAAGTGTGCTTGACCCATGTAAGTCAATTGCTTAGGCCAACTACCACTGGTAGAAAACGCCCTATAGGTCCCGGTTGGTAAGGGGCATTAGTCCCGGTTGCCCAACCGGGACGGGGCAATCGGGACTAAAGCTCTAACCTTTAGTCCCGGTTGCCCCACCAACCGGGACAAATGGGGGCACACGTGGCGGCATCAGAGCGCGAGGGGGGGGGGTGTGGAGCATTAGTCCCGGTTCGTAACAAGAACCGGGACTAATAACCTGCTGCCGCGGTAGAGATTTGGCCCATTTCTCTGCCGCGGCAGAGAATTCATTTTGGCACATTTTGTTGCCGCGGCAGCATTTTTGCCACTTTTTGTGCCGCGGCAGAGAATTCATTTAGGTTGTTTTATTGTTTATTTAGTGTTTTGCACTTATCAATGAAGGAACCTTATATTACACAAGATCATCATGACAATATTACATTCAATACACGGATCGAGTTCATGCACTACATACAAAAGTTGTTATTCGATGCTACCGGCCAATTCCTTCAAAGTTGCTATTTTTACAATCCCTATTGTCTATACACAGTAGAATAGTATTCCCCTTTCGGGTCTAGGACTTCTGCATCCAAGAATCCCGCCAATTCCTCCTGAATTGCTCGTACGCGATCCTTTGGCAGAAGACCGTCCCATAGACGTTCGATCTGATTTAAAAAAGGATTCAGCCTATATGAATGAAACTAAACACAATTTGTTTGAAATTAAAAACTATAGAAATTGTTTACGTACGTGGAGTTGCTCTAAATTTCTGCCCTTCTCATCGCACGTCTGCTGGATGAACTCGCATACATAGTATCCACATAGATTGTTACCTGGTCCCTGCGTCAGGCACTTTACGAGAACATAATTCAATCAAAATAATAATCAAGCATGATAATAACTGTATCAAAACTAGAATCAAAGAGATGCGCGGATATAGCTAGTGGTGCTTACATCTAGTGGTTGAAATGTAAGATCCTCTTTTACAAACACCCCTAGCCTTGTTGGTGAACCGTTTTCAAGCGCTGCCCGGCGAAGAAAACGAATAAAAGAAGTTATTAAGTACTTGATATCATAAAATTCACGAACGTTGCCGATATAGTGTCGTAATGATTAGAATTACCGCTGGAGAAGTATCTGCATGTCCTTCCACGTCTCAAGGGGTTTATGTTTCGAGTACATGACTAGTACACGCCCTTTGTCAAGTTGAATGATTAACAGAATATAGTGGAAGCTGCAAATGCATAACTAATCAATTATATACTTAACATCGAGTAAGCGAAATAGAAAGTGTATACAAGACAATAACACTCACTCGAAGTTGTAAGGAAATAGTATTTCCCTTTTGGTTTCTTGAAACCTTAACGTGTGTACTATATTATCCTCCGTATCCTGGGGGCTTATTTTGAGATTAGCTTCATGAACCCAATATGGGTCAATGAAGCCAATGTCATAGATTTGTCCTCTGCTGCATTCGAGAATCTTCATTCTGCATATTACAGTATGATTATATACATGCAATAAACAAAATAATATAGCTGGAGACTAAATTAATTACAGAATTAGTACTTACAGACAATAGGCACTGATGATCGATTTGTCCAAGGCGTCTTGATTGAATAATTTAAATAGTTCATCAAATTCAATGGATATCATGTCATCCCTTTCTTTCCCATGATGCTTTTTTGTAACCCTCAGCACTATCCAGTTAGCCCCGACGGACGTGGCATGCATGTACCAGTTATGCAATTTTCGCATTTTTGTTGAAAGATTGTTTACCTCCTCAGGTTTGACGAGAGGTTTGTCATACTGATATTTGTATGCTACTTCACTCCCGGGGAAGAACTCTAACTGGGATAAGTACTGGGCAATACTCATACCTTGAGCAGCGGCAGCTTCTCCGTATTGTGCAACTACCTCTGGATCATACTGCTCTTCGGCCCCATATTTGCTCGACCCCACATTGGTTTGAGAAATCACCTTGAGAGGGGCGCAAGTCTGTTTTGCTTGTTCTCCGAGCTGGGCAACAGATTTCCCGCTTGCATCAGTACTGCTCTTCGAGGATTTTTGTGCCGCATGTGACTTGAGAATAGAACGCTCATAGTCTGATGACAACTTTGGCTCGGGTTGATGAAGATTCTTTAGCATTTTCAACACTTTGGCTTTTTCTTCTTTGGTGCTGGGGAACTCTGGCTCTTTCGGCCGCCTCAGCTTAGCGAAAAACGCTGTCGTTTCCGCATCAACGATCGCCGTAGTCTCCTCTTCAGTACAGTCATAAGCTCTCTTGGGAGGAACCTTTGGTACTTTTGGAAGAGGCTCTTGTTTACGTTTCGGCGATCGCTTACGACGCATAGTAGCGGTACGCTTACGCTTTTTATCCTGAGGCGCTGGCGATGGCTGCACAGTAGATTGGTGAGGCGACGGAGCCGGGTGAGGCGACGAAGACGGCTGCCGCGGCGGCGACGACCTCGCTGGAGACGGGTGAGGCGGCGGCGAAGATGGCCTTGGCGTGTGATTTCGAAGCACGATACAATCCTTCGGCCATAGAATGGTGACGTTTTTTGCGTCACTCAGCACAGTCACATCCCCTTCACCAGCAGGTTAGTGAAGATCCAAAACCTCAAAGGTGGGCATGATTTCATCCACGCCGACAACAGCGTAGCCCTCTGGAACCGGACGACAGTGGTAAGTTGGTGTGGATCCAATTGGTAAGGCATAGCCGACCGCCACCTTCATTGATATGTTCACAACTTTGACATGTAGCTCGCAGTGTGTCATCTCTGTGATATCATCCACTGGGTAGCCAACAGGAGCCATCGTCGGTGCATCATCGTCATCGCCATTGTCATCACCCGGGACCTCGGTGGAAGCCACACTGCTTTTTCGATTATTCAATAGGCCGGTAGCATCAAATGCAGTGTGCTGCTGAGATGGGCCGGTAGTACTTTGCTCTTTAAGTGCATTAATTTCATCTCGTTGTTGCTTTAATCGTTCTTCAGTTAAACGCATTCGCTCTTTCTAACTATCTGCTTCAACTGCCGCCCTGTCCTTACTCCTCTGACGGCTTCTATCAGGATATTTCTTCCTCTCTTCGGGAAACCCAGTCCTCCATGGTTGGGAGCCGCTTGTGCCTCGTGTTCGTCCATCATGTTCCTTATTTCCAAGGGCAAGTGTGAGCTCATCATTCTCTCTATCGAGAATGAAGTCCCCATCTTTAACAACCTTTACTGCTTTTCTGATCCTCTCGATTGGCAAGGGGTCTTCTTTATGTCGTATGTTATATATACACCTCCCTTCCGAGTCCAACGTGCCCCCATGCCCGTAAAACCAATTCCTTGCACGTTCTACCCAATCGTCTGTCTCTGGGGTGATCTTTTTATCACGCAGTTCCTGCTCAAGTTTCTCCCACTTAGGAATGCCAGCCCTGTAGCCACCTTGCCCCATAGTATGGTGATACTTCTTGTTAGCAGCATTCAGCTTATTCGTTTCAGACATTTTCTTAGCTTTTTCTGATGTCTTGTATTCCACAAACTCAACCCAGAATGGTTTTATCTTCTCAAACTGAATATTCTTGAAATCGGGAGTCTTCTTTTTCACGACATAGTCAAGGTGCAATCTTTTCTTCCAGTTGGTGAAACACTGGGCCATCTTCTTCAAAGCCCACTCCCTGACCTTAGCCTCCATGGCTCTCCCATGTTATAAGGCGTCCTCAACTGGATCCTCCGCATTTGGATCCAGCTCTATCTTCGGTAGTTTGAAATTAACCATGAGCCTCTTCCACAGTAAATCTTTGGCGTGGTTAGGGACAAATAAACATGTTCCCTCTTCATCCGCATTAGCAGGCGTATTCCAATTTCTAATGGTGATCGGGATTAAGTCCCTAACGATTACTCCGCATTGTGCCAAAAATTTGGTTGCGACAACTTCGGGAGCTGTCGGTTTGCCGTCTTCAGCGACATCTTCGATCCTGAACCTCTCATGGTCTTGCAACTTTTTGGTTGGGCCTCGTCTGCTCTTTTCAGTAGATTCCTTCGATCCGGAGGGCTAAAAGAAGAAAGATCGTCGTTACTATTTCTATATAGATAGCAGATGATTAATTAATGAATTGATTTATATTACATGCACCTCGCCGGAGCGGTCGTCTTCTCGATTACACAAGGCATCGCCTTCTCCCTCGCGGAAGGCAACACCTTCAACCTCAAACAAGTTGTCTACTCCGGTAAAAATAGGATCACCCTCACCGGAGTTGTTCAGAAACGTTGATACGTCTAAATTATCTTCCCCACGGATCACACCTTGGATCAACTCTTCCTTTTCTTCGTCTCTGACGTGTGGGTCCATATTTTCTGCATAGGTGGAAAAACGAATAAGTCAAAGCGGCTAAAGGAGAAAGTTACGAATAAGTCAAAGCGGCTAACGAATATTTTCCGGATCGAAGGTGAAACCCTAATATATACATACACAATAATAAAAATGAAGAGAAACCCTAAACCCTAAGGCTATGAGAGGGGAACATGAGTATAAGGCTACAAAAGGTCTTCGATCTATCTATGGTCTTGATCTCGGTCTTCGATCTCGATCTCGATATCGTATTCTACCGAGAAGAACCAAATCACCGGAAAGAAAGGGAAACAATCAACACGTGGCATCGATGCAATGCTCAAGCAATGATGATGATACGACAAGTTAATGTGCATTGGAATGTAACCCTAAAGCATGCTCGACAAGTTAATCGGGGTTCCGAGGTGCGCAAACCCTAACTCAAGGAACTCCGGAATCACATGTTAGGGTTACTAGGGTGTTCTAATTAAACTTGTCATTTAATTAGATCTATCTATGGTCTTGATCTCGGTCTTCGATCTCGATCTCGATATCGTATTCTACCGAGAAGAACCAAATCACCGGAAAGAAAGGGAAACAATCAACACTTGGCATCGATGCAATGCTCAAGCAATGATGATGATACGACAAGTTAATGTGCATTGGAATGTAACCCTAAAGCATGCTCGACAAGTTAATCGGGGTTCCGAGGGGCGCAAACCCTAACTCAAGGAACTCCGGAATCACCTGTTAGGGTTACTAGGGTGTTCTAATTAAACTTGTCATTTAAGTTGTTGAACAATGCATGATTATAGCATAGATATATATTTCTCATTTTTCTGAACATTTTGGTATATTATTTGTATTTTTCTGTATTACAGATTAAAAGTTATTGAATTTACAAGTTTTATTCAAATTCTGAAATTATTAAATCAAATGTTTAAACCTTTTGCACCATAGTAACAACTAGCCATAGTGGCTGACAGGTGGGCCCCGGAGCCACCTCAGCAGCCACGCAAGCAAAGGGGAAATAGAGGACGCGGAGCCACCTCGCCACGCAAGCAAAGTGGAAACAGAGGTGGGGCCCGGAGCCACCTCGCCGCCGCTGTCAAGGAGGACGCGGCCGCCGTGGCCGTGGACAAGGAGGACGCGGCGGTGGAGGAAACGGCGCCGGCGACGGTGCACCACCCGATCGAAGCCGCCGCGCCCACCAGCAGCAGCAGAGAGAGGGGGAGGATAGAGGCAGGGAGGGGCGCCGTACCTCACGCGCGGCGGTGGGGGAAGGGTGCAGGCGGCGCGGTCGTCGGCGGGAAGAGACGCGGGCGGCGCGGTCGTCGGCGGGAAGAGACGCGGGCGGCGGTCATCGGGGAAGGAGACGCTACGGGGAGCGCGCGGCGGTGGCGGCCGGAGGCGGAGGCGTTGACGACGACGGAGGCGGAGGCGGAGGCGCGGGCAGCCTGGCGGCGTCGTCGATGAGAAGCAGAGAAGAGAACCAGAGAAGAAGAGAAGTTATATAAAGGGGAGGGGGTATACGTCCCGGTTGGTGGCCCTATAGTCCAATTTTCAGTAGCTGAAGGGGCGCGCGCGCAGGGGGCTCTTTAGTCCCGGTTGGTGGCTCCAACCGGGACGTATTCCCCTGTTTTCAAATTTTTTCAGTTATTTTCTCTCTGTTCCCGCCTTATTTTTTATTTTGGGGTTTAAATTTGTAATGTTTTTTAAATGATAATTACTTTGGAATTTAGAAAAACTTTAAACATAAAAAGTGTTTGAATTTGAATGACTAATTCGAAACCATTTTCTGTTTTGAAAAATAATTAATGTAACCATTTAAACTATGAACCATTTAAAATTAATAATGAAATAACTTATATTTTTTAAATATTAATTTGGAATTTAGAAAAACTTTAAACATAAAAAGTGTATGGATTTGGTAAGAGCATAGCTGACACGACTTAAGTGATGCCCTTTATCCGTCTTGTTATCTGTATGCATGTTCTTTGGGTCTTTCATAATTTGTTGGTCCTCCCGTGCTTCAGGTGTATCTTTTGTCTTCCCATACACGCCTAGGAATCCTAGCAGGTTCACGCAGAGATTCTTCGTCACATGCATCACGTCGATTGAAGAGCGGACACGCAGGACTTTCCAATATGGAAGCTCCCAAAATATAGATTTCTTCTTCCACATGGGTGCGTGTCCTGTAGCGACGTCGTTCGGAACTGATTGACCGCCGGGACCCTTTCCAAAGATTACTTCTATGTCCTTGACCATATCAAATACATCATCACCAGTAGGGAGTTCAGGCTTCTTCCGGTGATCTGCCTCACCTTTGAAATGCTTGCCTTTCTTTCTTACGGGATGATTGGTCGGAAGAAATCATCGATTCGCCAGGTACACAACCTTCTTGCATTTATGCAAATATGTACCTTCGGTCTTATCTAAACAGTGGGTGCATGCCTTATATCCCTTGTTTGTCTGTCCTGAAAGGTTACTAAGAGCAGGCCAATCATTGATGGTTACGAATAACAACCCTCGTAGATTAAATGGCTCCTGTTTGTTCTCATCCCACGCACGTACATCTGGTTTGCCCCACAACTGTAAGAGTTCTTCAACTAATGGCCTAAGGTACACATCAATGTCGTTGCCCGGTTGCTTCGGGCCTTGGATGAGCACTGGCATCATAATGAACTTACGCTTCATGCACAACCAAGGAGGCAGGTTGTAGATACATAGAGTCACGGGCCAGGTGCTGTGACTGCAGCTCTGCTCCCCAAAAGGATTCATGCCATCCGTACTTAGACCAAACCATAAGTTCCTTGCGTCACCTGCAAAGTCTGGGAAGTCTCTCTCGATTTTTCTCCACTGTGACCCATCAGCAGGGTGTCTCAACTTCCCGTCTTTCTTACGGTCTTCTTTGTGCCATCGCAACAACCTGGCATGCTCTTTGTTTCTGAACATGCGTTTCAACCTTGGTATTATAGGAGCATACCACAGAACCTTAGCAGGAACCCTCTTCCGGAGGGGCTCTCCCTCAACATCACCAGGGTTATCTCGTCTGATCTTATACCGCAACGCGTTGCATACCGGGCATTTATCTAAATTCTCATACTCCTTACCGCGGTAGAGGATGCAGTCATTAATGCATGCATGTATCTTTTGCACATCTAATCCAAGAGGACAGAGAGTCTTCTTTGCTTCGTAGGTACTCTCGGGAAGTTCGTTATGTTTTGGAAACTTCGGCTTCATTATTTTCAGCATCTTTTCAAATGAGGAGTCAGTTAGACCACACTCTGCCTTCCATCGCAACAATTCCAGTGTGGTACCGAGCTTTGTGCTGCCATCTTCACAATTTGGGTACAACAATTTCTTGTGATCTTCTAACATGCCCTCTAACTTCAACTTCTCATTTTCTGTTTCACAGTCTCGCTTTGCATCAGAAATGACCCTACCAAGTTCATCAACCGGCTCATCTGATGCCCGTTCTTCACCTCTTTTCTCTCCATTGTCTTCCATTGCAGTATCACTGTATTCAGGAAACATATGATGATAGTTGTTATCATCATCTTCTTCTTAACCATCTTCCATCATAACCCCTCTTTCCCCGTGCTTGGTCCAGCAATTATAGTTGGGCATGAAAACTTTCATAATCAGGTGGCCGCGAATGATTTTCGAGGAAGAGTACTCCTTGTTGTTCCGACATTGAACACATGGACACCGTATAAATTCATTCTCTTTGTTTGCCGTAGCCACATCGATAAATTTATCCACGCCTTTGATATACCCGGCTACCCGCCGGTCACCGTACATCTATTTCCGACCGTTCATCTGCATCATATAAGTAAGTTTATCAAAAAACAGGACATCATAAATAGTGAAATAACCAATTCACACCGACACATGAATTGTATCAATGACCTAGAAAAGATAAAATTGCTAACCTCGATCGAGGGAAATAAAGAGGAGAAAGCTCAAGTGCGTCTCGGACACCTTCTATATTTTTGTTCTATGAGAAATTCAACGGGATTATTCACTCAAACATTTCAACAAACACCTTCAATGCATGCATGAGAAAAAAACTAGCACACCCCCTCACACCTTCTACCATTCGAAAAAACAGAGTGGAGGCAGAGGGGGCTGGGGCGTTGCATTTATAGAGGGCAGGGGGTCTTTAGTCCCGGTTGGAGCCAGCAACCGGGACTAAAGGTGCGTGCCACGCCACGTGGCTGTGGCCAAACCTTTAGTCCCGGTTGGTGGCTCCAACCGGGACGCATGCCCCCTGGCCCCGTGCCCGCTCCAACCGGGACGCGTGCCAGCATTAGTCCCGGTTGGTGGCGCAACCGGGACTAATGCTCTGAGGGGTCGCGAACGGATAGCCCTTTTTCCACCAGTGTACATGTTGATCAGTACGTACACATGTACCCTTGGCTGGATACATAGCCGCTATGGTAACATACTAACATGTAAGTTTAAGGAATGGTTGTACATTGACGAGAAAGTGTAATTTACTTTCTTAATTTCATCCCATAGCATGTTTCATTTCTACTAGGTTTACTGTTCCCATTTGAAATCAACAAAAATAGTTTACTGTATCACGAGTATGTGCATGCTACAAAATTCCCCACACAATTTACATTTGTGGGAGCATGTGAAACGTCATGTTTAATTTTTTTTGGCTAGGATGCAGTTGTAGTTTCATCCATATTTGTTGATTAAATTGGGTCGTACTCTAAAATTTTTCTTTATAAAATGAATAACTCCAAACATTTTGAATCTCTTAATATGTTGCCCTAATGTCCTCCAGCAATGTGATACAAATGAGCATTGTTTTCATATACTATTCACGCTTTTGCGGTTATGAAAATCATCTCAAATACCCGCAGCAACGCGCGGGGAATCAACTAGTTTTTCCTTGTAACTATGTCACATAATATGACACCACGCGAAGGTTTCGCATTGTTTCGATCGTTTTTTAATTTCTTATGCCTGTTTTAAACTATCGTCAAACTTTGTCGAACGACGCGTATGAAGATTCATAGCTTGGGGACGGGCCTCTCTAAAGTTGCATTGGATCTTTGATAAAATAGCATATTGTGAACCTAAAAATTATTTTTGTAAAAACCATGAGCATCGGATCATGTACATGTAGTTCATATCTGACTCACTTCCTACCGATTTGGCAGGAATTTATATTTTTCACCGGGGGTGAATGGAAAGGTTTCGGATCCCCCTGTTGGGACATTGTCTATATAAGGTGGTCTAGTATTTTTGTAAAGTATGGTGGTAGCATTTTGAATTAGCCATTTGGTGGATGCTTCACAAAACCGTTCGTTTTTGTGCTCGGAAAATGAAAAATGGCTTTTTAATGCGACGAAAAGGAAAACTTCCTCCTGCAACATTGTTCGTCATCCCATGATGTCCATGTATGAACAATATGAGCACATTATCACAAACCATGCCTTGATTGTAGCCATAACATTGGTCATTTGACCCGAAAGCTAAGAAACCTCGAATGAGATAGGTTATTTTGCGAAGGATTTTTTAGACATAATTAATATACCAGGTTTGATATTTTTCCTTGTAACGGTGTCACATAACATGACACCACACGGAGGTTTCGCATTGTTTCGATCGTTTTTAATTTCTTATGCCCGTTTTAAACTATCGTCAAACTTTATCGAACGACGCATATGAAGATTCATAGCTCGGGGTCGACCCTCGCTAAACTTGCATTGTATCTTTGATAAAATAGCATATTGTGAACCTAAAAATGATTTTTGTAAAAAAACATGAGCATCAGATCATATACCTATAGTTCATATTTGACCCACTTCCTACCGATTCGGCAGTAATTTGTCTTTTTCATCAGGGGTGGACGGAAAGGTTTCGAATCCCCTGTTGGGACATTGTCTATATAAGGTGGTCTAGTATTTTTGTAAAGTATGGTGGTAGCATTTTGAATTAGCCATTTGGTGGTTGCTTCACAAAACCGTCCGTTTTTTGTGCTCGGAAAATGAAAAATGGCTTTTTGGTGCGACGAAAAGGAAAACTTCCTCCCGGAATATTGTTCGCCATTCCATGATGCACATATATGCATAATATGGGCTTATTATCACAAACTATGCCTTAATTTTAGCCATAACATTGGTCATTTGACCCATAAGCCAAGGAACCTCGAATGTGATATGTCATTTTGTGAATGTTTTTTCAGACATAATCAATATACCAGGTTTTATATTTTTCCTTGTAACTATGTCACATAATATGACACCACGCGAAGGTTTCGCGTTGTTTCGATCGTTTTTTAAATTTCTTATACCTGTTTTAAACTATGGTCAAACTTTGTCGAACGACGGGCATGAAGATTTTAGATCGGGTCCGAGCGTCGCTAAACTTGCACCGGATCTTTGATAAAATAGCATATTGTGAACCTAAAAATGATTTTTGTAAAAAAACATGAGCATCGGATCATGTACCTGTAGTTCATATCTGACCTACTTCCTACCGATTCGGCAGGAATTTATCTTTTTCACCAGGGGTGGACGGAAAGGTTTCGGATCCCCTTGTTGGGACATTGTCCATATAAGGCGGTCTAGTATTTTTGTAAAATATGGTGGTAGAATTTTGATTTAGCCATTTGGTGGTTGCTTCACAAAACTGTCTGGCTTTTGTGCTCGGAAAATGAAAAATGGCTTTTTGGTGCGACGAAATGAACTCCTGCAACATTGTTCGTCATCCCATGATGCAGATTATCACAAACTATGCCTTGATTCTAGCCATAAAATTGGTCATTTGACCCGAAAGCCAAGAAACTTCGAATGAGATAGGTCATTTTGTGAACATTTTGTTCAGACATAATCAATATACCAGGTTTGATATTTTTCCTTGTAACTATGTCATATAATATGACACCACGCAAATGTTTCGCATCGTTTCAATCGTTTTTTAATTTCTTATGCATGTTTTAAACTATCGTCAAACTTTGTCGAACGGCGGGCATGAAGATTCTTAGCTCGGGGCCGAGCCTCACTAAACTTGCATTGGATCTTTGATAAAATAGCATATTGTGAACATAAAAATGATTTTTGTAAAAAAACATGAGCGTCACATCATGTACATGTAGTCCATATCTTACCCACTTCCTACCGATTCGGCAGGAATTTATCTTTTTCATCAGGGGTGGACGGAAAGGTTTCGGGTCCCCTTGTTGGGACATTGTCCATATAAGGTGGTCTAATATTTTTGTAAAATGTGGTGATATCATATTGAATTAGCCATTTTGTGGTTGCTTCACAAAACCGTCCGTTTTTTGTGCTCGGAAAATGAAAAAATGCCTTTTTGGTGCGACGAAAAGGCCTCTTGCAATATTGTTCGTCATCCCATGATGCACATGTATGCATAATATGGGCATATTATCACAAATTATGCCTTGATTCTAGCCATAACATTGGTCATTTGACCCGAAAGCCAAGAAACCTCGAATGAGATAGGTCATTTTGTGAAGATTGATTTCAGACATAATCAATATACCAGTTTTGATACTTTTTCTTGTAACTATGTCACATAATATGACACCACGCGAATGTTTCGCATTGTTTCGATCGTTTTTTAACTTCTTATGCTTGTTTTAAACTATCGTCAAACTTTTTCGAACCGCGGGCATGAAGATTCTTTTCTCGGGGCCGAGCCTCACTAAACTTGCATTGGATCTTTGAGAAAATAGCATATTGTGAATGTAAAAATGATTTTTGTAAAAAACATGAGCATCGTATCATGTACCTGTAGTTCATATCTGACCCACTTCCTACCCATTCAGCAGTAATTTGTCTTTTTCATCAGGGGTGGACGGAAAGGATCCCCTGTTGGTACATTGTCTATATAAGGTGGTCTAGTATTTTTGTAAAGTATGGTGGTAGCATTTTGAATTAGCCATTTGGTGGTTGCTTCATAAAACCATCCGTTTTTGTGTCGGAAAATGAAAAATTGCTTTTTGGTGTGACGAAAAGGACTCCTGCAACATTGTTCGTCATCCCATGATGCCCATGTATGCACAGTATGGGCACGTTATCACAAACTATGTCTTGATTCTAGCCATAACATTGGTCATTTGACCCGAAAGCCAAGAAACGTCGAATGAGATAGGTCATTTTGTGAAGGTTTTTTCAGACATAATCAATATACCAGGTTTTATATTTTTCCTTGTAACTATATCACATAATATAACACCACGCGAAGGTTTCACATTGTTTCGATTGTTTTTTAATTACTTATGTCCGTTTTGAACTATGGTCAAACTTTCTCGAATGATGGGCATGAAGATTCTTAAATCGAGGCCGAGATTCGCTCAACTTGCATTGTATCTTTAATAAAATAGCATATTGTGAACCTAAATATGATTTTTCTAAAAAAACATGAGCATCGGATCATGTACCTGTAGTTCATATCTGACCCACTTTCTACCGATTCGGCAAGAATTTATCTTTTTCACCAGGGATGGAAGGAAAGGTTTTGGGTCCCCTTGTTGGGACATTATCCATATAAGGTGGTTTAGTATTTTTGTAAAATGTGGTGGTAGTACTTTGAATTAGCCATTTGGTGGTTGCTTCACAAAACCGTCTGTTTTTTTGTGCTAGGAAAATGAAAAATGGCTTTTTGGTGCGACAAAAAGGACTCCTGCAACATTGTTCGTCATCCCATGATGCACATATATGCACAATATGGGCACATTATCACAAACTATGCCTTGATTCTATTCATAACATTGGTCATTTGACCCGAAAGCCAAAAACCTCAAATGAGATAGGTCATTTTGTGAACATTTTTTCAGGCATAATCAAGATACCAGGTTTGATATTTTTCCTTGTAACTATGTCATATAATATGACACCACGCGAAAGTTTCGCATTGTTTTGATCGTTTTTTAATTTCTTATGCCCATTTTAAACTATCGTCAAACTTTGTCGAACGACGGGCATGAAGATTTTCTTAGCTCGGGGCCGAGCCTCACTAAACTTGCATTGGATCTTTGATAAAATAGCAGATTGTGAACCTAAAAATGATTTTTGTAACAAAAGATGAGCATCAGATAATATACCCATAGTTCATATCTGACCCACTACCTACCTATTCAACAGGAACTTATCTTTTTCACTAGGGATGGACGGAAATTTTTCGGGTCCCCTTGTTGGGACATTGTCCATATAAGGTGGTCTTGTATTTTTTGTAAATGTGGTGGTAGCATTTTGATTTAGCCATTTGGTGGTTGCTTCACAAAACTGTCCGTTTTTTGTGCTCGGAAAATAAAAAAATGGCTTTTTGGTGCGACAAAAAGGACTCTTGCAACATGGTTCATCATCCCATGATACACATGTATGCACGATATGGACACATTATCACAAACTATGCCTTGATTCTAGCCATAACATTGGTCATTTGACCCGAAAGCCAAGAAACCTCGAATGAGATAGGTCATTTTGTAAAGATTTTTTTTCATACCCTAATCAATATACCATGTTTGATATTTTTCCTTGTAACTATGTCACATAATATGACACCATGCAAATGTTTCACATTGTTTCCATCTTTTTTTAATTTCTTATGCCTGTTTTAAACTATCGTCAAACTTTCTCGAACGGCGGGCATGAAGATTCTTAGCTCGGGGCCGAGCCTCACTAAACTTGTATTGGATCTTTGATAAAATAGCATATTGTGAACCTAAAAATGATTTTTGTAAGAAAACATGAGCATCAGATCATGTACATGTAGTTCATATCTGACCCACTTCCTACCGATTCGGCAGGAATTTACCTTTTTCATCCGGGGTGGACGGAAAGGTTTCGGATCCCCCTGTTGCGACATTGTCCATATAAGGTGGTCTAGTATTTTTGTAAAGTGTGGTGGTAGCATTTTGAATTATCCATTTGGTGGTTGCTTCACAAAACCGTCCATTTTTTGTGCTCAGAAAATGAAAATGGCTTTTTGGTGCGACGAAAAGGAAAACTTCCTCCTGCAACATTGTCCGCCATCCCATGATGCACATGTATGCACAATATGGGCACAATATCACAAACTATGCCTTGATTCTATCCATAACATTGGTCATTTGACCCGAAAGCCAAGAAACCTCGAATGAGATAGGTCATTTTGTGAAGGTTTTTTCAGACATAATGATATACCAGGTTTGATATTTTTCCTTGTAACTGTGTGATGCTACACTCAACAGGGAGGAAGAGTGCTTAGTTGGAAACCCCAAAAGCAAGGTATGAAGAGCATAGCAGCAAGATTTCCCTCAGTAGAAACCAAGGTAATCGAACCAGAAGGAGGAAGGAAACGTCACACAGGTGTTGGAAGCGACGTGGAGACCTGCACAACACAAACTCAAGACTCCTGTCCCAACGAATCAGTGAGGTTGTCAAGCTCACCGGTTTGCTGTAACAAAGGATTAAACGTATGGTGTGGAAGGTAATGGTTTGCAGCAAGTAAACAAGTAACAGTGGAAGATGTATCAATGGTAAAGATTGGACTCGGGTCCATAGTTCACTAGACGTGCTCTCCTTAGATAACAACATGGCATGAAGGGTAAACAAATTACAGCGGGGCAATTGACAGGAACTGAGCAAGGCATAATAATGCAATTACTAGCTATAAAGATCCTATGAAGTTGATTGGGCAATACAATAATATACATAAACCGTAATCCAACTGCATCTATGACTAGAAGTCCACCTTCAGGTTATCATCCGAACCCCCTCCAGTATTAAGTTGCAAGCAACAGACAACTGCTTTAAGCAAAGTGTGTAAGGTAAACAATCCACATGTTCCATGAACAAGGGACCGTTGTTTTCTCCCTAGTAGCAACAGCACATCTACAACCGAAGCGATTTCTGTCACTTCCCTTGGAAACTAGAGGCATGAACCCACTATCAAGCATAAATACTCCCTCTTGGAGTCACTAGCAACTACTTGGCCAAGATAACCACTAGCAACGGAGAGCATGCAAGATCATAAACAACACAGACATGATAGAATCATAAAGATAGAACCATTAATCAAACCAACATAATAATCTCAATATCCATCGGATTCCCGCAAACACAACATGCATGATTACAAATAGATTAGATCTTGATCATGAACGGAGCTCACAATATCTATACATGAAAGCACAAAGGAGGAGATACAACCATCTAGCTACTACATGGACCCATAGTCCAAGGTGGAACTACTCACGAATCATACTGGAGAGAAGGCCTCCAGGATGATCTCCCCTCCGGCAGGGTGTCGGGAAGATCTTTAGATCCCCCCGATCTAGGGACGATGGTGGCGGCGGCTACAGACGGTTTCGTGGATTTCTGATCAGCTACCGAGAGTTTCTGTATCGGGGGATTCTTATAGGCGAAGGGGGGGGGGGCAGTCCGGGAGGCGACCAGGGTAGGCAAACCCTACCCAGGTGCGGGGTAGGGCCCACCCGTGCCTAGGGGGTTTGGCCTCCCTGGCCCGCTTCTCCGGCTCTCCTCTGGACTTCTTGGCGTTCGTCCCGTCCAATTCTAGGAATATTTCTTTACTAACTTTTCTGAAACCAAAAACAGCAGAAAACTGGCATCTGGCACTGTTGCAGCTTGTTAATAGGTTAGTACCAGAAAACATGTAAAAAGCACCTCAAAATGTAGACAAGTAAAGCAAAGTAGATACTAAACAAGCATGGAGCATCAAAAATTATAGATACGTTTCCAACGTATCAGCATCCCCAAGCTTAACTCCTGCTCGTCCTCGAATAGGTAAGTGATAAAAGAATAATTTTTGAGGTGATATGCACCCTCACAATAAAGATCCAACCATTTGCAAACATTGAAAGCTGGGATCAAAGAGCTCAAAACTTGTGCATGAAAGATGGAGTTCTAACAATAGGACATAGTAATTATGCATGCAACATGGCAAGCTACAACAAAGATCATGAATAATATGCATTAAAAAACATTTGTTTGTTTCACATGCAGAAAATATAGCATAGTGGCAATCATCTTGTCCCTCATAGAGTAACAATATAATGCATAGGACACCTGTAAAGTTCACCAGGGTGACTAGAAACAAATAGCACATGAACAAGTAATAACACAATATGCATCAATTAATAAGCTTTAGAACATTGCACACATAATGACAACTATGCTCTCTTAATGGTGCCTAAAGGTAGAAGGTGGAGACTAAAATAATGGTGGAAGAAAGGCCTTTTTTTAAAGGAAGCAGGGATTACAAGTTTCAAAAAGAGCTTCCAAAAATTATGGTACTTATTAGCTTTCAGCCCTCATTGCCCCTATCATAAGCATCTTGAAGTGGTTAAGGTTAAAGTGGCAAAGCTGGAGTATATGCTTGACAAATTATAAGTTGGAAATCTCATGTTCCTTGAATATGAGGGCTACACCTCATGGATACTCAACTTAGGGTCCAGGAAAGTTCTTGTCACTGTAAGTATTTGCATATCATTGAGAACCGCCAACGGGGTACCCCTTGCACATGGTACATGAGCTTTCCCATAACCAAAATGACAAGGCAAGCAGACAATGAGCATCTCAACAATCTTTTTATTTACCATATACATAGCTTTTTTATTGAGGATGCTTCATAGATAGCTCACTATGATGATGCTGCAAGTTTCCACCATGATTAGGCATGACTTAGGCTAGCGGCCCAGGCGTTTCTCTAACACAGAATACAAACTCCATGGACTTACAAGTTCCCACTTCATTTTACACCGGTAACATCCATAGACAAAAGAGCGTGATATCAACGAAGTACAAAAAGTACAAGTGCAATATTGAAAACGTTCCCCGTGACAACACGGTTATGCTAATCCCAACTTATAAGTGCAAGCATATACAACAAAGTTGCCTCAATGGTTCAAGTTTATTAGGGGCAAAGAATAAAATGTGCCATCAAGTTCGTGAGAGCTTTAATCACTAAGTTTTCACATAACAAAATAGTTTTTAATTGGAAGATAGTTGAAAACAAGAATATACTTGGAATGGTGTAACACACCATGCATAGGATTTATAGTGGACACTTTGGAACAACTTGGTTTCTTGGGAGTTGGAAGCATGAGCATAACTTACTCATACAAGTGGAGGCTAGCAAAAGACTGGGAGCAACTAACTGAGAGAGCAATAATGGCCATAATTATGCACTTCAACAAAGCAAACTAATCAAAGCAAAGAGTGGTACTACAAGTCAAGGACTAAATGATCATAGAGGCTAATGGTGACTTGTAATAGTCATAACATGGTGTAAGCATGTGCCAAGTCAACCCAAGCAAAACATCAAAGGAGAATACCACAATACTATGCTTTTGCATTCTAAAACAACACATAATTTATTCAAGGCACACTAAGCAATCCCAATTGTTTGGAAAAATACATGCTATAGCAATAATCACTAATCATAATGCAAAACAACACCTATCATGTCATGCTAAAGTCTAAGTCATAGCCAATGCAAGCTCCTCTTGCACTTTAAGCAAGAACTTACTACTCCTTTCCAAACACCAAGCAAACTTATTTGTAAAACAACACAGCGAGAGCGGGGGTCCAAACTACTAAAGCAAACTAAGCAAAGCAAATGAAAACTAAGACGCTCCAAGAACAACACAACTGTGCATGAAACAATAAAATTGAAGTGTCTAGACAGATCTGAGCTTTTTATTGATGAAGAAGGGGATGCCTTGGGCATCCCCAAGCTTTGAAGATTGTACCTCTTGGATATTTCTTGGGGTGACACCATGGTGGCATCCCCAACCTTGAGCTTTTGTCCATTCTTCATCTCATTGCATCATTCTATCTACACACCTGAAATTTTTCCTTCATACAAAACTTGACACAATCTTCATTAGCAACATTAGCTTACTCAAAAGATATTAGACCGCTTAGCAAAGCTTTGGAACAGCAAGGTTTTTCACTAAAAACACAAGCTATTGTAGTAACTCCTTCAAATAAACTCAATTTACCTGAAGAGAACTCAAGAAGGAATCAATAAGAAGCAAATGCAAATAATGGCAGAAATCTGTCAAAACAGACCAGCGGGTAGAAACGAATTTTTTTGAACATCTTATGTTGCTGAAATCAAAAAGTGTTGAACAAAAAAAAGTTAGCCAACATACTGGGTGATTTATTTGTAAATTTTGAGCTTAATCCGAGTTATAGAGCCTCCTCACGAATATTTTGGTGGAGGACAGAAATCTGTTTCGGGACATCAACTCCCCAAATCTTAGTTCCATCTCATTAGAGGTTATTCTTGGCACAAAAAGCAAACAAAAAGAATAAGGAGAGGTCATTACAGTAGTAATAACTTCTAAGACTCAAGGAAACTCTTGGATTATCTCCCAACAAGTACTTTTCTGTAACGCTTTTAAGTTCGGCACAAGAAGCAAGAAGAATCAAGTATTTTCAAATGAGGAGCATTAACATCAAATCTTGCTTTCAAAGGAGGAGCAAAAAGCAACTTCTCTCTCCTCACAGGGAAGTTTTCAATACCTTTCTTGAATGAAAAATGATATTTGATGGTTCCTTCTTTCATATCAATGATGGCATCAACTATTCTAAGAAAAGGTCTTCCCAAAGTAATAGAACAAGAAGCATTGTATTCAACATCCAAGACATAGAAATCAACAGGGACATAAGAATTGTTAACCATACTAAGAACATCATTAATACTCCCCATGAGTTTCTTCTTAGCATTATCATTGAGTGGGACATTTAAATAACAATCTTCTAATGGTGGCAAACCAAGCATTTCATAAATCTTCCTAGGCATAATAGAGACACTAGAACCAAGATCACATGAAGCTTTGAGATCAAAGTCATTCACTTGTATATTAATAATGGGTTCCCAACTATCTTATACTTTCCTAGGAATAGAAGCTTTGTTCCTTAATCTTAACAAGAGCATCTGTAATGTGTTTGGTAAAAGCAACATGCATATCACTAGCATTAGGACTTCTAGCAAGCTTTTGTAGGAACATAATTACTTCAGAAATATTGCAACCATCAATATCAAAATCAAACTTAGCATCAATAGTAGTAGGATCAATGGGCTTAGGCATAGTAGGAGGAGGAATATGGGCTACTTGTGGTTTAGTGGTGATGGTGCACACACTATTGTTTCTATCAATTTCAGATTCCCTTTCCCACCTAGCATGAAGTTGAGCTAACAACCTAACATTTTCATCAATAGTAACTTGTATGGCATGAGCAGTAGCAAAGGTGTTTTCCATAGTTTCAGGTTTAGCAGCCATTTTATTAACCAAGGAAGTTTGAGCTTCAGACAAAGAGGATATATTTTTCTCAACATTTAAAAGCTTTTCCTCTATAGTCTTATTGAAAGTGTTTTGTTTACTAATAAATTCCTTGAGCATGACTTCAAGTTCAGAGGGGGGACTTCTAGCATTATTGTAAGAACTTCCATAGGAATTGCCATTATTAGGAGGATAAGGCCTATAATTGTTGTTGCCACCAAAATTATTCCTATAGGCATTGTTGTTGAAATTGTTGTTTCTAATGAAGTTCATATCAACTTGCTCTTCTTGAGCAACAAAAGAGGCTAAGGGAACACTATTAGGATCTAGAGGAGCTTTCCCATTAACAAGCATAGCCATAATAACATCAATCTTTTCACTCAAAGAGGAAGTTTCCTCAACAGAATTTACCTTCTTACCATGTGGAGCTCTCTCAACGTGCCATTCAGAGTAGTTAACCATCATATTATCAAGGAGCCTTGTTGCAGCACCCAAGGTGAGTCCCATAAAAGTACCTCCAGCAGCAGAATCCAACAGGTTTCTTGAGGAGAAGTTCAAACATGCATAAAAAGTTTGGATAATCATCCAAGCAGTGAGTCCATGAGTAGGGCAATTTTTAACTAAAGATTTCATTCTTTCCCAAGAAGGAGAAACATGTTCACTATCAAGCTGTTTAAATTTCATAATATCACTTCTCATAGCAATAATCTTAGCAGGAGGATAGTACTTTCCAATAAAAGCATCTTTGCACTTAGTCCAAGAATCAATACTATTTTTAGGCAAAGATAGCAACCATTCTTTAGCTTTTCCCCTCAAGGAGAAAGGAAAAAGCCCGAGCTTAATAATATCTCCATCTACATCCTTATACTTTTGCATCTCACAAAGTTCAACAAAGCTATTAAGATGGGCAGCAGGATCATCAGAACCAACACCAGAAAATTGCTCTTTCATCACAAGATTCAACAAAGCAGGCTTAATTTCATAAAAGTAAGCATCAGGAGCATGTGGAGCAATATGTGTGCTTATGAAATCATTGTTGTTGGTACTAGTGAAGTTACACAACTTAGTGTTCTCGGTGGAATTCATTTTAGCAAAGGTGGGCAAGCCAAAAACAGCAGCAGCAGCTAGAGCAGGAATTAATTTTTTTTGTGTTTTTGAATAAAGAAAGCAAACCAAACTAGACTAATTTTTTTTGGGTTTTTTGTGTAACATCCCAATTTCAGCAACCCCGATTAAATGTCCAAAAGGCAAAAATCAGGGGGAACAAAAAAAATTCTGGCGTTGTGTGATTACTTTCTTGCTGGTGCTCAAGCAACTGTTTGTGTACTAGTTGTGTGCCCCTCATCTCAACCTTAGTTTACAAAAACTATTTTACAAAAGAGATGTCTTGGCTCATCTTGCATATTCTCAAATATTTTGGCATTTCAAAAACCTGAGCCAAGATGACTTTGACACAACCAAATACTTTACTAGCTTCTATTGCCAAAACTATGGAGGCCTATATTATCTCCTTATGTTTTCAAGACAGAACTTCAACTACCCTTGTCTCTAGGTTTTCCCCAGAACCTTTATTAAAACCTTTTCATCTCAATCTTGGTAGAAATACCAAGATGGTACTTATCCTACTTCAAAACTAAACCCCTTCTCAACATACCCACCCTTACCTCAAGCTAGGATTGATGGTAACCCTAGTAGTAGTTAGATAAGTCAAGATGAATTGCCTTGATCCAGTGTTTGATGAATTGCCTTGATCTGTTCTCTGATGAATTGCCTTGATCTGTTGATTTCCTTGTTTGCCTAGGAACTGGACTGAGCTAATCTAGTAGATCATCTCTTAGGACCCAAATCCTTGCTTGTGATAATCATTCTCAAGCTAAGCATCTAAGTCTGGATCTATCCTAAACCACTCAAGTGACCCTCTCATCTCATGCTTAGATCAATCCCAGGATCATCCCTCTGGATGGTTTCCAACTCAGTGGAGACCCCATCTAAGCTTTAATCCCATCTACTTAGTTAATACATCAACATCATCTCCTTGATATAGAGTTTGGAACCTAGGATCCTCTCAAAATCATCCACATTTGCACTCTAGTCAAAATCCCCAAATCTGCCAAAATGGCAAAGTCTGGATTTCTTATCTGGATACCATCTTTGGAGCTCTACCTTTTCCAACCCATGTGCATTCTTGAGAATGTACTTGAACCATCATGTAGTACATCTTTAGTACTACCAAGTCCCACTCCTACCCTGGGCTAAACGATTCTATCTCCCACTCATCCATGATGGTTTCGTAGTCAAGATAATAATCTTTTCTGCAAATCTTATCATCTTGCCTACTTTGGCAAAAGCCCACATCTATGTGCCCTCTCCCCTTGACCAACTATTTGCATTTTTATGACCTACTAACCATGTACTATCAACTCCCACTTCACTTGTTTCCATTGGAGCTTTGTGCTTCTTAAACCCACATGGTTTAGGAGGCTAACGAATGTATCTGTTATGGCAGCCTTATTTTTAGAAAAGTTTGCCATCACTCCAAAACCACCTCAAATGCAACCAAGCCTAACCCTTGCTTCCATGATCATCTATATGACATGGTATATCCATCCATATACCCCTTGTACCGAGGTGAGCTCTGAGCTCCCTAATCCAACCCTGTTTAGAAGGCATCAGAATAACAAAACCCTAGATCCTCCCCGAATCTAGTTTCCATCCTTTTCACCACTTTTCTTCAAAACCAAGGTGAAACTTGATTCCTAAATCAAGTTTACTTTATCTACCATGGTTATACTCATCCCCAAATAATTTCCCTAATTATTTGGATTATTAAACTATTTAATTTCCTTATCTTGCAAATTCCTCAAAAGCCTTGTCTTTAAAGACAAGTTTGTTTTTCTCCAAACCACTCTGCCAAATCAATGTATATTTGAGTCCTCCATATCATATCCCACCTTTCCACTCAAAAATAAATATTTTTGAGATCCTTTATTATTTCTTTTTGCCCATTTTCTTAAATGGCAGAAACAAGAAACAATTCTCCAAAAATACTTTTACACCTCAATAAATCCCAATAAAATTCTCCAGTATGTGTAATGGTATTTAGGACCATATTACATCAAAAACCAAGTTTGCTCAATGTAAAAATATCTTTTTTGCTTCCATAATCTATTTCTGCACTTTTTCAAGAAGTGCATTTAAATGGGATTATAATCTTTAGAAAAATCCCATTTAAATCATGGAGAGATTATTTGACCTAATCTACCTACCAGTACCATTTCCACACTTTGTCCAATGCAAATTTTGCAATTTCCTTCACAAGCCTCCAAATGATCAACTCTACAACAACAAGCAAAACTTGATTCAACTAACACCAAACCAACCCCCAAACTTGTCAAGCACTCCATTCTAGCAGCACACACTCCACCCTGATCATGGGAACTATATCACTAAAATATCTTCTCCACCCCTCCTTTGTCCTCATGTGTTTGGAGGAAGGAGAGAAGAGAACCTATGCCCATTTCTTTAACCCTCTTGCCTTGTCACCCTCTTTACTCACCCCAGCAGCTGCAGCAGGCCTGTACCCTCTCCCTCCTCGACCATAACCCCACCACACACTCACCCACCGCCCTTGCTGCCCAATAAGAAGCCACCATGGTCATTGACCATCCTACCCCCAACCCCTTGGGTATAAGGAGGGCAGAGGCCACCCCAGTGCCTCTCTGGCCCTCATCTGCCCCCAGAACACTCCCGTCATCTCTCCTCGAGCTCCAGACCCCCTCCCCTTGCTCCCCATGGCCATGAAAAGGGAGAAGAACTCCTCTCGGGGTTCTTGCTTGCATGCATGTTGCAGCTTACCCCGACCCTTCTCTCTCAATTAAGCACACTCCCCTACCTCCCCACTATCCTCCCCTGGCATCCCAAGACCGCTCTTCTCCTCTGCCGCTCAGTAGAGGAAGCGCACTCCCTCAGATCTGCAAGCTTTCGGCGGTGGTTGCCACCCACCCCGACCTTCTCCGCCCTAGGTTTCTGCATGCATGCCTCAGCTAGGACACGACCTACCTAACCCACCCCTTCTTACTGATGCAGGAATGCCGGAACCGCCTTTTTCGGCGAGCACCGAAGGTAGACTCTCCGGCGGCATGCGCAGGTCGAGCTACCGGGGACAAAGGCGGCCTTTTCGCCCCTCGCTGAGGTCGTCGTCAAGCCCGCGTTAACTCCGCCACCTACCCGTGTCCAGCATGGCCCCAAGGTGCATCCCCGACCCTCTGCCGAGCCGCCTAGGGGTTCTTCCCTACTTCCGGTGTCTGGGGGTGGACGACGAGCCGATGCCGTTGGTGGCCACTTGATCCAACGGCCAGAGGCGCGTGGTAACCTTTCGATCTGCCACCCCACTGATGGGTGGGACCCGTTTGGCGGGTTTGAAGGAGGCAGCCCGCGTGTGCTGCCTAGCCATTTGGGCCGGGAGTTCACAGCGCGGCCCATCTCGCTTGAGAAAACTAGCCCACGGCCATCTGGCTTTTTAATCCTTTTTCCTGAGATATGAAAACTAGACCCTAGGTTTTATTAGAAATAAAAACACAAATCCACTCAAATTATTCTAATACAAATTTTATTAGGTACCCTGAGGTCTTTACAAACATGCAGACTAGTTACTGGAGCTTTTTGAGGTTTAAATTAAATATGATAAATCCCCTATTTAGATATGTCTAGAACACTAAATATTTTCCCCAAGTCCAAATAGAGTAAATCCACTTGGTGATGGAAGGTATCACCCCTACCTTTCATACCCCATTGACCCCACCATGTTTTGCTTCCTAGTTTTCCCTGGGTAAAAATAACAAAAACAGAGACTTTATGCCTTTAGTAATTTCCCTTGGTCAAACCAAATGAGGTTTTGACCTAATACCAACTACTAGATTACACCCAAATTCCTATATTTATCAATCCAGTAGCTCATAATTTTATGAGCATCTGTTTAATTTTAGTGAATTAAACCCTTCTGTGCATGGTTTATTCACTAACAAAATCACCACAGTAACTCTATAACTCCAAATCGATTTATTTAAATTTCTACAGAAAGGTACTCTCAGTACCTAATATGTGTCCTTGGAATCAACTAAAAAGCTTCTGTAAAATAAATCTGATGAAAAAGACAAATCCCAGATAGTACTGCCTTTGGTAATTTCTCAAGGTCATTCTGTTAACTGTTTTAAGGTGAATCCAAATCTAATTGATTCAGTCCACCAAATACTACTTAATCACCAAAGGAAATAATTTTTGGGACTCCAGATAAGTTCTGGTAAATTATTTCCTAAAAATAGACTTTTATCCACTATAAAATCCATTATAAATCAAAGGAAATTGATAAAATAGTGAAACCACTTTTGTTGGCTTCATTTTATCAATATATATCCGGTGGTGTCATTTTTATACAATGATATCATACAGATCAAATCCTTGATCAAAAACCCCTCTCTTAGATAGTTCCAAGACTAGAAATCCAAAGTGGGTCCTTTCTCCCAATGCCTCCAAATCCTCTCCCAATCCCATCAAATCAAATCTCCAAACATCCTAATGATGTTTATCATGTATTTATCCTTTTCTTGCTATATGGTTTGATGCTTGTATGCCTTGTATTGATTGGTGTATTGCTTGCTTGCATGTATGCTCGATAACGGCAATAGTTGCGATTGTGTGACGCCGAGAAGAAGGAAGGATCGGGATATTCTTTTATTATTATTACTGGTTATCTGGTTATCTAACGAAGTCAAGGGACATCTCACTGGTCACAGGCAAGCCACCATTCCTGAACTCCTGTATTAACCTATTTCTGTTTATCAACTGCTTTATATCCCGTTTATAAATTACATGATCACAAACATGGTTTATTTCAAATAAACAGACGTGAGTAACTTGGCTCCTCCAAGTTATGAATGAGTGTCTCTTGGACACCTATCCTATTTACACCTACCTTTACCCCTTAGAACGAGGCTAAGATGATTAGCATCTTTCCTCTTGGAACCCCCGTTTTTCCAATATAAAACTATTTTGGGTTATACCCTACTGCAAAGTTTTCAAAGTAAAACCCTTGGAAAGAGGCATCCTTTCCAAGGGGAAGATTTAGAAAAAGAAGATATGAAGTGGATAAAGAGAAAGTTAAGCAAGAGAAAGGAAGGGATGTTCTAAGCCAATGTCCAGAACAATTTTATCCGTGCAACCACATTACCCCAGTCGCTAGGGCTTAGCTCGTAGTTTTTGGTCTTTAGTCGGGGCTGCTCTTACTCGCTAAAGGGGGAATCCCCTGAAATCCGGGATACCTGTAGAGTAAGGCACTGGTGCAACAATTGGGTCTCTCGCGGACGGTATGCTTTTAGGTAGTACAGATGGAAGATTGTCACTATTGCTACAGGTCATACTTCGGTCTGGAGGTAGGTGTCAGTACGGATGGAAGGACCAGGGTCTAAGTACCCCATACTCGTACCGGAGAGAAAAACCCAAAAGGAAAAGCCGCCGTTGCTAGGGATTGACAAATGAAAGGTTCAAGTTTGATTATCCGAACCCCTGTCTACAGTGTGCAGCAGGCCATGGTTTTATCCCAGCGGATGTATTGATTCTTGTGGGTAAAGTGCACAACCTCTGTAGAGTATAATCTATTCGAATAGCCGTGTCCACGGACAAGCACAGTTGGAATGGAAAGAGCTAGGAGGACCCTTCGGATAAATAGAGATGAACTAAAGAAAGTGATTTGGTCATGAGAAAAGATAAAGAATAAGTTGGTTTTGACCAGACATGGTCGATAAGGTTCTAACACGGGTTTTACAACAAAACGTTTTCTAAATCTTTTTAACAAGGATGTGGAGAAGTCCAGATTTTCTAAAAGGAGGCATATTTTCTAAAGACTCTTTTTCAACAAAGATATAGAGATGCCAATGCTAGGTCTTTCAAAAGAAACTATAGTGTAGAGCTATCTCGCCATAGCCAGATATGCATTATCTTATTTACCCTTGTCTCGGTGGTTTGAGAGTACATTCAAAGTACTCACCGGCATTGTCCCTGGCTATTTACTTGGCCAGATTGCAGATGTTAAGAAGGAACGAAGGAGTAGATGTCTATGCAAGCTAGCCTGCCTTCCCAGTCAGTTGCATGTAGGTTAAGGCACGGGCTCTGCGCTGAAGACTTCCGCTACTTTTGTTGTAATCACCATAATGGCCCCTTTGTAAGTTTTGTACTTGTTATTGTAAGGATGATGTAATGATACTAGTCAGTTATGCTCACGGCTCACTGATCATGGGAACATGAAATATATGCATAACGGGTATTATCGGACCGAAAATCCGGGGTGCCACATTTTGAAAAGATGCAAACAAAACCGAGCAAAAGAAACAAATCAAACTAAAAACAAAGTAAAGAGAAAGGAAGTGAAGGACTCCCCTAGTGAAGACGTCCTTGGCCTCTCCGGCAAGGGCACCAGAAATTACTTGATGCTACACTCAATAGGGAGGAAGAGTGCTTCGTTGGAAACCCCAAGAGCAAGGTATGAAGAGCACAACAACAAGATTTCCCTCGGTAGAAACCAAGGTTATCGAACCAGAAGGAGGAAGGAAACGTCACCAAGGTGTTGGAAGCAACGTGGAGACCTGCACAACACAAACTCAAGACTCTGTCCCAACGAATCAGTGAGGTTGTCAAGCTCACTGGTTTGCTGTAACAAAGGACTAAACGTATGGTGTGGAAGGTAATGGTTTGCAGCAAGTAAACAAGTAACAGTGGAATATGTATCAATGGTAAAGATTGGACCGGGGTCCATAGTTCACTAGAGGTGCTCTCCTTAGATAACAAATATGGCATGAAGGGTAAACAAATTACAGTGAGGCAATTGACAGGAACTGAGCAAGGAATAATAATGCAATTACTAGATAGAAAGATCCTATGAAGTTGATTGGGAAATACAACAATATACATAGACCATAATCCAACTACATCTATGACTAGAAGTCCACCTTCAGGTTATCATCCGAACCCCCTCCAGTATTAAGTTGCAAGCAACAGACAACTGCTTTAAGCAAAGTGTGTAAGGTAAATAATCCACATGTCCATGAACAAGGGACCGTTGTTTTCTCCCTAGTAGCAACAACACATCTACAACCGAAGAGATTTCTATCACTTCCCTTGGAAACTAGAGGCATGAACCCACTATCGAGCATAAATACTCCCTCTTGGAGTCACTAGCAACTACTTGGCCAAGATAACCACTAGCAACAGAGAGCATGCAAGATCACAAACAACACAGACATGATAGAATCATAAAGATAGAACCATTAATCAAACCAACATAATAATCTCAATATCCATTGGATTCCCGTAAACACAACATGCATGATTACAAATAGATTAGATCTTGATCATTAACGGAGCTCACAAGATCAAAACATGAAATCACAAAGGAGGAGATACAACCATCTAGCTACTACATGGACCCATAGTCCAAGGTGGTGTAGGGGTTCGTAGTAAGGAAAACAAAAATTTTCTATCGCACACAAACAAACAAGCCAAGATCTATCTACTAGATTGTAGCAACGAGTCGATGGTATAACTTACCCTCGAAGATTCCAAAGTGTTTAACGAGAGCGGATTCTCGTGGGTGATGTAGTCGTACTCTTTCCGATCTCAAGATCGCGTAGACGATCCTTCCGGCGCCACGTTCCGACAGCGCTCCCGCAGTTGGTCACACGTTCGGTACTCGACGAAGACCTTCCTCTCCCTTGTTCCAGCAGGCAGCGGAGGTTGTAGCACTCTCCTCGCGATTCCGGCAGCACAACGGCGTGGTACCGGAAGTAGAGGGGAAATCCCGCAGGGCTTCGCCTTAAGCCGGTGCGAGTATGGTGGAGCTTATGAGAGAGGCTATTTAGTGGTCTAGTAATTAGACACACCAATTAGAAGGCTCTAAACCAATTAGAAGGCTCTAAACCGCTGGCTAAAGCAATTAGAAGCTCTAAACCAAAACGGCTCTAAACCGGAGATTTAGAGGTGGAAACTTGTGTGTCTAGGAGGGGAGCCCTGCCCCTCCTTTTATAGGTGGGGAGGCGCGGCCAGGGGAGGGGAGTCCCTCCCCAAGTCGGCCTTGGGTGGCGCGCCGGCTTGGGGAGGAGACTCCTCCCTCAAGTCGGTTCCCAACTCCTCTTTCTTGTTTCCCACAGTTTCTTGTTTTAGCCGTTTGACTTTCAAACTGGACATTTGACTTTTCTGTTTTAGGATTCAATTTAATCCTTTATTTGGGACAGCAAGAACACTTAGTACATGATGCAATCATTCCAATATGTAATGACACATTCATGTACCCCTCCCCCCCCCCCCGGAGTGCCGGACAATCCGGAACCTTCTAGAACATTGCCGATGAAAACACCGGAATCATTCCGCAACTCCGAAATGGGACTTTCCTTATATGAATCTTATTCTCCGGACCATTCCGGATCACCTCGTGATATCGCGTATCCCATCCGAGACTCCGAACAACATTCGGTCTCTTTCTCATAATACCATAACTACTCAAAACAACGTCGAATCCTTAAGTGTGTCTCCCTACGGTTCGTGAATTATGCGGACATGATCGAGACACTTCTCCGAACAATAACCAATAGAGGAATCTGGAAATTCATATGGCTCCCACATATTTCTACGATTACTTTGCGATCGAATGAACCACTTACATACGATACCAATTTCCCTTTGTCTCACGATATGTTACTTATCCGAGGTTATGATCGTCGGTATCTCTGCATACCTAGTTCAACCTCGTTACTGATAAGTACTCTTTTCTCGTTCCCGTGATATGTGATCCCTTGTGACCAAGTAACATGCTTGCAAGCTAATTGGATGACATTCCACCGAGAGGGCCCAGAGTATATCTATCCGTCATGTGGATGGACAAATCCCACTCTTGATCCATGTGTCTCAACCAATACTTTCCAAACACTCAATGCCACCTTTATAACCACCCAGTTACGGTGTGGTGTTTGATGTCATCAAAGCATCCATCCGGTAAAGGTGATATGCATGATCTCATGGTCGAAGGAATTAGGTTACTATGTATCAGAAAGCATATAGCAATTGAACTAATGAAATGACTTGATCTTTATGCTACGCTTATCTATAGGAGTATGTCCACCATATCATTCTCCTAACGATATGATCTTGTTGTGGATAACATCTCAATGTTCATGATATGGAAACCACAATCATTAATCAACCAACAAGCTAGTGAAGTATATAGGCTATACTAGGGACTTCAAATTAAGTTTACAAATCACACAAGTATTAATGGTTTCCTTGTTAATACTATTATAGCATGAATGTAAACATTTATCATAAACACAAAGATATAATAATAACTACATTTATTATTGCCTCTAGGGCATATCTCCAACAGTCTCCCACTTGCACTAGAGTCATCTAATCTAGATTACATGGTAATATACCGAACACCCATGGCAGTTTGGTGTTGGTCATGTTTTGCCCTCGGGAGAGGTTTAGTCAACGGATCCGCCACATTCAGATCTGTGTGTACTTTGCAAATCTTTATATCCCCATCCTGGATATGTTCTCGAATAGCGTGAAAACGTAGCTTGATATGCTTCAGCTTCTTGTGTGACCTTGGTTCTTGCGCATTGGCTATGGCGCCCATGTTATCACAGTAGATAGACATTGGGTCCAGCGCACTAGGAACCACACCCAGCTCTGTAATGAACTCTTTCATCCATATCGCTTCTTGTGAAGCCTCCGAAGCAGCCATGTATTCCGATTCAGTTGAAGATCTCGCCACAATGCTTTGCTTTGCACTCCTCTAGCTAACTGCTGCACCATTCAAAATAAATACGTATCCGGATTGTGATTTATAATCATCTGGATCGGTGTTCCAACTAGCATCGGTGTAACCATTAACAACGAGCTGTTCATCACCTCCATAAGAAAGAACCATATCCTTAGTTCTTCTCAAGTACTTAAGGATGTTTTTGACCGCTGTCCAATGATCCACTCCTGGATCACTTTGATATCTGCTAGTTAAACTAACAGCATATGCAATGTCGGGTCTAGTACATAGCATGGCATACATTAGAGATCCTATGGCCGAGGCATAGGGAGTCTTACTCATCCTTTCTCTATCTTCTGCCGATGTCGGACTTTGAGTTTTACTCAAGGTTGTATTGGGCAACATGGGCAAGAACCCTTTCTTGCTTTCTTCCATTCCAAATCTCTTTAGAACTTTGTCCAAATATGTACTCTGTGACAATGATATTTGGCGTTTCGATCTATCTCTATAAATCTTTATGCCTAATATGTAAGCTGCTTCGCCAAGATCCTTCATTGAAAAACTATTATTCAAATATTCCTTGACACTATTAAGAAGGTCTACATCATTCCCAATCAACAATATGTCATCCACATACAGTATTAAGAGTGCTACAGAGCTCCCACTCACTTTCTTGTAAATACAAGCTTCTCCATAAGTTTGTATAAAACCAAAACTTTTGATTACCTTATCAAAACGTTGATTCCAACTTCGGGATGCTTGCTTCAATCCATAGATGGACCGTTGAAGTTTGCATACCTTGTTAGCATCTTTAGGATCGACAAAACCTTTGGGTTGCATCATATACAACTCTTCATCAATGTCTCCATTGAGGAATGCTGTTTTGACATCCATCTGCCATATCTCATAATCATAATATGCAGCGATTGCTAACATAATCCTCACAGACTTTAGCTTCGCTACCGGTGAGAAAGTCTCATCGTAGTCAACTCCTTGAATTTGTCGAAACCCTTTTGCGACAAGTCGAGCTTTATAGACAGTAACATTACCATCAGCATCTGTTTTCTTCTTGAAAATCCATTTGTTCTCGACAGCCTTCCGGCCATCCGGTAAGTCCACCAAAGTCCATACTTGGTTTTCGTACATGGATCCAATCTCGGATTTCATGGCTTCTTGCCATTTATTGGAATCTGGGCTCATCATCGCTTCCTCATATGTCTCGGGGTCATCGGTGTTGTCCACTACCATGACATTCATAACGGAATCATACCAATCTGGAGTGGTACGAGTTCTCGTTGACCTCCAAGGCTCTGTAGCAACTTCAACCGAAGTTTCATGATCACCATCATTAGCTTCCTCTCTTATTGGTGCAGGCACCACATGAACTTCTTCCGGTGCTGCGCTACTCGCAATATCGAGAGAAGGTTCGACAACCTCGTCAAGTTCTACTTTCCTTCCAGTCAATTCTTTCGAGAGAAATTCCTTCTCTAGAAAGGATCCATTCTTGGCAACGAATGTTTTGCCTTCGGATCTATGATAGAAGGTATACCCAATAGTTTCCTTCGGGTATCCTATGAAGACGCATTTTTCCGCTTTGGGTTCAAGCTTGTCCGGCTGTAACTTCTTTACATAGGCTTCGCATCCCCAAACTTTAAGGAACGACAATTTAGGTTTCTTCCCAAACCATAATTCATACGGTGTCGTTTCAACGGATTTAGACGGTGCCCTATTTAAAGTGAATGCGGCTGTTTCTAATGCATAACCCCAAAATGATAGCGGTAAATCTGTAAGTGACATCATAGAACGAACCATATCTAAGAGAGTTCGATTACGACGTTCGGACACACCATTACGCCGTGGTGTTCCCGGCGGTGTCAATTGTGAAAGTATTCCGCATTTCTTCAAATGCTCGCCAAACTCGTAACTTAGATATTCACCTCCACGATCAGAACGTAGAAATTTAATCTTCTTGTTACGTTGATTCTCTACCTCACTTTGAAACTCCTTAAACTTCTCGAAAGTTTCGGACTTATGTTTCATGAAATAGATATACCCATATCTACTCAAGTCATCCGTGAAGGTAAGAACATAACGATAACCACCGCGCGATGCTACACTCATTGGACCACACACATCGGTATGTATGATTTCCAATAAGTCCGTAGCTCGCTCCATCATACCAGAAAATGGAGTCTTAGTCATTTTACCCATCAGACATGCTTCGCATCTTTCAAGTGATTCAAAATCAAGTGATTCAAGAAGTCCATCGGAATGGAGTTTCTTCATACGTTTCACTCTGATGTGACCAAGACGACAGTGCCACATATAGGTCGAATTATCGCTTGATTTCAAACGTTTAGCCTCAATGTTTTTGATATGTGTATTTCCACTATCGAGATTCAATAAGAATAGACCATCTATCAAAGGTGCATGTGCATAAAACATATTACTCATATAAATAGAACAACCATTATTCTCGGATTTAAACAAGTAACCGTCTCGCAATAAACAAGATCCTGATATAATGTTCATGCTCAACGCAGGCACCAAATAACAATTATTTAAGTATAAAACTAATCCCGATGGTAGATGAAGGGGTAGTGTGCCGACCGCGATCACATCAACCTTTGATCCGTTTCCCACGCGCATCGTCACCTCGTTCTTCGCTAGCTTCCGTTTATTCTGCAGCACCTGTTTCGAGTTAAAAATATGAGCAACCGAACCAGTATCAAATACCCAGGCACTACTACGAGTACTAGTGAGATACACATCAATAACATGTATATCAGATATACCTTTCTTCTTGATGTTGCCGTTCTTCAAATCCGCCAAGTACTTTGGGCAATTCCGCTTCCAGTGACCTACTCCCTTGCAGTAAAAGCACTCAGTATCAGGCTTAGGTCCAACCCTGGTCTTCTTCGTTGGCGTGGTAGCTTTCTTACCACCCTTCTTGAAGTGTTCCTTTTGCTTAGACTTGCCTTTCTTGAATTTGGTGGTCTTATTGACCAACAACTCTTGGTGCTCTTTCTTGATCTCCACTTCTGCAGATTTTAACATGGCAAAGAGTTCTGGCAACGTCTTGTTCATGTTCTGCATGTTGTAGTTCATCACAAAGTTCTTGTAACTTGGTGGTAGTGATTGGAGGACACGGTAAATCCCCAAAGCATTAGGAATCACAATACCCAAGCTTTGAAGTTTGTTTACGTGCCCAGACATCTTAAGCACATGCTCACTGACGGAGCTGCCTTCTTCCATCTTGCAGTTAAAGAACTTTTCAGAAGCTTCATAACTTTCAATTGCCGCATGAGTCTCAAAAATCAATTTGAGATCCTCGACAATATCATATGGGTCTGAATCCTCAAACCTTTTCTGAAGCTCCGATTCCAAACCATACAAGATAGCACACTGAACTATGGAGTACTGATTCTTCCGAGCGAGGTAAACATTCTTTACTTCATCGGGAGCATCAGCTGCAGGTGGGTCACCCAGCGGTGCATCCAGCACATAGGTCAAATTACCAGCTGTGAGGACAATCCTCAAATTGCGGAACCAATCCGCGAAGTTGCTTCCATTGTTTTTCAACTTTTCTTTCTCTAGGAACGCATTAAAATTGATGGTAGGGGCTGCCATTGATCTACAACATATTTGCAATAGTTTAGACTAAGTTTATGACAAATTGAGTTCAAATTAATAATAAAATTAAACTAGGTGAACTCCCACTCAAAACAATATCCCTCACATTGTTTTAGTGATCACACGAACCAAATCCACCATATCAACACCGATCATCACGAGAGTTGACATAGTTTCAATGGCGAACAATCGACATGTTCATCACATCTACTATATGATTCATGCTTTACCTTTCGGTGATCCGTGTTCCGAGACCATGTCTGTACATGCTAGGCTCGTCAAGATCAAACCTTAGTTTCTGCATGAGCAAATCTGGCTTGCTCACGTTGTATACACTTGCAGAATCTAACACACCCGATCATCACGTGGTGCTTCGAAACAACAAGCTTTAGCAACGACGCTAACTAAGGGTGAACACTTTATGATTTGAAATTGATGTGCATGAGGGATCATCTTATAATGCTACCGTCGTCTACTAAGCAAAACAAGATGCATAAAGGATTAACATCACATGCAATTCAATATATATGTGATATGATATGGCCTTTCTTCTTTGTGCTTCCGATCTCCATCTTCAAGCACGAACATGATCTCCATCATCATCGGCATTGCATCAAGGTCAATGACGCTTCTCCATGGTTGTCGTCCACCGGCTTCAACTATTACAACTACTTTGAATAGACACGCGGGTCTTAACATAAATTAAAGACAACCATATGGCTCCTGCCGGTTGCCGACTTACAATAAGGAACATTGCATACATCAAATATAATCACAATCATGGCCATATCACATCACTGCACACCCCTGCAAAACAAAGTTAGACGCCTCTACTTTCTTTGCATATTTTACGTGGTTTGGGGCTTTCAATAAGTGTCGTTCTAACTTACGAACAAGAACCACAACATTGATACTAGCATTGTTGATCACCCGTTGTAAATTGGATCTTAACTATGCTAGGAGAAACAGGCACCCGCAAAGCCACTTATGCAATACAAGTTGCATGTCAAGCGTGGAGCAAGTCTCATGAACGTTGTCATGTAAGGTTAGCCCGGGCCACTTCATCCCAACATACCGCAAGATGCAAAGTACACAAGAAGCAATCGACAATAAAAGCATCAACGCCCACAATGACCATTGTGTTCTACTCGTGCAATAGATCTACATATAGACACGGCTCTGATACCACTGTAGGGGTTCGTAGCAAGGAAAACAAAAATTTTCTATCGCACACAAACAAACAAGCCAAGATCTATCTACTAGATTGTAGCAACGAGTCGATGGTATAACTTACCCTCGAAGATTCCAAAGTGTTTAACGAGAGCGGATTCTCGTGGGTGATGTAGTCGTACTCTTTCCGATCTCAAGATCGCGTAGACGATCCTTCCGGCGCCACGTTCCGGCAGCGCTCCCGCAGTCGGTCACACGTTCGGTACTCGACGAAGACCTTCCTCTCCCTTGTTCCAGCAGGCAGCGGAGGTTGTAGCACTCTCCTCGCGATTCCGGCAGCACAACGGCGTGGTACCGGAAGTAGAGGGGAAATCCCGCAGGGCTTCGCCTTAAGCCGGTGCGAGTATGGTGGAGCTTATGAGAGAGGCTATTTAGTGGTCTAGTAATTAGACACACCAATTAGAAGGCTCTAAACCAATTAGAAGGCTCTAAACCGCTGGCTAAAGCAATTAGAAGCTCTAAACCAAAACGGCTCTAAACCGGAGATTTAGAGGTGGAAACTTGTGTGTCTAGGAGGGGAGCCCTGCCCCTCCTTTTATAGGTGGGGAGGCGCGGCCAGGGGAGGGGAGTCCCTCCCCAAGTCTGCCTTGGGTGGCGCGCCGGCTTGGGGAGGAGACTCCTCCCTCAAGTCGGTTCCCAACTCCTCTTTCTTGTTTCCCACAGTTTCTTGTTTTAGCCGTTTGACTTTCAAACTGGACATTTGACTTTTCTGTTTTAGGATTCAATTTAATCCTTTATTTGGGACAGCAAGAACACTTAGTACATGATGCAATCATTCCAATATGTAATGACACATTCATGTACCCCTCCCCCCCCGGAGTGCCGGACAATCCGGAACCTTCTAGAACATTCCCGATGAAAACACCGGAATCATTCCGCAACTCCGAAATGGGACTTTCCTTATATGAATCTTATTCTCCGGACCATTCCGGATCACCTCGTGATATCCCGGATCCCATCCGAGACTCCGAACAACATTCGGTCTCTTTCTCATAATACCATAACTACTCAAAACAACGTCGAATCCTTAAGTGTGTCTCCCTACGGTTCGTGAATTATGCGGACATGATCGAGACACTTCTCCGAACAATAACCAATAGAGGAATCTGGAAATTCATATGGCTCCCACATATTTCTACGATTACTTTGCGATCGAATGAACCACTTACATACGATACCAATTTCCCTTTGTCTCACGATATGTTACTTATCCGAGGTTATGATCGTCGGTATCTCTGCATACCTAGTTCAACCTCGTTACTGATAAGTACTCTTTTCTCGTTCCCGTGATATGTGATCCCTTGTGACCAAGTCACATGCTTGCAAGCTAATTGGATGACATTCCACCGAGAGGGCCCAGAGTATATCTATCCGTCATGTGGATGGACAAATCCCACTCTTGATCCATGTGTCTCAACCAATACTTTCCAAACACTCAATGCCACCTTTATTACCACCCAGTTACGGTGTGGTGTTTGATGTCATCAAAGCATCCATCCGGTAAAGGTGATATGCATGATCTCATGGTCGAAGGAATTAGGTTACTATGTATCAGAAAGCATATAGCAATTGAACTAATGAAATGACTTGATCTTTATGCTACGCTTATCTATAGGAGTATGTCCACCATATCATTCTCCTAACGATATGATCTTGTTGTTGATAACATCTCAATGTTCATGATATGGAAACCACAATCATTAATCAACCAACAAGCTAGTGAAGTATAGAGGCTATACTAGGGACTTCAAATTAAGTTTACAAATCACACAAGTATTAATGGTTTCCTTGTTAATACTATTATAGCATGAATGTAAACATTTATCATAAACACAAAGATATAATAATAACTACATTTATTATTGCCTCTAGGGCATATCTCCAACAGGTGGAACTACTCACTAATCATACCGGAGAGAAGGTCTCCGGGATGATCTCCCCTCCGGCAGAGTGTCGGGAAGAGCTTCAGATCCCCTCGATCTAGGGACAATGGTGGCGGCGGCTACAGACGGTTTCATGGATTTCTGATCGGGTACCGAGAGTTTCTGTATCGGGGGCTTCTTATAGGCAAAGGGGGGAGTCCGGGAGGCGAACATGGCAGGCAAACCCTACCCAGACGCGAGGTAGAGCCCACCCGCGCCTAGGGGGTTTGGCCTCCCTGGCCCGCTTCTCCAGCTCTCCTCTGGACTTCTTGTTCCCCACGGAAAGTTATTGACTTTGGCGTTCGTCCCGTCCAATTTCGAGAATATTTCTTTACTAACTTTTCTGAAACCAAAAACTGTACAAAACAGGTATCTGAAACTGTTGCAACTTGTTAATAGGTTATTACCAGAAAACATGTAAAAAGCACCTCAAAGTGTAGACAAGTAAAGAAAAGTAGATACTAAACAAGCATGGAGCATCAAAAATTATAGATACGTTTCCAACGTATCACTATGTCACATAATATGACACCACACGAAGGTTTCACATTGTTTCGATCATTTTTTAATTTCTTATGCCCGTTTTAAATTATCGTCAAACTTTGTCGAACGACGGGCATTCAAATTATTAGCTCGGGGTCGAACCTCGCTAAACTTGCATTGGATCTTTTATAAAATATCATATTGTGAACCTAAAAATGATTTTTGTAAAAAAACATGAGCATCAGATCATGTACCTGTAGTTCATATCTGACCCACTTCCTACCGATTTGGCAGAAATTTATCTTTTTCACTAGGGGTGGATGGAAAGGTTTCGGATCCCCCTGTTGTGACATTATCCATGTAAGGTGGTCTAGTATTTTTGTAAAGTATGGTGGTAGCATTTTGAATTAGCCATTTGGTGGTTGCTTCACAAAACTGTCCATTTTTTGTGCTCAGAAAATGAAAAATGGATTTTTGGTGTGACAAAAAGGAAAACTTCCTCCTAGAACATTTTTTGCCATTCCATGATGCACATGTATGCATAATATGGGCACATTATCACAAACTATTCCTTGATTCTAGCCATAACATTGGTCATGTGACCCGAAAGCCAATGAACCTCAAATGAGATAGGTTATTTTGTGAAGGTTTTTTCAGACATAATCAATATATCAGGTTTTATATTTTTCCTTGTAACTATTTCACATAATATGACACCAAGCGAATGTTTCGCATTGTTTCGATCGTTTTTTAATTTCTTATGCCAGTTTTAAACTATGGTCAAACTTTGTCGAACGACGGGCATGAAGATTCTTAGATCGGTGCCGAGCCTCTCTAAACTTGCATTGGATCTGTGATAAAATAGCATATTTTGAACCTAAAAATAATGTACCTGTAGTTCATATCTGACCCACTTCGTACCGATTCGGCAGGAATTTATATTTTTCACCAGGGGTGGACAGAAAGGTTTTGGATCCCCTTGTTTAGACATTGCCCATATAAGGTGGTCTAGTGTTTTTTGTAAAATGTGGTGGCAGCATTTTGATTTAGCCATTTGGTGGTTGCTTCACAAAACTGTCCGTTTTTTGTGCTCGGAAAATGAAAAATGGCTTTTTGGTGCAACGAAAAGGAAAACTTCCTCCTGAAACATAGTTCGTCATCCCATGATGCACATGTATGGACAATATGGGCATATTATCATAAACTATTCCTTGATTCTAGCCATAACATTGGTCATTTGACCCGAAAGCCAAGAAACCTCGAATGAGATAGGTAATTTTGTGAAGGTTTTTTTAGACATAATCAATATACCAGGTTTGATATTTTTATTTGTAACTATGTCACATAATATGACACCATGTGAAAGTTTCGCATTGTTTCAATCGTTTTTTAATTTCTTATGCCCGTTTTAAACTATCATCAAACTTTGTCGAACGACGGGAATGAAGATTCTTAGGTCGGGGCCGAGCCTCGCTAAAATTGCATTAGATCTTTGATAAAATAGCATATTGTGAACCTAAAAATGATTTTTGTAGAAAAACATGAGCATCGCATCATGTACCTGTAGTTCATATCTGACACACTTCCTACCGATTCGGCAGGAATTTATCTTTTTCACCAGGGGTGGACGGAAAGGTTTCAAATCCCCTTGTTGGGACATTGTCCATATAAGGTGGTCTAGTATTTTTGTAAAATGTGGTGGTAGCATTTTGAATTAACCATTTGGTGGTTGCTTCACAAAACCGTCCATTTTTTGTGCTCGAAAAATGAAAAATGGCTTTTTGGTGCGACGAAAAGGAAAACTTCCTCCTGCAACATTGTTCGTCATCCCATGATGCACATGTATGCACAATATGGGCACATTATCACAAACTATTCCTTGATTCTAGCCATAACATTGGTCATTTGACCCGAAAGCCAAGAAACCTCGAACGAGATAGGTCATTTTGTGAAGGTTTTTTCAGACATAATCAATATACCAGGTTTGATATTTTTCCTTGTAACTATGTCACATAATATTACACCATGCGAAAGGTTTCGCATTGTTTCGATCGTTTTTAAATTTCTTATGCCCGTTTTAAACTATCGTCAAAGTTTGTCGAACAGCGGGCATAAAGATTCTTAGCTCGGGGCCGAGCCTCGCTAAACTTGCATTGGATCTTTGATAAAATAGCATATTGTTAACCTAAAAATGATTTTTGTAAAAAAACATGAGCACTGGATCATGTAATTATAGTTCATATCTAACCCACTTCCTACCGATTCAGCAGGAATTTTTCTTTTTCACCAGGGGTAGACGAAAAGGTTTCAGATCCCCCTGTTGAGATATTGTCCATATAAGGTGGTATAGTATTTTTTTTAAATGTGGTGGTAGTATTTTGAATTAGCCATTTGGTGGTTGCTTCACAAAACCGTCCGTTTTTTGTGCTCAGAAAATGAAAAATGCCTTTTTGGTGCGACAAAAAGGAAACTTCCTCCTGCAAAATTGTTCGACATCCCATGATGCACATGTATGCACAATATGGGCACATTATCATAAACTATGCCTTGATTCTAGCCATAACATTAGTCATTTGACCCGAAAGCCAAGAAACCTCGAATGAGATAGGTCATTTTGTGAAGGGTTTATTCAGACATAATCAATATATATACCAAGTTTGATATTTTTACTTGTAAGTATGTCACATAATATGACACCACGCGAAGGTTTCACATTGTTTCGATCTTTTTGAATTTCTTATGCCCGTTTTAAACTATATATAATGTTTTATGTTTCACTTAATTTTTTTATAAATATGTGATATGTGAGTGTAGATAGATAGACCTTATTTTTCTGCAAATTTTGATATATTATTTGTATTTTTTTGAATTTGAATGATTTAGTTATGATTTTGCAAAGTTTAATGAGGTAAAAGGAAAAATAGCCGCCGATGGTAACACCTAGTAACTTCTATGACATTTTTCGCTAGATGACTTTACCATGGAACAAGAAAACGTGCCCCATGATGGTAACACCTAGCACAACTTCACAACGATTCCTCTGAAACCAAAAGGTGAGAAAAAACACAAATGTGCATGAAAATAAGCAAATACATGAAAATGAATTGTTGCAGCAAGGGGCAAGATGAACATTACTATGCTCATGGATGTACTGACTGGAGGAGGATGGAAGGTTGCATGAGGGAAATGGTACAAGGAATAGGAGAAAATCATGGGCTTGAAGAGGATTGCTTATATACTATCAATGGAAATAATTAGCAAGCAGGTAAGTGGAAGGGGAGGCATGTGGCCTCGTTGACGCCTGGAATTGGGTTCTTTTTCCACGGGAGCATGTACATGCACAAATCGGAATGCTACGGTTCTAGATGAAAATCGAAGGGTTGTGATTAACTGATGACATGGATGTGTTGCATGTGAAGATAGACAACTTAGGGCACCCATAACCTGTAGCCAAGTGGTCTCATATTTGGTTTTTGCTTTTAAAGCTAGTTCCCTATATTGTGAAGGTGTTCTCAAATTAAGCAAAAGAGGGAAATAGAGCAAATATGGTTCCATTAACTAGTCTGCGTCTGGTATGTCTCTTCTGCTTTCATGTCTTAGAAAAAATGAGGATGTTCTTGTTGATTATCCATTCTCCCTTTTTATGTTGTTGTGGAGTTTCTAGAACCCAAGCGAATCGAGTGGTCCTAAAATCTATGGATGAAAACATAATCTCCGTCGGGAGAGGGTGTCTACGACGGACAAGTTGCTACCTTCTTTCAGGCATTTTCTTGGAGTTTTTCTTGCCTCGCGGTGCGACTGTTTTGTGGCGGTTGAGCATCGTTGCTCTATGGTTGTATAGGTGGTTTTCGGGGCTCAATAGTGCGGCATTGTGGCTCGTGTTTGGCTTTCGTGTCGAGGGATGCAAGTCAGGGTGGAGGCAGCCCCAGTTTTGGGGTGATTTCAAGGTCAGGCAGTCGCGTGGGTCTCATGGGCTACAAGATGGCTGGATTGTTTAGTGTTGTGGATCATGTGTTTCTCTGGTGTCGAGTGTTGTACGTCGGGGTGGAGGGTCCCTTAGTTGGTGTTGTGCGTTTACTGAGTTTGGTGGACCAGAATCTTTTGTATGATATGGTTCCCTCTCTTGATAGGTTTGGTAGGTTTTCGTTATAAATAGGGCAATGTATTGATTTTGGACCAGGTCTCGCTTGTAAACAAGATCAATTCTAAAGTTTTATATAAATTGCATGAAGTATCCGAACAGATCGTTGTTTAGTTGGGGTTTTCTGTCCCTACATGGTAATTGATTCAATTTTTTGGAAAAAGGTATATATCAATATCATGAGATACCAACTACATTCAGCCTCTACAACAACGCATGCCCTAGTGGCCTTATAGATGCACACACCCTAGAAAAAATAATAATTAAAAAAACTTTTACAGAGAACGATTCCTCAAAACAACAACACTAACACCACCAGAATAACACCAGTAGTCCAACCACTCCAATAGCGACGCCTTCAAAAATGAAACATGTAACATCCCAGGATTTATAAATTGAGACTTCAAAAAAATTGAATTTCATTCATCATGGCATCTTATGCAAAAACCTTTATTTAGAAATCTTGTTCCAAAACCCTAATTGAAATCCCCAAAATAACTTATGAAGGTTCCTAGGTGAAAAATACATGTTGTATATTTGCTGTAAAGGAATATTATTCTTGAGATATCCTAAAATAAATCTGGAAATTATCAAACCCTAAACCCTATATTAAATTTCTCTAGAGTTGCCATAAAGCAATATATGCAAATGCCATTGATACATCGTAAACGTATCTATAATTTTTTATGCTTCATGCTTGTTTTGTATCAACTTTCTTATGTTTTGTCTATATTTTGAGGATTTTTATACATTTTATGGAACTATCCTATTAAAAATATGCCGCAGTGTCAGTTACCTGTTTTCTGCTATTTTTTATTTCAAAAAAACTAGTAAGGAAATATTCTCGGAATTAGACGGAACAAAAGCCAAAGTCAATATTTTACCAGACACGACACGGAGACCAAAGGGGAGACGAAGAGGAGACACGAGGCGGCCATACCTAGGGATGGCGCGGCCCCGCCCTAGGGCGCGTCGCCCCATGGTGTGGGCTCCACGGGTGTCCACCGACCTCGCCCCTTCTCCTATATAAACACCCCGATGCAGAAACCCTAAGTACCTGATCAGAAATCCACGAAAGAGTCCGCAGCCGCCGCCACCATTGTCCCTAGATCGAGGGGATCTGAAGGTCTTCCAGACACTCTGTAGGAGGTGAGAGATTATCCTGAAGGCCTTTTTCATCACCATGCCAGCCTCCGGAGTGATGCGTGAGTAGTTCACCCTTGGACTATGGATTCATACAGTAGCTATATGGTTGTTTCTCCTCTTTTGTGCAATCATGTTTAGATCTTGTGAGCTCCATTCATGATCAAGATCATCTATTTATAATGCTACATGTTGTGTTTGCGGGGATCCGATGGATATTGAGTACTATGTCAAATTGATTATTGATTCTATCATGTCTATGTTATTTGTGATTTTGAATGCTCTCCGTTGCTAGTAGATACTTTGGCCAAGTTGATGCTTGTAACTCCAAGAGGGAGTATTTATGCTTGATAGTAGGTTCATGCCTCTAGTAATCTGGGGAAGCGACAGAAATCTCTAAGGTTGTAGATATGCTATTGCTACTAGGGAGAAAACAACAATCCGTTGTACAAGGACAATTGCATTGTTTACTTTACACTTTGTTTAATGCAATTATCTGTTGCTTGCAACTTAATACTGGAAGGGGTTCGGATATAACCTAAAGGTGGATTATTAGTCATAGATGCAGTTGGATTATGGTCTATGTATCATGTCGTAATGCCCAAACAAATTTTGTAGAGATCAAGATGTCTACTATATGCATTGTTATGCATTTTCAATCTGTCAATTGCCCAGCTGTAATTTGTTCACCCAACATGTTATTTATCTTATGGAGAACACCTCTAGTGAACTGTGGACCCCGGTCCATTCCTTACCATTGATATAACATCTACTGTTTACCGTTTACTGTTTACTTTCTACAAGAAATCACTTTACTGTTTACTTTCTACAAGAAATCACTATCTTCCACACTATACGTTTAATCCTTTATTTTCAGCAAACCGGTGAGATTGGCAACCTCACCGTAAGTTGGGGCAAAGTACTGTGGTTGTGTTGTGCAGGTTCCAAGTTGCAAGCAACACCTTGGAGTTGTTTCCTTACTCCTACTAGTTCGATAACCTTGGTTTCATAACTGAGGGAAAGTTTTCGATGTGCTCATCACACCTTCTTCTTGGGGTTCCCAACGATCTCTACATATCTGAGCCATCAAGCACTTTTCTAGCGCCGTTGCCGGGGAGATAAGGACAGCTTCAATCTCTTCCTCCCCGTCAATCACTTTTCTGGGAGAAATAAGATTCTTGCAAGGGGAGTCTCTCACAACCAATCTGTTTACTTTGTTTTTGTTTTGCTTTGTGATACATCGGAACCGTATCTATAATTTTTGATGCTCCATGCTTGTTTAGTATCTACTTTGCTTTACTTTTCCACACTTTGAGATGTTTTTACATGTTTTCTGGTACTAATCTACTAACAAGTTGCAACAGTGCCAGATGCCTGTTTTCTACTGTTTTTGGTTTCATAAAAGTTAGTAAAGAAATATTCTCAGAATTGTACGGGACAAACGACGAAGTCAATTACTTTCCGTGGGGAACAAGAAGTCTAGAGGGGAGCCGGGAGGCGAGCCAGCGGGGCCAACCCCCCCCAGGCGCGACCATAGGTGGGCCCGCGCCTAGCTAGGGTTTGTTGGCCCTGGCCGGCTCCTCGGCCTCCCCCTTCGCCTATAAGAAGCCCCCGATGCAGAAACTCTAGGGACCCGGTCAAAAATTCACGAAACCGTCTGTAGCCGCCGCCACCATCGTCCCTAGATCGAGGGGGTCTAAAGCTCTTCCCGGCACCCTGCCGGAGGGGAGATCATCCCGGTGGCCTTCTCGCTGGTATGATTCGTGAGTAGTTCCACCTTGGACTATGGGTCCATGTAGTAGCTAGATGGTTGTATCTCCTCCTTTGTGCTTTCATGTATAGATCTTATAATCTCCATTCATGATCAAGATCTAATCTTTTTGTGATCATGCATGTTGTGTTTGCGGGGATCCGATGGATATTGAGATTATTATGTTGGTTTGATTAATGGTTTTATCTTTATGATTCTATCATGTCTGTGTTGTTTGTGATCTTGCATGCTCTCCGTTGCTAGTGGTTATCTTGGCCAAGTAGTTGCTAGTGACTCCAAGAGGGAGTATTTATGCTCGATAGTGGGTTCATGCCTCTAGTTTCCAAGGGAAGTGACAGAAATATATTCGGTTGTAGATGTGTTGTTGATACTAGGGAGAAAACAACGGTCTCTTGTTCATGGAACATGTGGACTATTTACCTTACACACTTTGCTTAAAGCAGTTGTCTGTTGCTTGCAACTTAATACTGGAGGGGGTTCGGATGATAACCTGAAGGTGGACTTCTAGTCATAGATGCAGTTGGATGGCGGTCTATGTATCTTGTTGTATTGCCCAATCGAATCTCATAGGATCTTTCTGACTAGTAATTGCATTGTTATGCTTTGCTCAGTTCCTGTAAATTGCCCTTCTGTAATTTGTTTACCCTTCATGCCATGTTGTTTATCTAAGGAGAGCACCTCTAGTGAACTATGGACCCCGGTCCAATCTTTACCATCAATACATCCTCCATTGTTACTTTTTTACTTGCTGCAAACCATTACCTTCCACACCATACGTTTAATCCTTTGTTACAGCAAACCGGTGAGCTTGACAACCTCACTGATTCGTTGGGACAAAGTCTTGAGTTTGTGTTGTGCAGGTCTCCACGTTGCTTCCAACACCTGTGTGATGTTTCCTTCCTCCTTCTGGTTCGATAACCTTGGTCTCTACTAAGGGAAGACTTGCTGCTGTGGTGCTTCACACCTTGCTCTTGGGGTTTCCAACGAAGTGCTCCTACATCAACCTCTTCCTCCCTGTCGAACGCTCCATCACTTTGTTTATTTAGTTTTGTTTGGTTTGTTTCTTTTTATCAAAAACACAAAAAAATAGTTCCTACTTCAAGTTGTTTTTATGTCTAGTTTTTCTCCAATCACTATTTCATTATGGATAACTTACTTGGTTTCCAATTTTGGAAAACTACTATCACTGCTAAGGTAGTAGATGAACCACCGCCTGCTGAACCTGAATGCTCATTAGATGAAAAAGGGGAGGAGAGTGAGGAACAAAAGGAGGAAGAATAGATTAGCTACCCATGCCTACCTTCAAATGAGAGTAACTCTTTATCCCTTCCATTATTTGATTGTCCCCCATGCTTACCAAAGGAGGATGAATGTTATGTTCCTGTGGATTCTTTTGAAATATCTACTATGGCTAAAACTTGTGATAATAATTATGCTCCTATTATCTATGATAATCCATGTTATCTTATGATAATCCTTTATTTGTGCCTAACTTCGAAATGCATGGTAATAAAGAGTTTTGCTTAGAAAATGTTTATGATAAAGCTCTAGATGATGGTCCTATATTGGTTGATAATATTAATTGTACTACTATTGAAAATGAGATTAGAGGGGTCTTGAATTTATCTTGGAACCCCATACCTCTTGAGAATGATCAGTTATCTTGTTATAAAATTGTTGAAAGTGGGTTCCAAGGTGATACGTCATAAACGTATCTATAATTTTTGATGTTCCATGCTTGTTTAGTATCTACTTTGCTTTGATTTGTCTACACTTTGAGGTATTTTTATATGTTTTCTGGGACTAACCTAATAACAAGATGCCACAATGCCAATTGCCTGTTTTCTGTTGTTTTTGGTTCCAAAAAGGCCAGAAAATGAATATTCTCGGAACTGGACGGGACAAAAGCCAAAGTCAATATTTCACCGAGGAGAACACGGATCCAGAAGACGAGACGGAGGAGGGCCTCGAAGGGGCCACGCCCCTTGGCCCGCGCGTCTAGGCTTGGCCCGTGCCTGGGAGGGTGTGGCCTCCCTCTTCGCCTATAAGAAGCCCCCGACACCTAAACCCTAAGTACCCGATCAGATATCCACAAAAAGTCCGTAGCCGCCGCCACCATCGTCCCTAGATCGAGAGGATCTGAATCTCTTCCCGGCACCCTGCCGGAGGGCAGAGATCATAACGGAGGCCTTCTTCATCACCAGGCCAGCCTCCGGTATGATGTGTGAGTAGTTCCACCTTCGACTATGGGTCCATACGTAGCTAGATGGTTGTTTCTCCTCCTTTGTGCTATCTTGTTTAGATCTTTTGAGCTTCGGTCATGATCAAGATCGTCTATTTGTAATCATGCATGTTGTGTTTGTGGGGATCCGATGGATATTGAGATTACTATGTCAGATTGATTAATGGTTCTATCTTATTGATTCTATCATGTCTGTGTTGTTTGAGATCTTGCATGCTCTCCATTTCTAGTAGCTATCTTGGCCAAGTAGATGCTAGTGACTCCAAGAGGGGGTATTTATGCTCGATAGTGGGTTCATGCCTCTATTGAATCTGGGGAAGTGACAGAAATCCTTAATCTTGTAGATGTGATGTTGCTACTTGGGTGAAAACAACAATCTCTTGTTCATGGAACAATTGTATCGTTTACTTTACACACTTTGTTTAAAGCCGTTATCCGTTGCTTGCAACTTAATACTGGAGGGGATTCGGATGATAACCTGAAGGTGGATTACTAGTTATAGATGCAGTTGGATGGCGGTATATGTATATTGTTGTAATGCCCAATGAAATCTCATAGGATCATAAATGTCTAGTATTGCATTGTTATGACTTGCTTTGTCCTGTCAATTGCCCCGCTGTAATTTGTTTACCCAGCATGTTATGTTGTTTATCTTAAGGAGAACACCTCTAGTGAACTGTGGACCTCGGTCCAATCATTACCATTGATACATCTTCCACTATTACTGTTTACTTTCTGCAAGCCACCATCACCTTCCACACCATACAGTTAATCCTTTGTTTTCAGCAAACCAGTGAGATTCACAACCTTACTGTTCGTTGGGGCAAAGTCTTGAGTTTGTGTTGTGCGGGTTTCCAAGTTGCTAGCAACACCTTTGAGTCGTTACCTTCCTCCCACTGGTTCTATAACCTTGGTTTCTACTGACAGAATAACTTATTGTTGTACTAATCACACCTTCCTCTTGGGGTCTCCCAACGAAGCTCTATAGTGATCTAAGCTGCAATCAGAAAGGTTTAATCCAACTATTTTTGAGCTTGATAAAAATAATGTGTTTGTAGATCATGAAAAGCATACTTCATGTGATAGTTATATTGTTGAGTTTATTCATGAGGCTACTGAAAATTATTATGAGAGAGGAAAGTATGGTTGTAGAAGTTTTCATGGTACTGAAACACCTCTCTATGTGCTAAAAGTTTTGAAGTTACTCTTGTTTTATCTTCGTATGCTTGTCACTTTGTTTTTTGTAAATTTATTCACGTATAATATTCCTATGCATAGGAAGTGGGTTAGACTTAAATATGTTTTGAATTTTCTTCTTGATGCTCTCTTTTACTTCAATTCATATTTATCATGTGAGCATCTTCTCAAACTATCAAGCCCAGCTAAAAGGCATTAAAGAAAAGCAAAATTGGGACATAACCCAAATTATTTTTATTTTAGTAAATTTTTCTTCTGTTGAGTCTTGTAAGTAATTGCATATGTAATAACATCTCATTATTCTTTTTGTGTGGTTTTTGTGCCAAGAATAACCTGTAATGAAAGAGAATTAAGATTTGGGGAAGTTGTTGTCCCGAAACATATTTTTGTGGTTCATTGTAAAAAAATCATGAAAACTCCCAGTACGTCGGATTGAGCTATAATTTTCTTTGCATATGACCCAGGATATATAACTTTTGTTAGTTTAGCACTTTTCGATTTGAGCAACAGAAGGTATTAGAAAAATCGGTCTTTACCTACTAGTCTGTTTTGACAAATTTCTGCCATTATTTGCATTTGCCTCTTAATCGGTTTCTTTTGAGTTCTCTTTGATCACTTAATATTTTAAAAGGAATTTCTACGGTAGCTTGTATTTTAATGGAAGTTTTACTTGTGTTGAAACTAAACCCCAAGGGCTTATTATCCTGAATACACTAATGTTGCTAATGAAGAATTGTGTGAAGTTTTGTATGAAGGAAATTCTCAAGTGTAGAGGAAGAATGATGTGATGAGATGAAGAATGGACAAAAGCTCAAGCTTGGGGATGCCACCCGTGTCACCCCAAGAAATATTCAAGAGGTACAAGCGTGAAATCTTGGGGATTCCCAAGGCATCCCCTTCTTTATTAATAAAAATCTCTAGTTTTCTTTCTAGACACTTTATTTTTATTGCTTCATGCACTATTTTGTTGTTTTTGGAGCGTCTTTGTTTTTGTTTTTAGTTTTATTTTGTTTGGTTTGATGCAAAGGTGATTGGTGTTGGAAAAGAGTATAAAGTTTCATGCTTATAGTGGTACAAACGGAAGCTTGTTTTGACTATGGCATAGACTTTATCATGTCATGTTAGATGTTGCTTTGACCTTATGCTTAGTGATTATTGTTGTAGCATGACTTCTTACAAACAATTGAGATTGCTTAATGTGCCTTGAAAGAATCATTCGTTGTTTTAACATACAAAAGCATAATATTGTGGTATTCTCTTTTGATCCTTTATTTCAGTTGACTTGGCACATGCTTACACCATGTTAAGACGGGGCCAGGCCTGACCGCGCCTAGGTGGGGGTGTAGCCACCCTAGGCACCCCCTACGCCTCCCTCTTTGCCGAGGGGGGACGAAGTTTTTCCAGAAAGAGGTCCGCTGTGCCGCCACCACCAGAAAACGTGATCCGGAACCAGAAACTCCGTTCTGGCACCCTGCCGGGACATGGAATTTGGGGAGGATCATCGCCATCGTCATCACCAACGCCTCTCCATCAACCATCCATGTTTCCCTCATCCATGAGTGAGTAATCCCCCGCAGTAGGCTATGGGGATGGTAGGGATTGGATGAGTTCTATCATGTAATCGAATAAGATTGTTAGGCATAGTGCCTACTATCTCTATTAGTGCTATTTGACTTTGTTGTAACTTGTTATGCTTAATGCTTGTCACTAGGGCCCGAGTGCCATGATATCAGATCTGAACTTATTATTGAATCATTATGATAGTATTGTTTGTGATCTTATCTGCAAGTTGTGTACACATATCATTGTCCGGATCCAAAGGCCCCGAAGTGACAGAAATTGGGATAACCGGAGGGGATGGCTGTGATGTGAGGATCACATGTGTTCACGGAGTGTTAATACTTTACTCCGGTGCTTTATTAAAAGGAGCACCTTAATTGCCAGTAGTTCCCTTGAGGCCCCGCTGCAATGAGCTGGCTGGACAAAAGATGTGCAAGTTCTCATTGGGAGCACACATGACTATATATGGAGCACATGCCTAGGATTGTTTAATATTTGTGTGCTTTTTCTTATTTATCTATAATTACCCTAGATCTTGAAGTTACATGTTTAGACTCATCCATGCAACGCCCGTCCATACATCCCTATGCCTACCGCACTCGAATCCTACTGTTTACTGTTACTGTTACTCTTGCTCTTGTTCTACTATTGTTGTTGTTACTACAAAACTGTTGCTAGTGATAAACTTCTGTGAGCAAGAACTATTTCCAAGTGCAGCTGAATTAATAACTCAGTTGTTAAGTCTTGCAAGTATTCTTTGGCTCCCCTTGTGTCGAATCAATAAATTGGGCAATACTACCTTCGAAGACTGTTGCGATCCCCTATACTTGTGGGCCATCAAGTGGATTCTTTGGCTCAGTTGATACGTCCAAAACGTATCTCCGTGCTCATCATACCTTCCTCTTGGGGTTCCCAACGAGCTCTACATATCTTTGCGGGAGCCCACGACAAGCTGAGCTTGTCCAGCCGCCGTTCGATGTCCGTAGAGGAATAATAGTACCACGATAAGGCCCAATCGAGTCCACTGTGCTGCGTCAGACCTCGTCGCCTTCTTCCCCAAGACGAAGGACCTCAGGAGTGACACCAACCACCACCACCGGATCCACCGTCGCCGTCGTCGACGTCACCCTGGTGACCACCTGGAACCCATTGTTCGCAGACATCGGATCAGAAAGGGACGACTTGGATTAGTTTCCCCGCGAAGAGGTATCCTCCAATGATAGTGCGCGACCTGGACCGCCACGCCAACTGCTCCGTCCATAGGCACATCAGCACCAGGTCAGCTCCTAGTGTTGAGTCCTTGTGACTAGTCAACGTCAGTTTAATGTTTTGAAAATTGATTTTAAATAACAGAATATGGCCAGTTCTTGTCAAATTCATATTAAATCGAATTCATGTACAAATTTAGCATATAATATATTGTTGGTGTTGGAATTATGCCCTAGAGGCAATAATAAAGATGTTATTATTATAATTCTTGTTCATGATAATGTTTATATTCCATGCTAGAATTGTATTAAGCGGAAACTTTAATACTTGTGTGGTTTGTGAACAACACAGTGTCCCTAGTACGCCTCTATGGACTAGCTCATTGATTAATGATGGTTAAGGTTTCCTAACCATGGACATGAGTTGTCGATTAATAATGAGATCATATCATTGGGAGAATGATGTGATGGACAGACCCAAACTAAGCGAAGCAATTAGATCGTGTCATCGTGTTCATCTTTGCGAAGCTTTTCTTATGTCAAATATTGTATTCTTAGACCATGAGATAATACAAATCCCTGGTATCGGAAGAAAGCTTTGAGGTCATCAAACGTCATCCTATGAGAGGGTGATCATAAAGGTGTCTCTCAGGTGATCGGAAAGTATCTGTTGGGTTGTATGTATCGAGATGGGTTTTGTCCCTCCCAAGTCAGAGAGATATACTTCGGGCCCACTCGGTAATCGATATCAACACCGCTTGCAAGCATGTGGTTAAGGAGTTAATCACAAAGTGATATCGGATTACGGAACGAGTAAAGTACTTGCTGTGAACGAGATTGAACTAGGTATGACGGTACCGACGATCAAATCTCGGGCAAGTAAAATATCGCGAGACGAAGGGAATATATATATGGGATTGACTGAATCCTGGCATCGTGGTTCATCCGATATGATCATCAATGAATGTGTGGGAGTCAATATGGGTTTCCAGACCCCGCTGTTGATTATTGATAGAAGATCATGTCTGCATGTTCTCGAACCCGAAGGGTCACACACTTAACGTGTCTCAACGCTAGGATAGATTGGATAATTGGTTTATGAGTTTTTGTTCGGAGTATCGGATGGGATCCGGGACATCACGAGAGGTTCTGGAATGGCCCGGAGAATAAGATTCATATAAGGCAGTGCACTTTTTGGAGTTCGGAATTGTTCCGGGTTAATCGGTATTGTACCGGAAGCTTCTAGAACCTTCCGGAAGGGGACCAACGTGGCCCCACCTTCCGGGAGGGGGCATGGGCCTATGAGGGAGTGCCCTGGCCGCATTGGGCCAGGGGCACAAGGCCCCATAGGGCCCAGCCGGCCAAACTAGGGATAAACCCTAGTTGGAGCTTCTAGAAGGGGGGGTTTCCTTGCCCCCCACTCCTCCCTACTTTGGCCGCCGGCCTTCGGCTTGGGAGAGGGGTTAGGGAAGGCGCCCACCCCTCTATATATAGAGGGCTGGGGCGCAACACCCCCCCCACACCTTCTCCTCAAGCCTAGTCGCCCTGCTGCCCTCCTCTCTCTCTCCCTCCCGACTGCGTGTAGGCGAAGCCCTGCTGCAGAAACTCTCCACCAATTGCACCGCGCCGTCGCGTTGTAGATCCAACCCATCTCTCTGAAGGGTTTCGCGGCATAGTAAATCAAAATTTTCTACGGATGCGAACAGAGGGAAAGCCAAGTTCTAATCTAGGAGATGCAATCAACGAGAGAGATTGGATTAGATCTTCATACCCTTGAAGATTCGCACAGCGGAACGTTCGTCGGAACGTGGGTGATGTAGTCGTACTCGCTTCTCCTCCTCGCGATCCGATCCGATCTAGCACCACAAGTGGCGGTGCCTCCGTGAGATGCACACGTGTAGCACCTCGACGTCTCCTCCTTCCTCGGACCAGCAAGTATGGTGGAGATACGGATTGGATCTACAACACGACGGCGCGGTGTATATGGTGGAGAATTTCTGCTGCACGGCTTCGCCTACAAACAGTCGGGAGGGAGAGAGGAGGGTAGCAAGGCAACTAGGGTTGGAGGCAAGGTGTAGGGGGGAGGGGGCGCACCAGCCCTCTATTTATAGAGGGGGGGAGGCCAGCCCTTGCCCCTCCTCCAAGCCTTGGGCCGGCGGCCAAGGGAGGGAGGAGTGGGGGGCAAGGACTCTCCCTCCTTCTAGAAATTCTACCCCTAGTTTAAACGATTTAAACCCTATAGGATCGGCTGGGCCCTATGGGGCCTTGTGCCCCTGGCCCAATGCAGCCAGGACACTCCCTCATAGGCCCATGCCCCCTCCCGGAAGGTGGGGCCACGTTGGTCCCCTTCCGGAAGGTTCTAGAAGCTTCTGGTACAATACCGATTAACCCGGAACAATTCCGAACTCCAAAAACTGCATTGCCTTATATGAATCTTATTCTCCGGACCATTCCGGAACCTCTCGTGATATCCCGGATCCCATCCGAGACTCCGAACAAAAATTCATAAACCAATTATCCAATCTATCCTAGCGTCGAGATACATTAAGTGTGTGACCCTGCGGGTTCGAGAATATGCAGACATGATCTTCTATCAATAATCAACAGCGGGGTCTGGGCACCCATATTGACTCCCACACATTCATCGATGATCATATAGGATGAACCACGATGTCAGGATTCAAACAATCCCATATATATATTCCCTTCGTCTCGCGATATTTTACTTGCCCGAGATTCGATCGTCGGTACCGTCATACCTAGTTCAATCTCGTTCACAGCAAGTACTTTACTCGTTCCGTAATCCGATATCACTTTGTGATTAACTCCTGAACCACATGCTTGCAAGCGGTGTTGATATCGATTACCGAGTGGGCCCGAAGTATATCTCTCCGACTTGGGAGGGACAAATTCCATCTCGATACATACAACCCAACAGATACTTTCCGATCACCTGAGAGACACCTTTATGATCACCCTCTCATAGGATGACGTTTGATGACCTCAAAGCTTTCTTCCGATACCAGGGAGTTGTATTATATCATGGTCTAAGGAATACAATATTTGACATAGGAAAAGCTTCGCAAAGATGAACACGATGATACGATCTAATTGCTTCGCTTAGTTTGGGTCTGTCCATCATATCATTCTCCAATGATATGATCTCATTATCAATTGACAACTCATGTCTATGGTTAGGAAACCTTAACCATCATTGATCAATGAGCTAGTCCATAGAGGCGTACTAGGGACACGGTGTTGTTCACAAACCACACAAGTATTAAAGTTTCCGCTTAATACAATTCTAGCATGGAATATAAACATTATCATGAACAAGAATTATAATAATAACATCTTTATTATTGCCTCTAGGGCACAATTCTAACAGTCTCCCACTTGCACTAGAGTCAATAATCTAGTTTACATTTGGCAACAATCTCACACCCATGGCACTGAGGTGCTGATCATGTTTTACACGTGGAAGAGGTTTAGTCAATGGATCTACGACATTCAGATCTGTATGTACTTTACTAATCTTCAGATCTCCATCTGCTATATAATCTCGGATTATATGAAACTTGCGGTTGATATGCTTGGTCTTTGGATGATATCTTGGTTCCTTAGCGAGTGCTATGGCGCCAGTGTTGTCACACAATATCTCCAGTGGGTCCAATGCACTTGGAACCACGCCAAGCTCAGTGATGAAGTTTCTGATCCAAACTCCTTCACTTGACGCTTCTGCAGCACCCATGTATTCCGCTTCTACTGTAGATCCCGCGATCACGCTTTGCTTGCAGCTTCTCCAGCTCATAGCTCCTCCATTCAAAATATAAACATATCCTGTCTGAGATTTAGAATCATCCTTGTCAGTGTCAAAACAAGCGTCGACGTAACCTTTTACGACAAGCTGTTCATCACCCCCATAGACCAAGAACATTTCTTTAGTCCTATTTAGGTACTTTAGGATGTTCTTCACGGTTGTCCAGTGTTCCACTCCTGGATCACTTTGATATCTGCTCGTCAAACTAAGAGCATTGGACACATCCGGTCTAGTACATAGCATGGCATACATGATGGAACCTATGGCCGAGGCATAAGGCACCTTGCTCATAGCTTCCCTATCATTTACCGTAGCTGGACACTGAGCCTTGCTCAATATCTTACCTGACAACATAGGCACTGAACCTTTCTTTGCCTTATCCATTCTGAACCTTTTCAGAACTTTGTCTAGGTATGTACTCTGGCTTAAAGCTATCAGGCGTCTTTGTCTATCTCTTTAGATTTTGATGCCCAATATATAAGCAGCTTCACCTAGGTCTTTCATTGAAAAACACTTGTTCAAATAACTCTTCACATCGTTAAGCATGTTGATGTCATTTCCGATAATCAATATGTCATCCACATATAGTACCAGAAACGTCACCGAGCTCCCACTCACTTTCTTGTAGATACAAGCTTCGTAGCAATTTGGAACAAATCCAAAGCTCTTGATCACTTGATCAAAACGAAGGTTCCAACTCCGAGATGCTTGCTTCAGTCCATAAATGGAACGCTGAAGTTTGCATACTTTACTAGCATCCTTAGGATCGACAAAACCTTCGGGTTGCATCATATACAACTCTTCATCAATGTTGCCATTGAGGAACGCAGTCTTGAAATCCAGTTGCCATATTTCATAATCATGAAACGCAGCAATTGCCAATAAAATCCGAATGGACTTAAACATCGCTACGGGAGAGAAAATCTCATCGTAGTCAACACCTTGAACTTGTCAAAAACCTTTCGCGACAAGCCGTGCTTTATAGACGGTAACATTACCATCCGCGTCCGTTTTCTTCTTGAAGATCCATTTGCACTCAACGGCCTTTCGGTCGCTAGGAGGGTCCACCAAATTCCATACTTGGTTTTCGCTCATGGATCCCAATTCGGATTCATGGCTTCTAGCCATTTCTCAGAGTCTGGGCTCATCATCGCTTCCTCATAGTTCGTAGGTTCACTGTCTTCTACTAACAAGACAGTTAAGACAGGGTTGCCGTACCACTCAGGAGGGGCACGCGACCTTGTCGACCTGCGACGTTCAGTAGCAGCATCGTCCGAAGCTTCATGATCCTTGTCATTAGCTTCCTCTATTATTGGCGCAGGCGGCACTGGAACAATTTCAGGTGCTGCGCTACTCTCCAACTCAAGAGAAGGTTCAATAACCTCGTCTAGCTCTACTTTCCTCCCACTCACTTCTTTCGAGAGAAACTCCTTCTCAAGAAAGGAACCGTTCTTAGCGACAAAAACTTTGCCTTCGGTTCTGTGATAGAAGGTATACCCAATAGTTTCCTTAGGGTATCCTATGAAGACGCATTTCTCCGCTTTGGGTTCGAGCTTGTCCGGCATCAACTTCTTGACGTAAGCTTCGCATCCCCAAACTTTAAGAAACGACAACTTAGGTTTAGCACCAAACCACAGTTCATACGGTGTCGTCTCAACGGATTTAGATGGAGCCCTATTTAAAGTGAATGCGGCGGTTTCTAATACATAACCCCAAAATGATAACAGCAAATCAGTAAGAGACATCATCGATCGGACCATATCTAATAAGGTTCGATTCCGGCGTTCAGACACACCATTGTGCTGTGGTGTTTCGGGTGGCGTGAGTTGTGAAATGATTCCACTTGCTTTAAGATGTGTGAGAAAATCATAACTTAAATATTCACCTCCACGATCGGATCGTAGAAACTTAATCTTTCTGTTACGATGGTTCTCCACTTCATTCTGAAATTCTTTGAACTTTTCAAACGTTTCAGATTTATGTTTCATTAAATAGATATACCCATATCTACTTAAGTCATCGGTAAAAGTGAGAAATAGCGATATCCACCGCGCGTCGAAACACCCGTTGCTCGCTCCATTATACCGGAGAACGGGGTTTTGATGATCTTGCCCATGAGGCATGGTTCGCATGTGTCAAATGATTCAAAATCAAGAGACTCCAAAAGTCCATCAGAATGGAGTTTCTTCATGCGCTTTACACCAATATGACCTAGACGACAGTGCCACAAATAAGTAGTATTATCACTATCTACTTTGCATCTCTTAGCCTCAATGTTATGGATGTGTGTTTCATCCCTTTCGAGATTTAGAAGAAATAAACCATTTACAAGAGGTGCATGACCATAAAAGATGTTACTCATATAAATAGAACAACCATTATTCTCCGATTTAAATGAATAACCGTCTTGCAATAAACACGATCCAGAAATAATGTTCATGCTCAACGCAGGCACATAATAACACTTATTAAGGTTTAAAACTAATCCCGAAGGTAAAACTAAGGAGAGCGTGCCGACGGCCATCACATCAACTCTTGATCCGTTGCCAGCGCGCATCGTCACCTCATCCCTTGCAAGCCGCCGTCTATTCCGTAGCTCCTGTTTCGAGTTACAAATATTAGCAACTGAACCGGTATCAAATACCCAGGCACTACAACGAGGGCTAGTAAGGAAAACATCAATAACATGTATATAAAATATACCTTTGATGGTGCCAGCCTTCTTGTCCGCTAAGTACTTCGGACAGTTGCGCTTCCAATGACCCTTGTCCTTGCAATAGAAGCACTCAGTGTCCGGCTTGGGACCAGACTTGAGCTTCTTCTCAGCAGGGGCAACGCGCTTGCCGCCGCCTTTCTTGAAGGGCTTCTTTGCACCCTTACCTTTCTTGAAGGTGGGGGGTTTGTTGACCATCAACATATGATTATTCTTTTTGATGTCCACCTCCGCTACTTTCATCTTAGCGAAGAGCTCAGTGATCATATTAGTGGAACCAATTTGATTGTGAGCAACTACAAAACTTTTGTAGCTAGGAGGGAGTGATTGCATAACTCTGTCAATCTTGAGATCCTCTGGAATCTTGCAGTCCAGTTGCTCAAGGCGTTGAGTGTAGTCCGACATCTTAATGGCGTGCTCACTAACGGAACTCCCTTCCTCCATCTTGTAGTTAAAGAATTTCTTAGAGATCTCATATCTCTCAGAACGGGCTTGAGTCTGAAACATGTTTTTCAGCTCCTCGAGAATCTCAAAGGGCCCGGCGAACTCCTCAAAACGATTTTGAAGATCCGATTCCACAGCATACAACATGGCGATCTTAATCAAATCATAATCATCCTTGCGCGACTGATAAACAGCTTTCTCATTAGCCGGCGCATCTACAGCAGGGGCATCACCTAGCGCTTTCTAAAGGACATAGTCCTTTTGTCCGCCAGCGAGAATGATTCTTAGAATGCGGAACCATTTGGTGAAGTTAGACCCATTGTTTCTAAGCTTTTCTATCTCAGCAAAAACGTTGAAGTTGAAGTTCGACTTGGCCATGTGATCTACAGTATTGGCAAGTACAATTTAGACTATGTTCATGATAAATAGTTCAACTTAATCAAATTACTAGATGAACTCCCACTAAATTCAACATCCCTCAAGTTGTTTAGTGAACACGATCCAAATTCACCACACCTAATCCGATCATCACGAGAAGAGATGTGGTTTCAATGGTGGAAAACAAAGTGTCGATCATATCATTCATATGACTCATGCTTAACCTTTCGGTTCTTGTGTTCCGAGGCCATGTCTGTACATGCTAGGCTCGTCAAGCTAGACCCAAGTATTTCTGCGTGTGCAAAACTGGCTTGCACCCGTTGTATGTGAGCGTAGAGTCTATAGCACCCGATCATCACGTGATGCTTGGACACGACAAACTTTCGCAACGGTGCATACTTGGGGAGAACATAGTTTTTATCTTGATCTTTAAGTGAGGAATCATCTTATAATGCTACCGTCGCGATCTAAGCATAATAAGATACATAAAGGGATAAACATCACATGCATATAACTTTATGTGACATGGTATAGCCAATCCTCGCGCAATGATATCCATCTTGTGTGTTCCGGCATGATCTCCATCACTCCACCATGATTGCCTTCCACCACGAATAGCAACTACAACTATTGCTAACTACTTAGCGATAAAGTGAAACTATTACATGGCGCATAAAAAGTTGACACACAGGTCATACACAATTATAAAGACAACCATATGGCTCCTGCCGGTTGTGTACTCATCGACATGCAAGTCGTGAAACATTACAAAACATGATCATCGCATACATTATACACATCACATCTTGGGCCATACCATATCACAGAAAACACTCCCTGCAAAAACAAGTTAGACGCCTCTACTTTGTTGTTGCATGTTTTACGTGGCTTATGGGAGTAGATGCTAAGAACGATTCTTACCTACGGAAAGCCACAACGGTGATATTATGGTTGCCAAACACCGGTGTTAATCCCATGACAACTATAGTGAGAGAAACTGACATCCACCAGCCGCATGTGTGGAACAAGCCACACGTCAAGTGCGAAGCCGGTCTCGCGAACGACGTCGCGTAAGGTTGGCCTGGACCGCTTCAATCTCACTATCCCGCGTCATAAGAAGAACACAAACAAGAGGCTTGCAACAGAAAACATCAACGCCCGCAACAACCATGTTGCGTTCTACTCGTGAAACACATCTACGCATAGATCTAGCTCTGATACCACTGAAGGGTTTCGCGGCATAGTAAATCAAAATTTTCTACGGATGCGAACAGAGGGAAAGCCAAGAACTAATCTAGGAGATGCAATCAACGAGAGAGATTGGATTAGATCTTCATACCCTTGAAGATTCGCACGGCGGAACGTTCGTCGGAACATGGGTGATGTAGTCGTACTCGCTTCTCCTCCTCGCGATCCGATCCGATCTAGCACCACAAGTGGCAGTGCCTCCGTGAGATGCACACGTGCAGCACCTCGACGTCTCCTCCTTCCTCGGACCAGCAAGTATGGTAGAGAGATAGATTGGATCTACAACACGACGGCGTGGTGTATATGGTGGAGAATTTCTGCTGTAGGGCTTCGCCTACAAACAGTCGGGAGGGAGAGAGGAGGGTAGCAAGGCTACTAGGGTTGGAGGCAAGGTGTAGTGGGGAGGGGGCGCACCAGCCCTCTATATATAGAGGGGGGCGGCCAGCCCTTGCCCCTCCTCCAAGCCTTGGGCCGGCGTCCAAGGGAGGGAGAAGTGGGGGGCAAGGACTCTCCCCTCTTCTAGAAACCCTATCTCTAGTTTAAACGATTTAAACCCTATAGGATCGGCTAGGCCCTATGGGGCCTTGTGCCCCTGGCCCAATGCGGCCAGGACACTCCCTCATAGGCCCATGCCCCCTCCCGGAAGGTGGGGACACGTTGGTCTCCTTCCGGAAGGGTCTAGAAGCTTCCGGTACAATATCGATTAACCCGGAACAATTCCGAACTCCAAAAACGGCATTGCCTTATATGAATCTTATTCTCCGGACCATTCCGGAACCTCTCGTGATATCCCGGATCCCATCCGAGACTCCGAACAAAAATTCATAAACCAATTATCCAATCTATCCTAGCGTCGAGATACGTTAAGTGTGTGACCCTGCGGGTTCGAGAATATGCAGACATGATCTTCTATCAATAATCAACAGCGGGGTCTGGGCACCCATATTGACTCCCACACATTCATCGATGATCATATCGGATGAACCACGATGTCAGGATTCAAACAACCCCATATATATTCCCTTCGTCTCGCGATATTTTACTTGCCCGAGATTCGATCGTCGGTACCGTCATACCTAGTTCAATCTCGTTCACAGCAAGTACTTTACTCGTTCCGTAATCCGATATCACTTTGTGATTAACTCCTTAACCACATGCTTGCAAGCGGTGTTGATATCGATTACCGAGTGGGCCTGAAGTATATCTCTCCGACTTGGGAGGGACAAATTCCATCTCGATACATACAACCCAACAGATACTTTCCGATCACCTGAGAGACACCTTTATGATCACCCTCTCATAGGATGACGTTTGATGACCTCAAAGCTTTCTTCCGATATCAGGGAGTTGTATTATCTCATGGTCTAAGGAATACAATATTTGACATAGGAAAAGCTTCGCAAAGATGAACACGAGGATACGATCTAATTGCTTCGCTTAGTTTGGGTTTGTCCATCATATCATTCTCCAATGATATGATCTCATTATCAATTGACAACTCATGTCTATGGTTAGGAAACCTTAACCATCATTGATCAATGAGCTAGTCCATAGAGGCGTACTAGGGACACGGTGTTGTTCACAAACCACACAAGTATTAAAGTTTCCGCTTAATACAATTCTAGCATGGAATATAAATATTATCATGAACAAGAATTATAATAATAACATCTTTATTATTGCCTCTAGGGCATAATTCCAACACTCTCCACCATACTTGCTGGACCAAGGAAGAAGGAGACGTCGAGGTGCTGCACGTGTGCATCTCACGGAGGCATCGCCACTTGTGGTGCTAGATCGGATCGGATCGCAAGGAGGAGAAGCGAGTACGACTACATCACCCACGTTTCCGACGAACGTTCCGCTGTGCGAATCTTCAAGGGTATGAAGATCTAATCCAATCTTTCTCGTTGTTTGCATCTTCTAGATTAGATCTTGGCTTCCCTCTGTTCGCATCCGTAGAAAATTTTGATTTACTATGCCGCGAAACCCTTCAGTTGGATTCATAAAAATATCTAGAATATTAATATGAGATTAGATATTGGTTTTACAGTATAGTTTTACTGTAATAATTTAATTAGTTTAATGGACATTTTAGATTAAATAAATCATAGTAAATTATTTGTAAATCATAAAATACAAATAAAGTATCTATGGATTCCTAATTTCATATACGATATTAATATTCTGTTATATCCAACTTTTGTAGTGTATAATTACTGTAGTGGTTTAATTAGTTTTAATGGCCTTCTAGAGTATTAAATTTATAAAAAAATATTTATAGACCCCAAAAATATAAATAATATGTCCCTAGATTCACAATTTCGTGTAGCATACAGATCCGGTCTTAGATATAATTTTTGACAGATTAAATATTTTTAATTACTTATACTCTATTAAATAGTAATTAAATCATATAAAAAGATCTATTTATCCTTTTTGCGTGTTTCCAATTGCTACTGGCTTTAAATTGAGTTACCTATCAACTAGTATTTTATTCACATTTTAATAATACATAAAAATCATAAGTTGAATTAAAGTGAGTTAAACCCTACTTATATTAACATGGTTTATTAATAAATTGTTTTATGTATTAAATATTTCTCCATATGCATCATTGGATCTAATTGTTTTCAGAGAACTAAGTACAAAAATTATGACAAGGTTATTATGGACGAACATGTAGAAGACGACGAGACCAGCGACGACCTAGAGTGGTCATGTTGGATGCCTAGAGAGTCACAGTGGCGGTACATGATGTAGGCGAAGAAGAACCCGACGTGACGAAGACCATACTCGGATGTAGGTGACCCGCACCATGGTAGGTGGCGTGGAGATAGCCTGGGGCATCGTTGCGTGGGGATATGGATGTAACCGCCTGCAGCGACGCTACGACCCGAGGAGGCAGCATAACTACATGGCGCGAGTCTATGCAGCGGCTGGAGCCACCGGCGTGTACATGCTTGTGAGGCGCGTTTGCAGCTAGTTAGAAAGTACCAAGGCGGCGGTGTTGCGGCCCGAAGGGGCGACGCAACGGCAGCCTGTAGCTGGATAGGTGGTAGGCGCATGCTCAGGGACGTGCTTGGCATAGCCAGGCGCGGGATTGGTTGTTCAGACCGATGGTGCGCCATATGGGCCATGGCATGGATGACGCATAGATCGGAGACGATGGCAGCGTTGTCGTGAAGTCCCGGGAGATGACAATGAAGGCGGTCCGAGGGGGACAACCGCAGCAACCTACCAATGAAGGCGTAGCAACCGGGCAAGGTAGATCTTCGATGCCGATGGTTGGAGTAGAGGCACGGCGATAAAGATGCCAGTGTGCGACTCAATCTGATCTATGGTCGGTAAACCAAAAAAGAATACCGACTAAGCGACCGGTGGAGAAAACGATCTAGAGATCGAAAAATACTCACTAGGGCAGCACATCACAGATCGGTGGGCGAACCCTGCGACAGATCGCGCGGCCCCTGGCGGAGCAACAGTAAGGATAGGAGCAACAGAGATAGACGATATAGAAGAGAGTGCTGGTCAGATGCTTGCAAAGAAATCATTCAAAATATGTATCATATGTGAGTACACCAATCATGTATTCTTGGCACACTAACTTACAGCTGGTTTCTCTTGAACCGAACAAAGACTATTACATTGATTTTGCGAGACAGATTTAGAAGAGCATATGAACTGGAATTGGGTACGTAAATAAAAGCAATCATAACTCACCCGTTTGGGGAGGGGATCCAATACAGCATAGATGGAAAAACAGCAGAGTGGTGTGGAGGTGGTTGTGGGGAGGAGGAAGGACGAGCATGTGTGTGTGTGTGGGGGGGGGGGGGGGGCAGCCTCACCGGACTACGCGCCGCTGCCGGTGGCCGGATAAGGAGAAAGATCGAGAGTGAGCACGCAGGTGACATGTGGTGTGCGAACGGCGATGGAGAAGCAGTTGATGAGCACGGGAGGGCATCGAGCGGGGCCGTGGTGGAGAGGCAGATCTGGACGAGTGGGATCCGAGGGACGCATCCTCGCTGGAAGTTAAGGGCGGCTGCCGGTCGGCGAGAGAGCACCGGTACAAGATCAAGCGAGGCGGCGGAGCTAGATCTAGGAGATGAGGCAGAGCGAGATCTAGAGACGCAGTTCTCTGTTTAATTTTTTCTCCAGTTTTTTAGGTACACGCCGAGAGGATAAGGAGGTGCGCCTAGGGGCGAAACGAAGCAAAGGATTTGCGGGCCGCATGGAAATTTTGGCGCCAAAGATTTTCAGGCACGCGCGCAAGGCCAGCCTAGTTGGCCACGCTAAGTCGGTCGGCATCGTTGCCGACCAACATTCTGACAACTATCATCGCATTACCGACCGATAGTTAGACGCTACACTATTTTACATTCCCGACCGATAATCGATATATGCATTCAAATATTGCCAACCAACAATCCGATAGAAGATTTCCCGACCAACCGTTCGACATGTATAGTGACTTTTCCCAACACACGTTGGTAGGGAATGTAGTGCTGTGGTGTAGTGAGATCATGGAGATCGATCCCCCCGGGGGCGGCGCAGCGGAAGCGTGCGGCTAGGATTTGGACCGGTTAGGCTGATACCATGAAAGAGTATGAGTTTGGCGGAATATGATGAATGTATTATTTATCCTCATGAGCGATTATATATAGACGTATAGGGGATCATCTTGGAGTACAAATCAAGTTAGACTAGAGTCATAACTATCCTAAACTACCATAACCAACTAGTATATGTCTAATACTCTAACACTCAGGTTTTGGTGGAGGACCGCCGTCCAGGATAAAAGAATTCTGCCATGTTCCAAAAGTCAGAAGCTTCCAGTGAACCACAATACATATGGGCTCGGTATTTGCCTAGTACTTAGTGGGATACCTCACCTAGGTACCGCCACTTGGAGGATTTTGGCACGGGTGGATCTGGAAGGTAGAGGGGCTATTAAGGGAAAGATTTTCAGTGGTCTTGTCTATAAAAGGACTTGATCCTGGATCATGAGTAAAGTGCACAAACTCTCGAGAGTAATAATCTAATTGATCAGCCGTGTTCATAGAGAAAATATAATTTTAAGCATCTAAAGGATGGAGCTTCTGAAGTATTTCCTCTATCTTTTTGAAATGATTTTTTTGCAAACCTAAGTTCGTGAGTTGCATCCTGAGGGCTCTTTGGACTCGAACTTAGTGGGATTTTGGTGCCATGTGTTTGGTTGGGGGATGGTAGCCTAGAGAACCCGGTGCAAGCCACTCGACCGTATTTTATTTACTAAAAGTTTGCAAAGTAGGATAAAAGATTTTCTCTCTACTTCTCTTTTACTTAGTGAAAATTGGCTTTACGCAAATAAACCGCAAAGCCTTCTCTTAGCCATGCATGTAGAGATAGGTCAAGTATTTTTATTGGTGTAATTTGTCAATACATTCAAAGTATTGACCAACTCCTTTGGCTGCACGTTTCATGTGCAGAATTTGGAGATCATCGTTGAAAGGTGTGCTAGGATCGTGAGTCTTCGCTCAACCAACATGTGGCATTGATGGGACTGAAGTTGTATATATTTTGCTTTTGTTGTAATAATGTAAACTCTGGATTATTCAATTCATATAATAAAGACTTGTGTTTTACATGATATTTCTGAAGGCAAATATAATTGTTGCACTTGATTGATTTCTCCTACTGCTAGGATTATAAATAGTACAAGGAGACTTGGTTGCCAAGCTGTTTGAGACCGTGGAATTCTTGCTCAAGGTAGGAGGACCACGTCTCAGAGTTGTCGTGGTAGATGTTGGAGAGACGCGTCCATAAGACGTGGGCAGGCAGCGGCGTTGTGGTGTCGACAACCATGGCCAGAAGCTCGGGTGCAACGGCGCCACTGAGCCATGATCGAACGATGGCGTCGTTCCGAAGCCACTGTGGCGTGGGATTGGCGGGGTACTCTTCCTCGAGAAGATGATCCTCGAGGGCGTACTTCTCAGCTGCGTCGGTGAACATGCCACGCCATTGGAGGTAGTTTGACGTGGAGAGCTCGAGGGTGACCGGGACAGCGGCGCGAATGCTTGGGAGCACGACGGAGAGCGCCCAGAGAGAGGCCTTGGCGGCGGCCTCGGCAGCAACCGCCGCGAGATAGGAGGCGGGGGGATCTTGCGGCGCCATGGAGGGAGAGGATCGTAAACCCTAATCTGATACCATAAAGGCAAATATAATTCTTGCACTTGATTGATTTGTCCCACGGCTGGGATTATAAATAGTACAAGGAGACTTGGTTGCCAAGCTAGCTAGAGATTACAATTTGGAAACTATACGGCCCGGTAGACGTGTCCTAGTATACGTCTAACAATTTTATCGACTATGAGTGCTAGCTAATGATTTAGGGACTAGCATGTTAATCACAGGGACTTAGGATCTTTACTCGATCCGAGGTCTCTATAAAACAGTGCACAAATATCATCGTTGCCCGATCAAAGATTATAGGTTTTCACCCTGCAGAAAGTCCACCCTCCTGAAACAATCTCTTCAACAAGACCATTTCCAAACACAACTAATTAAGGTCAAAATTGGATTTTCACTCTGCAAGATAAGACTGAAAACTCCCCGTATATTGTCGCCCCCACAAATAGTCGTTATTGTGAGTCACGGATCATACCACCGCTACGAAAACTCAAATCACCATCGCTACCCTGTATTAAAACACAAAGTCATGAACATAAGAAGACGGGGGAGCATGGATGATGGGAGAGCATGCATCGAGAAAAGGACGTGCAGTATCTTAATTAAGTTCCGACAGACCACAAACGTGAAAAGAGCCAAATATATTTTTATTCCATAGAGCTATTATTCTCCTCGGTGATAGTCAACGGGGTCATGTTGGGATGAGACTACTAGGGGAATATTATATATCTTTTTATGAATTAACGTGCAAATACGTGCAAAGAAATGGCTACAAAAAGCTCACCAACAGTGCCGAGGGCGAGGGAGCATATGGCTACGTTATCATTGTGCTGGAGGGTAGCAACTGCAAGCGAGGCATTGAATGGCAGATACGCGAGATATGAAGGAAGAGGGTGGCACGATTACGACATTGCCCTGGCATACAACTGATAGTATAACTTAGTAATAAAAAAAACGTATTCTTATATATATGCAAAATAGCCAGCTACACACAGGCATAGCTGCTCATAGCCTATCCACCGTTGGTTCTATCTCATTTTGATATAGGGAGCACATGTTTTCAGACCCAAAACGTTGGATTCCCATTGAGGATAGTGTGACGCCGCTAGTTCATGTCATGCAAAGAACCTATCAAATTAAGCTTATCAGATTTTATTCCTTTGAGGCAAATCCTAATGTACTACATGCGTAAAAACCTAACACAAATAAGCCTTATTCCGTTTTGCAACACTAAGCCTTATTCCATTTTGACCCAATGTATCATAGACGAAGACATGCAAAAACCCTAATCAAACAAATCTTATCATATTTTGCGTACTGACTTCGTTGCTTTAGGTAGCTATTGCATGTAGAACAGAACCTTTTTTCACCTTATCTTTTGTTTTACGAGCTGATGGGCATAGCCTCACTTATTTATTCTCTCTTCAAACTGCCTTGCTCATTTGATAAATAAGGTGGAATCGGTGATTGCTTTCTTCGTTCTACCTCATCTCTTCAAATTGCCTTGCTCATTTGAAAAACTTTCACCAGGGTCGCGTGAAAATAAATTCTCTCCCGCCAAAAAATAAGACAGTGCACTAGCCAGCTGAAAAATTAGGGTTTGCGTACTAGCACAAGCATTTAATATGAAGCATTTGCATGCAAAACTCTTATAAGCCTTGTTCTCACTACCTTCTCATTTTAGATGCTAAAATTCTTTCGCCAAACAAGCGCTAAAAAATTAGGGTTTGTCCAAGACGCTAGTCAATGCATGCATGCACAAAAACGGAATGCTACATCAACCGTTACATGCCGTTATCAATATGCGAGAGCCAGCTAATAGCATCTAAATTAGCCTTGCATGTGATCTCTATATCCAACGGTCCTAAGCCTATGCATAGTTACGGCTGTGTGTAGTAAATCCGCGTCGATATACATCCAGTTGCAGACTGGATATTATATAATGGCTATGCATAGTTACGCCTGTGTGATCTCTATATCCAACGGTCCTAAGCCTATGCATAGTTACGCCTGTGTGTAGCAAATCCGCGTCGATATACATCCAATTGCAGACTGGATATTATATATATATATATATATATATATATACATCCAGGGTGTAGAATACTATCTTTAGAACCGTATATTATATAATGGCTAAGTTTAATGGCTAAGTTTGATCAGTTGCAGACTTGTCTGTTGCCGCTGTTTATGCTTAACTTCGTGTTATTACTCTGTTGCCTAAGAAAGAAGATGCCTCTGCAATTGAACAATACAAACCTTTTTTCCTCCTAAATGTTGGTTTCAATTTCTTTACCAAGGTTGGTACAAACTGTGTGACTGGCATTGCTCAAAATGTTGTGGAACCGACCTAGCTGGGTTTTATGCTAGGTAGAAACATATTCGAAGGGGTAGTCGTTCTTCATGAACTATCCATGAGTTGCATAGTAAAAAGATGGATGTCGTTCTTTATAAGATATATTTTGAAAAAGCGTTGACAAAGTTAAATGGGCTTTTCTTCAACAAGCCTTGCGTATGAAGGGGTTTGCACCTACGTGGTGCGCGAATGGCGAGGTTTGTGAGGGGGGAGTGTCGGTATCAGGGCTACAAATCCTTATTTTGAGAGCCAAAGAAGATGGCCAAATAATTGGATCTCATACCGCCCTTAGTTGAAGGGGGGTTTTTATTGTACAATCTGCGGATGATAGAATTCTTTTTTTTTTGAAACTTGACTTGGCGAAAGCCATGAACATGAAATTGATATTATGTATCTTTGAACTTTTCTCCATGCTAAAAATCAATTTCCACAAGACTGAAATATTTTGTTTTGGTAAGGCAAAACAAGAAGAGAAAGGATACAAGAGTATTTTCAGATGTGAGGCAAGCTCACTACCATTTAAATACATTGGTATCCCCGTTCACTATATACAAGTTTGCTTCATAAAGAATGGAAGCTGGCTGAAGACTGCTTTGAGAGGAAATTAGCCTCTTAGTTAGGAAATATGCTCTCATGTGGGATAGTCTTTTCTTAATTAATTTAGTTTTGAATAATTCTCATATGTTCCTTTTTATCCTTTTTTGAGATACCCATGGGTGTAACATGATCGATCTCATGGTCTAAGGAAATGATGCTTGACATTCAAAAAACTACAGCATTTAAACTTAGTGACACGATCAAATGTTATGTTTAGATTTGAGACTATCTATCACATCATTCTCCTAATGACTTGAACTTGTTATTAAATGATAACACATGCCCATATTTAGGAGACCTTATCCATCACTTCATCAACAAGCTAGTCTAGTAGAGGCTTACTAAGGATACAATGTTTTTAATCTTAACCATACATGTATTTTAGTTTCCGTTTGATACAATTAGGACGAATAAACACTTATCTAGAACAAGGAAATATGATAATAAAAACTCTATTATACCTTTGGGGCATATTTCCAACAGAAGGGTGCCCTGGATGTGGCCATGTATCCCCTTGGAATACGGCACTGGATATCACACTTTGTCGTGCGCTATGCGCCAGTGCATGTCAAGAGAGCGCTCTATCGTATGACGACGCATCCTTTTACATCTCGGTTCCATATCAAATGCTCATGCCTTCTCACATCCAAGTTGTTCCTCAATAACCTTTCTAGAAGGATCTCGGCCTCTCGATAAATGTTACATCGATCTCAATGTCTCCAAGCTGGTTCTCACATATTTATGTACGCAAACTGCTCGACAGAACAACGATACAGTACCATGTTGCGTGATTAATGGTATCAGGTGCCTACTACTTCAGCTATAGGAGAAGTGTGTGAAAGCGTTTTCCTTTGTTATACTTCTTATGCGTAATTAATGATTCATCGATGAATATACTGAAATATGATCAAATAAGCAGCACCTCGAAGGATCTGTGGTGTTCCCGTACAGTTGGGTGTTTTTCATGCTAAAACAGCGTCATGTCATTGCACCAAGCCTCGAAGGGAGTGGGGTACCAGATTTTTTTTTTACTTGTGATAAATATTGGATATTTTCTATACCAGATTTTGTTCATTGATAAATATTCTCGATCATGGTAAGAACCATGTTTGCACAAAAATGGGCAGGGTATCACGAACTTCCGATTGAGAATTTCACAACATTCAAAGGGGTGGTGATGTGTGCATAATTACGAGCGCGTGCATCAACACGACAGCTTCTCGAGTGCATGGAATGCACACTTGGACATGGACATTGAGCGCACGGGTCATTTGACTATCCAGTGCATGAACAACCTAAAATATTTTAGGGGTAGCACAACTATGCCAGGCATTGCCTCTCCGCTAGCCATTATCACGTCTAATCGTATCAATTGTAAGAACAAATGTATTACACGTCTCTCCACTATTTCGGATAGAAAGTAAAGTGTCGAATCTCGGGCTCCGTCTGTACATTCCATCTGGATAGACCAAAGACTTGGATATTGAACGCACAGGTCTTTCGACAAGAGGGAAGAACCCCTCTTCAGGCGGTCGGTTGTTCCAATTTCAATCTAATTCAGAAGCCCTCATCCGATCATATTAGCGCGATCGCACCTATAAGTGCGGGCCCCAGACGTAAGTGTGGGTCCCACATGTAAGCATGGGCCACATGTGTTAGGGTCTCGGTCCACATGATGTCAATGACGTGAACCGATGAAAACGCTTAGTTGGTTGTTTGTGAAGCTAATTTCGATGGAAGAGGTCAAGAGTGATGATAGATAAACGATAAGCGCACAAATTGGTAGAGGCCATGGTGGGACATGTAAATACGAATTCCTATATTTTCTCCACCATGACATGAAGCATATTTTTTTAGTATTAACCCTTTTTTAGTATAGCATTGCACCAAGAGTAATGTGTTTCGGAGAAACAGAAAATGGAGGAAGAGTTCTATGCAGCCCTTTATTTCAAGAAAAAAAATTGAATGTCATGTTTCAAAAGTTTTGTAATGTTTTACAACAATTGTATCTGAATAAAAGTTCAGATAGGAGGTGTGCTTCGGTGTGTCCCTCCCCCCCCCCCCCCCTCCCTTAAACTTAAATTTGCATGGGCCAGTTTTATTTCGACCCATCGAAATCCATATCCAGGCTATGTATAACTTCGTATAGGTATACTCCGTCGAGCTGAGTATACTCCATGTTCTCACCAGTTGTTCTCAGGTCCCATTATGACGATCTACGTCTTTGCAAGCCATATTTTGAAATTTTGTTGATGCTGCTATATGCCTCTGAGTATAGTTTACGCTAAGTATACGTCTAAGAGGACCATTAAGGCTTCGTTTGAGTTTGTACAGTCTTCGGAAAACGAGTCAATATCGAGTTTTTGTTGTCAAAGTTAAAACAGATGGGGAGACACCAAAGCAAAAGTGTTCAGATATATCTTGTAAACTATGAAAACTTATTTTGGATTGTTTCATACTTATAAGGATCCCTGGGGCTCGGGAGTCTTCCCTGCAGCTAGGGATTCAGTTATCTGAAATGGATTCGAGAGTTACAAGTAATATGCGATAATTAAAGGGGCGTTATTGTTTAAAGATACGCCTCTCGAAGGAACCGTTTCGGCGGGGTTTGTTTAAAGCATCGTCCTCGGCTTCACATTGGCAGTGCCGAAGCACCAACCAACGTCGTCGTCTTGTCTTTCCCAATCCCGGTCCGCCCGCACACCACCGTCGCCATGGTGACCACGCCCAACTCCGGCACCGTCGTGCGCGAAGAAGCTGACTCCACGCTGGCGATGCGCCTCCTCCGACGCCTATCCCTCCAGCCGCCTCCTTCCGATCCGCCGGCTCCCGACGCGGCCAAGTACACGGACGTGGAGGCGCTCAAAGGGTACCTGCGGGAGCGTCATCGGTCAGTGCAGGAGCGGGTGGGCGAGTTCTGCTTGACGAGGCCGGAGTTTCTTCCGACGCCCATGGAGCTCCCCTCGTCGGCGCACCAGGAGCTTTGCATCCGGCAGATGTCGGCGCTGGTGCGGGACGCCGGGTTGCGGCCGCTCAGCCTCATGGTGGCCGACCCCGCCCAGTACTTCGCCTTGATGGAGGCCATCGGCGCGTTTGACTTCTCCCTTGCCATAAGGCTCGGCGCCCACTATAGGTTCGTGCTTTCTCCTATACAGCTACTCCATATATAAGTAAGGCTTCTTATTAAATACTTTGAGGTGTTTGGATCCAACAAATAATATGGTTTTAAAACTGAAGTATTCTCTAAAACTATGGTTTTTTTGAAGTATTTGAGAAAGAAGTTCTTTTTTCTAAAACTAAGAAAAGAGAAAAACTGAAGTATTATTTTGCTAGGCACAAAATACTATGGTATTAATATACTTCAGTTTTAGAAAAAACTTTGTTGCCAAACTAGGCTATAATGTTTCGCCAAAGTATGTGGAAAGTCTTTTGTTGGCTTCGGTGCTCTCTCTCTCTATATTAATAAAATACTATATTTACAACTTTTAAAAAATTATGAAATAAAATCCTAAAAGTAGCTAATGGTGTATCCCACAAACGTGCAAAAACTCATTTTGAAATTTTTTTTTGTTCTAAGCTACACAAAAATGACAAAGATTCGGGTTTTTAAGAGATTTGGAATCACCATATTCACATCTACAGTTTTTTTCATTTTATTCCTTAATTTCAATTGATATTTTGCACGTTTTTGGTATACATAGCTGGCTAAGCCCCAATATATTTTCAGAATTTTTTGAAACTCAGAAATTTGATTTTCTCGATTAAAAAATAACGGGATCGCTGGTGCCCATATGCACCAAATCGCCACTCCAAAGTATCCGGCTAGTTCAAAAGCTCGAGAAAACTAGTGGCGTGGCCTAAATTGCGGAAACTAGTGGCACAACCAAAATTGGGACGAGAGCCTATGACACGGCCATCCGTATGGTTAACAGTGGAATGCTTTCAATGAATTAATATGGTTCCAATTTCAGTGTGATAATACCTATATGGTTGTTCATGACCGTCATCATTAGTATTAATACGCTGCAAACTAGAGGCATACTAGAGGCATGTAGCAACTGTTCATTCCGAAGTATATTAATACGCTGCAAACCAGATTGGTTGTAGATATCATGCGCAACCATCATTAGTCGGTTGCATCTAGTAGGCATAGATAATATTGTTTCTAGTGTCCAAGTAGACCAACATAAAAGTGAAATACAAATGCCTATTCTAGCCTTGTTTTTCTTATCAATTTCATTTAACTAATTCCCAAACGTATGAGTGATATTGGTTGGAGGTGGGATATTGTAGGCAATATAAAATATACGCAAACAATACAATTGAAAATGCATAAAAGAAACAAATTTCTATAGCCTCCTCTAAGTCACATAATCAAAACTATTTACAGCACTACCAATTCCTTATAGTTAAGTTATCCTTATTGAGTGACACCTTATTTTTCAGGAACCACATGCATATTTAAAATTTAGTGAGATATTCAACTTTCACATGTATGTGATTAGAAATCTAGTGTTTTTATTCATCATGTCCACATACATGTATGTCAGCATAATCTTCGGATCGGCCCTTCATCATCATCTTAGGCGTTTTTACAATTTCTCACTATGATATGTAATTCGTCTTTTGTTATTTTATTTGAAACTTTGGACTATTATCGACTATGTGCATCTTACATATGCAGAAGTCGAATGTAATTCTTAAACCTTGTAAGTAATAAAGCGCCCTTTATCAAAAAAAATGTCCACATACATAGAGTTAGCTGTAATTAAACCTGTTTTCGTTAGTTTCCAAACAAAATTACCAAGTTCGTCAGATAAATGGACAATCACTACTCTCTGACACAAGTGTAACCACCAAGTTGACTTATTACCGGTTAAAGCCATTCTAAATATAATATTCAGTTGGGTTTGGGACAATACATCGGCAACCAAAACATCTTCTCGATTCACGATGTTCATGACAATACTGTTTATTGTATTTAGGAGGAGGGCCGATCTTGGATATGCATTATAGCTTAGCACCCCCTACTCCTTTTATGGATGGGTTGCAATTGCACTGTTTGATGGGACAAGCACTTATGAATTATGAGTGATATGGACCATGAGAACATAGTTTCATCTTCAATGCACATGGGTTTATATTTTTATGTTGTTATAATAGGTGATTGCATTTCTCATGCAGTAGTGGAGGCCTAGCTAATTATAAGTGATAACAAAACAAGCACACCAATTATGAATTATGATGGTCTGTGGGTGCATAACTTTGGTTAAGATTGGTTTGCGAGCCGATACTAGCTCGTGAGTTAGTACTAGTATTTGATTGCCTGCCCTAGAGAGCAATTACATGCACAACTACTATTGTGAAATGGCTGGAATTTCCATTCCTCATCTTTTATACGAGTCATAACAATTCAGCAGGGTTGGCGCCAGGGGTCTTCCTTGGCATTCAAGTGGATACCAATGGTTTTGAGAAAATAATGAACTTTTTAATAAAATAGTAAAAAATTAGCAAAAACTGTGGCATTTTTGGCAAAATGAATACCATCCTTAAAAATGAATACCAACCCTCCGGAACCTGGAGCTGCCACTGCAATTCAGTATCACGTCTTGGGATTATTTAGGGTATGTATGCATATGGTAGTTCACAAAAAGTGTCCCCAGCGGGTTATGCTGAACGATGGTCTGTCCTATTATTATGAAATTTGGCGATCTTAGCAGAACATCAGTTGACATTCATGTAATTGCATTGTCTTACATGCTAGTCGTTATTATAAACCACTAACTTGCCTTCAGTTAATGCAGTCTTTGGGGTGGATCTGTAATAAATTTGGGAACCAAGAAGCACATAGAAAAGTACTTCGACAAAATCGATAATTTGGAATATCCAGGCTGTTTTGCTATGACAGAACTGCATCATGGTTAGACTGTCTTTCAACTTATCTTATTGGTACTCGGATTTTTTGTTTAGTACACACTTTTGTTTGCAAGTTAACTGTCTTCAACCAATCTTTGTACGCACCTTTTAAATGGACACGGTGACATGTACCTGAGTACCTAAAACACTGTTCGCAATAATTTTAAAACATCATCTTCCTTTTTGTTTGTCGCTATCTGGCAGGATCCAATGTTCAAGCCATACAGACTACTGCCACATTTGATCCAGTTACTGATGAGTTTATTATTGATACCCCAAATGATGGAGCCATTAAGTGGTGGATTGGCCTCGCATATCTGCAAGCAAAACTCGCTACTGTTTTTGCGAGGTTAATTTTACCACTTGAGGGAGAAGGAGAAGGAGGGGAACCTGCTGACATGGGAATCCATGCCTTTATTGTCCCGATTCGGGACCTTGAAACCCACGTTGTTCTACCAGGTATCGAGATCCATGATTGTGGGCAAAAGATAGGCCTGAATGGTGTTGATACTGGTGCCCTGAAGTTCTGTTCAGTTAGAATACCCCGTGACAATCTTCTGAACCGATTTGGTGATGTGGCGAGAGATGGAAAATACACAAGCAGTCTACCCACCATCAACAGAAGATTTGCAGCCACCCTTGGCGAGCTTGTCGGGGGACGAGCTGGTCTTGCATTTAGTTCTGTGGGTGTACTCAAGACTGCAGTAACCATTGCTGTTAGGTATGCTCTAGTGCGACAACAATTTGGTCCACGTAGGCAACCTGAAATCAGTATCCTGGATTACCAGTCTCACCAGCACAAGCTAATGCCTATGTTGGCATCAGCGTATGCATTTCACTTCGCCAGAGTGCATTTGGTAGATAGGTATTCAGAAATGAAGAAGACCAGTGATGAGGATCTTATTGCTGATGTCCATGTGCTTGCATCTGGGTTGAAATCCTACATAACTTCGTACATATCAAAATCTATTAGCATCTGCAGAGAATCGTGTGGTGGCCATGGGTACGCTGCTGTAAATCGTTTTGGTGTTCTACGGAATGACCATGATATATTTCAAACTTTTGAAGGAGACAATACAGTTCTTTTACAGCAGGTACTAATAAGCATCGTTTACATTCTAGAGCACACGGTTAATTATTATGTGTTGTGGATAAAATGAAGTTTGAAATAGTCATTGAATTTCATATGAAGTTACTTATACGTCACATAATGTATCTTTTATCATGCAGGTTGCTAGACATCTCCTAAAGCAATATGAGGAAAAATTCAAGGGAGGAACACTCTCGGTCACCTGGAACTACTTGAGAGACTCCATGAGCGCCTATTTGTCTTGGCCAAATATTTTTACTGCCCGATTGGAAGGGGAAGATCATCTACGGGATCCTAACTTTCAGCTGAATGCATTCAGAGTGAGTCGTCATATGTTCGTGATAATCTCAGTACAAGTTCGCTAAATTCCTACACTGATTGACCGGGTAAACTCTTTTCTCAGTACCGAACATCACGATTACTGCGTAGTGTTGCCGCTCGACTTCTGAAGCATATGAAGATACTTGGAGGTTTTGGTGCATGGAACAAATGTCTAAACCATGTGATCGCCCTCGCAGAGTCGCATATTGAGTCTGTCATCCTTGTTAGGTTTATAGAAGCTGTGAGAAGGTACAACTCTATGTTCCTCCTCGGTTACATTGTTCTTACCATGGCTGCTCAGTAGTAGATTTCTCTTTTAACATATAAAATTTGATGTTGTTTTCATAGACGGCTACTGTCCATTCAGATGTTATTTGTGTCCCTTTTGAGTTGTATATAGTAAAAATGTTAATGTGCCAACAATGGTTTATGATGTGCATCGATTGATGCATATGCTCCCCATTTTTCTTTTAAAATGACTTATGATGTATATGTATATGCAGTTGCCCTGATGAGAAAACACGTGAAGTATTGAAACTAGTGTGTGACCTTTACGCGCTCGATAGGATCTGGAAAGACATCGGGACATATCGGAATGTAAACTATGTCGCGCCAAACAAAGCTAAGGTCCGTGCCTGCTGATCTCCCAATAATGCTAATATGCTAAACAAATTCGATTTTCAAAGCAGAAACAAGAGCTGATGAGATCCCATTTATACTTGCAGGCTATCCGTAAACAGGTGGACTACCTCAGTTACCAAGTGAGGCTCGTAGCTCCCGAGCTCATAGACGCCTTCGACATTCCAGATCAACTCATCCGCGCCCCAATTGGCATGCAATCGGAGGCATACGCTCAGTACACGCAGTGTGTCGGCCTCTAGACGAGCAAAACACAACAAGCATAGCAACCTGCTACCAAGCGCCTTCTCTTTTTATTTCAATTATACTAGTAACTAGTCATTGTCCCGTGCACTTGCATGGGCTAGAACTTAATATATTTTGCATACACTTAAATCTGTCTTTTTAAGTACAATAGTTTGTAAGAATTATAAATGTCATACAAAGTAATTATTTTTCTCTATAATTAATGATGTGTATCTAACTGTTTTTCTTGTTTTAGGCACACGCCCATAGGATTTATAATCAATGGACGTGTCATTGGATTATATGCATTATAATTACGCTTTTTTAGTAGTCAAGTATTCGCAACATTAGATGCATATTGTTTACATATAGTGGCAAGTGACCTCGGTTTTACACATGAGTTTACTTTTTTTTTGCGAAATTCCAACGATTTATTAATAATCAACAACATTACAAGAAAAGCTAAAAATAATAAAAATTACAAATAGGTCAGCATGAGCCAAAGGCACGTAACCGTCCTCGCCCCTTCATCACCAGAACCGGGCAAAGGTTGCCGTAGTAGAGCTTGTTGTAGTAGACAAATGGGCTAAGACCCCAAAAGATCAGCGCACTAGAGCAGCAACTATCGTCAAAGATGACAACCGTAAATCAGAAGAGACTGACCTGAACTCACACCAACAAACACGAAAAAGGATCAGATCCAGGAGATCCACCTTACACACGACTTCATGTGCCAACCGTCAGCGCTAGATGCAGCACCAGAGCAAGGATAGGTCGGGGAGAACTTTATTTTGACTTAAAGATGAAGTCCCCGCCTCAACATCCCGAGAAAGATACTGAAAAAAGACCTAAACAAAGAATGAGAAACCTCCCGCTAGAGAGGGACCATGATCCGCCACACCCACGCGGCCCCGAGGCCATAGAGACGGAGTAGACGAGCGGCTCGCCAGCGGGAGTACGGAACCCTAGATGGGTTTTAGCGCCGCCTGGACAAACGCTTTCTCCTGGGTACCATCACAATAATATGAGTCTACTTCATGAAGGAGTTATACACTCAATGATTTCTTTAAGAGGTATATAACTTAATAGAGACAAACTCCTAGCAGTCTTCTATGTTCTTCATGGAGTAGACCATATTTATTTAAAATCCCACTTTCACTATGACGCCCCATGCAAAAATGTAAATATTTCTTTAAAGGATACTTATACTAAATTAGTGTGGATTTCACTATCAACATTCATCAACATCTACAGAGAATTTAACCATTGTTGAGATTTTCATTGTTTGTTTTGTAGATTTTTCCGATCAGCAAAAAACAACAAATTTTTTGTGGAGTTGATTCTTTGGCACCTTTTTTGGAAGTCAATTTTTTTCAATACACATTGCCTCTACATCACAGATGCATGCAGCCTAAGAGTATAACAAAAACATTTTTTTGCTTATCCCAGATAAAGAACTGTACTTTATACTCTCTAAAGAAATAATATTAACTCACCGATCATCCATCTGTGTTACTGTGTATCATGCAAAAGTTGTTAACTACTAATAAAAATGCACCACACATTCTAAATTTCTGTGTTGTTTAGCATGCATATAAACCTTCCTCCACGCTACAATTATTACTTTGGCTTTGCATAATTTCAATATAGCTGCCAACATCTGGCAACAAAGGAGGAGCTTATCGAGCCATAACTCAATCACCGTGACATCCTTTTTTTTCATACACCTCCAAACATGGAGATGGGTTCCAATATCACATGATAACAGAATAGAATCCAAATACCAAAGAAATCTAAGAAAATAAAAAACAGGATCATAGCACCATATGGATATGTTCCAGAAACCATAACAACTGCCAAGAAGAAACTAGAGCAAGTTTTAACCAGAAACAAAATAAACCACATCCCCTCAAAAGCCAACCAGGCATCCAAAACCTACCCAAAACGACACGAGGAAACTAAGAAGTATAATATCCAAACAAGCTACTCCCATGCCATCACAAATCCTATTTAAACTTCAGGAACTTAAACAGCAGGATAACAACATCCTCAAATATGTTTTAAACTTTTGATGATAACAGCCGGAGCTTCAGTCGACGTAGACCTCCTGATCTTCATTCCTAGCAGCATCCTCAATCCTCAAGCTCGGATTCCTCCTTGCCATCTCATGAATCCCCAGCACCATTTGTTGCAGGTTATGCGCTCCAACTACCAAACTTTATTTTTCATGTTCATTTCGAAGTCCTGACCAATAACGCAAGAAAACACACATGTAACAAATCAAATCCACCGACGCGAATGAAATTCTTCTCAAAGCAAGCTCTATTAATAGTTTTCCATATAGCCCAGCAAAAGGCAACAACACAAATAATTTGAATGTTTGTTCGAAAAGGAAAATTTTTAGCTATCCACCAGAAGTACTATGTGAAACAAGTGGGCCTAGTTTCCGCACACAGAAAAGTACAAACAGTACTCCACATATACGCAGCTGCAGGACAAGTGAAGAAAAGATGATTAATGGATTCCTCTTGAGAGCAAAAACCCACCCACTTTCTTCTTTTCATATTATCTTTAGTTGCAATCGCATTATACCAAATTAACCAAAGCCAAATCTTGATCTTAAGTGCGAACTTAGCTTTCTAAAGTTATCTAAAAGGTCCATCCCTACCTACAGAAGATAATTTGTTGTATAATGACTTGACTGTAAACACACCACATTTTGTATATTTCCATTTAGGTTTGTATGGCACATTATTCAGAGCTACAATATCCAATACATCCCTGAACTTATGGAGCTGCCCCTGCAAAGGAGGGTCAAGCCATCTCCTAAAGGTAAAATTCCATCCACTATCTGACATTTCCCTAACAGTTCCCAATTTCTGTAAACAAACATCATACAACATGGGGAAAACCTCACACAAAGGTGTAAAGCCCACCCAATTGTTATGCCAAAAAACTGTCTCTCTCCCACCTCCCACAATCATGGATCTACCAGCAAGATAAATTGATCTTGTTTTCAATAGATCTTTCCAAGCAGCAGAATCATTTTTCATACTCTCCCATATTTTGCTTTCACTAAATCTTGCCATAACCCTTGACCGTGTTCCAATTTCTACCACCATTTACACAATAAGAAAATATTAAACAACTTGATGTTCTTAATTCCTAAACCCCCTTTTTTTTTCTTGGGAACACACACATGAGACCACTTAACCATGTAATATTTATTTTTGTTCCCATACCCTTGCCAAAAGGAACTCCTGATAATCTTAGTAAAATATTCAATATTAGAATTAGCAATAGGTAAATAGACAAGTGGTAGATGAGTGTTCTACTAAGGGATGATTGAATCAAATTCAGTCTACCCCCAATAGAAGAAGTATGACCTACCCATCCATCAAGTTTCTTTTTTAACCTATCCGATAAGGAGTCCAAATCAGCCACATGTGACCTGGTGCCACACACAAGGACACCAAGATATTTGATGGGCCAAGTACTAAGTTGACATCCAAACATGTCTGCATACAACAAACCTTTGTCTTCATCATCAAGAACCATCAAGAGTTCACTCTTTTAAAAATTAATTTTTAGGCCATACATGGCTTCAAACATATATAGAATCAGTTTAACATAAACAACCTGATCTAAAACATCCTGCACTAGGATAATAGTATCATCTGCATACTTCAGGATGGCAATCCCCTCTGGAACTAGATGAGGAACAAGCCTAGAAACTAAACCCCTCTCCCGAGCTTGATGGATCAGCTTGGCTAAACCTTCCATAGCCAAATTATCATCGTGACATCCTGTAATCATGTTTTATTTTTGACAACACGAAACCTCTTTATTCCAGGAAATCACGCAACAGAAACTAATATAAATATGATACTCGATGCGGTGGATCACCTCCTCGAGTCCTGTTGTTCAAGTAGAGCTGTGGAGACCAAAACCATTTCCTATCGTCACGTCGTGAAACATAAATAAATGCTCGTGCGCTGAGTTTCTGTTGTAATATTTTTTGGACGTTTATTTTCTATGGTAGTAAACTAAACAGATTCTTATAGCCGGCCGATGCAACTTCCCAAAAAAAACATAAGGATTGCTCGCTAAGAGTAGTAAGCTACAGGGATCCTTAGGTCGTCAGACGCAATACCTTAGCCGTTAACATGGAGTTGTTACCGGCAAAAAAAAAACATGAATTTGCCTCTTCGATCAATGAGTTCAATTATTACTATATAATTTGTCTAGCGGTGGTTTTCGTCGTCCGCAGTTTTCGTCAGTCGTCCTGATCGCTGAAAAAAAACCAGTTCGTCCCGGATGCCATCCTAAAGGAAACCGGCACAGTCCCATGTGATCACGGTACGTTCCCTGCGATAAATTGGAAGCTGTGAAGCTCCTCTCTCCCCAAAGGACAGAAACCCCCACGCCGAGCGAATCGGCGGCTCTGGCAGAGCCTGACCGGGTCGCTATAATTTTGGACTCTATTCCTATGGGGTGGGGGACGAGGCGCCATGGACAGGTGGCCCGAGTTTCCAGGACGCAGGCCTGATGAGAACACGCAGGTCGCGGCCATAAGGAGCCTGGAGGGGAGCGTCGGGCAAGGCAAGGAGCATGCAAGCCAGAGAAGAGGGAGGCGCCGACAGACGAGGGCGTTGGGGACACGTTCATGCGGAGCGAGGGAATCGAACGAGGAGGCCATCGCGATGAGAGAGATGCGCGTCTGAATGTAGCCTATAGAGTTGGCATCTGGTCCGTGCCAGCCAGACTAGGCCTTGGGCCGTGGGGACAGCTAGGCTAGAGGTTTCTTTTCTTTTAATTTTTTTTTGTGTAAACTTTTTTCCTTTTCATTTTGATTTTGCAGGAAAGAAATAGAAAAGGGGTCTTTTAAAAAAATGGCACAATCAACGCCGGTGATTCGCAATCCCATCGACGAAATTGGCACAATCAACGCGGGTTATACGCGATCCCATCGACTTTTTTGTGAATGCTTAATCGAGGATACGTGCGAGATGAATTTTGGGTGAAACGCGTCTCCCTCGCCTACTAGCCGACCTGGCCACGAACACGCCTAGGCGAGGGAGACGCCCGACACTCATCGGTCTCCCATTGTCATCGCTCTGCCACCAGTGAAGACGCGGCCACCCCAACCCTTCCTCCCGACCGTAATCCAATGAGAAGGGAAACAGTGGTGCCTGATTTTTGACCGTCAACCCTGATCTGCTGCTAGCATCTGGTTTCCGATCGTCGAGCGCGAGCAGCTGCTGCTGGAGATGCAGCCGCGAGGTTGTGCCTGGCACCTCTTGTGCTGCATTATTGCTGAAGAATCAAAACTTCAGTTTTGGCAATCTGACTTACTCAATATACAGAGCTGTGTACACATGTTGTTCTCAACAACAACCATGGAGTCCCTTGTGGTGTTGCAAGTAATCCTCACACCAACCATCTTTTGAAGGTATGGTATAGGCCGAGGGATTGCAAAATACGGAGCGGAGCCCGATACAGCTCTGAAGGTAATGTGGCTTTTCTCTCTACACGATTTTTTGCTTATTGTGGTCCTAATTCATCTAGAAATATGTATTTATTAGTTAACTGCTAATTGTTATCACAACAATAGTGATTTTCTTTTACACTTGCAAAAATCTAGAAGTTGGATGGTATAATTCTTTGTGACAATGACTCCCAAGTAGTTATTCTATAATGAATACTTATTTTTTGTTAAGTGGTCGTAAGAAATCTAGAAATATGTATTTATCAGGTAACGTTGTTCGCGTTATCCGTGGCAATGTCATCCGTGGCAACGCACGGGCATTCAACTAGTTTATTTAATTACGGTCGGTGTTAACGTGAGAGCTCGTGCGGTGTCTCCTATTTATCAATATAAGATCAAGTAAAGTGTATATAACAGAGATAAATAATAGACGAGATATAATGTAGAAGAGGAGACATTATGGATAAATGTTTGCCATATTGTGTTTCTGCATCACGAGTTGTGCATCAAATTCGAACATAAAAAACTATGTAGCTACGGTGTGAAGTGAATTATTAATACCTCCTCAGTTACTCGTAGAAAAAAATACCTCTCCTTAGCCAGTAACAAGCGCAATCCAAATGTTAAAAAAAGACGAACATGAAGGTGTGCAAAATATGCAGGTTGAGACCATCACTGAACATGCATGCATGCTTGGTTTAGCGTATTTTATCCGTTATACCCGATTACAGCATTTCCCGACTACCTCAAATATGTCTTGTCCGATCAGCCCATAAATACATATATATACCGCGTGAACGAATTACAATAATCCAACTGAAGTTTGATATCCCCAAAAACCACCACCATGAACCGATCCCGTTACTAGTGAGCCAAGCAAGGGCATCTGGGGGCTACCCTTCATACCAGCAGGGACTCCGTTTTAAAGATGTAACTAGATGTGACTTTGGGTCACTGACATGTGAGTCTTCCGTACCTTGGCCAAGATTTATGTCGCCAAAGTTACATGCAGAGATCCGAAGACTATGTGATCGGCTGCTCGACTGCTAGCTCATGCGAGTTGATCGGCTGCTGCATCAGGTGGCCAAGCAATTTGTGTTTCACATATGTGTTCAATCGTCGCTGACCTGCATGCAAACTAGCTAGCTACTAGAATCGATCAAGCTGTTTGCCCTGCGTGCCTGCGTGTGTGTGCTACACATCGATCCTAGCTAGTTGCGCCCTGGTGAAACCAAACTAAAATCCACACGGGTTGGACCCAAACCAAACTGCACCATTCTCAGCCTGACTCATGGTAGTCTTAAGGGAACAACTATGTTCATATTAAAAAACTCGGCCTGAAATTAAATTTACCTAGATCGGCTCTCTAACCCTAATTGCCTGTTCGATCCGTTCTCCGGAAACCGGCAGACGGTGTGGGGATCGCTATGTCGGATCTAATAAAGGAGGTGGTCCTTTAGTTTCTTTCGCACGAAGACGAATATTTGCTTGATATCTGCCCTCGTGGATCTGGTCTGGAGAGGCGGGTTCCGGAAGGCCCCGCCGGCGAACTCCCATGGGCGTATCATGCCTGGAGATTGCTGGATCGGAAGATATTCGCTCGTGCGCACTTTGTTTTTCTGGCCGTTTGGTTTCAGCGGGAGCGTTGCAAAGCTCTGTTGTTTGTTCCCACCAAGTGCCATTCTTAGATCCATGGTGAAGTCAGATGCAGAGAATGTCAGGAAAGCAAAAATATGAGGGTAGCGGTGGTGATTTTTGTTCTTATGGCAATGGAGAACTGGCTGCGTGATCTGGGACTCATTGCAGCGACTGTTGATGCGGGAAGACAACACAGGGGGAGTTTGTAGTCTTACCTTGCAGGGTGAAAATCCAAGGTCTGGCCTTAACTGGTTGTGCCTGGCAACGACCTTGTTGAAGGTATTATTTTGTGAGCGAGGACTTTCTCCAGGATGAAAATCTATGATCTTTGATCAGGCAACAACGGCGCTTGGGCACTGTTTCCTTCTTAAAGGCGTTGTTATTGGAGTGAAGGACTACTAGTGTTGTTCTGATGGTGTCAGTGTCGTTGCTTTGAGGATTAGTTCTCTGAAGCGGGACTTTTTTTTTGTATTTTTTCTTTTTTTTTCTGGGTTGTGTGCATCCGTAGAGCCGCTAGGGCATGCGTTATTGCAGAGGCTGAGTGTAATTGGTATCCCTGTGATATTAATATATACTTTTTGCCAAAAAAAAAATACCTGCATATTTGGGATGCCTTATCAAGGAAATGTTCAGCAATATATAAGGTATGTCCACGATCAACATAGGACACGACGATAATCTTATTGTTTTGACGGACTAGAATATTGGGCCAACCAGTTTTCATTAGATAATGTCATGCGTGCTGCTGCATGCTCGATTTAGAAACAATTATATGAGTTTGCCTTTCAACAAAGAATCCAGCAGTTGTACGTACGGCTGGAATTAATATCCGTTCGAAGTCCACTACAGTATGATTTTTTTTCTTGGCCTGGAGGGCAGAAATATATATATAGGTTGTGTGTGCGCACCATGCATGTTAATTAGTTGGGTGGTGGTTAGTATGATTGATTACTCGCAAATTGGTTAATGTTTCGATGATGTAGCTAACACCAGGCAACTGGACATTTTACTTGAAGATATGGTATCCTTTGAGATATCAGCAAGGAAATCTGCCCCCCAAGCAGTTTCGATGTGCCACGTCGAAACTATGGATGTTATATATATATCGGCTGTCCTGTATATATATAGAAATCCAGTAAACAGGCTGCAATATCTCTCTGCTAACCACGCTATCGCATAAAAGCAGGTTTTCTAGATATGGCGCTAAGATTGAACAGAAAGAGCTTATTATACACACGCGCCGCTCTGAGAACGCGTATAAAGTGCATTTTGTAACATAGTCAATTATACGCGTTGTTGCCAGTAGTACAGCAAGCATAACATAAAAATAATACGGGTAGCATATGAGTGAAACATTTGAAAACATTGACGCTCCTGTTGGTGCATCTCCAATATCTCACATCGATCAACTGAGATGATTACAAGTTTTATACTCCCTCTGTCCTAAAATACATATCTCAAATTTGTCAAAATTTTGATGAATCTAGACACTATTTAGTATATAAATTCATTCAAAATTTGAAAAATCCAAGACATCTATTCTTGGACGGAGGGAGTAATATAATACAGTATCTCATATTGGTGGTCGACATCATGATCATAGGAGCATATCTTCTATTCTACTTTCTTTATTTTAAAATATAAAATGTTTTAGGTTTCTAAATAAAATATATCTAGATTTTTTTTAGAGTGTAGATTTATTCTAAACCTGAATAAATCTATATACTAAAAATAGTCTAGATACATTTGCTTTACAAATCTAAAAAATCTTATATTTTAAAACACAGAGAGTACATAGTTCATTAATTACAACCCAGAAATCAATTTTCTGGTGACATATGGTAAAGCCACGTTTGCATTTTATTATAGCTCTGTATGAGGCGTTGACTTGGGCCCGTATTCCCCACAGACTGCTTTTCTTTTTTGCCACAACTTTGCACGAACATTCTTCTCTAACCAGATCAACAATTACTATACAGCCGGTGCAACTGGCGTTTTGATTATAGGTTATCATATTGATGCAGAGCCACTTTATGTCCTCCTTTCTATTTAGATAGTTGATACATGTATCAATCATGTGCGATCCATGATGTAATCCGTTGTAATACTTTAACTATAATAAATTTAATAAAAAGATCGTATGCATCGTCGATGTAGAGACCGGGGCTAAGTCTCCATTTCAAAAAAAAATCAACAATTACTCACCAATTTTTTTTTTCCATATCCCCTTCTTCTCCTAGCCAATACCTTGGGTCTAACTTGAGACTTTAATTTACCACGTGGTGTACGTGGTTAGAAACTTGATATATAACTTCCACTTTATTTTTACTCACAAAATGTGAGTTTTATTTAATAGAAGGGTGAATTCCACATATTCTTTCCGTGGTTGTGTATTTGTGACCCATGTTACCTATTTAGTGAAAATTCTACCGAAATATCCCATCTAGAAGAATTTAAACACTTCTTTACCCGAGTCTAACAATATTTTTCAAGAAACACAATACAACGCGGATGTTCACAACACGCACATTTGCCCACCCTATGAACACATGCATGCATATCTTACTGCTGACACCCATTTGAACCGACTGAAAGACTAGAAGGTAGAAGTTAAAAGAATTTAGGAAGCTCATGGACGCATTTGGTTGTGAGCCGGATTGTATGCAGAAGGCATACAATGTCTAACCAAAAGGAAATTCGACACTATAAGGAGATTTTTCACCGCGCTCAAGAAGGCAAGACGGATGCTAAAACAACTTAGGCCTGAAGATCAGGGACTTAGTTGGAAAGGATCCACAAGAAGAATTTGACGAACTTGGGAATGAAACATATTGTTTTCACCCATTTTGTGCCGGCTTTGAACCAAGCCTGATCGGGATGAAGTCAAGGAACAAGTCAACTATGAGAAAAACAAGGGACCGGAAGGATCCAGAAGCTGTTTCAGGAGCTCCAGCACAGATTGACACTTACGGACAACACGAAGGATGCATCAGTTTTCTTGTCAGTTCATGCATGAAAATATCAACCGCAATAAGGATTGACTCTTAAGAAGGCATACTTCGTACCCGTTTATGCCTATTATCCCATGGATCTGTATCTATGACGACGTGAAGATGAAGGAAAACTTATACTCCTACATGGAAGGATCACTGGCAGTTCGACTCGGGAGGCGATAAACAAACACTTGGGTAAAGGTCCAGTAAAAGCCAGAAAAAAGTTACCTAGTTTAGGAATAGAGATAATAGTTAAATTCTAATTGTAAAGGTATATGAGATACCCTAACTTGCATGGAAAGACTGGCTACCTCATATATATGGTAAAGATGATGGCTGATCACTACAACACGGAGGCAGGCCCTGGTGGTTATAAGTGCTAAGGCACATGCCTAATAACCGCGCTAGCATAGGGGCGGCAAAACGAACGCCATAAGGGATAATTGCGGGAGAAAGAGCATATGCTGCAATTTTTTCTCTCAGTGCATTGTCATCCTCCGAGCTAGTGCTAAGATGAAAGTTATGCGCTAACGCCACAACCCATTGTAGGCTGGCATAACTTAGGCGTTATGGCAGCTGTGCATGGTCGGCATGATTTGATGTCGTTCTATATATCCGTGCACAGAACAATTTGGTGTGTGTCCCTGGTCCTTGTGGGATGGGAACAACCAGGAGAGTCAATCGATAACTGTATCAGGTGGTCAAGTAATGCCACCAGCAAGCCCATACGCTGACGGGCTAGGCCGAGCAGAAGGGGATCCATTAGGAGGCTGACAACCCCTAAGTGCAGGGGATCATCGTAGTACCTCTCAATGTGAAAGTAGGGTATCGATCTAGAGAAGCAAGTAGGAAAATTTATCTATTCTTTACAACTAAAGTGTCACAAATTTTAGTTTTTTTATGCACTAAACAAGTTAAGGAACAAGATGGTCGATTTAGTAGATGCAAATTTAATGTAACAAAACAAGAATGTAAAAGTGTCTCGATCCTCTTCAATGCAAGAGGACAAGAGAAGGGTTTTCTATTATGGGAACAGTGGACATGGGTTCATGGGTTCACTTAATCCTCTCTTCTCCATCTATGGTGATTATCATGTTATAGATAGTAAAGGTACACACAATTGCAATGTTTTAATGATATACTTTTACAGTGGCTACATGTCGTAAAACACATAGGTGAAAGAAGTACTCCTTTGTGTTGCTAGGTCACCCTTGCAATAATAAGGCTAGCATTTGGTTTTTGTCACCACACATCACACTTCTCCCTTTTACCCCTAGATAAAGGATGTTGGGCTGCATTGTTGTCCCTCAATACATATGCCGCTGTCACTCGGCCACCCATTACCTACATACATCATACTTCATAATGGAAAATATTCTAAACACTAGTGCAATGATACATATGTTGTGATATGTTGTGAGTATTATCACATCACTCTCATCTACCCCCACTCGGTGGTGTCAATCACATCATGATATGGATAAACAAGGCATTATGTATCGATCTAAAATATTACATGCATCATAGAATATCCCCTAAGTATTACAAACCATACAAGATCCAACACAACGGTAAATGAATAACACGTATACACCATAGGAATTACATAGATAGATCCATACTCATGGAAGGCACATCATATGGACTTCAACAATGATCATACATGGAGAGATTAGATCAAATTACCACCATAAACCCAAAGTCCGGGGGGTGGACTACTCCCCTCTCATCATGGAGAGTGGTGAGGAGGCGTTGGTGAAGGAGGAGAGGCGGCCGGAGGCGATTCTGACAGCGGTTCCCCCTCCAATCTTCCTCCGGCAGCGGCCAGCAGAATCTTTGTTCTTGGTGTTTTCTATCTCTAGTGTGCTACATGTCGAGGACTCCTCGGGGGATCCTTATATAGGGTTTTTAGGTCAGGAGAACTCCGTAGGCAAAAGAACCAAGACGATCGGACGACCGAGGAGGGAAAGAGGGCAGGTGGCACACCACATGGGCTCTTTTGGACCTCCTGGCCCTCCATATGATGTTCTTGCACTCCAGATGCATCTCGTGGATAAATATTGACTTCCCCAAAAGCTCAGGTCCATTTTGACTCCGTATAGGTCCTGAAACATCAAAAAACACTAAAAACAGGGTTTTTCTGCCCTATAATGTTATAACCAAAATAAAGGGGATCATTAGTAAATCCCCAAAAATCAATGTAAAACATGGATATAACATTATATATGATGCAAATATGTGGATAAACATGTGAACAAACTACAAAGTTCATGTATGCATTTTACATGTATCAACATCTCTAAGCTTAACCTATGCTCGTCCTCGAGCATAAAGGTGAGAAAAATAAACATGGACTTTGGAGTTTGTAACTTTTTCTTCTGTCATCATCATGTAAATTTCATAGGTTCAAATCCTTTCAATGAAACATAAGATGCAAGTGTAATATCAAGTTGAATCTTTTGCACATCTATAAACATGTTAAATAATAAGTAATAGTGTGCTAAAACAAATGAGGGACAAAACAAACCTTCAAGCACACTTTGATGAACCTTAGAATAAGATAATCTTCTTATAATCGGTATTGGTGTTTTATGCCTGTACTTTTTTGGATACTTCTTACTTTAATGCCCGACTAGAAGACTCACTTCTTAGTTTCATGTCTTTCCTTGAGATGTTCTCCTCAGTTATATTTCAAGGAATGAAACCACCAGAAGGCTCGAAAATTCGAGCCACCGGCGTGCTTGTCTTGGAGGTGCGGAGTTGGCTTCGGCGGGGATGATGGTTGGCGGGCTTCGGCGCGCATGGTGGTGGCTCATGGGCGGCTGACTCAGGTTGTAGGTGGTTTGAGCACCTCCGAGAGAAATCCTTATGCCTACTCCAGTGTGTCATCGATTGTCATGCTGTAAGTTTCCACCATGTCATGCATGGGTTTGGATAGCATCCTAGGAGAATTTTCTCTTTCCTTGTGCATACTCCAGTGTGTAGTGCAGGACAACGTAAGAACAAACATGATATTGCAATAACAGATATTTTAAGCTTGTGCCATGACAGCATGGTTTGGCTAACAAACAACGTATAAGATGTAAAGCACAACAAGTTCCATAGTGGTATCACCCCAAACCTTATTTTCATATGAGCTTTAAATTACACAAAAGGGATGTTTTAAGGATATTTGGAGAAATAACACACATATTATACTTGAAGGTAGCTTTTTCCACTAATAGCTGGATATTCCTAATCCAGTTTAGGGGGTTTGGAACAAGTCTTAGCTTGCATTGTGAAGGCTTAGAAAAAAGAGATCTAAAGAGTGTGCCATCTAGTTCATAATGCCAACATTTATTTTCTCACCTTGATCCTTATGGTTGAACATAAATATACATGAGAAAATAAATATAAATTAATAGGCACAAACAAATCATACTTCATATAAAGCACTTGAGCTTAAAAACTAGACACAACATGAATTATTTTAGCTTTTTACTTTTATCCCCCCTTTTCATTTATTTCATGGAATTCATATTCAGTTTTAATTTCATCATGGAAAAGTTCTTTTCAGTAGCTTAATCATAAACATGCATAATGATTCATGATGGTGGTCCTTTTATTGCAAACAAAAGTAAAATAAACAAAACAGATGCTCCAAGTTTCTACGATACTTTTATGTTGCTCGAAAAACAAAGTTTAGAGGTTTGCAAACCGAGAGTTTAATAAGTCTAATGCGATTCCTTGGGATTCCCCAACCTTATGGTTTTCACCATCCTTACATTGCTCTTGGTGTGTTGTTTCTCTATTCTCTGTCAAAAAACGTCAACACAAAACTTTTCTTCCATCTCTTTTCTAGGTGGTGACATTAGTGGAACAAAAACATAATAGTTGCTGCATATATATCGAAGACAAAATTCTTTCTAAATGTTCCATCAAGCATATAATGTTTCTACACATCCCTAACAGATAATATGACTCATAAAAATCATTTTAGGATACTTGAGAATGGTTAAAACAAAACATGGCATAATATATCCAGATTTTTAGCAGCAGCAAAACGAATTTATTTCACCCACTTAAACATGTCAAGAATCTAAGACAATTTTTGTGCATACAGAGGATGAAAAGTTGTAAATTTTATGTAAGTACGAGCGCAATCAGATTTACACAGAAAATTAGAAAATTCATGCACTTAAAACTGTTCTGCATAAATTTGCTACTCGATATGTTTAACATCCAAAATGGGTTCCACTTGGTACTTTATTACTAAACTACAGAAAAGACACTAAAAGTACTCTTTAACTACAGCAAGAATGTATAAAAATAAATGACCGTGTTTCCTTTAGAAAAGCGCTTTCTTTATATCCATATAGCTAGGCTTTACTTACTTGATTCAAGTGATGTGGAGATCATGCGGTAGCTTGGTTCTATCTCCTTTATCATCTATGAGAGGTTCCCATACATCCCCAAGATTAGGTTGGACCATATATATTTTTATTCTTCATTCTTTTCTCCTTCTTTGTGGTGCATGGACATCCCCAAGCTTGGGCTTTTATCATCTTGTTTCTTTTCCCCTTCTATATATTTTTCTTCTTGTTCCTGCAAGCCATCATAACTCTCTTTGATAGCAACAAGATTGTTATAATACTCAAGGATATAGGTATTTTTACAAAAAAGTTTCAAGAGTTGTTCAAGCGTTGTAGCAAGTTTTGGTGTGAGGCTATAAGTTTCATTTTCTACCAACATAACTATCTCAAGAAATCCCATTACAATAGTAAATTCTTTAGCTGCCTTCATATCAGCGTTCATAAATTCATTATTATGGTAGGAAGCAATTATAGGCATACTCTCAAGCTTGCATTGGAAATTTATATGCTTTGAATATTGATCTATGCAACAAGATAAATTATACCTATCACATAATTCATTGCCAATTTCATTCAATGCTTCCATTACTAACTTTGTTTGATCAACATTAATTGATTCAACCATAGGGGGTTGCATAATTATGTGATTCATACATTCCATGAACATAACAAATGAACTAATTTTCTTGTGTTTTTTTAACTAAGGAGAGTAAAAATTGATACATAACTGAAAGTAAATCTAATGAGAAACTCACAACCAAACAAGTTAAAGAAACCTCCCCAAGCTTAGATAATTTCAAGGTATAAAACAAACTAAAACAAATCTAAAGTTTAGTGCACACAATAACATAAAGTTAAGCACTACACTCCCGGCAAGGGCGCTAGAAAAGTATCTTGATAACCCCCAAGTGCAGGGGATCACCGTAGTACCTCTCAATGTGGAAGTAGGGTATCGATCCATAAGATCAAGAAGGAAAAGCTATCTATTCTTTACAACTAAAGTGTCACAAATTTTAGTTGATTATGCACTAAACAAGTTAAGGAACAAGATGGTCGATTTAATAGATTCAAATTTAATGCAACAAAACAAGAATGTAAAAGTGTCCACATCCTCTTCAATGCAAGAGGACAAGACAAGGGTTTTATATTATGGTAATAATGAACATGGGTTCACTTAATCCTCTCTTCTCCATCTATGGTGATTATCATGTTATAGATAGTAAAGGTACACACAATTGCAATGGTTTAATGGTACTTTTATGGTGGCTACATGTCCTAAAACACATAGGTAAAAGAAGTACTCCTTTGTGTTGCCTGGTCACCCTTTCAATAAGACTAGCATTTGGTTTTTGTCACACCACACATCATACTTCTCCCATTTTATCCCTAGACGATAAAGGATGTTGGGCTGCATTATTGTCACTCAATACATATGCCACTGTCACCCGGCCACCCATTACCTACATACATCATACTTCTTAATGGAAAAAATTCTAAACACTACTACAATGATTCATATGTTGTGATATGTTGTTAGTATTATCACATCTCTCTCATCTACCCCCACTTGGTGGTGTCAATCACCTCATGATATGGATAAACAAGGCATTATGTATAGATCTAAACTATTACATGCATCATAGAATATCCCCAAAGTATGACAAACCATACAAGATCCCACACAACGTTAAATGAATAAAACACAGTATCCACCATAGGAATTACATAGATAGATCCATACTCATGCAAGACACATCATATGGACTTCAACAATGATCATACATGGAGAGATTAGATCAACTTACCACCATAAACCCAAACTCCAGGGGGTGGAATACTCCCCTCTCATCATGGAGAGTGATGAGGAGACCTTGGTGAAGGAGGAGAGGCGGCCACAGGCGATTTTGGCAGCGTTTCCCCCTCCAATCTTCCTCCGATGGCGACCATTAGACTCTCTATTCTTGGTTTTCTGTCTCTGGTGTGCCCTATGTAGAGAACTTCTTGCTGTATCCTTATATATGGGTTTTTAGGTCAAGAGAACTCCATAAGCTAAAGAATCAAGGCGACCAGACGACCGAGGAGGAAAAGAGGGCAGGTGGAACCCCCATGGGCTGGGCGCGCCACTTGGGCTCTTTTGGGCCTCCTGGCCCTCTAGGTGAGGTTCTTGCACTCCATATGCTTCTCGTTGATAAATATTGACACCCCCAAAAGCTCAAGTCCATTTGACTCCGTATAGGTCCTCAAACATCAAAAACTTGAAAACGGTTTTTCTGCCCTGTAGGGTTATATCCAAATAAAAGGAATTATTGGTAGATCCCCAAAAATCAATCTAAAACATGGATATAACATTATATATGATGCAAATATGTGCATAAACATGTTAACAAACTACAAAGTTCATGTATGCATTTTACATGCATTATAGGCCCGGAATGAGAATAGTATAGTAGACTAGCAAGCTACATGCCAGAAGGAGGCGGCCCTGGTGAAGCTTTGGTATGTCCATAAAAGGTTGTCCAGCTATGGGAAGACAACAACCAATATGGAAGAGAGAAGCACATTTCATGTTGAACGGTTCCGCGGCAGGAAAAAATTCCTAACAACGAGAACCATATAGCCATGATCTATTCTATTAGATGTAAGGTAACAAAGGGATTTGGTGTTCATACCCTTGAAGATCGAAAGAATTATGTTCCAACAAACATTGATGATGTAGTCATACGTAAACACCAACCTCGAGGTCGTGCAGGCGTAGAAGCGGCTGGAAGCACCTTTGACGTTCTACACACATCCGGTATAGAATATGTACCCTGAGCTCTGGTCCAGCGAAGAAGCTAAAGAAGATTGATTCGGAACGAGAGTCCAACAGGACGATGACATGTGTCCTATGTAAAAACATTTAGCCCTATATGCTTGTTCCAATTGCGGAACCACACTTGTGAGAAAGAGAGGAAATTTCCTCAAGGGGAATTGTGTGCTCCTCCTCCCCCAAGCCCCCTCCTTATATAGCGGGATGGGAGGGAGCCGTACTGAGGGGGCCCATGGAGGGGTGTGAGCGGCGGCCAAAAGTGGGCCCCACAACCCGTGCCCAAACCCTAGTCTCCCCACCCCTTATGCATAATTGGGCCGGCTAGCCCCAAATGGGCCTCCCCTCCGGGAGGGGCCAATTTAAGGTCATCTGCCCCTTAAAATTAAATTTGAACATTATTTTAATATTAATTTAATAGATTAACATTAACCACATATTTTTTAATTCCATGTGATGTGAAACTCCTTTTTGGTCACTCCAAACAACATTCAGATCCACACGGAACATTTCCAGTTCTATCTCCTCTTTCTCCAACGATCTCGAATCAACTCCAAAGCGTCATCTATCCTTAAGAGTGCCACCCTATGGTTTGGGAATGCTTATGATCAACAACCAACATCGGGATCCAAAAACCCATGATGTCTCCCATGCATTCCACGAAATAACTTGATCGCTTGAACCTTAAATGTCGAGTCTCATTCCCTTTACTATATGATACCTAGTTTGTCCAAGATCTGATCTTCGGTATCTCTATACCTAGTTCGACCTTGCTACCGATAAATACATTTACTCGTTTATATGATATTACATTCCCGTGACCTAGTTACATGTTTGCAAACTAAGTAGATGTAATCTCACCAAGTGGGCCCAGCGTATCTATCGGTGACACTGATGAGAAAATCCTGATCTTGATGCATACGCCTGAACCTACCCCTTCGGAATACCTAAGATACACCTTTATGATCACCCTATTATGGTGTGACGGATGATGTAGTCAATGTAGCCTCCGATGATAGTGATTAGATATGATCTAATAGTAAAATGATTGAGTTACTATGTTTTTCTAGTTATTGCAATGCTTAACTTTGTGGCTAGATCTCATTACAATACTTCAGGAGGGTGTGTGGCCATCACATCATTCACCCAATGACATGGCCTCATTGTCAATTGACATAAATGTCCATGATCAGGAAACCTTGATCATCCGTTGACTAATGAACTAGTTGAACAGAGGCTACTAAGGACTTGGTTTGTTTACATACCACACGTGTACCAATGTTTCCGATTGATATAGTTATAGTAAAACTTATTATGAATTAATGAGATATGATAATTAACATACTTTATTGTTCGCCTCTAGGATATATCTCCAACCGTTGTTTCATATGTAACGAGAAGGAGAGGCTCCATCCGAAGGCCTGGTAAGGAGGAGAAGCAGGGCATGATGCCCATTGGTGCTTGACGTGGAGCACTTCGTTGGAAACCCCAAGAGCAAGGTGTGATGAGCACAACAGCAAGTCTTCCCTCAGTAGAGACCGAGGTTATCGAACCAGAAGGAGGAAGGAAACGTCACATAGGTGTTGCAAACAACGTGGAGACCTACACAACACAAAATCAAGACATTATCCCAACGAATCAGTGAGGTTGTGAAGCTCACTAGTTTGTTGTAACAAAGGCTTAATTGTATGGTGTGGAAGGTAATGGTTTGCAGCAAGTAAACAAGTAACAGTGGAAGTTGTATCAATGGTAAAGATTGGACCAAGGTCCATAGTTCACTAGAGGTGCTCTCCTTAGATAAACAACATGGCATTAAGGGTAAACAAATTACAACAGGGCAATTGACAAGAACTGAGCAAGACATAACAATGCAATACTAGTTAGAAAGATCCTATGAGATTCGATTGGGCAATACAACAAGATACATAGACTGCCATCCAACTGCATCTATGACTAGAAGTCTATCTTCAGGTTATCATCTGAACCCCCTCCAGTATTAAGTTGCAAGCAACAGACAACTGCTTTAAGCAAAGTGTGTAAGGTAAACAGTCCACATGTTCCATGAATAAGAGACCGTTGTTTCCCCCTAGTGGCAACAGCACATCTACAACCGAAGAGATTTCTGCCACTTCCCTTGGAAACTAGAGGCATGAACCTACTATCGAGCATAAATACTCCCTCTTGGAGTCACCAGCAACTACTTGTCCAAGATAGCCACAACAAAGGATAGCATGCAAGATCACAAACAACACAGACATGATAGAATCATAAAGATAAAACCATTAATCAATCCAACATAATAATCTCAATATCCATCGGATCCCCACAAACACAACATGCATAATTGCAAATAAATTAGATCTTGATCATGAACAGAGCTCACAAGATCTATACATGAAAGCACAAGGAAGGAGATGCAGCCATCTAGCTACTACATAGACCCATAGTCCAAGGTGGAACTACTCACGAATCATACCGGAGAAGAAGGCCTCCGGGATGATCTCCCCTCTGGCAGAGTGCCGGGAAGAACTTTAGATCCCCGATCTAGGGACGATGGTGGCGGTGGCTATAGACGGTTTGTGGAATTTTGATCGGGTGCTTAGGGTTTAGGCATCGGGGGCTTCTTATAGACAAAGGGGGAGGCCGAGGAGGTGGCCAGGGGCCCCACACCCTGCCTAGGTGCGGGCCCACCCCTGGCCGCTCCTAGGGGGGTGTGGCCGCCCTGGAACGCCTCTCCGTCTCCCCTCTGGACTTCGTGTTCCCCATAGAAAGTTATTGACTTTGGCTTTTGTCCCGTCCAATTCCGAGAATATTGATTTTCTACCTTTCTGGAACCAAAAAATAGAAGAAAACAGGCAACTCGCACTGTGGCAACTTGTTAATAGGTTAGTTCCAGAAAATATAAAAATACACCTCAAAGTAAGACAAAGAAAATCAAAATAGATACTAAACAAGCATGGAACAACAAAAATTATAGATACGTTTCCGACATATCAACCATGATGAAGCGAATCATTGGGGGAAAGGCACCAGGAGGACATCAAACAGAAGAAGAAGCACACGAGGACACAAGTTCGTCCGATGCCTCGCATGTAGGATACAACGTTGTGTCATGCGTAGAATAGTACATCGCGCCGTCTCTGATAGCATCGAAGTCAGGGCGACTACGACCGACACTTGCACACGCATATAACATGTCATGGGTTTATATCCGAAGAACGTATTTGAGACGATAAATAATCTGGTGAAGAGGAACTACAATAAGCAACTATTCAGTACCAAAGATGTGTACAAAGTGGACGTTCGCCGTCAAGCCAAGGAGAAGCTAGTGAAAGTAAAGTTGGTGGCATGGGTTCTACAAGGATCAAACACCACCAAAAATCAATTAGCGCATTTGGTACCTAGGTCAAAGAGAAGGGCATATCATGCTTAAGGAGGTGATTATTAGCATTAAGCATGATCTGGACACCAGTATGGTGTCGTGTGCGAGTTGTACCTAGTCTCCGAGTACTATATGAGTTCTATACCACATGTATAGAATATCTATAGGTGCAGCTGGTGCATAGATTGTTTTGTTTCATAGGATTTCATGTTGTAACTATTTTTTCTGGAAATGAGCATATATTAATATCACACCGATACCAATTACACCCAGCCTCTACAATAACGCATACCCTATTGGCAATACAGATGAATACAACCAAAAAAAGGAAAAAGAATTAAAAAAAGAAATGTTTAGCTATATCGATCAGATCCTTAGTAGTAGCGACACTAACCCCGCCAGAACAATACCAGAAGTCCAACATCTCCAATAGCGACGCCTTTAAGAAGGAAATATAGCACAATCACCGTCATCGCCCGATCAAAGGTCATAACTTTTCATCCTGTAGAACGTCCTTGCTCACAAAACAATGCCTTCAACAAGGTTATTGCCAGACACACACTGGTAGAAAAGGGCCCATGCGTCCCGGTTGGTAAGGGCCATTAGTCCCGATTGCCCAACCGGGACGGGGCAATCGGGACTAAAGCTCTAACCTTTAGTCCCGGTTGCCCCACCAACCGGGACAAATGGGGCACACGTGGAGGCATCAGAGCGCGAGGGGGTGTGGATCATTAGTCCCGGTTCGTAACACGAACCGGGACTAATAACCTGCTGCCGCGGCAGAGATTTGGCCCATTTCTCTGCCGCGGCAGAGAATTCATTTTGGCACATTTTGTTGCCGCGGCAGAGAATTCATTTAGGTTGTTTTATTGTTTATTTAGTGTTTTGCACTTATTAATGAAGGAACCTTATATTACACAAGATCATCATGACAACATTACATTCAATACACGGATCGAGTTCATGCACTACATACAAAAGTTGCTATTCGATGCTACCGGCCAATTTCTTGAAAGTTGCTATTTTACAATTCCTATTGTCTATACACAGCCGAGTAGTATTCCCCTTGTGTGTTTAGGACTTCTGCATCCAAGAATCCCGCCAATTCCTCCTGTATTGCTTGTATGCGATCCTTTGGCAGAAGACCGTCCCGTAGACGTTCAATCTGATTTAAAAAAGGAGTCAGCCTATATGAATATGAAACTAAACACAATTTGATTGTAATTAAAAACTATAGAAATTGTTTACGTACGTGGAGTTGCTCTAAATTTCCGCCCTTCTCATCGCACGTCTGCCGGATGAACTCGCATACATAGTATCCACATAGATTGTTACCTGGTCCCTGCGTCAGGCACTTTACGACAACAGAGTTCAATCAAAATAATAATCAAGCATGATAATAACTGTATCAAAACTAGAATCAAAGAGATGCGCGGATATAGCTAGTGGTGCTTACATCTAGTGGTTGAAATGTAAGCTCCTCTTTCCAAACACCCCTAGCCTTCTTGGTGAACCGTTTTCAAGCGCTGCCCGGCGTAGAAAACGAATAAAATAAGTTATTAAGTACCTGATATCATAAAATTCACGAACGTTGCCGATATAGTGTCGTAATGATTAGAATTACCGCTGGAGAAGTATCTGCATGTCCTTCCACGTCTCAAGGGGTTTATGTTTCGAGTCCATGACTAGTACACGCCCTTTGTCAAGTTGAATGATTAACAGAATATAGTGGTAGCTGCGAATGCAGAACTAATCAATTATATACTTAACATCGAGTAAGCGAAATATAAAGTGTATACAAGACAATAACACTCACTGGAAGTTGTAAGGAAATAGTATTTCCCTTTTGGTTTCTTGAAACCTTAACGCGTGTACTATATTATCCTCCGTATCCTGGGGGCTTATTTTGAGATTAGCTTCATGAACCCAATATGGGTCAATGAAGCCAATGTCATAGATTTGTCCTCTGCTCCATTCGAGAATCTTCATTCTGCATATTAAAGTATGATTATATACATGCAATAAACAAAATAATATAGATGGAGACTAAATTAATTACAGAATTAGTACTTACAGACAATAGGCACTCATGATCGATTTGTCCAAGGCGTCTTGATTGAATAATTGAAATAGTTCATCAAATTCAATGGATATCATGTCATCCTTATCTTTCCCATGATGCTTTTTTGTAACCCTCAGCACTATCCAGTTAGCCCCGGCCCTTGTGGCATGCATGTACCAGTTATGCAATCTTCGCATTTTTGTTGGAAGATTGTTTACCTCCTCAGGTTTGACGAGAGGTTTTCCATACTGGTATTGGTATGCTACTTCACTCACGGGGAAGAACTCTAACTGGGATAAGTACTGGGCAATACTCATACCTTGAGCAGCGGCAGCTTCTCCGTATTGTGCAACTACCTCTGGATCATACTGCTCTTCGGCCCCATATTTGCTCGACCCCACATTGGTTTGAGAAATCACCTTGAGAGGGGCGCAAGTCTGTTTTGCTTGTTCTCCGAGCTGGGCAACAGATTTCCCGCTTGCATCAGTACTGCTCTTCGAGGCTTTTTGTGCTGCATGTGACTCGAGAATAGAACGCTCATAGTCTGATGACAGCTTTGGCTCGCGTTGATGAAGAGTCTTTAGCATTTTCAACACTTTGGCTTTTTCTTCTTTGGTGCTGGGGAACTCTGGCTCTTTCGGCCGCCTCAGCTTAGCGAAAAACGCTGTCGTTTCGGCATCAACGATCGCCGCAGTCTCCTCTTCAGTACAGTCACAAGCTCTCTTGGGAGGAACCGTTGGTACTTTTGGAAAAGGCTCTTGTTTACGTTTCGGCGATCGCTTACGACGCACAGTAGCGGTACGCTTACGCTTTTTATCCTGAGGCGCCGGCGATGGCTCCCGCGGCGATGGCTGCACCGGAGATTGGTGAGGCGACGGAGCCGGGTGAGGCGACGAAGACGGCTGCCGCGGCGGCGACGACCTCGCTGGAGACGGGTGAGGCGGCGGCGAAGATGGCCTTGGCGTGTGATTTCGAAGCACGATACAATCCTTCGGCCTTAGAATGGTGATGTTTTTGCGTCACCCAGCACAGTCACATCCTCTTCACCAGCAGGGTAGTGAAGATCCAAAACCTCAATGGTGGGCATGATTTCATCCACGCCGACAACAGCGTAGCCCTCTGGAACCGGACGACTGTGGTAAGTTGGTGTGGGTCCAATTGGTAAGGCATAGCCGACCGCCACCTTCATTGATATGTTCACAACTTTGACATGTAGCTCGCAGTGTGTCATCTCTGTGATATCATCCACTGGGTAGCCAACAGGAGCCATTCGTCGGTGCATCATCGGCATTGCCATTGTCATCACCCGGGACCTCGGTGGAAGCCACACTGCTTTTTCGATTATTTGATAGGCCGGTAGCATCGAATGCAGTGTGCTGCTGAGATGGGCCGGTAGTACTTTGCTCTTTAAGTGAGTTAATTTCATCTTGTTGTTGCTTTAATCGTTCTTCAATTAAACGCATTCGCTCTTTCTGACTTTCTGCTTCAACTGCCGCCCTGTCCTTACTCCTCTGACGGCTTCTATCAGGATATTTCTTCCTCTCTTCGGGAAACCCAGTCCTCCATGATTGGGATCCTATTGTGCCTCGTGTTCGTCCATCATGTTCCTTATTTCCAAGGGCGAGTGTGAGCTCATCATTCTCTCTATCGGGAATGAAGTCCCCATCTTTAACAGCCTTTACTGCTTTTCTCATCCTCTCGATTGGCAAGGGGTCTTCTTTATGTCGTATGTTATATATACACCTCCCTTCCGAGTCCAACGTGCCCCCATGCCCGTAAAACCAATTCCTTGCACGTTCTACCCAATCGTCTGTCTCTGGGGTGATATTTTTATCACGCAGTTCCTGCTCAAGTTTCTCCCACTTAGGAATGCCAACCTTGTAGCCACCTTGCCCCATAGTATGGTGATACTTCTTCTTAGCAGCATTCAGCTTATTCGTTTCAGACATTTTCTTAGCTTTTTCTGATTTCTTGTATTCCACAAACTCATCCCAGAATGGTTTTATCTTCTCAAACTGAATATTCTTGAAATCGGGAGTCTTCTTTTTCACGACATAGTCAAGGTGCAATCTTTTCTTCCAGTTGGTGAAACACTGGGCCATCTTCTTCAAAGCCCACTCCCTGACCTTAGCCTCCATGGCTCTCCCATGTTGTAAGGCGTCCTCAACTGGATCCTCCGCATTTGGATCCAGCTCTATCTTCGGTAGTTTGAAATTAACCATGAGCCTCTTCCACAGTAAATCTTTGGCGTGGTTAGGGACAAATAAACATGTTCCCTCTTCATCCGCTTTAGCAGGCCTATTCCAATTTCTAATGGTGATCGGGATTAAGTCCCTAACGATTACTCCGCATTGTGCCACAAATTTGGTTGCGACAACTTCGGGAGCTGTCGGTCTGCCGTCTTCAGCGACATCTTCGATCCTAAACCTCTCATGGTCTTGCAACTTTTTGGTTGGGCCTCGTCTGCTCTTTTCAGTAGATTCCTTCGATCCGGAGGGCTAAAAGAAGAAAGATCGTCGTTACTATTTCTATATAGATAGCAGATGATTAATTAATGAATTGATTTATATTACATGCACCTCGCCAGAGCGGTCGACTTCTCGATTACACAAGGCATCGCCTTCTCCCTCGCGGAAGGCAACACCTTCAACCTCAAACAAGTTGTCTACTCCGGTAAAAAGAGGATCACCCTCACCGGAGTTGTTCAGAAACGTTGATACGTCTAAATTATCTTCCCCACGGATCACACCTTGGATCAACTCTTCCTTTTCTTCGTCTCTGACGTGTGGGTCCATATTTTCTGCATAGGTGGAAAAACGAATAAGTCAAAGCGGCTAAAGGAGAAAGTTAAGTACGGTGTTGAGAGATATAAACCCTAATTCAGAGAAACCCTAATATATACATACACAATAATAAAAATGAAGAGAAAGGGAAACCGTGTAGTAGATAGGCACATCGTCGAACCCACATGCACCTAAGTTGCTTGAAAATGTGAATCGGGTCTGGGGCTACCCACAGTGACTGACCAGTGGGGACGAAGACCAATAATACCAAACTAATTAATAAACCTAATAGTACCTAACTAATAATAAACTTAATAATCCAAACACCAAAAAGAAAGGGAAACAATCAACACATGGCATCGATGCAATGCTCAAGCAAGTATGATCATATGACAAGTTAATTTGCATTGGAATGTAACCCTAAGAAATGCTCGATGATTTAATCGGGGTTCCGAGGGGTGAAAACCCTAACTCGGAGAAACTCCGGAACACATGAGAGAGGTGGATTTGTTCTTCTAATTAAACTTGTAATTTAAGTTGTTGAACAATGCATGATTATAGCTTAGATAGCTAGGTTTCATTTTTCTGAACATTTTGATATATTATTCATATTTTTATGACTTATAGATTAAAAGTTATTGAATTTATAAGATTATAATTATTTCTGAAATTATTAAAAGATGGTTAAACTTTTTACACCGCAGGCATACCTACCCACAGTGACTGACAGAGGGGCCCCATGGCCACCTCAGCAGACTCGCAAGCAAGAGGGACCGGGGGTTATTTCTCACCGACGCGGCATCTAGCTAGAGAGGCTGACGAGTGGGCCTGGGCCACGCAGGCAACACGTGGACGCCACACGAAGGGGAAACAGAGGTAGGGCCCGGAGCCACCTCGCCACCGCTGTCAAGGAGGACGCGGCCGCCGTGGCCGTGGACAAGGACGACGCGGCGGTGGAGGTAACGGCTCCGGCGACGATGCACCACCTGATCAAAGCCGCCGCGCCCACCACCAGCAGCAGAGGGAGGGGGAGGACAGAGAGGCAGGGAGGGGCGGCGCCGTACCTGACACGCGGCGGTGGGGGAAGGGCGCGGTCGTCGACGGGAAGAAGAGAAGCGGGCGGCCGGCGGTCGTCGTGAAGGGTTTCGCGGCATAGTAAATCAAAATTTTCTACGGAGCTAACAGAGGGAAAGCCAAGATCTAATCTAGGAGATACAAACAACGAGAGATATTGGATTAGATCTTCATACCCTTGAAGATTCGCACAGCGGAACGTTCGTCGGAACGTGGGTGATGTAGTCGTACTCGCTTCTCCTCCTCGCGATCTGATCCGATCTAGCACCACAAGTGGCGGTGCCTCCGTGAGATGCACACGTGCAGCACCTCGACGTCTCCTCCTTCCTCGGACCAGCGAGTATGGTGGAGAGATAGATTGGATCTACAGCACGACGGCGTGGTGTATATGGTGGAGAATTTCTGCTGCAGGGATACGCCTACAAACAGTCGGGAGGGAGAGAGAGGAAGGTAGCAAGGCTGCTAGGGCTTGGAGGAAGGTGTGTGTGTGGGGGAGGGGGCGCACCACCCCTCTATATATAGAGGGGGGCGGCCAGCCCTTGGCCCTCCTCCAAGCCTATCTCTAGTTTAAACAATTTAAACTCTCCCTTATCTAGAAATCCTATCTCTAGTTTAAACGATTTAAACTCTCCCTTATCTAGAAATTCTATCCCGAGATTTAAACGAGTCAAATCTCTCTAGAATCGGCTGGGCCCTATGGGGCCTTGTGCCCCTGGCCCAATGCGGCCAGGACACTCCCTCATAGGCCCATGCCCCCTCCCGGAAGGTGGGGCCACGTTGGTCCCCTTCCGGAAGGTTCTAGAAGCTTCCGGTACAATACCGATTAACCAGGAACAATTCCGAACTCCAAAAACTGCACTGCCTTATATGAATCTTATTCTTCGGACCATTCCGGAACCTCTCATGATATCCCGGATCCCATCCGAGACTCCGAACAAAAATTCATAAACCAATTATCCAATCTATCCTAGCGTCGAGATACGTTAAGTGTGTGACCCTGCGGGTTCGAGAATATGCAGACATGATCTTCTATCAATAATCAACAGCGGGGTCTGGGCACCCATATTGACTCCCACACATTCATCGATGATCATATCGGATGAACCACGATGCCAGGATTCAATCAATCCCATATATATATTCCCTTCGTCTCGCGATATTTTACTTGCCCGAGATTCGATCGTCGGTACCGTCATACCTAGTTCAATCTCGTTCATAGCAAGTACTTTACTCGTTCCGTAATCCGATATCACTTTGTGATTAACTCCTTAACCACATGCTTGCAAGCGGTGTTGATATCGATTACCGAGTGGGCCCGAAGTATATCTCTCCGACTTGGGAGGGACAAATTCCATCTCGATACATACAACCCAACAGATACTTTCCGATCACCTGAGAGACACCTTTATGATCACCCTCTCATAGGATGACGTTTGATGACCTAAAAGCTTTCTTCCGATACCAGGGAGTTGCATTATCTCATGGTCTAAGGAATACAATATTTGACATAGGAAAAGCTTCGCAAAGACGAACACGATGACACGATCTAATTGCTCTGCTTTGTTTGGGTCTATCCACCATATAATTCTCCCAATGATATGATCTCATTATCAATTGACAACTCATGTCTATGGTTAGGAAACCTTAACCATCATTGATCAATGAGCTAGTCCATAGAGGCATACTAGGGACGGTGTTGTTTACAAACCACACAAGTATTAAAGTTTCCGCTTAATACAATTCTAGCATGGAACATAAACTTTATCATGAACAAGAATTATAATAATAACATCTTTATTATTGCCTCTAGGGCATAATTCCAACAGTCTCCCACTTGCACTAGAGTCAATAATCTAGTTTACATCTGGCAACAATCTCACACCCATGGCACTGAGGTGTTGATCATGTTTTACACGTGGAAGAGGTTTAGTCAATGGATCTGCGACATTCAGATCCGTATGTACTTTGCTAATCTTCAGATCTCCATCTGCTATATAATCTCGGATTATATGAAACTTGCGGTTGATATGCTTGGTCTTTGGATGATATCTTGGTTCCTTAGCGAGTGCTATGGTGCCAGTGTTGTCACACAATATCTCCAGTGGGTCCAATGCACTTGGAACCACGCCAAGCTCAGCGATGAAGTTTCTGATCCAAACTCCTTCACTTGACGCTTCTGCAGCAGCCATGTATTCCGCTTCTACTATAGATCCCGCGATCACGCTTTGCTTGCAGCTTCTCCAGCTCACAGCTCCTCCATTCAAAATATAAACGTATCATGTCTAAGATTTAGAATCATCCTTGTCGGTGTCGAAACTAGCATCGACGTAACCTTTTACGACAAGCTGTTCATCACCCCCATAGACTAAGAACATTTCTTTAGTTCTATTTAGGTACTTTAGGATGTTCTTCACGGCTGTCCAGTGTTCCACTCCTGGATCACTTTGATATATGCTCGTCAAACTAAGAGCATTGGACACATCCGGTCTAGTACACAGCATGGCATACATGATGGAACCTATGGCCGAGGCATAAGGCACTTTGCTCATAGCTTCCCTATCATTTACCGTAGCCGGACACTGAGCCTTGCTCAATATCTTACCTGACAACATAGGCACTGAACCTTTCTTTGCCTTATCCATTCTGAACATTTTCAGAACTTTGTCTAGGTATGTACTTTGGCTTAAAGCTATCAGGCGTCTTTGTCTATCTCTATAGATTTTGATGCCCAATATATAAGCAGCTTCACCTAGGTCTTTCATTGAAAAACACTTGTTCAAATAACTCTTCACATCGTTAAGCATGTTGATGTCATTTCCAATAATCAATATGTCATCCACATATAGTACCAGAAACGTCACCGAGCTCCCACTCACTTTCTTGTAGATACAAGATTCGTAGCAATTTGGAACAAATCCAAAGCTCTTGATCACTTGATCAAAACGAAGTTTCCAACTCCGAGATGCTTGGTTCATTCCATAAATGGAACGCTGAAGTTTGCATACTTTACTAGCATCCTTAGGATCGACAAAACCTTCGGGTTGCATCATATACAACTCTTCATCAATGTTGCCATTGAGGAAAGCAGTCTTGACATCCATCTGCCATATTTCATAATCATGAAACGCAGCAATTGCTAATAAAATCCGAATGGACTTAAACATCGCTACGGGAGAGAAAGTCTCATCGTAGTCAACACCTTGAACTTGTCGAAAACCTTTTGCGACAAGCCGTGCTTTATAGACGGTAACATTACCATCCGCGTCCGTTTTCTTCTTGAATATCCATTTGCACTCAACGGCCTTTCGATCGCTAGGAGGATCCACCAAAGTCCATACTTGGTTTTCGCTCATGGATCCCAATTCGGATTTCATGGCTTCCAGCCATTTCTCAGAGTCTGGGCTCATCATCGCTTCCTCATAGTTCGTAGGTTCACTGTCTTCTACCAACAAGACAGTCAAGACAGGGTTGCCGTACCACTCAGGAGGGGCACGCGACCTTGTCGACCTGCGACGTTCAGTAGCAGCATCGTCTGAAGCTTCATGATCCTTGTCATTAGCTTCCTCTATTGTTGGTGCAGGCGGCACTGGAACAATTTCAGGTGCTGCGCTACTCTCCAATTAAAGAGAAGGTTCAATAACCTCGTCTAGCTCTACTTTCCTCCCACTCACTTCTTTCGAGAGAAACTCCTTCTCAAGAAAGGAACCGTTCTTTGCGACAAACACTTTGCCTTCGGTTCTGTGATAGAAGGTATACCCAATAGTTTCCTTAGGGTATCCTATGAAGACGCATTTCTCCGCTTTGGGTTCGAGCTTGTCCGGCATCAACTTCTTGACGTAAGCTTCGCATCCCCAAACTTTAAGAAACGACAACTTAGGTTTAGCACCAAACCACAGTTCATACGGTGTCGTCTCAACGGATTTAGATGGAGCCCTATTTAAAGTGAATGCAGCGGTTTCTAATGCATAACCCCAAAATGATAACGGCAAATCAGTAAGAGACATCATCGATCGGACCATATCTAATAGGGTTCGATTCCGGCGTTCAGACACACCATTGCGCTGTGGTGTTCCGGGTGGCGTGAGTTTGCGAAACAATTCCGCTTGCTTTAAGATGCGTGAGAAAATCATAACTCAAATATTCGCCCCCACGATCGGATCGTAGAAACTTAATCTTTCTGTTACGATGGTTCTCCACTTCATTCTGAAATTCTTTGAACTTTTCAAACGTTTCAGATTTATGTTTCATTAAATAGATATACCCATATCTACTTAAGTCATCGGTAAAAGTGAGGAAATAGCGATATCCACCGCGCGTCGAAACACTCATCGGTCCGCATACATCGGTATGTATGATTTCCAACAAGTCCGTTGCTCGCTCCATCATACCGGGGAACGGGGTTTTGATCATCTTGCCCATGAGGCATGGTTCGCATGTGTCAAATGATTCAAAATCAAGAGACTCCAAAAGTCCATCAGAATGGAGTTTCTTCATGCGCTTTACTCCAATATGACCTAGACGACAGTGCCACAAATAAGTAGTATTATCACTATCTACTTTGCATCTCTTAGCCTCAATGTTATGGATGTGTGTTTCATCCCTTTCGAGATTTAGAAGAAATAAACCATTCACAAGAGGTGCATGACCATAAAAGATGTTACTCATATAAATAGAACAACCATTATTCTCCGATTTAAATGAATAACCGTCTTGCAATAAACACGATCCGGAAATGATGTTCATGCTCAACGCAGGCACATAATAACATTTATTAAGGTTTAAAACTAATCTCGAAGGTAAAACTAAGGAGAGCGTGCCGACGGCCATCACATCAACTCTTGATCCGTTGCCAGCGCGCATCGTCACCTCATCCCTCGCAAGTCGCCGTCTATTCCGTAGCTCCTGTTTCGAGTTACAAATATTAGCAACTGAACCGGTATCAAATACCCAGGCACTACAACGAGGGCTAGTAAGGAAAACATCAATAACATGTATATCAAATATACCTTTGATGGTGCCAGCCTTCTTGTCCGCTAAGTACTTCGGACAGTTGCGCTTCCAGTGACCCTTGTCCTTGCAATAGAAGCACTCAGTGTCCGGCTTGGGACCAGACCTGAGCTTCTTCTCAGCAGGGGCATTGCGCTTGCCGCCGCCCTTCTTGAAGGGCTTCTTTGCTCCCTTACCTTTCTTAAAGGAGGGCTTGTTGACCATCAACACATGATTATCCTTCTTGATGTCCACTTCCGCAGCCTTCAGCTTTGCGAAGAGCTCGGTGATCGTATCAGTGGAACCAATCTGATTATGAGTCTCTACAAAACTTTTGTAGCTGGGAGGGAGTGATTGCAGAACCCTGTCAATCTTGAGATCCTCTGGAATCGTGCATTCTAGTTGCTCAAGGCGTTGAGTGTAGCCCGACATCTTTATGGCATGCTCACTAACGGAACTCCCTTCCTCCATCTTGCAGTTAAAGAACTTCTCAGAGATCTCATATCTCTCAGAACGGGCTTGAGTCTGAAACATGGTTTTCAGCTCCTTGAGAATCTCAAAGGGCCCGGGATAGGTTTCAAAACGATTTTGAAGCTCCGGTTCCATAGCAAACAACATGGTGCTCTTAATCACACCATAATCATCTTTGCGTGACTGATAGACAGCTTTCTCATCAGCCGGCGCAGTTGCAGCAGGGGGGTTACCTAACGCTTTCTCAAGGACATAGTCCTTTTGTCCGCCAGACAGAATGATTTTTAGATTGCGGAACCAGTTGGTGAAGTTAGACCCATTGTTTCTAAGCTTTTCTTTCTCAGCAAAAACGTTGAAGTTGAAGTTGGACTTGGCCATTGGATCTACAGTATTTGCAAGTACAATTTAGACTATGTTCATGATAAATAGTTCAACTTAATCAAATTACTAGATGAACTCCCACTAAATTCAACATCCCTCAAGTTGTTTAGTGAACACGATCCAAATTCACCACACCTAATCCGATCATCACGAGAAGAGATGTGGTTTCAATGGTGGACAACGAAGTGTCAATCATATCATTCATATGACTCATGCTTAACTTTTCGGTTCTTGTGTTCCGAGGCCATGTCTGTACATGCTAGGCCCGTCAAGTTAGACCCAAGTATTTCCGCGTGTGCAAAAACTGGCTTGCACCCGTTGTATGTGAGCGTAGAGTCTATAGCACCCGATCATCACGTGATGCTTGGACACAACGAACTTTCGCAACGGTGCATACTTGGGGAGAACACAGTTTTTATCTTGATCTTTAAGTGAGGAATCATCTTATAATGCTACCGTCACGATCTAAGCATAATAAGATACATAAAGGATAAACATCACATGCATATAACTTTATGTGACATGGTATAGCCAATCTTCGCGCAATGATCTCCATCTTGTGCGTTCCGGCATGATCTCCATCACTCCACCATGATTGCCTCCACCACGAATAGCAACTACAACTATTGCTAACTACTTAGCGATAAAGTAAAGCTATTACATGGCGTATAAGAAGTTGACTCGCAGGTCATACACAATTATAAAGACAACCATATGGCTCCTGCCGGTTGTGTACTCATCGACATGCAAGTCGTGAAACATTACAAAACATGATCATCGCATACAATATACACATCACATCTTGGGCCATACCATATCACAGAAAACACTCCCTGCAAAAACAAGTTAGACGCCTCTACTTTGTTGTTGCATGTTTTACGTGGCTTTATGGGAGTAGATGATAAGAACGATTCCTACCTACGGAAAGCCACAACGGTGATATTATGGTTGCCAAACTCTGGTGTTAATCCCATGACAACTATAGTGAGAGAAACCGACATCCACCAGCCGCATGTGTGGAACAAGCCACACGTCAAGTGCGGAGCCGGTCTCGCGAACGACGTCGCGTAAGGTTGTCCTGGACCGCTTCAATCTCACTATCCCGCGTCATAAGAAGAACACAAACAAGAGGCTTGCAACAGAAAATATCAACGCCCGCAACAACCATGTTGCGTTCTACTCGTGAAACACATCTACGCATAGATCTAGCTCTGATACCACTAAAGGGTTTCGCGGCATAGTAAATCAAAATTTTCTACGGAGCGAACAGAGGGAAAGCCAAGATCTAATCTAGGAGATGCAAACAACGAGAGATATTGGATTAGATCTTCATACCCTTGAAGATTCGCACAGCGGAACGTTCGTCGGAACGTGGGTGATGTAGTCGTACTCGCTTCTCCTCCTCGCGATCCGATCCGATCTAGCACCACAAGTGGCGGTGCCTCCGTGAGATGCACACGTGCAGCACCTCGACGTCTCCTCCTTCCTTGGACCAGCGAGTATGGTGGAGAGATAGATTGGATCTACAGCACGACGGCGTGGTGTATATGGTGGAGAATTTCTGCTGCAGGGCTTCGCCTACAAACAGTCGGGAGGGAGAGAGGAAGGTAGCAAGGCTGCTAGGGCTTGGAGGAAGGTGTGTGTGGGGGGGAGGGGGCGCACCACCCCTCTATATATAGAGGGGGGGCGGCCAGCCCTTGGCCCTCCTCCAAGCCTATCTCTAGTTTAAACAATTTAAACTCTCCCTTATCTAGAAATCCTATCTCTAGTTTAAACGATTTAAACTCTCCCTTATCTAGAAATTCTATCCCGAGATTTAAACGAGTCAAATCTCTCTAGAATCGGCTGGGCCCTATGGGGCCTTGTGCCCCTGGCCCAATGCGGCCAGGACACTCCCTCATAGGCCCATGCCCCCTCCCGGAAGGTGGGGCCACGTTGGTCCCCTTCCGGAAGGTTCTAGAAGCTTCCGGTACAATACTGATTAACCCGGAACAATTCCGAACTCCAAAAACTGCACTGCCTTATATGAATCTTATTCTCCGGACCATTCCGGAACCTCTCGTGATATCCCGGATCCCATCCGAGACTCCGAACAAAAATTCATAAACCAATTATCCAATCTATCCTAGCGTCGAGATACGTTAAGTGTGTGACCCTGCGGGTTCGAGAATATGCAGACATGATCTTCTATCAATAATCAACAGCAGGGTCTGGGCACCCATATTGACTCCCACACATTCATCGATGATCATATCGGATGAACCACGATGCCAGGATTCAATCAATCCCATATATATATTCCCTTCGTCTCGCGATATTTTACTTGCCCGAGATTCGATCGTCGGTACCGTCATACCTAGTTCAATCTCGTTCACAGCAAGTACTTTACTCGTTCCGTAATCCGATATCACTTTGTGATTAACTCCTTAACCACATGCTTGCAAGCGGTGTTGATATCGATTACCGAGTGGGCCCGAAGTATATCTCTCCGACTTGGGAGGGAAAAATTCCATCTCGATACATACAACCCAACAGATACTTTCCGATCACCTGAGAGACACCTTTATGATCACCCTCTCATAGGATGACGTTTGATGACCTCAAAGCTTTATTCCGATACCAGGGAGTTGCATTATCTCATGGTCTAAGGAATACAATATTTGACATAGGAAAAGCTTCGCAAAGACGAACACGATGACACGATCTAATTGCTCTGCTTTGTTTGGGTCTATCCACCATATCATTCTCCCAATGATATGATCTCACTATCAATTGACAACTCATGTCTATGGTTAGGAAACCTTAACCATCATTGATCAATGAGCTAGTCCATAGAGGCGTACTAGGGACACGGTGTTGTTTACAAACCACACAAGTATTAAAGTTTCCGCTTAATACAATTCTAGCATGGAACATAAACTTTATCATGAACAAGAATTATAATAATAACATCTTTATTATTGCCTCTAGGGCATAATTCCAACACGTCGGGGGAAGGAGACGCGCGGGCGGCTCGGTCGTCGGCGCGCGGGAAGAGACGCGGGTGGCGGCCGGAGGCGGAGGCGTTGACGACGGAGCCGCTACGGGGAGCGCGCGACGGTGGCGGGGGCAGCCTAGCGGCGTCGTCGGCGGCGAGGGCGCGGGCAGAGACAGAGGCAGAGAAGTGAGTGGGGAAGGGAAGAAGAAGAGGAGCCACGCGCTGTTATAACTAAAGGGCCTTTAGTACCGGTTTGTGGCTCCAACCGGGACTAAAGGTGCATACGTCCCGGTTGGAGCCACCAACCGGGACCTATACTCCAAAATTTTCAGCAGACCAAGGGTTGGCGCGCAGTGGGTCTTTAGTCCCGGTTGGTGGCTCCAACCGGGACATATTCCCCTGTTTTCAAAAAATTTCAGGTATTTTCTCTCTGTTCCCGCCTTATTTTTTATTTTGGGGTTTAAATTTGTATTGTTTTTTAAATGATAATTAATTTGGAATTTAGAAAAACTTTAAACATAAAAAGTGTTTGGATTTGAATAAATAATTCAAAACCATTTTCTGTTTTAAAAAATAATTAATGTAACCATTTAAAATATGAACCATTTACAATTAAAAATGAATTAACTTATATTTTTTTAATATCAATTTGGAATTTAGAAAAACTTTAAACATAAGAAGTGTATGGATTTGAATAAATAATTCAAAAACATATTCTATTTTAAAAAAATAATTAATTTAACCTTTTAAAATGAATTAACTTATATTTTTTAATATTAATTTGGAATTTAGAAAAATTTTAAACATAAAAAGTGTTTGGATTTAAATAAATAATTCAAAAACATTTTCTGTTTTAAAAAATAATTAATGTAACCATTTAAAATATGAACCATTTACAATTAAAAATGAATTAACTTATATTTTTTTAATATCAATTTGGAATTTAGAAAAACTTTAAACATAAGAAGTGTATGGATTTGAATAAATAATTCAAAAACATATTCTATTTTTAAAAAATAATTAATGTAACCTTTTAAAATGAATTAACTTATATTTTTGAATATTAATTTGGAATTTAGAAAAATTTTAAACATAAAAAGTGTTTGGATTTAAATAAATAATTCAAAAACATTTTCTGTTTTAAAAAATAATTAATGTAACCATTTAAAATATGAACCATTTACAATTAAAAATGAATTAACTTATATTTTTTTAATATAAATTTGGAATTTAGAAAAACTATGCATAATATGGGCACAACATCACAAACTATGCCGTGATTCAGCACATAACATCGGTCATTTGGACCGAAAGCCATGAAACCTCGAACATGATAGGTCATTTTGTGAAGGTTTTTTCGAAACATGATCAATATACCAAGTCTGGTATTTTTCCTTTCAACTATGTAACATAATATGACACCACGCGAAGGATTTTCATTGTTCGGATTTTTTTTGAATTTATTATGCCCGTTTTGAATTATCTGAATTTCTAACTATGGTCGAACCGGTGTGCATGAAGATAGGGGACGGGCATCGTTAGAACTTGCATTGGATCTCTGAAGAAACCACATATTGCGAGTCTAAAAATGATTTTTTCAAAAAATCACGGGCGATAGATCATGTACCTGTAGTACAAACCGGACCCACTTCATGCCGATTCGGCAGACATTTGTCCTTTTTACCCGGGATGGACGAAAAGGTTTGAGATGTACCGGTTGGGATATAGTCCATGTAAGGTGGTCTAGTATTTTAGGAAAATAGGACGGTAGCACTCTGAAACGGCATTTTGGTGGTTACTTCACAAAACGACCCGTTTTTTGCGCTCGGAAAATGGAAAAGGGCTTTTCCGTGCGACAAAAAGGAAAACTTCCTCCTGCAACATTGTTCTCCATACCAATGTCCACACACATGCATAATATGGGAACAACATCACAAACTATGCCGTGATTCAGCACATAATATCGGTCATTTGGACCGAAAGCCATGAAACCTCGAACATGATAGGTCATTTTGTGAAGGTTTTTTCGAAACATGATCATTGTTCGGCACACATTTAGTCCCGGATGTAGTCACAAACCGGGACTAAAAATATTTTCCGCCATTACCCACCTCTTCCCGCCAAGTTTTCCTGCCCTTTCCTTTCTACTAGAGCTTTTAGTACCGGATGTAATCACTAACCGGGACTAAAGATATTTCCCGCCATTTCCCAAAGCTTCACGCCAAGTTTTCCCGCCCTTTCCCTCTATATTTAGGGTGATCGTGTCATGGCTATCCACACATCCACACCTTCCTCTCTTAGAACAATGGACAACGCCTACTGGGCCATTCTGACCCTCGAGGAGACCGAGGCGCTGTGCGCCTCCAACTACCCTTGTCCACCGGGGTACCGGCCGCCCGCCGGCTGGATGCTGAGCGCTGGAGGGGTTCCTGTCCCTCCTGTCGCTCAAGGTTCCGCACGCCAGGCGGCCATCACAAACCACTTCTACCACGAGCTCACGCCGGAGCAGCGGATGGATCCCCAGTGGGATCCCGACAACTATGACACTTGGAATGCCTTCTTCGCTAATAGGCGGGAAAGGGAGCTCGCCAGGTACGAGGGTGATGGCCCGCCACCGGTGAACCACAACGAAGTCGGCCGTCGTCTGTGGTGGGAGAACCGTACTATCATCGAAGTGATGCGCTACATCGCCGGGGGAGACCATCCTCGCCTACGGTGCCCACGAGTCCACCCGCCACAGGCCCCACACTGTCCCGGCGGTAGCGGCATCGTCTTCCAGGAGACCCCTCTCCCACCCGCCGTGAATCCGAGGCTGGAATGGCCCCTGGTATATGCCATGGATGGGCTAAGGATCCCCGGAGTGGCAGGTGACGATGACGATGATGATGACGACAACGATGAAGACCCTGAAGCTGCGTACTATAGGACTAGGCATGATTATGACTAAAGGGGGTGGCTTTAGGCCTGAGTGTTAGCTAGTCCCGATTTGTCCCGGTTTTTAATATTAATAAATGTCTTAAGTGTTACCTAATAAATAGAGGGAAATGCCTATATAAAGAGAGGGTTCATATTTAGTCTCGGTTGGAGAAACCAACCGCGACTGAAGGGATTGCGGCAGAGTGGGCCAGACAACACTAATAATAGGGGTGAGTGTCGACATTATGTCGTGCGGCTTGTACCTTGTCCCGGATGGTGTCACCAACCGGGACTAAAGATGAACCTTTAGTCCCGGTTGGTGACACCAACCGGGACTAAAGATGAGTCAGCACTAATAATAGGAGTGAGTGTCGACATTATGTCGTGAGTGTCGACATTATGCCGAGCTGCTTGTACTATAAATATGCATCCTTGTGAGTCCAGTCCTCCAGCCAGTTTGAGGCATCTCCAAGATGGTTTTAGAGAGAAGGGACACCACTACAGCCAGTTTCAGGGAGATGCCGACGGAGCCCAGTCCTCCGGCATCTCCGAGAAACTGGTCATAGAGGCACTCCCTAATATGTGAAATTAGTTAGCTCCGAGGCGTATTGATCTAGTTAGTGAAGTTACAAGCTGCAAGATGGTTTTAGAGAGCAGGGACACCACTGCGGCCAGTTTCAGGGAGATGCCGACAGAGCCCAGTCCTCCGGCATCTCCGAGAAACTGGTCATAGAGGCACTCCCTAATATGTGAAATTAGTTAGCTCCGAGGCGTATTGATCTAGTTAGTGAAGTTACAAGCTGCAAGATGGTTTTCGAGAGCAGGGACACCACTGCGGCCAGTTTCAGGGAGATGCCGACGGAGCCCAGTCCTCCAGCATCTCCGAGAAACTGGTCATAGAGGCACTCCCTAATATGTGAAATTAGTTAGCTCCGAGGCGTATTGATCTAGTTAGTGAAGTTACAAGCTGCAAGATGGTTTTCGAGAGCAGGGCCACCACTACGACCAGTTTCAGGGAGATGCCGACGGAGCCCAGTCCTCCGGCATCTCCAAGAAACTGGTCATAGAGGCACTCCCGGTCCAGCCACAAAATGGGACTAACACTCAAGACATTTATTAATATTAAAAACCGAGACTACAAAACCGGGACTAAAGGCCACAAACCGCGAAATATATCCTTCGGTCAAGCCACAAACCGCGAAAGACATGAACTAGAGTTACATAATATGAGCATGAACTTCTTGGCATATGTCATTCCTTATGACCGCTTCAGACGTAACCATGGAGCATCTTCTTTACTTAACGGAATGCTTGGGTCAGTTTTCACTGTGAAGGGCGGAATTTCATCAAACTTATTATAATCTTCTGACATGTCTGTCTTGTCCTCGATTCCCACGATGTTTCTTTTCCCTGAAAGAACTATGTGACGCTTTGGCTCATCATATGATGTATTCGTTTGCATATTTTTTCTTTTTTTCGGTCTGGAGGACATGTCCTTCACATAGAAAACCTGAGACACATCATTGGCTAGGACGAATGGTTCATCTCTATAACCAAGATTGTTGAGATCCATTGTTGTCATTCCGTACATCTGGTCTATCTTTACCCCTTCCCCATTTAGGTTGACCCATTTGCAGCGAAACAAAGGGACCTTAAAAGAGACTCCATAGTCTAGTTCCCATATCTCCTCTATGTAACCATAATATGTGTCCTTTTGTCCATTCTCGTCTATTGCATCAAAGCGGACACCACTATTTTGGTTGGTGCTCTTTTTATCTTGGGCGATCGTGTAGAATGTATTCCCATTTATTTCGTACCCTTGGAAATTCAATACAGTAGAATATGGTGACGCGGCCAACAAGTATAGCTGATCTCCAACAGTGGTGTCATTCAAGAGATGTGTCCGCATCCAACCACCGAAAGACTTCATGTGTTCATCTGTAATCCATGATTCAGGCTTCCCCGGGTTTTTGGAGCGTACAATATTCTTGTGTTCCTCGATATACGGAGCTGCCAAGGTGGAATTATGTAGAACTGTGTAGTGTGCTTTAGTGAAAGAATCCCCGTCCCTACATATCATTGCTTTCTTTCCCAGCGTGCCTTTTCTACTTAGTCTTCCCTCATGCCGCGAGTCAGAAACACCAATCTACTTAAGGTCAGGAATAAAGTCAACACAAAACTCAATGACCTCCTCTGTTCCATATCCCTTGGAGATGCTTCCTTCTGGTCTAGCACGGTTATGAACATATTTCTTTAAGACTCCCATGAACCTCTCAAAGGGGAACATATTGTGCAGAAATACCGGACCGAGAATGGCAATCTCTTCCACTAGATGAACCAGGAGATGCGTCATAATATTGAAGAAGGATGGTGGGAACACCAATTCAAAACTAACAAGACATTGTACCACATCCTTCTGTAACCTTGGCAGAATATCTGGATTGATTACCTTCTGAGATATTGCATTGAGGAATGCACACAGCTTCACAATGGGTACTCGAACATTTTCCGGTAGAAGCCCCCTCAATGCAATCGGAAGCAACTGCGTCATAATCACGTGACAGTCATGAGACTTCAGGTTTTGGAACTTTTTCTCTGCCATATTTATTATCCCCTTTATATTAGATGAGAAGCCCGACGGCACCTTGATACTGTAAAGGACTTCAAAAAAGATTTCCTTCTCTGCTTTGGTAAGAGCATAGCTGGCACGACTTAAGTGACGCCCTTTATCCGTCTTGTTATCTGTATGCATGTTCTTTGGGTCTTTCATAATTTGTTGGTCCTCCCGTGCTTCTGGTGTATCTTTTGTCTTCCCATACACGCCTAGGAATCCTAGCAGGTTCACGCAGAGATTCTTCGTCACGTGCATCACGTCGATTGAAGAGCGGACACGCAGGACTTTCCAATATGGCAGCTCCCAAAATATAGATTTCTTCTTCCACATGGGTGCGTGTCCTGTAGCGACGTCGTTTGGAACTGATTGACCGCCGGGACCCTTTCCAAAGATTACTTCTATGTCCTTGACCATACCAAATACATCATCACCAGCAGGGAGTTCAGGCTTCTTCCGGTGATCTGCCTCACCTTTGAAATGCTTGTCTTTATTTCTTACGGGATGATTGGTCGGAAGAAATCGTCGATTCGCTAGGTACACAGCCTTCTTGCATTTATGCAAATATGTACCTTCGGTCTTATCTAAACAGTGGGTGCATGCCTTATATCCTTTGTTTGTCTGTCCTGAAAGGTTACTAAGAGCAGGCCAATCATTGATGGTTACGAATAACAACCCTCGTAGATTAAATGGCTCCTGTTTGTTCTCATCCCACACACGTACACCTGGTTTGCCCCACAACTGTAAGAGTTCTTCAACTAATGGCCTAAGGTACACATCAATGTCGTTGCCCGGTTGCTTCGGGCCTTGGATGAGCACTGGCATCATAATGAACTTACGCTTCATGCACAACCAAGGAGGCAGGTTGTAGATACATAGAGTCACGGGCCAGGTGCTGTGACTGCAGCTCTGCTCCCCAAAAGGATTCATGCCATCCGTACTTAGACCAAACCATAAGTTCCTTGCGTCACCTGCAAAGTCTGGGAAGTCTCTCTCGATTTTTCTCCACTGTGACCCATCAGCAGGGTGTCTCAACTCCCCGTCTTTCTTACGGTCTTCTTTGTGCCATCGCAACAACCTGGCATGCTCTTTGTTTCTGAACATGCGTTTCAACCTTGGTATTATAGGAGCATACCACATAACCTTAGCAGGAACCCTCTTCCGAAGGGGCTCTCCCTCAACATCACCAGGGTCATCTCGTCTGATCTTATACCGCAACGCGTTGCATACCGGGCATTTATCTAAATTCTCATACTCCTTACCGCGGTAGAGGATGCAGTCATTAATGCATGCATGTATCTTTTGCACGTCTAATCCCAGAGGACAGAGAGTCTTCTTTGCTTCGTAGGTACTCTCGGGAAGTTCGTTATGTTTTGGAAACTTCGGCTTCATTATTTTCAGCATCTTTTCAAATGAGGAGTCAGTTAGACCACACTCTGCCTTCCATCGCAACAATTCCAGTGTGGTACCGAGCTTTGTGCTGCCATCTTCACAATTTGGGTACAACAATTTTTTGTGATCTTCTAACATGCCCTCTAACTTCAACTTCTCATTTTCTGTTTCACAGTCTCGCTTTGCATCAGAAATGACCCTACCAAGTTCATCAGCCGGCTCATCTGATGCCCGTTCTTCACCTTTTTCCTCTCCATTGTCTTCCATTGCAGTATCACTGTATTCAGGAAACATATGATGATAATTGTTATCATCATCTTCTTCTTCACCATCTTCCATCATAACCCCTCTTTCCCCGTGCTTGGTCAAGCAATTATAGTTGGGCATGAAACCTTTCATAATCAGGTGGCCGCGAATGATTTTCGAGGAAGAGTACTCCTTGTTGTTCCGACATTGAACACATGGACAACGTATAAATCCATTCTCTTTGTTTGCCGTAGCCACATCGATAAATTTATCCACGCCTTTGATATACCCGGCTACCCGCCGGTCACCGTACATCCATTCCCGACCGTTCATCTGTATCATATAAGTAAGTTTATCAAAAAACAGGACATCATAAATAGTGAAATAACCAATTCACACCGACACATGAATTGTATCAATGACCTAGAAAAGATAAGATTGCTAACCTCGATCGAGGGAAATAAAGAGGAGAAAGCTCAAGTGCGTCTCGGACACCTTCTATATTTTTGTTCTATGAGAAATTCAACGGGATTTTTCACTCAAACATTTCAACAAACACCTTCAATGCATGCATGAGAAAAAACTAGCACACACCCTCACACCTTACACCATTCGAAAAAACAGAGTGGAGGCAGAGGGGGCTGGGGCGTTGCATTTATAGAGGGCAAGGGGTCTTTAGTCCCAGTTGGAGCCAGCAACCGGGACTAAAGGTGCGTGCCACGCCACGTGGCTGTGGCCAAACCTTTAGTCCCGGTTGGTGGCTCCAACCGGGACGCATGTCCCCTTACCAACCGGGACCCATGCCCCCCGGCCCCGTGCCCGCTCCAACCGGGACGCGTGCCAGCATTAGTCCCGGTTGGTGGCGCAACCGGGACTAATGCTCCGAGGGGTCGCGAACGGATGGCCCTTTTTCCTCTAGTGACAACTAGTTAAGGCCAGACTTTGAATTTACACCCTGCATGGTAAGATTTTCACCTTGGATTTGATGTTGCGACTATGAGGTCAACCCACGGGTTGACGTGTTTTGTGCGTCGCAATTTGAACCCAACCCAATCCTTGGTGAAACAGTTTAGAACCACCACGATTTTGGACCAAAATGAATTCCACGACCAGAACAAACCGCACCATTCTCAGCCTAACCTATGGTAGTCTTAAGGGAACAGCTATGTCCATATCAGAAAAAAAACTCGGCCTGAAATTAAATTTACTTGCATATATAGGATGCCGGGTCAAGGAATGGTGAGCAGTAAGGCAGCCACGATCAACACATGACATGGCTATAATCTTACTATTATTTTGACATACTAGAATATTTGGCCTATCAAACTATATTGCTTAAAGGATTTTTATTAGTAGATAATATCATGCGTGGTGCTGCATGCTTGTTCTAGGAACAATTAAATGACGTTTCCTTTCCACAACGAATCAAGTTGGACGGCTGAAATGTCCGTTTGAACTACAAAATGTTTTTTTTTGTTGGCCTGGAGGCAGATTGATATATATGTCGTGTGTGCGCACCATGCATGTTAATTAGTTGGGTGGAGGTCAGTAGCACCATGACTACTCGCAAATTGGTTAATGTTTCGATGTACTAGCTAACACCAGGCACTGCACCTGGACATTTTACTTGAAGATATAGGGTCCATTGAGATATCAAGGAAATCTGCCCCAAGCAGTACTCACCACGTGCCACGTCAAAACTCTAGATGTTATATGCAGTTAGCGTGTTAAGTGGGATCCCACTAAAATCCCACGTTTAATTCATTTGTCAAACACTCTAGATGTTATATGTAGTTAAGGTGTCAAATGGGATCCCACTAAAATCTCATCTTTAGTTTATTTATCAAAATTTAATACTACTATAATTTTTTGCTTAAAATTTATAATAGATTTTGAAAAATAAACTAAAAGTAGGACTTTGGCAGAATCCCACTTGACACCATATAGTTAGTCATGTATATAGAAACCCAGTAGACATGCTGCAATATTTGTTCCAACCACGCTATCGCATAAAAGCAGGTCTTCTAGATGGCGGTAGGATTGAATTAAGATATATACCACGCCGGACAGAAAGAGCTTATTATACACAAGCTAATCTTGTGAACTCGTATATAATGCATTTTGACACAGTCGAATTACACGTTGCCGATGCGGTCTCTCCGCTTTACGCTGGCAAGCGTCTTTAGCGCTGCCTTCTTCGGCAGTATCTTCACGTCTCGCCCGTCGGTCGAGCACCTTCGTTGCTGTATCCCGCGGGAATTCATCCGCGTCCATGGGTAATGCCCAAATGCATTGGGTAATTCCCAATTATTTTGGGTATGGATAAACTAGAAAATTATGGATTTGGATAATTTTGGGTTTGAGGTTTGGGTAACCAATACCCTCCCCAACGACAGCTATATGACCGGGTAGGGGTTTGTGAAACCTAGGCCGATAACTTAGCTTTCATGCCGTCGCATCGCCGTTGCGGCTAAGCCCCTATGCTGACGGTTCGGTCTACACCGTCGGCTGCCGTTGGCCTATCCCATCATATGCCAACGATATACATGTTTACTCGGTTGTCCGCCTCGGGGCCTACGTCGACGGCCCCGACAAATAGTCGTCAGTGTAGCATCTGGCCGTTTGCGCCTTGACTTGTTCCTGTATTGAATACCCTCCCCAACGACGGATATATGACCAGATGGGGGTTTCTGGCTCGTTGACCGGTGGGTTCAGTTGGACACTTGGAGGACACGAATATGTCTTTTGTCTGCGTGGACATGTTCCCAGCCGAAATTTAGGCTCAAAAGACATCTTAGTCTCTCTCCGTTGGGTCGATTGTTTGGATCTTTCTCTTTTTGTCCGCAGACTATAACTGACACCTCACGAAATGTGTCCCTCCCGCGTTGTAGTTGCCCTTAGAGCAACTCTAACAGACGCTGGAAAATTTGGCGCTGGAAAATGGGTTTTGGTGCATGCTGGATTCAGTTTTGCTGCACGAAACTGGCAACGCCTCCCCCGGATGCGCTAAATATAGCGCGCGCAAAACATCCGTCCACTGGATGCGCTCGAGCGTTGCCGCGCAAGCTGGAGATTTGCTTCGCGCGCTTGCCAAAGCACTATATTTAATGTGCCGGATGCAGTATGCTGGATTTTTTTTTTGTGTGCGCCCTAATTTACGGTGCCCGTTGGAGTCCGAATTTTAGCACCACGCGCTAAATTGGCAGTTATTTAGCACACGACCTGTTTCTAAGGTATCTTGGAGTTGCTCTTATAAGTCCGCCCCCATCAGGCCCTCTAGAACTATATAACTCGTACTAGTAAGAAAGGCAACTAGAATATCCACACGTAAATAGTAAGGATCGATCAAGAAGGAGCATGAGGCCGCCGCCGATCGGGTACATGGGTCTCAATGCGCTGTACCAGCGGGCCGTGGACAATTCCACTGCCATCGCGACCACCGTCTCGCTTGCCGCTGCCGCCCTAGGCCTGGCCGTGGTGGCGTTGCTCGGGCCGGAGGAGCTTTCTAGCGGCCGGCTCCATGACATCCGTAGCATACACCTCTTCCTAGCCTTCTTCTTCCTCCCGGCCACAGCGGCAATCGTCATCTACCTGATGCGGCGTGCGCGTACGGTGTACCTCGTCGACTACGCCGGCTTCCGCACCCCGCAGAACTGCCGCGTCCCGTTCGCCACGTTCGTGGAGCACGCCAAACAGATGCCCCACCTGAACGACAGCAGCATCGAGTTCATGAGCCGCCTCCTCGAGCGCTCGGGTCTCGGGGAAGAGACATGCATGCCCAGGGTGGCCGAGTACATACTACCGTACACGCACTGTACGCTGGACGCAGCCCGTGCCGAGTTCGAGCTCGTGGCGTTCTCGGCCATCGACGACCTGCTCTCCAAGACCGGCATCATCGCCCCCGACGCCGCCATCGACATACTCATCGTCAACTCCAGCTTGTTCTGCCCCATCCCATCGTTGGTCGACATCATCGTGAACAGGTACAAGCTGCGTTCCGACATCCGCAGCGTGAACCTGTCCGGCATGGGGTGCAGCGCCGGGCCCGTCGCCGTGGGGCTCGCGAGGAGCCTCCTGCAGGCGGCCCGCCGCGGGGCGCACGCGCTGGTGGTGTCGACGGAGACCTTGACGCTGAGCAGCTACACCGGCAACGACCGCGCCAAGCTCCTGCCCAACTGCATCTTCCGCGTAGGCGGGGCGGCGGCGCTGCTGTCCACGTCCTCGGCCAAGGCGCGGTTCCGCCTGAAGCACGTGGTGCGCACGCTCACGGGCGCGCGGGACAGCGCGTACCGGTGCGTGTACCTGGAGGAAGACGGCGAAGGCCAACGCGGGATGAACCTCAGCAAGGACCTGGTAAAGACCGCCGGCCATTCGCTCAAGGCCAACATCGCGGCAATGGGGCCGCTCGTCCTGCCGTTCACGGAGAAGCTCAGGTTCGCCTTCTCCATGGTTACACGGAAGGTGATAAGCAGCAGGCGGGTGAAGGTGAAGCCGTACATCCCGGATTTCCGCAGGGCGTTCGAGCACTTCTGCATCCATGCAGGCGGCCGCGCGGTCATCGACGAGCTGCAGAAGAGCTTCAGGCTTTCCGACGAGCAGGTGGAGCCGTCGAGGATGACGCTGCACCGGTTTGGGAACACCTCCAGTAGCTCGGTGTGGTACGAGCTGGCCTACATCGAGGCCAAGGGTTGCATGCGCAAGGGCGACCGCGTGTGGATGATCGGTTTCGGCTCTGGATTCAAGTGCAACAGCGCAGCGTGGGAGTGCATCAAGCCCGCGCCCAACGACGACGATGGGCCGTGGGCTTCCTGTATCCACAGATATCCGGTGGCGGTGGACATTCCCGATGGTCTAAAGCATTAATGGTTGGAGAATGGAGACACATGTTACATGGGAGTACTTGCTATCAGTTCGTCACTGAATAGCTAGTCAACTATTCATATACAATGATCCTGATCTTGCATCATAAACATCTTACTGCTTCTAGAACTTCTCCTAGTCCATTTTTTCATAAACAATAATCTTGCTGCTTCCAGGGGCGGAGCCAAGGGGGGGCTAGCAGGGGCTAGACACCCCCCAACCATTCGCCCCCCTCAACCATTAAGCCGGAATAAGTATCTAAAATATACACATATTGATGGAAGTATATAATTGCTTGATTAGTCTTAAGCCTAGCTTTATTCGGTAGCTTCGAACTTGTGTGCGAATATTTGGAAGTATAACTAAACAGATGGCTCATTTGCCCAAGTTTAGGTCATCGTGTCCTAGAAGTTGTATACATTCTTTTGCCTGCATCAGCAGTCCATTTGGCCCTTGTCTCAAAATATATCAGATTAATCGAAATCAACATCCCACTACTAGGGCTTCTGCCAGATCTCGCCATCCGCCGGCACTGTTGTGGTGCTATTCGCTTTGGCACCCGGTTGATAATGCGATATTGCATATCGTCGGCCCCTGGCTATGGTATGGGGTTGTGCAATTGAGTCCAACATACCACACATTCATATATCTTTCATGGATTTTTTTGATAAACACTCAGTTCTAAAGCTACATCACGCAAGTTATCACTGTATATAATTAAACAATTCGGTGTTTTTATATGACAACTAGTGTGGATTACAACCTACTAATCTGGTTAGTTATTATTATTTTATTTTTACGAGGCAAATGATTTTTAGGTTTCATAACACATTATATTGACTTCCCAAATCTTATCCCTGAATCCGCCTCGCTATAAAGATGTTCTTAATTTTTTCAAAACTAAATCTATCTTTATTTAAACTTCTTAGCCCAAGGTAAACACTGCCAATAAAAAAATTATAGACCATTGTTTTATCTTTCGTGTGATAGATATTTTCTTTGCCCCCCTCAAGGTATAAAATCCTGGCTCCACCCCTGGCTGCTTCTGTCAGTTGGCTGATTAGTTTCTGTCAATATAAATATCGGTTTAGATTTCAGCAATGTCCGGAATTTGGGAAATGAGTACTAGTACTGCTTGCATAGGATGCATGTCCTCTCCTACATGATAGAAATGTAACACTAGTAAGAAATAATCTAACACTACCAGAAATTGGTGTATCTTCTCACATAAAGGAATCCAGAACTTATGGTGAGATTTATAGTAACCATCTACTCTAACACTACCAGAAATTGCTTAGATGAGGGCATCAAATGAATCTTTGTTTTTCTTAGTCTGGTAATATAGGCACTACCAAAGTGGAAGAGTTTGTGAAACTAGAATATGCATGATTATTACTCAGCATATATGACCAACACCTTACCAAATAAGATCATGTGAACCTTGATGTTCGGTCTTCAATAAACCCTGAAGTTATTTGACACTTCTCAACCTGCATTCTCAAACTATGCTCTTCCCTTTAAAAATGAAAGAAAAAGGAAACTTCAAATTATGCCCAAAATGTTCAAAATGATATTACCATAGCAGTTAGTATCTTTCGGTGTATCAACAACATAGGCACCTCTCTCGAAACAGGCATACGCCCAGCTATATTAATATAGCAACCATTTGAGACCACTGCTGGGCCAGACAGCACAACGCCCACAATAGAAAGACAAATAAATCAAAAAGAAAAAGAAAAGAAAGCAAAGCCGATAGCAGTGGCTCGATGAAAACGAAGTGGAATCGCGGCCATTGCGTCCTCCAGCTAAGTACCACCACACGCCTAGCACTCCGACGCGTTGCGCACCAAGCAACACCTCTAGGAAGGAAGGCGACGATGACGACGCAGCTGCCCGGACAGGTCCTAGGGTTTCCCCCGACACGCTCCGGGAGGTGGGAAAGAGGTACACCTGACGCCCTTCAACAAGGACGGTGTAACACCCTCAAAATCGGCCCTATGCAAGTTTCAGCGCTTCCCGCCAAACCCGCATAGAAACGATTCAAAGGTGCCCACCAGGCACTTGCGTGCGGGTGGAAAACGAAGTAATAACATTACACAACAATCCTCGATGGGACCCACAGAACAGATATATATATACAACACGACTCCATGAGTCAAGAATACAGATATACAGAACAAAGATCCAAATCACCTTTAAACGATAGAGCGTCCGACTACGGACAAGATGCAAAGGGGACTAAGAGCCCTGAAGAATAACCAATGGCGTCCATAACCCTGCCCAGGCCAAGCCGGAAGGGTAACCCTGCTAACGACGTCGATCTCAAAACCTGCTTAAACAAAAGGGGTGCCGGCAAAGGGCAAAGGAAAAAGAGAGAGCGGTCAGTACTGAGGCCAGTACACGGCGAGGCTAGAATTCGGCGGTCCTCGCCTACACAGGTATGGTGGACTGCAGCGGCAGCGCAGCATGCACTAAACAACCTATAGATACTCGATATAACTGTCGGCTATCAGAGAGGGATAAGAAAGACCTATTCGGAACCAACCTGATGCTACCATCCGACAAAACCCATCCTGGTGTTTCCGCCTCGAGACCAAACGAGGAAGTCAACCGAGGAACTCACACAGTTGGCAGTTTTATTTATTCAGTTATCGTTGCAGCAATTACTAGTCAGGTATAGATAGTCATCCTAATATGATAAGCAGTGGGCACTTTTAGTTAACCATTCCGTTGTAGTTGCAACACTTACTAGTCAGATACAAATAGCATGAGATATCCCCAAACCCAGCAGTTGTTGGTACTTTTCTTTAGCCATTCCGTTGTAGTGGAGTTGATTACTAGTCATATCGGATACAAGTCAAATTATAGCAGTAATCTTTAGTTATAGTTGTCTATGATCGAGTCATGTGCTCCAAGTCGTCCATAACCGCGGACACGGCTTCTCTAAAATATTTAACCCTGCAGGGGTGCACCAAAGTTCCCACACGCACCTACACCCTTGTTGTCGGATCAGGTAGGTACAAGATCACAAAACATACACCCAACGGTATTTCGACGGGGTTTCGGACACGACGTTTCCCAGACCCAAAGCAAGCACGGGGGTCCACCCCACTAAGCTACCCGCAACGAAGTCGGCCGGTCTCCGAGACGGACTCAGGGTTTGGGTGGACGGTTGTAAACGACTGGGAACCCGAAAGTGTGACTGGGCTTGTCGATACCGCGAAAACGTGTCCCGATCCTAAACAGTACAGGTGCAGTACCTCGCACAATTTAAATATAGCAGTAAAGCATGGCATAAGTACAGGATAGTAAATAAAACCTCAAACTAGTTTGTGGCCCCCAGTACAGTACTTGGAATCGGGTACTAAATCGATGTAGGTGCCCATACACCCCACCTGTGGTTAGCGCGCTCGATCTCGGAACAGGTGTCAAGAACTCGGGGTCCTACGGGACACTAGTGGGCGGTTAACAACCAAATAACATCTATTGCCCACCGGTGCCTCTGCATTTACCTACTTTCAATTTTAGTTATTAAACAGTAATTAAAGCCATGATCATCTCCAACATTAAACATGCGGCAGTACTCCAACAACTGTGGTACTGACGACACGCAACAGCACTTGAGCAAGCGACTACGACGCGCAAGTCCAACTATCTACCAAACAACAGGTAATAGGATGTGTCCAAGGCAATATAAGGCTGCAAGGGATATCACGGGTACGAAAAACTAGAGCATCGCAACACAGATAGCAATAGATCAACAGGAGGAAATAAAGACTATAAATGCAAAATAGGTAGAAGGGGAAGGGATGCTCGCCTGAAAACATTGCTGAAGGTTCATCCGAAGATCGGAGCGAAGCTCACATCAAATCAACGGCCTTATCCGCGAAGAAGCAAAACACTAGAAGAAACACCGGATGCACTATTTAATACTACGGCAAAAGATCGGGCATGATGCATGTATGATGCATGGCATGGTAAAGCTGCGATGCAATTAGGCATTATTAAGCGGAACCGGGGTCCCGACAATTAATTAATAGGTTCGAGTTATTTATCTACCCCGCAAATTAAGTGTTGGATTAACAGGGCGGAACATGGCATCGGTTCGCTACACCAATTTAAATGGGACCAATATTGGACTAGATTTGCCTGCATATGGATCCCATATTTAATTATAAGGTGAATCGGCATAATGCCCCCAACCCACACAAATATATATGCGACATGAATGTTTTAATGCAACAAGTTTATATCATATATTATAAAAATACGGGCTTGGAAAAGGCATCACACATGGAGGGGTGTCGGCGATCTTGGGATTCCGTGGGTTTGACGGGTTCGGGGCTTCGGATCCGAGAAGAAGGCCATGACGTTCCAAGAAGACCTTCAAGTCATAGGCTCCGGTAGAAATCCTTGTCGAGAGTATATGGAATCCGCGCCGAAGATCTTGACGGTTCTCGGATGGGACACCGATTGCGAGGATCTTGAGTCTTGGACAGTTCTCGGCACCAAGTGGCAGTAAACATTCCACCACAAGGTTACAAGGTCACTACGTTGCAGACTCGCACAGGAGCAGCACCACATGCCCATCGACCATCATCGCACTACAGCACGCAACGCCACAAGAATCAGAGAGGATCAATAACAACAGCAAGGTAGGCACCAAACAGATACACACGTGTGTACTTGGACCTGAAATGGACCGATGTTGCTCAGAGATTGTAGAACAGCTGCAGATGACGTTGGCGGACGCCCTAGACGAGGAGGGTCTCACGGGTGGTTGGCCATGCCTGAGGGAGAGCCAAGGAGGGCAGGTCGGCAGGGTCGAGGAGCTTGGGGACGAGCTCGAGCTTTTGCAGGAAGGGGACGGCGGCGCTGAACTTTGAGATCGAGGGCGCACGGCGGCGTGCTGAAGAGGACGCAGGGGCGACGTGGGGTAGTACTGGTGGCGAGGGACGCAAGGCAGACGGTGGCGTCGGGCGAAGTCAACGTAGGGGGCATGGGGATGGAGCAGAGGCAGGCCGCCGCGCAGGGGGAAGGGTCGATGACGGCATCCAGAGGGCAGGAGGACGGCGAGGAGGTGCTCAGGCGTGCTCGAGCGGGCGGCCGCGGTCGACGGAGCTCCTGGCGAGCCGGCGGTGCGGCGGATGAGCTCGGCGGCGGGGGCCCGGGGAGGACGAGGAGGCGGGGACGCGGGTGGCAGGGCGCCTGACCGCGGCGGCGGGTGCTCGCTGGGGGAGCCTGGCGGCTCGCACGCGAGGAGGTGCTGGGGATCGCGAGAGGAGGAGGGCAGGAGGTGAGGCGACCACGGAGGAGAGGAGGCGCCATCGGGGGAGAGGGGAGGGCGGCGCCTGGCTCGATTGAAGGAGGCAGCGGCGGCGGAGAGGTGGAAGCGAGGGGAGGAGAGGAACGCGAGCGAGGGAGGGAGAGAGATGCGGGGGATTGCGGGCGATAGGATCGAGGCATGGGTGGGACCAGGAGCGGGGCCGGGGTGGGGCTAGGTGGTGGTTGACCGCGGGGGGGGGGGGGGGGCTGGTGGTGTCCTGCGGGGTGGGGCCGGGCTGGCAGTTGTCCGAGGGGGGAGGGAAGTGGGTTGTGTGTGTGCGTCTGGGTGTGTGGTGAGGTGAGAGAGGGTCAGGGTTGTGGGGCAGGTGGAATGAGGTGGCGGCCGGGGAGTGGTTTAGGTAGAAGGGAGTGGTGAGGTGGCGTGCACCGATTGGTGCAGGTGAGGTGGAGGGGGCTGGGTAGGAAAATAGGGTAGGGTTTTTGGTAGAAAAGGTTTGGGTGGTCCGGTTTTGTACTGGGGGTGGCCGACTGGGTCGGATCGTCCCGGTTTGGCTGCCCCCTAAAAATAAAATAAATATTTTATTATTTAAAACGGGGCGTTTGAAATCCGTTGGTAGACGAAACAAAATATTCCGGAGACCTGGGTTTTGGATTTGAAATAAAGGCGGGGTATTTAGAAAACAAAACTAGGCGTTTTCGAAAATAGTTTAGACAAAAACCATGCATGATGATGACGATGCTCAAATACAATGTGGCATGATGACATGAGCATGCGGTCATGATGATGCAATGCACAAAAACAACGCGATTTTCTAGTAGTGGTTTTGCGGGGCGCCATAATTCGACACCACTAACAATGGATCTCGCCCTCGAGATCCGCCTCATGGTACAAGGAAGAAGGCCGACGATCTGATCCTTCGCGCTTCGTGTAGATCCTCGCGACACCACTAACAAGGGTTCTTTCTCAGCTTGAAAATGGCGACACCACCAACAAGGATTGTTCCCCATTCGTCGAGAGAACACTCCGGAGAAACAAAGATGAAGGTATAGGTCTCAAAAGGGTAAAGCCACCTCTAACTTCCGCGGAAGGAGTATAACTGCAATGATTCACCATTCAACGTGCAAGAGCGAATGATAAGAGTAGTCGGATGGTGATCAGTCCATCGCGCACCCAAAGCATTACTCTGCACATGAATAGGAAATTATGCAACCAACTCTCAGAATTCAGATTATAGATCTCGACAAGCGAGGTTCGGAAACAAAGGAGTGATGCAGACTCTGCATCGGATCTGGCGTAGATGATGTCGTAACGTCGGAAAACACTGGGAGGCACAAACAAGGAACAAAGGATGGTACCACAGATAAAGGACCACTCAGATAGCAGGAGGACCGGATGTAGAAACACTGTTACCAAAAGAGGAAGCGAGAACCCTGAAGGTACGACGAAAACCCAACCACGAGAATTCCTGGACTCGAAGAAAGAGAAGGGAGCGGATTCAAAACGCGTAGAGGTAAGAGGAGAATAGCAGAGGGGTAAGGATTAAAATTAGACCTAATCAGAACTATCCAACGGATTTTGCAAAATAGTTTTGACACTCTACTTCGGCCGTTAGCTAGGTTATCCTACAGGCTGGACTTGTGGGGTATCGTAACTGCTGAGCTCTGATACCACTCTGTAACACCCTCAAAATCGGCCCTATGCAAGTTTCAGCGCTTCCCGCCAAACCCGCATAGAAACGATTCAAAGGTGCCCACCAGGCACTTGCGTGCGGGTGGAAAACGAAGTAATAACATTACACACAGTCCTCGATGGGACCCACAGAACAGATATATATTCAACACGACTCCATGAGTCAAGAATACAGATATACATAACAAAGATCCAAATCACCTTTAAACAATAGAGCGTCCGACTACGGACAAGATGCAAAGGGGGCTAAGAGCCCTGAAGAATAACCAATGGCGTCCATAACCCTGCCCAGGCCAAGCCGGAAGGGTAACCCTGCTAACGACGTCGATCTCAAAACCTGCTTAAACAAAAGGGGTGCCGGCAAAGGGCAAAGGAAAAAGAGAGAGCGGTCAGTACTGAGGCCAGTACACGGCGAGGCTAGAATTCGGCGGTCCTCGCCTACACAGGTATGGTGGACTGCAGCGGCAGCGCAGCATGCATTAAACAACCTATAGAGACTCGATATAACTGTCGGCTATCAGAGAGGGATAAGAAAGACCTATTCGGAACCAACCTGATGCTACCATCCGACAAAACCCATCCTGGTGTTTCCCCCTCGAGACCAAACGAGGAAGTCAACCGAGGAACTCACACAGTTGGCAGTTTTATTTATTCAGTTATCGTTGCAGCAATTACTAGTCAGGTATAGATAGTCATCCTAATATGATAAGCAGTGGGCACTTTTAGTTAACCATTCCGTTGTAGTTGCAACACTTACTAGTCAGATACAAATAGCATGAGATATCCCCAAACCCAGCAGTTGTTGGTACTTTTATTTAGCCATTCCGTTGTAGTGGAGCTGATTACTAGTCATATTGGATACAAGTCAAATTATAGCAGTAAACTTTAGTTATAGTTGTCTATGATCGAGACCTGTGCTCCAAGTCGTCCATAACCGCAGACACGGCTTCTCGAAAATATTTAACCCTGCAGGGGTGCACCAAAGTTCCCACACGCACCTACACCCTTGTTGTCGGATCAGGTAGGTACAAGATCACAAAACATACACCCAACGGTATTTCGACGGGGTTTCGGACACGACGTTTCCCAGACCCAAAGCAAGCACGGGGGTCCACCCCACTAAGCTACCCGCAACGAAGTCGGCCGGTCTCCGAGACGGACTCAGGGTTTGGGTGGACGGCTGTAAACGACTGGGAACCCGAAAGTGTGACTGGGCTTGTCGATACCGCGAAAACGTGTCCCGATCCTAAACAGTACAGGTGCAGTACCTCGCACAATTTAAATAAAGCAGTAAAGCATGGCATAAGTACAGGATAGTAAATAAAACCTCAAACTAGTTTGTGGCCCCCAGTACAGTACTTGGAATCGGGTACTAAATCGATGTAGGTGCCCATACACCCCACCTGTGGTTAGCGCGCTCGATCTCGGAACAGGTGTCAAGAACTCGGGGTCCTACGGGACACTAGTGGGCGGTTAACAACCAAATAACATCTATTGCCCACCGGTGCCTCTGCATTTACCTACTTTCAATTTTAGTTATTAAACAGTAATTAAAGCCATGATCATCTCCAACATTAAACATGTGGCAGTACTCCAACAACTGTGGTACTGACGACACGCAACAGCACTTGAGCAAGTGACTACGACGCGCAGGTCCAACTATCTACCAAACAACAGGTAATAGGATGTGTCCAAGGCAATATAAGGCTGCAAGGGATATCACGGGTACGAAAAACTAGAGCATCGCAACACAGATAGCAATAGATCAACAGGAGGAAATAAAGACTATAAATGCAAAATAGGTAGAAGGGGAAGGGATGCTCGCCTGAAAACATTGCTGAAGGTTCATCCGAAGATCGGAGCGAAGCTCACATCAACTCAACGGCCTTATCCGCGAAGAAGCAAAACACTAGAAGAAACACCGGATGCACTATTTAATACTACGGCAAAAGATCGGGCATGATGCATGTATGATGCATGGCATGGTAAAGCTGCGATGCAATTAGGCATTATTAAGCAGAACCGGGGTCCCGACAATTAATTAATAGGTTCGAGTTATTTATCTACCCTGCAAATTAAGTGTTGGGTTAACAGGGCGGAACATGGCATCGGTTCGCTGCACCAATTTAAATGGGACCAATATTGGACTAGGTTTGCATGCATATGGATCCCATATTTAATTATAAGGTGAATCGGCATAATGCCCCCAACCCACACAAATATATATGCGACATGAATGTTTTAATGCAACAAGTTTATATCATATATTATAAAAATACGGGCTTGGAAAAGGCATCACACATGGAGGGGTGTCGGCGATCTTGGGATTCCACGGGTTTGACGGGTTCGGGGCTTCGGATCCAAGAAGAAGGCCATGACGTTCCAAGAAGACCTTCAAGTCATAGGCTCCGGTAGAAATCCTTGTCGAGAGTATATGGATTCCGCGCCGAAGATCTTGACGGTTCTCGGATGGGACACCGATTGCGAGGATCTTGAGTCTTGGACAGTTCTCGGCACCAAGTGGCAGTAAACATTCCACCACAAGGCCACAAGGTCACTACGTTGCAGACTCGCACATGAGCAGCACCACATGCCCATCGACCATCATCGCACTACAGCACGCAACGCCACAAGCATCAGAGAGGATCAACAACAACAGCAAGGTAGGCACCAAACAGATACACACGTGTGTACTTGGACCTGAAATGGACCGATGTTGCTCAGAGATTGTAGAACAGCTGCAGATGGTGTTGGCGGACGCCCTAGACGAGGAGGGTCTCACGGGTGGCTGGCCATGCCTGAGGGAGAGCCAAGGAGGGCAGGTCGGCAGGGTCAAGGAGCTTGGGGACAAGCTCGAGCTTCTGCAGGAAGGGGACGGCGGCGCTGAACTTTGAGATCGAGGGCGCACGGCGGCGTGCTGAAGAGGACGCAGGGGCGACGTGGGGTAGTACTGGTGGCGAGGGAGGCAAGGCAGACGGTGGCGTCGGGCGAAGTCAACGTAGGGGCCTTGGGGATGGAGCAGAGGCAGGCCGCCGCGCAGGGGGAAGGGTCGACGACGGCGTCCAGAGGGCAGGAGGATGGCGAGGAGGTGCTCAGGCGTGCTCGAGCGGGCGGCCGCGGTCGACGGAGCTCCTGGCGAGTCGGCGGTGCGGCGGATGAGCTCGGCGGCGGGGGCCCGGGGAGGACGAGGAGGCGGGGACGCGGGTGGCAGGGCGCCTGACTGCGGCGGCGGGTGCTCGCCGGGGGAGCCTGGCGGCTCGCACGCGAGGAGGTGCTGGGGATCGCGAGAGGAGGAGGGCAGGAGGTGAGGCGACCACGGAGGAGAAGAGGCACCATCGGGGGAGAGGGGAGGGCGGCGCCTGGCTCGATTGAAGGAGGCAGCGGCGGCGGAGAGGTGGAAGCGAGGGGAGGAGAGGAACGCGAGCGAGCGAGGGAGAGAGATGCAGGGGATTGCGGGCGATAGGATCGAGGCATGGGTGGGACCAGGAGCGGGGCCGGGGTGGGGCTAAGTGGTGGTTGACCGCGGGGGGGCCGGGCTGGTGGTGTCCTGCGGGGTGGGGCCGGGCTGGCAGTTGTCCGAGGGGGGAGGGAAGTGGGTTGTGTGCGTGTGTCTGGGTGTGTGGTGAGGTGAGAGAGGGTCAGGGTTGTGGGGCAGGTGGAATGAGGTGGCGGCCGGGGAGTGGTTTAGGTAGAAGGGAGTGGTGAGGTGGCGTGCACCGATTGGTGCAGGTGAGGTGGAGGGGGCTGGGTAGGAAAATAGGGTAGGGTTTTTGGTAGAAAAGGTTTGGGTGGTCCAGTTTTGTACTGGGGGTGGCCGACTGGGTCGGATCGGCCCGGTTTGGCTGCCCCCTAAAAATAAAATAAATATTTTATTATTTAAAACGGGGCGTTTGAAATCCGTTGTTAGACGAAACAAAATATTCCGGAGACCCGGGTTTTGGATTTGAAATAAAGGCGGGGTATTTAGAAAACAAAACTAGGCGTTTTCGAAAATAGTTTAGACAAAAACCATGCATGATGATGATGATTCTCAAATGCAATGTGGCATGATGACATGAGCATGCGGTCATGATGATGCAATGCACAAAAACAACGCGATTTTCGAGTAGTGGTTTTGCGGGGCGCCACAGACGGTGACACCCACAAGCGTCACCACGTTGGTGTCAAAATGACAAGGATTTCTCCCGACCCCTCAAAAAAACCACTCCCCCAGACACTTCGAAGTGCTCCACCATGCTCACCGCCCACCAACGCACGCCACACCGGTCATGAATCCTCCCCCGTCGTCTCACCGTGACACGCGAAGTAGGGCCGAGAAACAACAAAGAGGTAGCGACGGTGGGGGTTGCCAGAACAACAGTTCGCGGGAGGGGACTGCCTCCACCACCGAAAGGTGGTAGCCGACCGGATACAGCCACAGGGCAAACCAGGCCCACCTAGCCTGGTCGAGACCATCAGGGCTCGTGAAGCCCCGATGTCGTACTGCATCAAGGAAACCGTTGTCTAGGCCAACCCCACGCAAGCCCCTAATTCGCCATCCCTTAGGGGATCCACTGCCACCGTCGGTCCCTGCCGCCAAGAAGCAGCACCACCACCACCACGCGCACCCGATTTTACCGGACCACCACCGGTCTGAGGAACATCACCTGGGCCCGCACGGTCGAGATGGGACGAACATGACAAAGACGACGTCTCCATGCCGCCCATGGAGACACCCCGAGTGGATGCGCCGGGCGACCATCCGATCACGGCCGGAGCCGGATCAGCATTTAGAGAGCAGAGATGCAACAAGAACGGTGAGCACGGCACCTCCGTGCCACCCGCAAGTCGCAACCAAGCAGATCCCTGGGTGGGTCTGCAGGTCGGCCACCGGAGCTAGGCTCGCCTGGCCCAAATCCGGTGCCCCATCCGCAAAGCAGTGGGGAAGTACGCAGGGATCCGGGACAAATGGCACCAGAGAAGCTTCGGCCAGGGCTTGCTGGCCCAGATCGGGCCCAACCTGGCCCAGATCTGGGCCCGCCGCCCGCTGCCCCCAATCTCACGCAGCACCATCCCTCCCTCACCTCCCACCGCCTTGCACCGCCGGAGTACTCCATCCACGACCAAGAGCCGCCGCCGCGACGCCATGGTCGCGCCAGCGCCGAGCCGCATCGCCCCAAGGTGCGCCGCCACCTGAGGAAGCCGCCCGCGAGGCCCCCCCACGCGCGGGAAAAGGACGGCCCGCCGCCGCCGGCACCACCCGGACTTTTCCGTGGCGGCGGGGAAGAGAGAGGAGGAGGAGGGTTGAAGAGGGGCAGCTCGGGGGCGCCCCTGTCGTCACCCACGGGGACGACGCAGGAGCGAGGCTCTCGTTTTTTCTCCTGGCTAGGTCGCAACTGTCCAAATTCTCATCAACCACATCATAGGCACCTCAATCAGGTAGTCCGAGAAACCCAAGTTGCAGTGCAGCAAGCAGACAGACGGGTTTCAAGATCCTGATGGAACATTTCCTCCAAAAATTAGGAAATTGTTTAGCTTAACAGTAGCACCAAATTAATAAACCTAGGAAAGCTAGCATCCAGGAGAAATTATGCCTCTGTTCTTGTTCTTAAGCCATTTAAGTATTGTGACAAAAGGAATCGTTATTAGGTCTCTACAGCAAATTCCTAGACTGGTTGAGCAACTGCATTGCATCCCTAGAATAACACAAATAATCGAGACCGACAATTTCAGAATCAGATATTGACATGTCAAAACACAACAAGAATTGGTGTAAAGATCTTCAGGCTGGCACAAAATTAATATGAACTGAGTACATACATATTAACATGGGACAAGAATTCACTTTGGATAATTCACAGTCTGGATTTTGTGATTTTGTAAAAATAGAGCAGGAGAGATCGTGCTCACATGGTAGGAGGGGCACCGGCCTTGCAGAGGCCCCTGGATGGCAGCCAATGGCAGCAGAAGAAAGCCGGCGCGATGGCCGGCGGATTCAGCTCTAAGAAGAAGCGACTTTTTCTCCGGCAGCAGCAGCTCCCATCGACAGCAGTCAGTTGGGTGCACGCCAGGGCTCGTACAGTGATGGTAGTCTCGTAGCTCTGTCCAGCCACCGCTGCTGCATATCCGGCCGCCGGAATGGGGGGGAGGGAAACCCCATCTTGAACTCGAGGATAAAGAGGACGACGTGTGGGAGGAAAAGAGAGGTGGCAGCGAAGCGCGAGAGGAAGTGGAGGCGGCAGCGCGGTGCAGAGGAAAAAAGGAGGCGGCGGCGAGGGGCGGGAGCGGTGGTGGTGGAGCAACGCGGCGGGCGGAGGGTGTCGAGCAAGGAAGATGGGAGAGAGCGAGGAAGACGAGCAATGTTGACCTCTGGTTTGGTGAGACATCTTACGAGTTACGAGGGCTTTTTTTGCAAAATGACCCGTCCGACATCTTTTTTGGGATAGAGGGAGGCAAGTTTTCATTGACCACCAATGTAATTAACCCATTCGGCAAGATGAGTGGCTATCATAAACATATATATATACCTCGTGAAGTCTAATGTCATATTTTACATGTCATTTCACCAATTCTGCAGCGTAGTCATGTCCATTATAGAAAGCTCAAGCTAGAAACTACGATAACATCCCCTGGGTCGTCTCCGTCTGAGGCGACATGGGCAGGAACCTAGAAACCCGCCGCCGCCACCCGTACTCCACGACTTTCCCTCGCCGCCGCCAGCTGACGTCGTTGGGCAAAGCTCGCCGGCGGCTGGTGGCGTCGGGATCTTTTTTCTCGTGCTCGACCTTCTCCAGATTAAGCTCGTCCATGCCTCTCTACTGGGCACCCCCACGACGCCGTGTAGCTTCCCCGCTTCGCCGCCCACCATTCTTCCCTCCACTAGCGCCCATCCACTACGTCGCCTCTCGTCGCTTGCTGTCAAATCCGCCCACATGTTCCCCCTTACCACCCCACTCCTTCATGCCCGACCTCCAGATCAGCCTCTGGAGGCGTTTTTCCCGAAGGATTTGGCCGGCCATGCCGGCTCCTGCGTGTGAATCCCGCTGTGCTCCGGTGCTGCGTCTGCTCTCGTCGGTTCTGCTCCAGCCGGCAAGAGGTAATTTCCCCAAGACCATGCCCACGGCCAGCTCCTGGTATATGGCTTGGTATGCTCTTCTGTGTTGTTCCTTGCTGGGTAGTTGTCAGTCGTCCTTGCCGGTCTCTATCGGTTAGTATCCTTGAGGTTGTTGTTGGGGTTACAGGCGAAATCTCTGCCTCGGCGACGCCCGAGGGCGCCATGCACCACATTGGAGGCGTCGCAAAGGAACCCCACTCACCTCCGCCATACACTTTTCTATCTGTACTTATGGTATCTAGTACTAGGTGTTGCGGTTACGGGCGAAAGCCCTGCACTGATTTGTGCTGGTGATGGTGGCGCCTGCGGGTGTCGTCCCCTTTCTTGTAAGCATCACTTTGGAACCAATTACCCTGCTAGTGTTGGCTCTCTTGGCGGCCATGGTCGTGCTGTGCGAGCAGCGGGCTTCGTGTAATGCTCTCCGTCTCCGTGCCAAGATAAGTTCTATGGTACTTCATGCAGCTTTGGTTGACCTTCTTTATGGGAGGTTCGTGCTACCGGTGATGTCTCGGTGATCGTGGTCCTTCGATGGCGTATAGGTTTCTTGTGGCCTTGCTTTGTGTCTGGTTCACTCATTTGGTGTTGGTCGTCGTGTTTGAGGCCAAGAGGAGGTGCAATGGCAGTCTCGGCGGAACCTTGCTCTTCGGTGGTGACCTCGGCAAGGGGATGCCCTTCGACGGCGGCTGCGACTCTCCTAGTTCTGCAAGGTGGGGAGTGACCACTCTGCAAGAGGGTTTCATTTCTTAGCGTTCTCTTGACTATGGATTCCTTTGTATTGATCCAACAGCACTCGTCCATGTTCGATCTATTCCGGAGTTGCTGGGTGTTAAGTATGATGCTTGGTGGTGTTGTAGGCTTTGCACTTGTCTGGTTTCCCCCTTTTTTTATTTGTTTTGTGCCGTTTCTCGTGTGAGTGTTTCTGTGCTACATGTGGTAGCCGTTGTGTTTGTATCCGGGTTCAATGATTAATGAAAATGGTTCAGGCCGGCTTTAGCCCGCCATAGTTGCCTAAAAAAAAAGCTCAAGCTAGCTAGTATGAAAAGATTTCATTTCATTTCCACCTTGCACTTACACCTTTCATTTCATTTCATTTTATCTCGGTGAGCACGCAGCATGTATGCATATATATATGGCTGGCGATCATCAGGCGTCCATGCGCTCCGGGTATTGGTCAACGCAGTCCAGCCAAGAGCTCGATGACGGGCGGCGCACGCGGCCAAGAGCGCGCCACACGGCGCTGTGGCACTTGAACCCGGAGCTGCATGCGAGCTGCCACACACGGTCGCCCCGGCGGACGCGGCCCTTGGCCTCCAGGTACGCAAGCTCGTACCAGATGCTGCTGCTCGACGTGTTGCCGAACCGGTGCAGCGTCGCACGGGAGGCCTCCAGGTCGGCGTCGCGGAGCTCCAGGTCCCGTTGCAGGTGCTCCAGCATGTCGCGGCTCGCCGCGTGCAGGCACAAGTGCTCGAACGCGCTCCTCAAGTCCGGGACGTAGGGCGCCGCCGTCGACTTCTTGGATCGGAACAGCGCACCGGCGAAGACGAGGAGCTGGTCGGAGAACGGGTGCACCAGCGGGCCGAGGTTGGTGAGGTGGGTCTTCAGCGCGTGTCCGCTGACCTCCACCAGGTCGCGGCTGATGGACATGCCCTTGATCCGCTGCTCGTCCTCCTCCTGGTACACGGCTCGGAAGCCGCGGTCGTCGGCGCCCGTGTTCGTGCGCACCACGTGCTCCAGCTGGTACTTGGCGCGGCGGCGGTCCAGGCGCCGACTGGACAGCAGCACGGCGGCGCACCCGGCGCGGAAGAAGGCGTTCGGGATGAGCATCGACCGGCGCTTCCCGGCGTACCAGGTGAAGGACACCGCCTCCATGCTCACCACGACTGCCAGCCCGGCGCCGCCGCTGGCCTGCAGCGTTTCGCGGGCGACGTCCATGGAAATAACCCCTGCGCTGCACCCCATGCCACCCAGGTTGTAGCTAAGGATGTTGCTGCGCATCTTGTAGCGGTTCACGATCATGGCCGCGAGGGACGGCGTCGGGTTGAAGACGCTGCAGTTGACCACGAGGACTCCGACGTCCCTTGGCCGGACGCGGCACTTGTCGAAGAGCTCGTCGAGGGCCGCGAACATGGCGACGGAGGCCTCGGCCCGGCCTTCCTTCATGGTCGCGCAGTCGGTGGTGTCCGCCGGCTGGAAGACGCACTGGGGCATGTAGGACTCGTCCCCGATGCCGGACCTGGCCAGCAGCCGCGCCTGGAACGATAGGCTCTCCTCGTCGAATTTGCCGGACTTGCGCGCCAGACAGATGAACTCCGCTTTCGAGACCTGCATGCAATCATTGTGACCACACGATTTTTCTTTTTCATTTCCGATTGTGGTCTAAAAGGAGAAAAAAACAGACTATTAAGGCTGTTGTAACAAAAACATTAATTTATTTAGTCAACTTTTTTTTGTTGCACTGTATTGAGTACATATGATTTGAATCATATACTTTATGATGATTCTAATACTATAATAGTTTTGATATTTTGCTATTTTTCAGTCGACTGAGTCTGTCACCTAAAAAAAAGTGCAACCGTCTATTTAAAAAAATTACAACTAGTATTAGTTGTGCTTTTCTGTAGAAAAATGCAATTGCATTGTAACTGAGTTGTATATTTCTTTTAACTATAGTTGCAATTTTTTCAGTTGATTGAGCGACATAGAAAAACCTTTTAGATATTGATATTTTTACAATATATTTTTAAAAATTTACAAAGCTTGAATTTTACTAAACATAAAACGTGAGGTAATTTTAAACGGAGGAAGTACCAATCAAAATACAAAATATTACCTATTACCTCCGTTCCAAAATATAATATGTTACGATAGGCTACCAAAGGTCTTGTATTTTGAGATCCTCAGATGAGTACGTATACAGATGGTTGCTTACGCTCGTCGATATGTACGGTGGGTGCATCATAAAAAACTACTCTGTGTAAAGTAAGCATGGATGCATGTAAGAGATGGATGATTACTTTACCTTGAGTTCGTCGGCGGGTTTGTACGTGGCAAAGTCGATGAGGTAGATGGGCCTGGGCCTGGAGAAGATGTAGAGGGAGATGCTGCAGGCGAGGACGGCGATCACGGCGGCGAGGTCGTAGGTGGCCTCGTCCCAAACCTTGCGCCACAGCTCGCCGCTGCTGAGGCTGCCGGCCTCGGTGCCGCAAACGAGCAGGATGACCGGGATAGTGGCCAGGTACACGCCGTTGCTCAAGAGATAGCGATACCCCAGCCGCACGTACCTGAGACTCACCGACTGCAGGACGTCCGCCGGCAGCCAGCGGCGCTCCCACACCGAGAACGTGGGGGACTCGGCGTCCGGGCTCGACATCTCCTTGCCCCGGTTAACGGTCTCCGCCGACTGCTCATCCCGCGCCATGGCTGAGCTGGCGCTGGTGGTGGCGGCACAAAAGGGTTGTGGTGATGTGATGAGGTGAGACGTGAGTGGAAGTATTTATTAAGCAGATGCATGGCTTGTGGTGGCGGGCTGTTGGGTGGGAGCTAGCTAATGACATTGAGGGAACAAAAGTCAGACTGGGAGGGACGACACACATACTTCAGCTGCGGCACTGGGACTCTTGTCATGTCGCAGCTAAATTTTAGCGTGATTACCTTGATCCTAAGTTAGTGGGAGCCACAAATATCCGCCAATTCCGGCCAATCGGGGTGATCAACGTCATTTAGAGGATCTTCGTTAAGGTCTGCGACATTCGTCTTGCTCTTGTCATGGAACGCCTGACCACCCGCTCCAGTTTACCTTTCTTAAGGGACGCCTGATTCATGATGGTGTATTTGCGCTACATGAAATCGTTTATGAGATGACGGTTCGCCATCAGAAAGGGGTTTTTCTTTTGATTGAGCATTCCTTAGACAAGTCCTTGAACGTCGAGGGCTTGATGGGGCCCACTGTCATCAAATTTATCGGTCAAAAATATGGACTCGTTTTTCCATTAACGTCGATCGTTGTGCTACCACTCATGATAAATTGCATAATTCAAGAAATCACCCAGTCATCAAGCCCGGGGCCAGAGGACATGGTTATTTCTTGGATTATGCAATTTATCATGAGTGGTAGCACAACGATCAACGTTAATGGGGAAGTGAGTCCATATTTTTGACCCTCCTGCGGAGTTAAACAAGAGGACCCAATCTCTCCCCCTCTCTTTAACGTGGTGGATGCCCTGGCAGAGATCTTGGACAAAGCCAAGATCGCTGGCAACATCTCGGGTGTGGTAGGGCATCTAATCCCCGGAGGTGGAATCACCCACCTCCAGTATGCGGATGATACGATTATCATGGTGTAGGGGTCAGAGCTTGACATCATTGATCTCAAGTTCCTGCTCCTTTGCTTTGAATCCTTGTCGGGTCTCAAGATCAACTTTAACAAGAGCGAGATTATGATTCTGGGTTTCCCCAAGGAAGAGAGGCAGCGCATCGCAGACCGCTTGAACTTCCGGCTGGCGGACTTCCCCAATACCTACTTGGGAATGCCCATGCGCGACTCTCGGGTGCTAATTACGGATCTTGCCCCCATGGTAGTGAAGGTTCGTACCAAAGCTAAACCGTGGCGTGCACGCCTCACATCCATGGGAAGCAAAACTACCCCGATTAACTCCTGCATGTCTAGCCTCACCATGTATCAGATGGGCCTTTACCTTCTCCGTGAGGGAACTCATGCAGAGCTTATGAAAGAGCTGTCTAGGTTCTTTTGGGTGGCCATAGATGGGCACCAGAAGTATCATATGGTGAAGTGGGCGGATATCTGTACCCCAAAAATCCTAGGGGTGGCTAGGAGTCCTGGACTCTCGCCTATTCAATGCGGCCTTATTACTGAAATGGGTCTGGCAGATTGTCCAAGATGATGGAGGACTTTGGCTCCAACTCATTAAGGTAAAGTACCTTCGGGGCCGCCCCCTGATGGCGTGTGAGCGCCGGGAGGGGTCTCGGTTCTGGCGGGCCATCCAAGACATTAAGCACTTCATCCATCGGGGGCTCTCTATTCATGGTGGAAAATAGTCGGTAAGTCTTGTTTTGGCTTGATCCCTAGTTACAGGGGGTATCCCTATACCAGGAATTCCCAGCACTGTTTGCCATCTACGCAGCCCCCACGATGTTGGTCGCCGGGGCTGCCCATGAAGGCCACTAGAACTTCCCGTTCCGGAGGTCCTTCAATGACGCTGAGGCGGCTGACTTCGTGAGGCTGCCGGGCTCCTTACCCTTGTCCCTCTCATAGGATAAGGATAAGGTAACATGGGGCCAGTCTCCTTCGGGAGCCTTCTCAGTTAGTTCAACTTATAGGCCCCTCTTCCAGGGCCTATAGCTACCTTGGACGACACACCTTTGGAAGTCTCTCCTACCTCTGAGCTTGCGTATCTTCCCTTGGCAGCTGCTACGGGATCGTCTTCCTTCGAGGGTCACTACAAGGAATCTGGCATTATATGACCCTCTATTTTCGTCACAAAATCGTCACAATAGTCCGTTTATGATGATTTTGAGATCATCGAAAGCTGGGCGTCGCTAATGAACTATAACGATGATTTTATTGAAATCGTCATAAGATACTATGACGATTTGGGATCATCATAACCTCTATGACGTTCCAAAATCGTCATGTGCAACCAGCCCACGCCACGTGGACGATCCGACGTGGCAGAACTTTGTGACAAAATGAAAACGTCTTAACGTGAATTTAGCCCGGTCCATACTGATTGTTATATGGGCCAGCCCATTAATTTGGTCCATTATGAATTATTATTCTGGAATTTTTTTCGAGCTATTGGGCCAAACAGATGCATTTTTAGGGTTCTCTATATTCTGGCTACTGTCCTTTTTAGTGTCGGGCTTAAATTTGGGCCATGGCCTTACTCAGTATATTATCTTATATTTCACTTTTTTTTCTGAAAAAGAAATGTCCATTTACACTTTCTTCTGGGCCAAGGCCTTTTATTCCAGTCCAGATTACTTTGGCTATGGCCATTCATTACTTTGGGTTGTGGCCTGTTTACTAAGGCCACTATTTCATTCAGCACAAACGAAATAGACAGGAAATCAACATTTGAAATTCAAAACCAATATTTCAATACATCATGTAGCATTTCAAACACTAAATTAACATCATGTAGCATCAGGCATCATTTCAAATAACATCAGGTTCACAGTCACCAGGTATCATTTCAAGTAACATCATCATGTAGTATCAGGTTCAGTCATCAGGTACATCAGGTTCACAGCCAAAACGACAGCAAGATACTCACAGCCAAAACGACAGCAAAATAACAGCAAGATGATCATCGCCAAAAAAACAGTAATAAGATACCCATCGCCCAGCAAGATACCCATCATGTGATTTTGGCTCCAAATAAAGCCATCATGTGAGCAAGCTTCTCCTCATGCTCTTGCGCCCTCTTGACCAGCACCTGGTACTCCTGATCCCGTTGAGCTTGTGCAGCTTCTCCCTCTTGTGCTACCTTCTTGATTGCAGCCAATTCTTCAGACATCTCTTCACTTCGCTGCTCCGACTTCTGCAACTTCTCTTGCAGGTCACGGACATGAGCGGATACAGCCGCATTCGAACTGTTCATCTTGTTCTTGGAGCCTGTCTGGAGGCCAACATTCTTCAGGAATGTGCTTGACGGCGCCTCATTGGTGAGAACTTGGGCAACCACCTCCACAGCAGACTTTGGCTGTTCACCTTCTGGTACCGGCTTAGCCATCTCAGCTTCCATTTTGCTCTGCCATTTGGAATCAGTTGCTCAAAGATGTTAGGAAACATTAGCATGAGCACAAATAGTAGGAGCAGAATCGCAGAAAAATAAGTTAATCCACTAGGAGCAGAAGCAAAGAAATAAGAAATGGACAATATCATAAGTTCTTAAAGTAGACAAGAACTACAACATACTTGGAGAGCAACCTTCCGGTAAGAAATGAAGAATAACATGCTTACCAAACAACTATAGACCATTTCCAACATTAATAAGCTTATCAAGTAGACCATTAAAGAAACCTAGGCAGAACTAAACAAGTCCACACACAGATTTAATCACAACCAGGAAAGGAGTGACTCACTATAACATCTTGAACTGCGACAGAGAAACCAGCGTTCTTGCTGTTGTGGGTGACCTTAAACATGTCAATGGCATTAAGCTCTTCACCCTGACGTTCCTCCCTCTGAAATGATTTCCAACATTATTAAGAACACAGGCTTATAAGGACACAAGTTAATTATGCCTAAACAAAAATGTAAGTGTATCTTACAGCTGCATAAAGATGAGCTAGATAGCACTGCGAACCGGTCTTCTGCTAAAACTTGACTATTCCTCGATTGGTCCTGTTCTTTTGGCATGTGTCCTACATATGGGAGCATTTTTATAAGAACATTTCCATCAATCTGCATACTAGAATATAAACTACTTCATGAGACTTGACCAGATTATGTATCATATCAAGCAACAAAATGAGCATGTATCCTATCACATACAACATCAGATAAAATAAAGTAGTTCACTTGACTTGAATGTTCCTTCAACATTCAAACTTCAAAAAACAGTAGTTGACAACATATAAAACTACAGTACATGGTAATTACAGAATGTAAAGGTCAAGAAATGCAAAATACCATGTGTTTCGGGTTTGTCCACAGCTTGAGCAGCGCTTGCCATTCCTCATCAGAGATGTATGAAACATGGGACTTGATGCTGACTTCAGCTGCTGGTACTTGATCGAAAAACTTCTTCTTGACCAAATGTCGTCTTTGTTTTGAAACATTCTTCAAGATATCAGTGCAGGCTACCTTAACTTCCTTTGCATTAGTGTCCATCTAAAAATTTGCCTACAAACACGGTAAATAAAGCAATGATAAGATAAGTAACCAAATGACAAAAAATAGTAGAAAAAACAGATTCAGGTAAGGACTCATGAGCTTAGAGCAACTTTTCCTATATAGTCTTTCACCATAGCCTTGTCCTTTTTGTATTCCTTGAAGTGTGGAAGAATGGGTGTATGGCTTCTTGCAATCATCCCACCTTCTGATGCAAACTTTGCAGCTAGCACGGGCCTCTCGAGGCGTTTCATCCCTTCAGCAATTTCAATCCTCACTTTGCTTCCCAAACCCTTGGTCATCTTTTCCAGGCCTGTGCCTTTTCTCTTGCAGCTGACTACCACAAGTGATGTGCCTGAAATAGAAGCAAGTAGTACAATATCAGTAGAAATAGAAGCTACAACAGTAAAAAAATTACAGCAAGTTTTCCAAATATCAGTACAATAGCAGTACAATAAATATATTTTAAATCAGATGTGCAAATAAATTACAGAAAGCGGATTTGGGCGCTTGTTTAGTTTGGAGATACTGATATCCATGCATAGCAATAATTTGAATTAATTGACTAGTAAATGATTTGTGCTACTACTATTTCATACTTACCTTCATCACCCATAGGCTGCTCAGGTGCGGAATTGAATTCATCATTTCTGTCCATCGTAGGCGCAACAGGGCTGAGGTCCATACGGACGGTACTTCCTTCATCCATGGACATAGACCCATCATCCCATTGCATTAATCTTCCACCATCCTTGCGAAGTAGGCCTCCTTCATTGGCTACATCAACCTCCTTCGCTTTCTGCCTTGTGACTCTAGCAGTAGCATGTTCATCAAGACACATCAACTTATCTGATCCTCCTGGTGGTACCGCAAACACCCTTCCCGGAGCCATTGTTGTAGTTGTATCTGGGCTACTTGTACTCTTTCTCTTTCTCTTAGCACACTCCTTCCTCCTCCTAGGAACCTTCAGGACCTCGCATGAAAAGCATTAGACCACAGATCAGAAATAAAACAGTGTAAGCATAGAATGAAGGAAAACAAGGAAAAACACACATCAAACAAATAAACCCCCCTCCAAACAAGTTAGAATTTGCACCTTTACAATCTTGTCCACTAAAGTATCGTCAACTTCTTCCTCAATAATATCTTCATCTCTAGGATTGTAGTCCGAGCTCTCGCCTTGTGTTATGGCAGATGCGGAGGAGTCCTCAACTATTAATGCACTACCATTTGAGTTTCTAATCATTGAGGCTATCCGGGAGATGCCAAGAGATTGGAAGACACGGTTGTTCCTCATCATTGTCCTAGCCCTAATCTTCTCAAGTTCAATGAGGGGCGCTTCTTTACATGGATAAGAAAATATGCATTAGATGGATGGTTGAAATGCATATGGGAGCAAGACAACTCAAACAGCCAATGTATCTTATCAGGTTTTAGTTTCATTAAATCTAGTAGATTAACAAGAAATTTCTATATTGAAAATATAAAGCAGTACATGGACCAGGGAACCCATGAAGCATTTGATGACAAGGTGTGAACCACCAGCAGCAATAGATTATAGCAGCAGAACTTATGAACCCATGAATAAGTACATGGACAATCAAACAGATTATAGCAGCAGAAATTATAGCACATACAAGCTTACAAGCAAGATTATAGCAGCAGAAATTTTAGCACATCAAAGCTTACAAGCAAGATTATAGCAGCAGATTACAAGCTTATAAGCTTAGCACATCCAATCACAGCATTACATGGACAACCAAACAGATTACAAGCTTAGCACATCCAATCACAGCATTTATAGCATCAAGCATATACATGAGGAGAAATTTGCATACCAGCAGGCTGCGTCTTCCTTGTCATTCTTCCCATTGCTGATCTCAAAATCCTGAGCAACATCAAGTAAAAGTCAGACCGTGTGTTGTCAATAGATGCTTCCACAAAGATCAGATAGACATACACAGTTACACAAAGGTCCAGTTATAAAATCTGCGCATCAACTACAAAGTTACACTAAGCATTACACATAAACTTGGTATAGTCTTAGAGAACTCAAAATAAACATACACACATAGCCAGCTACCATGTACACCCTGAAACTTCAGGGACACAACCATCTGCCACATCACTACACAGATCAGTACCTTGCTCCAACATTTGCCTAGAACAGGGGCAAACAGAGTGCTCACTAAATCAATAGGAGCATTCCAATTTCAGCCTAGGACACATTTAAATCAATAGTTGCATCAATAAAAGCTACATCCATCATAGTCAGTATAGATCTTCAAACCCAAAAAAAATCTCTGAACCAACTTATAGTCAGTACAGATCATAGTCAGAAAAAAAAGAAGAGAGGCTCCCTATCTTCTGAACATGGACAATACACCTCCCTATCGGATCAAAGTCTAACCTAACCATAACCCTAGACACGCCATGGAAGCCAAAACCTAACCCTAGACACGCCATGGTAGCCAAAACATAACCCTAGACACGCCATGGGAGCCAAACCCTAACCCTAGACACGCCATGAGACAAACCCTAACCCTAGAAAGCAGGAAGTAGGAGGAGCTAGGGAGATAGCCAGGAGAATCACCTGCTCTGGCCATCGTGGGACGTCGTGGGAGATGGAGGGAGGGGTGGGTCATGGGAGATGGAGGGAGGGGTGGGTCATGGGAGATGGAGGGAGGGGTGGGTCGTGGAGCGAGCACTGGAGGGGTGGGTCATGGAGCGAGCGCTGCCGATGGAGGGAGATGGAGGGAGGGAGAGGGAGGGAGCGAGCGCTACCTATGGAGGGAGATGGAGGGAGGGGTGGGTCGCCGTGGCCGTCGGGAGCGAGTGCGCCGTCGCCGCTCGCGTCGTGAGATGGGGGTGGGTGGAGATGGGGATGGATGGAGTGGCCGAGTGGGGATGGGTGGGTCCGTCGATGACTCGGTGGGGATGGACCGAGTCCAATTGTCCAAATTGCCCCTGCCGAAATTTGTGGGCGGGAGAGGCGGGAGAGGGGGAAATTTTGGGTTTTGGCGGCAGAATTTTGGGTTTGGGTTTATATAAGGGTTTTTATGCTATATATGTCACATAAAATGATGCAACATGAAAAAAAATTCTTGGATGCTATGTCACATAAAATAATGCAATACGTTGGTATTTTTCGTTGCAACCGTGTCACATAAAATGACGCCACGCGAAAGATTTACATTGTTCAGACAGTTTTTGAATATTTTACGCCAGTTTCAAACTATGGTCAAAACGACGGGCATGAAGGTTCTTAGCTAGGGGATGAGTATCGCCAAACTTGCATTGGATCTCTAATAAAACAGCATATTGTGAGTCTAAAAATGATTTTTGCAAAAAATCATGAGCATACGATAATGTACCTGTAGTTCAAATCGGACCCACTTCCTGCCGATTCGGCAGACATTTGTCTTTTTCGCCAGGGGTGGACCGAAAGGTTTTAGATACCCCAGTTGGAACATTTGTAAATGTAAGGTGGTCTATCATTTTAGAAAAATATGGTGCTGGCATTTCGAAACTTTCATTTGGTGGTTGATTCACAAAACGGCCCGTTTTTTGCGACGAAATCTGACTCACTTACTACCGATTCAAATCTTATGTTATTCTAATAAAAAGTTGTTGCAAAATCTCACATATATAAAAGAAAAGTTTTTTCAAAATCTCACATATATAAAAGAAAATGAAAATCTTATTCTAAATCTTATTTTATTTTCGAATGTGTTTTTTTAATTTACTACCTTAGCTCAATGCCATTTATTTAGCAGACTTAACGCTTCCCTCCCCCTGGACACGGCTCCCCCGTAGCCAATTTTGCCTTTGAGTCACTGACATGTGGGTCCCGCATGGACTGGGTCCCACCTGTCAGCGACCCAAAGTCAGAGGATCTCAGTCCCCCTCCCCTCCGCCTCCTCGAGCCATTCGCCTCCCTCCCCTTCCCCTCCAAGTCCCCCGCAAGTCCCTCTCCCTCCCTTTCCTCGCAAGCCCCTCTCCCTCCCCCTCCCCTCCTCGAGCTCTCCGCCGATCTGCCTCCCTTTGCTCCCCTCCTCGAGCACCGCCGGTAAGCCCCTCCCCTCGCTACAAGTCCGTCTCCCTCCCTTTCCCCGCAAGCCCCTCTCACTCCCTCTCCCCTCCTCGAGCTCTCCGCCGATCTACCTCCCTCCGCCTCCCCTCCTCGAGCTAAGGTGCCAAGGTGAGATTTGTTTAGCTTCCTGGTGACTGCTCCGGCGCCGCGAGCTAGCGGCGATCTGCCTATCCGCCTGCGTTCCTCCTTCCGCGGGTTTCTATCCGCGCCTGGGTTCACTAGTGCAGAGCCCCCCCTTTAACTCCGGTTGGGAGGGCCCTCTAACAGCGGTTCCCCAACCGCTGTTGAGGGTTCGGTGTTAGAGGGGGGGGCCCTTTAACACCGGTTCTTATACGAACCGGTGTTAAAGGGTGGCGCACGTGGGGCTGCCGCAGGCCTCAGGGCCCCCCCCTTTAACACCGGTTCATATCTGGAACCGGTGTTAAAGGTTCTTCTGCCGCGGCAGAGATTTAGGCCGTTTTCCTACCGCGGCAGAGATTTAGGCCGTTTTCCTACCGCGGTAGCGGCAGGAAAACGGCCTAAATCTCTGCCGCGGCAGACTTCTGCCTCTGCCCCGTTCTGGGCGTATTTTTGCGCGAGGGGGGGGGGGGGTGGAGCGAGGGGAAATCGATCGGGAGCGGTATACTTATAAATCGTCATCGGTACATACGAGTACATGAATAATTAAGCAACTATTATTATACACAAACATCGTCATCGGCACATACATCGTCATCGGCACATACATCGTCATCGTTCATTTTGGTGGATATTTAAAGAGGTCTCCGCCAGGCGTGACGACCTCATCAAGTATGAACCCCGCCAATTCCTCTTGAATGGCTCGTATGCGTTCAAATGGTAGGAGTTGGTCCCGCATCCGTTCGATCTGAATATATATGAAGAATGGGTCGTCAATATATATATAAGAATAAAACTCAACACAATTGATGGTAATAAAATAATGTTGTGGACTTTGTTTACTTACTCTAAGTTGTTCTAGTGCGGCTTGGCCTGTCGCACATATCGTGTTGCGAATGAATTCGCAAACATAGTACCCACATAAGTTATTGTCGTGTCCCTGATGCGCGCACTTTACGAGAATAGAGAGTTCAATCAAAATAATAATCAATAAAGCATGATATAATGGAATTGGAAGCTAGCTAGTATTACTTACATTTTGGTCTACAAATTTTAGTTCTTCTGACCATTCACCCACGGCCCTGCCCGTGAACATTTTCCAAACCCTGTCCGACAAAGAAAATGGATAAAGGAGTAATTAATTACTTATTGTCACGAAAGTTGCCGATCTAGTGCGATAATATGATTGAAATTACCTCTGGAGCATCTCTCTAAAGTCTGCCCATAGCTCTTTTTCTTTTCGTAACGAGTCCATGACAAGGACTTTTCCTGAGTCGGGTTGAATGACTAGCAGAATAAAGTGGAACCTACGCACGCATAACTCATCATCAGTTACACTTAACATCGAGTAAGCCGAAACAGAATGTGTACAAGAGAGAGGGTAACAGTACTCACGAGAAGTTGTAAGGCAATAGTATTTCCCTTTTGGTTTGTTGTCTCAGTAAAGACTTTAGCAAGTAATCTTCTGTTTGCCCGGGTTTGTCTCTTACCACTTCTTCCTGAACTCTATTTGGGTCAACGAACCCAATGTCAAAAGGGCCTCCTTTCATGCATTCCATAACCTTTTTCCTGCATAATAGTATATACATATATGGTGAGCATATATATATACATGCAATTAATGAAGTGAATGATATGAGATAAAAATTACAGAAATAGTACTTACACACAATAAAGGCTGATGGCAGATTTGTCGAGTTCCTTCTGATTGAATAGAAAATGCAAGTCTTGAATGTTGAAGTCGATCGCGTCGTCTCCGCACAAGAAAATATGATCTCTTATATGCGTCGTGATCCATTCTTCTTTTCTCGTCTTGCAGAAATGAAGGTACCACTTGTGCAATTTTCGCATCTTTGTTGGTAGATTCTTGAGCTCCTCTTTCTTGACTAGATTCTTCCCATACTTCCATGGCTGTATGGGGTTGACATCGCATTTGGGCAAGTTGTCTCCCATGACGTTCAAGTATGCAATGTAAGTCATCCCCATCTCATTGGCCTTTCTTTGTAGCTCTGCCTCGTAATCATCTACGGGAGGAGCGTCCCGTTTGTCAAACATTTGGAGCGGGGCGCATGATTGGTTTTCCTGCTCTCCGAGCATGGGAACTGTTTTCTGGGGTGCCTCATGACTGCTAATTTCAGTCTCCCTACGGCGCCTTGCATCCGCCTTCAAAATCTGGCGCTCGTAGTCCGGCACAAGTGGGGTTTCAGGTTTCAAAAGATTTTTGTAAAACTTCTCCACCACCGCCGGATCTATTTTCTCCTTTGGCTCGGCCCGTCTAGGTGCAAAGAATTTCTTGACCTGTTCTCCCGAGATCCTATTGGTCTCCTCGTCACTGCGATTCCACGGTAAAACCGGCAATGGCTTGGCGGAAGGCTGCGAGACGTAGTTTTTTGAACTCTTTGGCATACGGTTTCCTGCGGATTTCTTTGTGGCAGTGCTACTGATGCTCCTCGTGGCAGTGCTCTTCCGCTTACGCTGAGGAGATGGCTGAAGCACCGGAGATGGCTGACGGGCCGGAGATGGCTGCCGCGCAGGAGATGGCTGACGGGCCGGAGATGGCTGCCGCGCAGGAGATGGCTGACGGGCCGGAGATGGCTGCCGCGCAGGAGATAGCTGAAGCGGCTCAGACTGCTGACGCTGCGGAGACGGCGGGGGTGCCAGTGACCTCCAATTTGGAAGCACAATGTGTTCCTTCTTCCAAAGAATGGTTGTTTTCACTGCAAATTTGAGTTGAGTTTCCCCTTCACCTGTAGCATGGTCAAGCTGTGCTTCCTCATATTTCTTCACAACCTCATCCACCCCGACAATAGCATAGCCATCTAGAATCGGTCGGTAGTGGTAAGTTCCACCAGCTACAGGAGGTAAGGCATAGCCGACAGCCACCTTAATGGATAAGCCCATTAATCTCACATGCAGCTCAGCGTGTTCGCTCTCCGTGATCTCATCAACGGGGTATCGAGGACCCGTCATTTCAAGCGTTGGCTGCACGTTCTCCGTGGAAGCCACACTGCTTTTCCGCGCAGAGTCTGGGCCGCGGGCAGCTTCCAATGCAGGCTCTTCATGCCGCTGAGATGGGCCGGTATCTTGATGGCTCTGTTGTGCATTCACTTGCGTCTGTAGCGCCGCAAGTGCATGTTCTATCTGTGTCATCCGCTCTGTACGCTCTTTTTCTTTTCTGCCGCGCCATCTGTAAGAGTCGCTCCAGTCGGCAAACCCATCCTTCCACGTCATACCCCCTGTGCCTCGTGCATGTCCAGGGTGTTCTCTTTTACCGATGGCGCGTGTGAGCTGGTCATTCTCTCTGTCGGGATGGAAGGTCCTGGCGGATGTTTCCTCGTATGCTGTGATGAGTTCAGTGACGGGTTTGGCAAGGATGGTTGGGAAGATACACAATCCTGTTTCTGGGTCCAACCTTGCCCCGATTCCGTAGAACCAAGTCTTTGCACGTAGGTCCCACCCATCTGTCTGGGGTGTGATCCCTCTCTCGCGTAGGGCCCTCTCAGCTTCCTCCCACTTAGGCCTCTGAGATATGTAGCCACCTGACCCTGTCCTCTGGTGATATTCCTTCTTCAGGGCATTAAGCGTATTGGTTTCTGACCTCTTTTTAGCTATAGCACTTTTTTTATATGTCTCAAATTCGGGCCAGTGAGGTCTTATCTTCGCATAATATGCGTCTTCGAAATTTGGAGTCTCGCCAGCTTTGACAAATTTGTTCAATTTTGTCTTCCAGTTGCGGAAAGCCTCAGCCATCTTCTTTAGAGTCCACTCTTTGACCTTTTTCTTTATAACCGGGTTGTTTTCATCCTCCTCTAGCGGAAGGGTGAAATTTACCAACAACGAATTCCAAAGCGTTTCTTTGGATCTGTCATCGACAAAGGTACCGTCGCCCTTCTTTGGCTTATTCCAATTTTCAATTATGATTGGGATTTGGTCCCTAACAAGAACACCAGCCTGACTTATAAATTTCTCTGCGGCCTTCTTGGGCTCCATCGGCCTGCGATCAACACGGACTGCTTCGATCGTGAACTTTGCACGATCTTTCAACCGCTGGCTCGCGCCTCGCTTGCTCTTTTTCGTAGAAGAATATGGTTGCTGGCTGGTCGATCCAGAGGGCTAAAAGAAGAAAGAAGCGTTAATTAATACATGTAGAAGAAGATTGTTGGTGGAAGTCAGCTGAGGCTTAATCAATGCATATACCTCGCCGGACTTTGTAACCATTATTTTGCGTTCACCGGAGTCTTCATCTTCTCCATGACTAGTACTTGAGCTGTCGTCGTCATGTCCCTCCAAGTTCAGATATTGTGAGGTGTCCTCATCAATAATGTTCTCCATTATTTCTTCTTCTTCAAGGTTTCTACTAAGTGGATCCATAGTTTCTAAAACAATAATATTATCTAGAGTAAGAGTGTAAACATTCAAGTGGACTTGGATTCATACAAAAATATACATATTTATTCATACCAAAATACACAAATAAATACACAAATGAGTCAGAGGTCCAATTTGTATACAAGTTTTAATCTATGCATGTAGTACAATTTATCGAGCAAACAAGTTTTAATCAGGATGAGTCAGCAATCATACACGTGGCAGACACGTGGCGCTCACCGGTGGGGTGACGTTGGTCTCGTCGGGCGGCGGTGCTCGTCGGGCGGCGGTGCTCGTCGGACGGATACGGCGGTGCTAGCGGCAGGCTCGTCGGGCGGCGGGCGGCGTCGGCGTTTAGGCGTGGCCTATGAGCTCCGAAGCGGCGGCGGCGAGACGCTCCTGCACGGGGAAGAGAGCGAGGTGGTCAGTTAGGGTTTAGGCGTGGCCTATTATAATATCTTTGCTATAAGCTATTTTATTTTTACTCCACATGCTTCTAATTCACATGTGCAAGGATTAAGGCCTAGATCGTCGGAGTCGATGTCACTACGTTCATCTCGCCCATCTTTGACACCCTGGAATCGTTCCGAGGGTCAATTTGAGGGTAGCGACGGTGATTTTTGTTCCTCCGGCGACAGAGATCTGGCTGCGTGATCTGAGACTCGTTGCAGCGGTTATTGGTGCGGGAAGATAATACATGGGAGTTTCCAGTCTTATCTTGCAGGGTGAAAATCCAAGGTCTAGCCTTAGCTGGTTGTGCCTGGCAATGGACTTGTTGAAGGCATTGTTTTGTGAGCAAGGACTTTCTCCAGATCGCCGCATAACCGATATGATCGAACGGGGGTGTGTAGCCGCGAAAGGGAAATGGGAAAATGTGGCCGTGAAAGAGAGCAATGTCTGGGCGGGAGAGAGAGCGACAGAGCACCGGAATTTGTTCCTAGATGTTGCATGTTGCGATCTCTACACAGGCCGGAGTGGCGTCCAGGTGCGCGAACCGTCGTGTGGATGCATTCGCTGAAAAGGTGTTTCTTGTCGATTTGGAGTAAATTGCACAAAACCACGACAATTGAGTCTAGAGATTTAAAAAACTACGACAATTAAGGACTGCTTAAAAAACTACGAATTTTGGAGCTAGAGACTACAAACAACTACAAACTTTGCCTAATATAACAGTTAGCTAGTTTAATCGCAATTCTGACAGGACGGGCCTACCTCAAGATCATGAGGTGGCAGTCTGGGACGGATCGTATCCCCGACAGCCGTTAGCGGCCTGTTACCTCCATCTGGGTCGACTTCTTCCTTCATCCATTCACAGAGAGACATGGGAGCAGCCGGCGAGCTGGGGCGAGCCCCTGAGGCTAAGAGAGCGCAGAACGGCGCGGTCGCCCAGGACCTTCGCGGAGGGCGGCGTGGTCACGGAGGCGCGCGGGGACAGGAGACGAGCTCGCGCAGGAGGAGGCATGCGGCACATGACCAGGCGCCACCGGGCACGCGCGAGCGAGGCGGAGGTCCAGGGAGAGCGCTTGATAGGTACGGGAGGAGGAGCTCGTGCTCACGCGGCCAGGCGCGGAGGAGGCGTCGCGGCGGGGACACGGGGAGGCGCATGGGTGGAGGTGCTCCGGCGCGGGGGCGTCACGGCAATGGGCGACCCTTTACGCTGCGGCACAGAGGGTGGCGCGGAACTGCTGGAGCAGGTGCGAGGTCGCCGGCGCGAAGGAGGGTGCGGAGGCGGACGTGGCCAGGACGGGACGGCGGTGGAGCGAGCGCGACATAGCACCGTCGGGCGTGGCCGGAGCAGGCGCCGAACGAAGGAGGTGTTAGAGGGAGGGGAAGGATGCGGGGAAGAGAGGGTCGGGGGCGGCGAACCTCGAGCTCCGAGCGGCGGCGGCGAGACGGCGGGTCGGGGGCGGCGCTTCTATCTGTGTTCTCGATCGATCTGGATCAGTGGGGGAAGAAAGGAAGGGGAGGAAGGTGAAATAAATACACCCCCCCTTTAACACCGGTTCGTGGCTGGAACCGGTGTTAAAGGGGGGGTGTTTCCCGCGTGCATTTATTACCGCTCCCCCCTTTAACACCGGTTCCAGCCAAGAACCGGTGTTAAAGGGGGGGTGTGGGTGCGCGCGGGAAACGAAATAAATGCCCCCCCTTTAACACCGGTTCCTGTCTGGAACCGGTGTTAAAGGGGGGGCATTTATTTCATGCATTAAAGGGGCTTTTTTAATTCAAAAAATATGATATGAATTTAGAAAATTCATATCTTTTTCATTTCAACTCAGAAAAATATGAATAATATATCATAATTTTCAGAAAAATAATATCTATCCATTCATGTAAATCATTTTATATTTACTTTACATGAAATTTTTTAAAATAATTAAAACACTTATTTCATGCATTAAAGGGGCTTTTTTAATTCAAAAAATATGATATGAATTTAGAAAATTCATATCTTTTTCATTTCAACTCAGAAAAATATGAATAATATATCATAATTTTCAGAAAAATAATATCTATCCATTCATGTAAATGATTTTTATTAGATCAAATCATATTTTAATGCCGCATCTTTTGTATTAACATTTTTGAATTGATTGGATATTTAAATGTCGCATCTTTTGTATACACTTGAATCTCACCAAGCCTCTCTCAACTTGCATTGTTTTTTGATCAATGTGTTGGTGGTTTTTTGAATTAGCCATTTGGTGGTTGCTTCACAAAACCGTCCGTTTTTTATGCTCGGAAAATGGAAAATGCCTTTTTGGAACAATCGGCCGAACTGGAACTGAAAATTAAGATACATAAAAGAACTGAAAATTAAGATACATGGCCAGATTAAGTAACAATCGGCCGAACTTGTTTCGGAATGTTGGAGTGATTCAGTCATGCTCCTGCCTACACCTGTAATACTCGCCACTGTAGTCGTCGTACTCGCCGCCGCCGTCATCGCTGTCGTCGTCGGGGTCGCCGTAATTGAACCTCTGGAGAGTACGCGTGGGCTGGACTTGAGGGTAGCGCGTGGGCTGGACTTGAGGGTAGCGCAGACGGGGGTTAGAGTCGGCGGCAGTGTCGTAGGCCATGACGCTCTGGAGAGTCCGACCGCGCCACCATAGCCGACGGCCGGCCTCGTTGAAGTTAGGAGGAGGTGGGCCGTCCTCCTCGTGCCTGGCGAGCGCCCTCTCATGTCGATCCACGAAGAAGGCTTCCCAAGTAGGGAAATAGTCGGGATGCCATCTGGGATTCCTCCGCTGCTCCGGCATGAGCTCGAAGTAGTAGTGGTTCGTGATGGCCATCCGGCGCGCCACACCTAGAGGGACAGGAGGAACCGGGTACACAGTAGCCCGGCGGGCAGGGGTAGTTCGAGGCTCAAAGCGCCTCCGCCTCCCTGGGGGTTAGTGCTACGATGGAAGCCATGGGAAAGAGTGATGAGGTTGCAGATATGAGTCTAGAGATGTGCAATGACAATGGAGGCCAACCCCCTACATATATATAGTGAACTAGCGGGAAGAACTGGAGGGAAGAACTGGCGGGAAGAAAAATGGCGGGAAGAAAAATGGCGGGAAAAAATGGCGGGATGAACCTTTAGTCCCGGTTGGAGACACCAACCGGGACTAAAGATGAACCTTTAGTCCCGGTTGGAGACACCAACCGGGACTAAAGATGAACCTTTAGTCCCGGTTGGAGACACCAACCGGGACAAAACACGAGTCAGCACTAATAATAGGGGTGAGTGCATGTCGACATTATGTCGTGTGGCGTGTACCTTGTCCCAGATTGTGCCACCAACCGTGATCCAGCACATAACATCGGTCATTTGGACCGAAAGCCATGAAACCTCGAACATGATAGGTCATTTTGTGAAGGTTTTTTCGAAACATGATCAATATACCAAGTCTGGTATTTTTCCTTTCAACTATGTAACAAAATATGACACCACGCGAAGGATTTTCATTGTTCGGATTTTTTTTGAATTTATTATGCCCGTTTTGAATTATCTGAATTTCTAACTATGGTCGAACCGGTGTGCATGAAGATAGGGGACGAGCATCGTTAGAACTTACATTGGACCTCTGAAGAAACCACATATTGCGAGTCTAAAAATGATTTTTTCAAAAAATCACGGGCGATAGATCATGTACCTGTAGTACAAATCGGACCCACTTCCTGCCGATTCGGCAGACATTTGTCCTTTTTACCCGGGATGGACGAAAAGGTTTGAGATGTACCGGTTGGGAGATAGTACATGTAAGGTGGTCTAGTATTTTAGGAAAATGGGACGGTAGCATTCTGAAAGGCATTTTGCTGGTTACTTCACAAAAAGACCCGTTTTTTGCGCTCGGAAAATGGAAAAGGTCTTTTCCGTGCGACAAAAAGGAAAACTTCCTCCTGCAACATTGTTCTCCATACCAATGTCCACACACATGCATAATATGGGCACAACATCACAAACTATGCCGTGATCCAGCACATAACATCGGTCATTTGGACCGAAAGCCATGAAACCTCGAACATGATAGGTCATTTTGTGAAGGTTTTTTCGAAACATGATCAATATACCAAGTCTGGTATTTTTCCTTTCAACTATGTAACAAAATATGACACCACGCGAAGGATTTTCATTGTTCGGATTTTTTTTGAATTTATTATGCCCGTTTTGAATTATCTGAATTTCTAACTATGGTCGAACCGGTGTGCATGAAGATAGGGGACGAGCATCGTTAGAACTTGCATTGGACCTCTGAAGAAACCACATATTGCGAGTCTAAAAATGATTTTTTCAAAAAATCACAGGCGATAGATCATGTACCTGTAGTACAAACCGGACCCACTTCCTGCCGATTCGGCAGACATTTGTCCTTTTTACCCGGGATGGACGAAAAGGTTTGAGATGTACCGGTTGGGAGATAGTACATGTAAGGTGGTCTAGTATTTTATGAAAATGGGACGGTAGCATTCTGAAACGGCATTTTGCTGGTTACTTCACAAAAAGACCCGTTTTTTGCGCTCGGAAAATGGAAAAGGTCTTTTCCGTGTGACAAAAAGGAAAACTTCCTCCTGCAACATTGTTCTCCATACCAATGTCCACACACATACATAATATGGGCACAACATCACAAACTATGCCGTGATCCAGCACATAACATCGGTCATTTGGACCGAAAGCCATGAAACCTCGAACATGATAGGTCATTTTGTGAAGGTTTTTTCGAAACATGATCAATATACCAAGTCTGGTATTTTTCCTTTCAACTATGTAACAAAATATGACACCACGCGAAGGATTTTCATTGTTCGGATTTTTTTGAATTTATTATGCCCGTTTTGAATTATCTGAATTTCTAACTATGGTCGAACCGGTGTGCATGAAGATAGGGGACGAGCATCGTTAGAACTTGCATTGGACCTCTGAAGAAACCACATATTGCGAGTCTAAAAATGATTTTTTCAAAAAATCACGGGCGATAGATCATGTACCTGTAGTACAAATCGGACCCACTTCCTGCCGATTCGGCAGACATTTGTCCTTTTTACCCGGGATGGACGAAAAGGTTTGAGATGTACCGGTTGGGAGATAGTACATGTAAGGTGGTCTAGTATTTTAGGAAAATGGGACGGTAGCATTCTGAAAGGCATTTTGCTGGTTACTTCACAAAAAGACCCGTTTTTTGCGCTCGGAAAATGGAAAAGGTCTTTTCCGTGCGACAAAAAGGAAAACTTCCTCCTGCAACATTGTTCTCCATACCAATGTCCACACACATGCATAATATGGGCACAACAAACTATGCCGTGATCCAGCACATAACATCGGTCATTTGGACCGAAAGCCATGAAACCTCGAACATGATAGGTCATTTTGTGAAGGTTTTTTCGAAACATGATCAATATACCAAGTCTGGTATTTTTCCTTTCAACTATGTAACAAAATATGACACCACGCGAAGGATTTTCATTGTTCGGATTTTTTTTGAATTTATTATGCCCGTTTTGAATTATCTGAATTTCTAACTATGGTCGAACCGGTGTGCATGAAGATAGGGGACGAGCATCGTTAGAACTTGCATTGGACCTCTGAAGAAACCACATATTGCGAGTCTAAAAATGATTTTTTCAAAAAATCACAGGCGATAGATCATGTACCTGTAGTACAAACCGGACCCACTTCCTGCCGATTCGGCAGACATTTGTCCTTTTTACCCGGGATGGACGAAAAGGTTTGAGATGTACCGGTTGGGAGATAGTACATGTAAGGTGGTCTAGTATTTTATGAAAATGGGACGGTAGCATTCTGAAACGGCATTTTGCTGGTTACTTCACAAAAAGACCCGTTTTTTGCGCTCGGAAAATGGAAAAGGTCTTTTCCGTGTGACAAAAAGGAAAACTTCCTCCTGCAACATTGTTCTCCATACCAATGTCCACACACATACATAATATGGGCACAACATCACAAACTATGCCGTGATCCAGCACATAACATCGGTCATTTGGACCGAAAGCCATGAAACCTCGAACATGATAGGTCATTTTGTGAAGGTTTTTTCGAAACATGATCAATATACCAAGTCTGGTATTTTTCCTTTCAACTATGTAACAAAATATGACACCACGCGAAGGATTTTCATTGTTCGGATTTTTTTTGAATTTATTATGCCCGTTTTGAATTATCTGAATTTCCAACTATGGTCGAACCGGTGTGCATGAAGATAGGGGACGAGCATCGTTAGAACTTGCATTGGACCTCTGAAGAAACCACATATTGCGAGTCTAAAAATGATTTTTTCAAAAAATCACGGGCGATAGATCATGTACCTGTAGTACAAATCGGACCCACTTCCTGCCGATTCGGCAGACATTTGTCCTTTTTACCCAGGATGGACGAAAAGGTTTGAGATGTACCGGTTGGGAGATAGTACATGTAAGGTGGTCTAGTATTTTAGGAAAATGGGACGGTAGCATTCTGAAACGGCATTTTGCTGGTTACTTCACAAAAAGACCCGTTTTTTGCGCTCGGAAAATGGAAAAGGTCTTTTCCGTGCGACAAAAAGGAAAACTTCCTCCTGCAACATTGTTCTCCATACCAATGTCCACACACATGCATAATATGGGCACAACATCACAAACTATGCCGTGATCCAGCACATAACATCGGTCATTTGGACCGAAAGCCATGAAACCTCGAACATGATAGGTCATTTTGTGAAGGTTTTTTCGAAACATGATCAATATACCAAGTCTGGTATTTTTCCTTTCAACTATGTAACAAAATATGACACCAAGCGAAGGATTTTCATTGTTCGGATTTTTTTTGAATTTATTATGCCCGTTTTGAATTATCTGAATTTCTAACTATGGTCGAACCGGTGTGCATGAAGATAGGGGACGAGCATCGTTAGAACTTGCATTGGACCTCTGAAGAAACCACATATTGCGAGTCTAAAAATGATTTTTTCAAAAAATCACAGGCGATAGATCATGTACCTGTAGTACAAACCGGACCCACTTCCTGCCGATTCGGCAGACATTTGTCCTTTTTACCCGGGATGGACGAAAAGGTTTGAGATGTACCGGTTGGGAGATAGTACATGTAAGGTGGTCTAGTATTTTAGGAAAATGGGACGGCAGCATTCTGAAACGGCATTTTGCTGGTTACTTCACAAAAAGACCCGTTTTTAGCGCTCGGAAAATGGAAAAGGTCTTTTCCGTGCGACAAAAAGGAAAACTTCCTCCTGCAACATTGTTCTCCATACCAATGTCCACACACATACATAATATGGGCACAACATCACAAACTATGCCGTGATCCAGCACATAACATCGGTCATTTGGACCGAAAGCCATGAAACCTCTAACATGATAGGTCATTTTGTGAAGGTTTTTTCGAAACATGATCAATATACCAAGTCTGGTATTTTTCCTTTCAACTATGTAACAAAATATGACACCACGCGAAGGATTTTCATTGTTTGGATTTTTTTTGAATTTATTATGCCCGTTTTGAATTATCTGAATTTCTAACTATGGTCGAACCGGTGTGCATGAAGATAGGAGACAAGCATCGTTAGAACTTGCATTGGACCTCTGAAGAAACCACATATTGCGAGTCTAAAAATGATTTTTTCAAAAAATCACAGGCGATAGATCATGTACCTGTAGTACAAACCGGACCCACTTCCTGCCGATTCGGCAGACATTTGTCCTTTTTTACCCGGGATGGACGAAAAGGTTTGAGATGTACCGGTTGGGAGATAGTACATTTAAGGTGGTCTAGTATTTTAGGAAAATGGGACGGTAGCATTCTGAAACGGCATTTTGCTGGTTACTTCACAAAAAGACCCGTTTTTTGCGCTCGAAAAATGGAAAAGGTCTTTTCCGTGCGACAAAAAGGAAAACTTCCTCCTGCAACATTGTTCTCCATACCAATGTCCACACACATGCATAATATGGGCACAACATCACAAACTATGCCGTGATCCAGCACATAACATCGGTCATTTGAACCGAAAGCCATGAAACCTCGAACATGATAGGTCATTTTGTGAAGGTTTTTTCGAAACATGATCAATATACCAAGTCTGATATTTTTCCTTTCAACTATGTAACAAAATATGACACCACGCGAAGGATTTTCATTGTTCGGATTTTTTTTGAATTTATTATGCCCGTTTTGAATTATCTGAATTTCTAACTATGGTCGAACCGGTGTGCATGAAGATAGGGGACGAGCATCGTTAGAACTTGCATTGGACCTCTGAAGAAACCACATATTGCGAGTCTAAAAATGTTTTTTTTCAAAAAATCACAGGCGATAGATCATGTACCTGTAGTACAAACCGGACCCACTTCCTGCCGATTCGGCAGACATTTGTCCTTTTTACCCGGGATGGACGAAAAGGTTTGAGATGTACCGGTTGGGAGATAGTACATGTAAGGTGGTCTAGTATTTTAGGAAAATGGGACGGTAGCATTCTGAAACGGCATTTTGCTGGTTACTTCACAAAAAGACCCGTTTTTTGCGCTCGAAAAATGGAAAAGGTCTTTTCCGTGCGACAAAAAGGAAAACTTCCTCCTGCAACATTGTTCTCCATACCAATGTCCACACACATGCATAATATGGACACAACATCACAAACTATGCCGTGATCCAGCACATAACATCGGTCATTTGGACCGAAAGCCATGAAACCTCGAACATGATAGGTCATTTTGTGAAGGTTTTTTCGAAACATGATCAATATACCAAGTCTGGTATTTTTCCTTTCAACTATGTAACAAAATATGACACCACGCGAAGGATTTTCATTGTTCGGATTTTTTTTGAATTTATTATGCCCGTTTTGAATTATCTGAATTTCTAACTATGGTCGAACCGGTGTGCATGAAGATAGGGGACGAGCATCGTTAGAACATTGGACCTCTGAAGAAACCACATATTGCGAGTCTAAAAATGATTTGTTCAAAAAATCACAGGCGATAGATCATGTACCTGTAGTACAAACCGGACCCACTTCCTGCCGATTCGGCAGACATTTGTCCTTTTTACCCGGGATGGACGAAAAGGTTTGAGATGTACCGGTTGGGAGATAGTACATGTAAGGTGGTCTAGTATTTTAGGAAAATGGGACGGAAGCATTCTGAAACGGCATTTTGCTGGTTACTTCACAAAAAGACCCGTTTTTTGCGCTCGGAAAATGGAAAAGGTCTTTTCCGTGCGACAAAAAGGAAAACTTCCTCCTGCAACATTGTTCTCCATACCAATGTCCACACACATGCATAATATGGGCACAACATCACAAACTATGCCGTGATCCAGCACATAACATCAGTCATTTGGACCGAAAGCCATGAAACCTCGAACATGATAGGTCATTTTGTGAAGGTTTTTTCGAAACATGATCAATATACCAAGTCTGGTATTTTTCCTTTCAACTATGTAACAAAATATGACACCACGCGAAGGATTTTCATTGTTCGGATATTTTTTGAATTTATTATGCCCGTTTTGAATTATCTGAATTTCTAACTATGGTCGAACCGGTGTGCATGAAGATAGGGGACGAGCATCGTTAGAACTTGCATTGGACCTCTGAAGAAACCACATATTGCGAGTCTAAAAATGATTTTTTTCAAAAAATCACAGGCGATAGATCATGTACCTGTAGTACAAACCGGATCCACTTCCTGCCGATTCGGCAGACATTTGTCCTTTTTACCCGGGATGGACGAAAAGGTTTGGGAGATAATACATGTAAGGGTTCATCTTTAGTGCCGGTTGGAGAAACCAACCGCGACTGAAGGGATTGCGTCAGAGTGGGGTGAGTGTCGACATTATGTTGTGCGGCTTGTACCTTGTCCCGGATGGTGTCACCAACCGGGACTAAAGATGAACCTTTAGTCCCGGTTGGTGACACCAACCGGGACTAAAGATGAGTCAATACTAATAATAGGGGTGAGTGTCGACATTATGTCGTGAGTGTCGACATTATGCCGAGCTGCTTGTACTATAAATAGGCATCCTTGTGAGTCCAGTCCTCCAGCCAGTTTGAGGCATCTCCAAGATGGTTTTCGAGAGCAGGGACACCACTGCGGCCAGTTTCAGGGAGATGCCGACGGAGCCCAGTCCTCCGGTATCTCCTAGAAACTGGTCATAGAGGCACTCCCTAATATGTGAAATTAGTTAGCTCCGAGGCGTATTGATCTAGTTAGAGAAGTTACAAGCTGCAAGATGGTTTTCGAGAGCAGGGACACCACTACGGACAGTTTCAGGGAGATGCCGACGGAGCTCAGTCCTCCGGCATCTCCTAGAAACTGGTCATAGAGGCACTCCCTAATATGTGAAATTAGTTAGCTCCGAGGCGTATTGATCTAGTTCGAGAAGTTACAAGCTGCAAGATGGTTTTCGAGAGCAGGGACACCACTGCGGCCAGTTTCAGGGAGATGCCGACGGAGCCCAGTCCTCCGGCATCTCCTAGAAACTGGTCATAGAGGCACTCCCTAATATGTGAAATTAGTTAGCTCCAAGGCGTATTGATCTAGTTAGAGAAGTTACAAGCTGCAAGATGGTTTTCGAGAGCAGGGACACCACTGCGGTCAAGCAAAAAATAATAGGGAGATGACCATTTATATATATAGTACATCAATGACACATGAAACTATAGTTGCCGACCTTGACCGAGACGGAAAGAGCAACAAGAAAGCTTATTTTGAGCTCTCGGTCATTTCACCGAACACCTCTAGTGCATATGAAAAAAACACAAACTAGCACTCTTCACACCCTCTTGCTAGGCTCCAAAATGTGAAATAATGGAAGAGTGGGGTGTGTGTGGGCTGGGGTGGTGTCTTATATAGCCCCCCCTTTAACACCGGTGTTAAAGGGGGGGGCTTTCGCGGGTCAAATGACCAATGTTATGACCAATGTTAATACAAAATATGCAGCATTAAAATATGATTTGATCTAATAAAAATCATTTTTTAGATGCTTAATATTTCTTATGTTCAAAGTTTTAGGATTTAACAATTTATTTTTGTTTGAATTGAATAATCAAAATTTATATGTAAGTGCTTTAATTATTTTGAAAATTTTCATGTAAAGTAAATATAAAATGATTTACATGAATGAATAGAAATTATTTTTATGAAAATTATGATATATTATTCATATTTTTCTGAGTTGAAATGAAAAAGATATGAATTTTCTAAATTCATATCATATTTTTTGAATTAAAAATGCCCCTTTAATGCATGAAATAAATGCCCCACCTTTAACACCGGTTCCAGACAGGAACCGGTGTTAAAGGGTGGGGCATTTATTTCGTTTCCCGCGCGCACCACCCAGCCCCCCTTTAACACCGGTTCCAGCCACGAACCGGTGTTAAAGGGGGGGCTCCTTTAATGCCGCAGGGGCCACGCTGGTACGGCCCCCCCCTTTAACACCGGTTCGTAGAAGAACCGGTGTTAAAGCCCCTTTTCGGGATCAACAAAAGACCTCGTTTCCACTAGTGGTTCTCGGGGAGAGGAGAGGGGTCCCGGTTCTCCTTCGATGCATTCACCGGCGGGGAACCCGCCTCTCGCCCGCTCGCGCTCCTGAATCTCCTGTCCCTCTCCTTCTGTTTGGTGGATTTCGGTTGCGCTGGGCTCGGCTAGGGTTTTGTCCCCGGCCAGGGGAGGAGAGATTTGGGGGAATTTCTCTAGCTTGGCCTTGCTGCTACAATCGGAGGGGGCCGAATCTGTTCACCGTTCACCAGTTGTGTGTGTTGTGCTGCCTTGGCCGAATATTATTTTTCTGCTAGTGATTCGAGTGTTGTGCTGCCTTGTGTGTGCTGCCTTGGCCACACAACCTTTCATGCTTCTGTGCTAGTGATGCGAGTTCCTAGTGATTTACAGGGTGTTTGATTGGTGTATCTATTTTGTTCTGTTTTAGTTAGGTGGTGAACCGGTTATTATTTTATTATATAGGGTGTTTCTTATTCTAGCTATAGGCTTCTAGTCCTGCATATACCGTATCACTGTTTTTCTTTTGGCTGAACCATTTACAGGGTGTTTCTTGTTCTAGTTGTATTATATAGGGTGTTTCTTGTTCTAGCTGTAGACTTATTGTCTGGAAAATCAAGCTCAAGCTGCATCAGTACTCTTTGTTTATGTGTTAGGTAGAAGCTGTGCGATGTCTATGAGGATGCATGATATCATTTGCCTTGATCATATAAATTTTCCCTCATATGCAATGCATGATATAAAAGTGCAAGGTTGATACGGCATATGATGCTGATCAGGGTAGGGGAGGAATAGCTAGAGATACTACTGGAAAATGTATTGCTTGCGGATGAACAAATGAATGAGTTTGCTAGTTGATACATCAGTTTGCAACATTAGTTTGCTAGTTTGCTAGTTGATTCATATTCTTATGATAACTGCCTGGTGCCTAGTTTGCTAGTTGATGCATGTACTGATTCAGTTTTTTTTGTAGGTGACCATGGAGTCTCCGGGGGTCATCGAGCTTAGCTCGGATGACAAAGCTGTCATTACTGCGGAGAGAGCTGCTGCTCAGGCTAAGCGGCGTGCTAAGAAAGCTGCTGCGGAAGCCGCCGCTGCCAACAAGATTATCATGTGTCGAGGTAAAATCCTTTTCTGCCATTGTTCCTTTTCTTTATGTTTTACTTATGCAGTTTGCTGATTTGAAAATGTGCCTTTTTCTTTGCATGTAGGTCCCAAGTCAAAGGCAAGTGTCAGTTTTGATAAGTGGTGTGTGTATGGCAACAAGATTGCTTTGAAACACACACAGGTGTTGTTCATGAGGGAACTTGCAAAGAAGAAACCCACTCTACCAGTGTATGTATGCACTATGCAGCTAGCAAACACCGAGGAGCCAAAAGCTAAAATGGTAAACAATTGTTTGCACTATGTCCTTGCATTGCTCATTGCATTTGCTGATTGCTGATTGCATTGCTGATTGTATATTGCATTGTTGTTTGCATTGCAGTATTTCCCAAGGAACTTCACCAATACCAACATCAGGCCGTACAAGGACTTCCCATCAAAGCTGAGGGTCTTCTGCGGAGGCCGTGATCCCATAATTGTCTCCCTCATCATGAGCAAAGGGAAGGGTAAAGGAGCACAAATTACAACCCAATGGTCCCAAGTGGTGGCGGCGTCCAGGATGCATAAGGGCGATGTCTTCATGTTCCGTTTCCGCCACAGCCCTACCGACGGACTTAAGCTGGAGGTTAAGAAGGTCATGTAATCAGCTGGTTGTGTTGGTTGGTGCTGTTTTGTAAAAATGGTGCTCTAGGTTGCTGGTTGTGTTGTTATCAGGATGCTGTTGGTGCTACTTGTCCAGACTATGGAATGATCCTAGCTATCAGGTCCTAGCTGTCAGAATGCTTTTGGTCCTGTAATGTCCAGACTATGGATGGTCCTAGATATGAGGTTGCTCTTGGTTGCTAGTACTAGTATCTATGAAATGATTCTCAAACCTACTATTATCTATGAAATGATCCTTTGCATTGTGAAATGGTTGTGAAATGGTCTTTTGGTTGCTTTTGATCTGGTTGCATTGTGAAATGGTTGTGAAATGATCAGGTTGTAAATATGGTCCTGTGATCTATGAAATGATTCTCAAACCTACTAGTATCTATGAAATGATCCTTTGCATTGTGAAATGGTCTTTTGGTTGCTTTTGATCAGGTTGCATTGTGAAATGGTTGTGAAATGATCAGGTTGCATTGTGAAATGGTTGTGAAATGATCAACTTGCTTTGTTTTTAAATGGTCCTGTGATCAATATACAATGCTACTTGTATCATGTGATCAGATACCTAACAAGGTCACTTGTGTAGTGTGGTGGCAGTTGACGCTGCAATAGTAGTAGGAGGTCCTGGGCTCGATCCCCAGGCTTCACTATTTTTTCTTTTTTGGACAGATTCAGAACTCACAATGATATGCACTCAAAGATTCAGAAATAAAATCACAATGATCATCCAGAAGTCACAATGATATTCATAACTCATCCAGAAATTAAAATGACATGGTCATCCAGAAATAGTAGTACATGGTCAAGATTACAAGGCAAACAATAGGCAGAAATCACAATGCTCATCCAACTAAAAGGATCTTGCTCCTCACCACCACTGCTCCTGATCTGATATTGCTCCTCACCACCACTAGCATTTACAACAAAGAATAGCAATTTCCAGTGAGCCACTAGCAATGAAATAAAAAAGAAAAGATAATGGAGGATATAATTTACCTTGCATGTTGTTACTAATCATCATCGTCGAAATGCATCTGCTTTTTATCCTCACCATCGCTACAGTACTGGAGGACTGTGTCATCTACCATGTTTTCATCATCGCATTCATGGCCCTCCACTACCTCCTTCCTTCTTTTCCTAATGTTTTCTACGAATGAAGCATCAAGTAACACTCGTTCCCGTCTCCTTCGCAATCTAGTATGCACACCGGGTTCTTTCTCTTGCACTGGAACTTCCTAAGTGTTATCATCTTGGTATGTTAGACCACCACCACCATTGAGACCCTTCTCCATTTCAGTTTCTTTCACACTCCACAAATGTTTGTGCTGAAACTTTTGCACAACTTGCCAATTTCCACGCAAGTCGGTGTCTGGCACATAGAACACCTTTGTTGCTTGTGTCGTTAGAATACATGGATCACTCTTATACCAGCACCTTCCAGTGTTAATGCTTTTGAAGTGTCCGTCGTCTTGGATCCCTGTCTTCTTTCTTCCACCAAGATCAAACCAATCACAACGGAACAAGACGACCGATCGATGGACGCCTCTACTAGAGTTGTACTGGAGCCTTATGATTCTTTTAAGCTGACCATAGAAGTCCATCTCTTCACCATCATGGTCTCCTTCGGCAACTATTCCACTGTTCTGCGTGTTTCTATTTTTCTCGCGGTCAACTGTGTGGTAGCAGACACTGTCAACAATACATGCTGAATACAGCCTCACTCGCCTATCCGGCTCGCATGCCAAAGCAAAAATATCAGCACTGACCTTATTGTCCTCATGCAATTTTCCAATCTGCACAAATAAAGCAGGGTTAGTAACAAAAACACACACAAAAAAAACATGTGGCAATTGATTCCAAGACTAAAGATCTCACATGATTCTTAAACCACTTAGCAAATCCCTTCGCGAGCCATCTATCAACATTGATGCAGCTACCTTGCTTATTCAGCTCTATTTTGCACAACCTGCAATGCCAACAAAAACATAAAGTTAATTAAATCATCAGGCTTGCAAATGGGTTCCTTCCAACTCAATAAAAAAGATAAGGGTGCATGCACAAGAGATGACATACTCGATATACGGTAGAACCTCAGGGCAACTCCTTAGCACATACCAATGCATCTTGTCATATTCATCACCAGCCTCCGAGTACTCTGACCCTCCAAGAAGGTTTACACCATGGTTGAAAACAGAGACATCACCAACGTGCGAATCATCCCGCTCTCTATTTCTTCCCGGCCTATTGAATCTTGTTTCCAGATCGTCGAAGTACCTCGAGCAAAATGTAAGACACTCATCAACAATATATGCCTCGGCAATCGACCCTTCAGGCCTGGTGGTGTTTCGTACATAACGCTTAAATGTAAGCATCCTTCTTTCGACAGGGTACATCCAGCCGTATTGTACGGGGCCTCTAACCATTGCCTCTTTGGGTAAATGCACAGTCAAATGAACCATCACCGTGAAGAAGGCCGGAGGAAAGATATTTTCAATCTTGCAAAGGATAACTACGATTTCTTTTTCAAGTCTTTCAAGAACAGATAGCTTCAGTGTTTTGCCGCACAACTCTCTGAAGAAATTCCCCAGCTCAGCAGCTGCTTCATATATTTCTTTATCCAAAATTCCACGGAGTCCAGCCGGTAAAATCCTTTGAAGGAGGATGTGACAGTCATGAGTTTTTAGTCCCTAGAGCTTGCATCCATCAGGAGACACACATTTTGCTAGGTTAGCGGCATACCCATCTGGAAATCTCACCGCTCTTATAAATTCACAGAATGCAAGCTTTTCTTCTTTAGTCATTGTATACCATGCTTCTGGCATCTCAAACGAATCTCCACCTTCAACAGGCTGAAGATGCAAATCTTTTCTTATGCCCAAGTCTTCCAAATCAAGCCTAGAGTTAACTATATCCTTTGACTTCCCGTCGATGTTCATAAATGTGCCAAGCAGATTATCACATATGTTTTTCTCGTTATGCATTACATCAAGGTTGTGCCTCAACTTGAGATCTTCCCAGTAAGGGAGGTCCCACACAATAGCCCTCCGGTCCCAACATTGTCCATCCTCACGCTTCCTTTTCTTCTGATGTTTTCCAGGTCTCACATCTTTCACATTGTGAAGTTGTTGCTCGAGCTCTTCTTTAGTGAACTCCGCCGACTGGTCACGGGTTTCAGTTTTTCCATTGAAATCTTTGCTTTTCGCCAAGGATGGTGGCGGGGAAGAAAACGGCGCCCCCCGGTCCAACATATCTTGTTCCTTATTCTTTCCGATCACGGATCCTTGTCACAACGCACACATGCTTGATAACCAGACGTGAGCCTCCCCGACAAAGTGTGCAGCGCTGGGAAATCATGGATACACCATATTACCGCAGCACGGAGATCGAACTTATCAGGACTCAGGGCATCATAGGTACGGACACCCTTCCAGAGTTTGAGGAGATCTTCTACTAGGGGCTCCATAAAGACATCAAAATCCTTTCCTAGAGATTTTGGACTGGGGATTAGCAAAGCCATCATGAAGTTGGACTGCTCCATACATGCCCATGGTGGAAGATTGTACGACACAACAAATACCGGCCACATGCTATATTTCGAGCTCATTCCAAATGGATTAAAGCCATCTGTGGCAAAGGCCGAGTCTGATGTTCCTCGCATCGGCGGCAAACTCTTTATGTTTATCATCAAAATCTTTCCATGCCTTTCCCTCGGATGGATGGCTAAGTTCATTATCCTCGGGTTGCCGCTTTAGCTTGTGCCACTGTACATCCTCCGACTGTTGCTTCGAAATGAACATCCTCTGTAGCCTTGGAATCACAGGAAAGTACCTCAACACCTTCTCTGGTATCTGCTTCCTCCCATCCGCATCTTTCCACCTTGAGGCATCACATTTCGGGCACCTGTCATGCTTGGCGTACGTGTTCCGAAACAAGATACAGTTGTTCGGGCAGACATGGATTGAATCATAACCAAGCCCCAATCTACCAATTATACCCAATGCTTCTTCATAAGATTTGGGAATTGCACTTTTAGGGTATTGGATGGTCAAGATACGGAGTATTGCGTTGAAGGCAACATTGCTGATTCGGTAGAAGGACTTGACATGGAGTAACTTCACGGTAAAAGAAAATCTGGACAAAGTCGCACCGTCACTAGATGCGTGCTTGGCCTCCTCTATCAGCTCGGCATAGATTGTATGCTCTCCAGCACCTTGCGGTTCAGACTCGTACAAATCCCTAAACAGATCAGGGATTATATCATCCTCATAGCAATCCTCTGCCTCCAAACCAACATCCTCTTGCGGAACACCATATTGTACAAACTCACCGCCATCATCAACATGATCTACGCCTTCACCAGGTTTAGGTTCAGCTCCGGGTTCTGGATGTAAAGGCTCTCCATGATGGATCCACCTATCATACGTGCATGCCATCCCACGCATTAGCAGATGAGCCTCTACATTTGGTAGAGTTTGTTCAACACGATTCATACAGCTGGGACATGGGCATAAAATTTGAGCATCATCGGGAACACTTTTACGAACAAATCGCATGAACTCATCCACTCCCCTTAGATGCTCATAAGAAAGCCTTCTAACTCCTTTTGTTATCTAGCTTTTGTCCACCTGCAAAAGACCAAAAATGTTGCAAGTTAGAATTGCACTGAAGTGTACACACTAGCTAGCAGAAATTAAACCAAAACCTAGATAAGCTCCAACAATATAGTTCTATGCCTACATCTAGCTAAAGGCAAAAAAGACCTGAAGGTTTGGGCTTGAATTGATTCTAAACATCATCTGAAAATATGGATTTTGAAACCCTAATGAAACCAGGCTCTGAAATTAACAGGGAAGTATATCAACAGGGGAGAGAGGAGAGGGTGCTAACGATGTCGACTGCTGCAACACCTCCTCCAGTCACTACCGCCGGAGCCCCTCCGCCGGCCACGACCGTCGCAGCCCCTTCACCGGCCACCTAGCCCAGACCCCTGCGTGCGCCTCAGCCCCTCCGCCGGCCACTACCGCCTCTTCCCCTCCGCCGGTCCGCCGTTCAGCGTCGCCCCCGCCGCCGCCGGTCCGCCGTTTAGCGTCGCCCCGCCCACCGCCGGTCACCACGAAGGGAGCTGTTCTGTTCTGTGTGGTAAGGTTCGGTTCAGTGTGGTCATGTTCTGTTCGGTTATAGTAATAGTATACATAGAGTTGTTTATACATTATTTGCAACAACACAACTATAGCATAGTGGTTAAGACAGCTGCCTCACATCGCTAGGTTGTGGGTTCAAGTCCCAGCTAGTGCAATCTTTTTTGCCTAACAATATTATCTAGGCCAAAGAAGCTGTTGGGCCTGACCTGGAAGAATCGGCCCATCCAGGCCTGACCTAAAAAATCCCTAAATCCCTAGCACACAACTAACACTAACAACCCCTCTCCCCCAAAAAAAAATACCACGTAAGAGCGACACGTGGATCACATTGAGGAGGTGGCAGCACAGTCATCCTAGTGCTTAACATACTACGACGTTATTATAGCGTCATAAGTGACTATGACGATTTTATATCGTCGTAGTATGCTCCAAACAAGGCCCCAAACAGTACACACCAGCTTATGACGATTTTGTGTAAATAATTTAAGACGTTTTTGGGACAAATCGTCATGCATTTGCTATCCTTTGCCCCTTCCAAACAGCTCATGACCATCTGCAGCAAGATCATCATAAATTTATGACGATTTCTTTCGGGGTCACTCTCAAAAGGTCATAGTATAGCACATTTCTTGTAGTGGGTAGAGGTGTCGAAATGCAATGGTCCCGATAATGGGTTGTGTCCGTTATGTGGGACGCCGGAGACGTGCACCCACATTATGTTCATATGCCCTGCTGCTCAGTTTCTATGGAAATTTATCCGAAAAGCGCTGGGGCCTACTTGGAAAGCCCATGACCTCGACGAGTTTCTAGAAACAGAGGCGAACCGTACTGGTAGATGGCACCACCTTTTTTGGTTGGTGTTTGCGGCCATCTAAACTATGCTGATGGCTAAGCTGTCGGCGTAGCCGTCTATGTCGAAGATATATTAGTCTAGGCCAACGTTGTATTACGCTGACGGGCTACGCCGACAGCCGCCGTCGGCATAGACCTATGCCGACGACAATTTGGCCTATGCCGACGACTTCTGGCCGTCGGCGTAGTGACGTGTTCCTGTAGTGGGAGTTCCTACACCTAAAAAAGTATATGGGACGGAATACAAACCTTTAAAAGAGGACATATCTGGAGAGTTGGGTATTAATATTTGGAGTGGTCCGTAGATTCCTAGTAGTCCTACTCGAAAAATTGCTACAAGGAGAGGCAATATCGTGTGTACCAAAGTTTTTGAACTCATTAACCAAGAGAGTGAAACTTGGGAAACTTGGGAAATTGATACGGGGAAATTCTATGGCCTATTGATGCATAAAGGATTTTGAATATCGCGTTTGCTAGGAGTATGATGTAGGATTTTGAATATCAAAGATCCACTGTTGGAGGGCACTACTAGGTGTGATTCCTTGCAACGGTAGTGTTCTTGTTGCAAATCGCCATATGCAACATATATAGTTCTCAATGTCAGTTATTATGCAAAATGTCATGTGAGAGTGTTCGTCACGCCCTTTTTCTGTGTCCAAGAGTGAAGGAAATATATATGAGTTATGCTTGGCATGGACCGTCTTACATCGCATGTATGCTCTTTTGACACTAATAAGGGCTCCACGGTATTGGAATCTTTGCTACGACGCAGCCTATTGCAGTGTTGGCGATAAACTACTCAAGGGAAAAAAAAAGAGAGGAGCTAGTCGGTGTCGCTAGGCATGGGTGGACGAAGCCGAGGGAATTTTTTCGTTCAGCTCAATGTCGATAGTACTGGCTTTGATATGGATACAGGCACAGGGAGTACCTGTGCTATATTTTGAGGGATGAGAAGGGCTTTTTCTTGGTTGTGAGTTGTTGTGGAATTCCATTGGACGAACGACACTTATTAGATTATACGGGAGCAAACGACACTTATTAGATTATAGACATGGACGACTGATTTTAGCTGGGTTCATTGGCTGCAATCACATTGATGAAGTGAATTCAGACTATCTGAATGTGGTTGAGGTAATGCAGCTTGGAAGCAATTCTCTTGGACCTGTATAGCAGCCATATACGAGGAATGTACTACTACTCTCTATTGTAAATTTGTATATGTTTTTTTTCCCACTGTCTTAGAATAGAAGACAGTTGCCGCTGATACTTTAGCTAGAAAATCTGAAGAAGAACCGCACCACCGTGCGGTACGGTTGTCTCGAGGAGCACGGAGAGTGGGAGAGATAGTGCGCGGCCAGTTGTTGTGGTTAGCCACGATGGAAGGGTGTATTAAGTATTCAACGCGTGAATATACTAAAGGCCCACGCATATAGGCTGCCGCCATTATTTTAGTTTTTTGCTTGTATTACCGGACAATAACGTGCAATTTTTCTTTTGAGTTCGTGATCTCGATCGTAAGGTGATCATATATATATATATATCGCTATTTTATTTATTTTTGCGGGTAACCCATGATCGTAAGGTGATCATATATATCAATATTTCTAATGCCCTGCACCCATGACGTTCGGTCATTCGCTCATAACAAAAGCTCTAGTCAATAATATAGCGTGGGGTGATCGAATGTTCCGGTATGTCCTATATCGTTGTGGTTCGTGTTGATAGAACTCCCACATATATACTCCCTCCATTTTATAATATAAGAAGTTTTAACTTTGTGAAGAAAATATATTTAGACTATCTTTAGTGTGTACTTAGGTTCATAGAGGTTCACTTCAAACCTACATATACATTAAAAAGGATTTAGATGTATTTTTTTTATAAAACTAAAACATCTTATAGAGAGAATATTTCCCTTGATATCTAGAGGGATCCCTTGACTGGAACATAGCTGTTCAGCTCAGTTAGGCAGTATGCAAAGCACTATCGTTATAGTACAGTATGGACCGGGCAATCGCACATGACTGAAATCGTACATACTCCCTCCGTTTCAGAATATAAGATGTTTTAGTTTTGTGAAGACAATGAATTTAGACTTGTTTTTGTATGTAGGTTCACTCAACTTTGGGATAAATCTATATACTAAAAGAAGTCTAGATTCATTTTCTTCACAAACCTAAAACATCTTATATTTTGAAACGGAGGGAGTATATCTCACGCGATTAATGAAACCTTCACTACGTGAGGTAGACGAAGTTCCAGTTGTTTACACACGACTTTCTAAACCGTGTGTGAAGTGTCCAGCTTCACACATAAGTTTGTTATCATGCTTCGACTGCGCGTGTCCGTCTGTGCAATATCCGACGTGTCCGTCTGTGCAATATCCGAAACGGTCTGTAATATTCTGTCATTTGAGTTTTTCTTATTCCCCACACAGTTGGGGTAACCCAATCATCTGCTTTGGTCAATATATCCCACGCGGTTTTAATTTAGTTTTCTAACTAACTGTGTGTTTGTCTATGTTGTCATATATATGTGTTTTCCATTTATATAAGCTGGGGCTACACGTCCTACTAGAAATTTCATCCAAATACACTAGCAAATATCAGCTTTTTCGTGTCCCTTATTAAACTTATGTCATTTGAAAATTTTAAAATAATTTTTGGTTCACAATGTTGGAAACGATTTATTATACCAAGATGCACCTACATATCAATATCATAATCTATGACGTATGTAGTTATGGCCATGATTTTGGTCATTTGGCTTGAAACATAAAATTGTCATGCATGTTAAGCCATATAACATAATACTTGTTCAACATGTTCATTGAAACGAGTAGACGTAACAGGGCACTACGCGCCGAGATTTTAATTACTTTTGTGTTTTCTTTTTTTATTTTGATTTTTTATGAAATAGGGTCTGAATGTGTTAGAGTATGTCACGGTTTGGCAATATTACGTAGTTTAAGTTTATAATCCAATTCTATCTCTAGTAGTCTCTTGCCCCCAAGTCTTCTAGTACTATATAAACAGTCCAAAGGCTCACGATGTAAACACAACAATCAATATCAATACAATCTTTACTTCCGCAATCTTTCATGTTATCCAAGCGGTTCGCTCCGCCTAGGGTTTAGCCACCTCTTTCGTTACGTCGCCCCCGGGAAGATCGTTCTCCGCCGGGGGCCAGGCAACAGTAGATTAGATCTTACTTCGCCAAAATTTTCTCGCCGGCCGCTTGACCGGTGTTTCTTCTTATTTCGCCGATCATATATCGGATTGCGTCGTCCACAGCCGCATGTCGTCACGCGCCTCTACTTCAACCTCGGCGTCGACGCATCTCCGGCTCCATCATCATCGACCGCGTCGGATCGTCTTCACCAACATCAACCGGGACGCACGTCCCAAGTACGTGTCTCGCCGTCAACAAAGGGTTGCACCTTCATCACTCGTGGTCATCATCGCCGACAACCATCTACACCAACAACATCGCCACATCGTCGCCGCCACCACCACCAATCGTGGTCATCGTCAATGCCAACAAGTTCTTCTCCACGAGTGACGCCGCGCTTATACAAGAAGAAAATACGGGTATAATCCCCAAAATCGACTACCGCAATAACTCAATCGCCATCGACATCTTCATCCACCATGACCTTGCCGCCAGATTCGCAGTCTAAATTTTTATTTGCACAAGTTTATGCTCAATTTTCTTCTTGCAGCCACTTCGTCTACTCCGACATGGCGGACAACTTCTACACCGACCGTTTACGGAAAATTTTCTTTGCTCATCAATCCGGCTCTGGCACACATGGCTCATGGTGGACCCTGTCTTCGCACGTCCGGTATCGGTAACACCGACGCATGCCTTCGTCCCCGGCACGCTCTCGAGTCTGGCAAGCTCGACATTGCGGGTCGAGCTACTTCTCAAACTACGTCTACCTCAACCACTACGGCGAATTCTCTAGGCTCAACGACGACATCGACCACAACACAACATCATCAACGTCATCGACTTCATCAACGGCGACAACTTCACCAACGACACCATCAACCACCACTACAGCGCCTCACTTTCGGCTACATCGACATCGGCATCCACCGACATCCTCTCCAATCCACGACTTCGGATTATGCTCCAGTCAGACCGTTCGTGATGCTCCTGATGTTCGCGTCACTACCGATCCAACTACGGGGGGTATTAGAGTATGTCATGGTTTGGCAATATTAGGTAGTTTAAGTTTGTAATCCAATTCTATCTCTAGTAGTATTCTTTCCCCCAGTCTTCTAGTACTATATAAACAGCCTAAGGGCTCACGATGTAAACACAACAATCAATATCAATACAATCTTTACTTCCGCAATCTTTCAGAATGAAAATTCATAGTAAGAAATTGAACCTTTGAAAACTATCCGTAGTTTTCTATTCAGTGACTACACTTCAATACCATCAGTTGATTCCCTGGAAATTTTGGAAGCAACCTATCATAGAGTTTCAACTGAAATTTGACATGCCTTCAGTAAATCTATTCCATACATAAAGTCGTTCAAGTGGTGAAATTAGTTAAAAATCTAGGAAAAATAAAAAATCTCCCTATGCAATAACCATATTTGTCATAACTTATGACAATTATCCCATATTAGGTAGATGGGTATTATTTTTCATGGCGGGCAATGTTTTCAAGGAGAGCTTCGAGATTTGTTGAGAAAGAAATATCACTTTCCAATCTTCAATTCTAAAAATGTTATTTCTAAAATATGTAGGAAGAATATGGTTCAAAACAACATCATATCAAACGGAGAATTCCCAAGTTTTATGATCTTTCAAGATTTTTAGCTTATTTGTCCCAAGAAATCTTGTCAAATTTGAACTACGGGCTTGTTCGATTCAAATTATCTAGTCAAATTATTTGAGAATAGGAAAAATGCAGGAATATAATAGCATGACACTTGGAATCCTATAGGAATGAAAAATGTTGGAATTCGTAAAATATGCTATTTGATTTTGTTGAAATTTATAAGTGGATTGCCTAGCCCTTTACATAAGTTCGGACTTTTGGTTGTGTAGGCTAATGCATGAAGCTTGACAGATTGCACCGTAGAAAATTTCAGTAGGATTTATGTACATGTCATAGTTGTCATGAACACATAGAAATTTTTCCAAAATGTCTCACCTCTTGTAAGAAATCCCATAGGATTGTAGTGTAGGAAATAAATGCAAAGGAATTTTTAAGGATTCATATCTTTGAAATAAACGGACTCTATAGGAAAAAATTCCTATGGACTGGAATATATAAAGTTCTTTTAAAAATACTTTGAATCAAACATGCCCACAAGCAGATGGAGTAATAGTTTTAACAATTGCTATATACATGATGAAGTTTATATGATTTGCATGCTCGAATTATCCATCTGCATGAAAAAATGAAGATGACCGACGGATTAGCCATCGTACACACATCGGACAAGGAATGTCGTGTGGATAGAAGTTTCGGTACTTTTTTAGGCCAGGGTGGAAGCGGGCGAAGTGCTCGAATGCAAGGCCATGCTCTGGTGGACGCCAAAGCATATTGATGTGTCTCATCGCCTTCGATACATGTTTTTTTTCGATTCTTCCTATAGTACTTATGTACAGTATATTGCAGAGGAGGCACGTCTGCAGCGAGCTGGTCCGGACATGAGCCACGATGTAAATCGACACTAAATTTTGGTGTGATATTGACGGGATCTTCTAGTTTAAAATTTTAGGAGAATATTTGCAGAATCCTCTCTTCTACCTTTCCAGAAATACAGTTGTTCCCGCATCGCTCTGGAGATGCTTGTTAACTGTATACATAACCAGACGGGCTTCTTACTCAAGCCTCATCCTCGAACTCTCATTAGCCGATGTCCACCTCGCCAGGGTCTCCTCAGCGACGCCGTCATCCACGCTACCGTCGCTACATCGTAGGATCTTCTTCCCCTGTTCCACAATAGAGTATTTGTTTCTCTGAATCCCTGGTCCACCACCGCAATAGAGAGATGCATAAACCACGTGACCCTCACTAGAGTGGTGTTTTAAACTCGACGGTACTAAAATGAAGATTGTTGCACACTTTCTGTGCTCACTTTCCTTATACATTTTACTTCTAAATGTAGTTCATCGCTTCCTTGTAGTGCCTTCTCATTGCCAATTTTTTATAATGCATGCTAGCTATATTGTACTGCTCACTGGTAGAAAACGCCCCATGCGTCCCGGTTGGTAAGGGCCATTAGTCCCGGTTGCCCAACCGGGACGGGGGCATCGGAACTAAAGCTCCAACCATTAGTCCCGGTTGCCCCACCAACCGGGACAAATGGGGGCACACGTGGCGGCATCAGAGCGCGAGGGGGGTGGAGCATTAGTCCCGGTTCGTAACACGAACCGGGACTAATAACCTGCTGCCGCGGCAGAGATTTGGCCCATTTCTCTGCCGCGGCAGAGAATTCATTTTGGCACATTTTGTTGCCGCGGCAGCATTTTCGCCATTTTTTGTGCCGCGGCAGAGAATTCATTTAGGTTGTTTTATTGTTTATTTAGTGTTTTGCACTTATCAATGAAGGAACCTTATATTACACAAGATCATCATGACAACATTACATTCAATACACAGATCAAGTTCATGCACTACATACAAAAGTTGCTATTCGATGCTACCGGCCAATTTCTTGAAAGTTGCTATTTTTACAATTCCTATTGTCTATACACAGCCGAGTAGTATTCCCCTTGTGTGTTTAGTACTTCTGCATCCAAGAATCCCGCCAATTCCTCCTGTATTGCTCGTATGCGATCCTTTGGCAGAAGACCGTCCCGTAGACGTTCGATCTGATTTAAAAAAGGAGTCAGCCTATATGAATATGAAACTAAACACAATTTGATTGTAATTAAAAACTATAGAAATTTTTTACATACGTGGAGTTGCTCTAAATTCCTGCCCTTCTCATCGCACGTCTGCCGGATGAACTCGCATACATAGTATCCACATAGATTGTTACCTGGTCCCTGCGTCAGGCACTTTACGACAACAGAGTTCAATCAAAATAATAATCAATCATGATAATAACTGTATCAAAACTAGAATCAAAGAGATGCGCGGATATAGCTAGTGGTGCTTACATCTAGTGGTTGAAATGTAAGCTCCTCTTTCCAAACACCCCTAGCCTTCTTGGTGAACCGTTTCCAAGCGCTGCCCGGCGTAGAAAACGAATAAAATAAGTTATTAAGTACTTGATATCATAAAATTCACGAACGTTGCCGATATAGTGTCGTAATGATTAGAATTACCGCTGGAGAAGTATCTGCATGTCCTTCCACGTCTCAAGGGGTTTATGTTTCGAGTCCATGACTAGTACACGCCCTTTGTCAAGTTGAATGATTAACAGAATATAGTGGTACCTGCGAATGCAAAACTAATCAATTATATACTTAACATCGAGTAAGCGGAATAGAAAGTGTATACAAGACAATAACACTCACTGGAAGTTGTAAGAAAATAGTATTTCCCTTTTGGTTTCTTGAAACCTTAACGCGTGTACTATATTATTCTCCGTATCCTGGGGGCTTATTTTGAGATTAGCTTCATGAACCCAATATGGGTCAATGAAGCCAATGTCATAGATTTGTCCTCTGCTGCATTCGAGAATCTTCATTCTGCATATTAAAGTATGATTGTATACATGCAATAAACAAAATATTATAGATGGAGACTAAATTAATTACAGAATTAGTACTTACAGACAATAGGCACTCATGAGAGATTTGTCCAAGGCATCTTGATTGAATAATTGAAATAGTTCATCAAATTCAATGGATATCATGTCATCGTTTTCTTTCCCATGATGCTTTTTTGTAACCCTCAGCACTATCCAGTTAGCCCCGGCCCTTGTGGCATGCATGTACCAGTTATGCAATCTTCGCATTTTTGTTGGAAGATTGTTTACCTCCTCAGGTTTGACGAGAGGTTTTCCGTACTGGTATTGGTATGCTACTTCACTCACGGGGAAGAACTCTAACTGGGATAAGTACTGGGCAATACTCATACCTTGAGCAGCGGCAGATTCTCCGTATTGTGCAACTACCTCTGGATCATACTGCTCTTCGGCCCCATATTTGCTCGACCCCACATTGGTTTGAGAAATCACCTTGAGAGGGGCGCAAGTCTGTTTTGCTTGTTCTCCGAGCTGGGCAACAGATTTCCCGCTTGCATCAGTACTGCTCTTCGAGGCTTTTTGTGCTGCATGTGACTTGAGAATAGAACGCTCATAGTCTGATGACAGCTTTGGCTCGGGTTGATGAAGAGTCTTTATCATTTTCAACACTTTGGCTTTTTCTTCTTTTGTGCTGGGGAACTCTGGCTCTTTCGGCCGCCTCGGCTTAGCGAAAAACGCTGTCGTTTCCGCATCAACGATCGTCGCAGTCTCCTCTTCAGTACAGTCATAAGCTCTCTTGGGAGGAACCGTTGGTACTTTTGGAAGAGGCTCTTGTTTACGTTTCGGCGATCGCTTACGACGCACAGTAGCGGTACGCTTACGCTTTTTATCCTGAGGCGCCGGCGATGGCTCCCGCGGCGATGGCTGCACCGGAGATTGGTGAGGCGACGGAGCCAGGTGAGGCGACGAAGACGGCTGCCGCGGCGGCGACGACCTCGCTGGAGACGGGGTAGTGAAGATCCAAAACCTCAAAGGTGGGCATGATTTCATCCACGCCGACAACAGCGTAGCCCTCTGGAACCGGACGACTGTGGTAAGTTGGTGTGGGTCCAATTGGTAAGGCATAGCCGACCGCCACCTTCATTGATATGTTCACAACTTTGACATGTAGCTCGCAGTGTGTCATCTCTGTGATATCATCCACTGGGTAGCCAACAGGAGCCATCGTCGGTGCATCATCGACATCGCCATTGTCATCACCCGGGACCTCGGTGGAAGCCACATTGCTTTTTCGATTATTCGATAGGCCGGTAGCATCGAATGCAGTGTGCTGCTGAGATGGGGCGCCGGTAGTACTTTGCTCTTTAAGTGAGTTAATTTCATCTTGTTGTTGCTTTAATCGTTCTTCAATTAAACGCATTCGCTCTTTCTGACTTTCTGCTTCAACTGCCGCCCTGTCCTTACTCCTCTGACGGCTTCTATCAGGATATTTCTTCCTCTCTTCGGGAAACCCAGTCCTCCATGATTGGGAGCCTATTGTGCCTCGTGTTCGTCCATCATGTTCCTTATTTCCAAGGGCGAGTGTGAGCTCATCATTCTCTCTATCGGGAATGAAGTCCCCATCTTTAACAGCCTTTACTGCTTTTCTCATCCTCTCGATTGGCAAGGGGTCTTCTTTATGTCGTATGGTATATATACACCTCCCTTCCGAGTCCAACGTGCCCCCATGCCCGTAAAACCAATTCCTTGCACGTTCTACCCAATCGTCTGTCTCTGGGGTGATATTTTTATCACGCAGTTCCTGCTCAAGTTTCTCCCACTTAGGAATGCCAGCCCTGTAGCCACCTTGCCCCATAGTATGGTGATACTTCTTGTTAGAAGCATTCAGCTTATTCGTTTCAGACATTTTCTTAGCTTTTTCTGATTTCTTGTATTCCACAAACTCATCCCAGAATTGTTTTATCTTCTCAAACCGAATATTCTTGAAATCGGGAGTCTTCTTTTCCACGACATAGTCAAGGTGCAATCTTTTCTTCCAGTTGGTGAAACACTGGGCCATCTTCTTCAAAGCCCACTCCCTGACCTTAGCCTCCATGGCTCTCCCATGTTGTAAGGCGTCCTCAACTGGATCCTCCGCATTTGGATCCAGCTCTATCTTCGGTAGTTTGAAATTAACCATGAGCCTCTTCCACAGTAAATCTTTGGCGTGGTTAGGGACAAATAAACATGTTCCCTCTTCATCCGCATTAGCAGGCCTATTCCAATTTCTAATGGTGATCGGGATTAAGTCCCTAACGATTACTCCGCATTGTGCCACAAATTTGGTTGCGACAACTTCGGGAGCTGTCGGTCTGCCGTCTACAGCGACATCTTCGATCCTGAACCTCTCATGGTCTTCCAACTTTTTGGTTGGGCCTCGTCCGCTCTTTTCAGTAGATTCCTTCGATCCGGAGGGATAAAAGAAGAAAGATCGCCGTTACTATTTCTATATAGATAGCAGATGATTAATTAATGAATTGATTTATATTACATGCACCTTGCCGGAGCGGTCGTCTTCTCGATTACACAAGGCATCGCCTTCTCCCTCGCGGAAGGCAACACCATCAACCTCAAACAAGTTGTCTACTCCGGTAAAAAGAGGATCACCCTCACCGGAGTTGTTCAGAAACGTTGATACGTCTAAATTATCTTCCCCACGGATCACACCTTAGATCAACTCTTCCTTTTCTTCGTCTCTGACGTGTGGGTCCATATTTTCTGCATAGGTGGAAAAACGAATAAGTCAAAGCGGCTAAAGGAGAAAGTTAAGGAGAAACCCTAATATATACATACACAATAATAAAAATGAAGAGAAACCCTAAACCTAGCTACAAAAAGGAAACTGTGTAGTAGATAGGTAACTCTAGCTAAAATCAACTAAAATCAATATTCCGGAGTTCCGAGGGGTGTAAAACCTAGTTCGGAGAAACCTCAGATGCATATGAGAGGGGAACATGAGTGTAAGGCTACAAAAGGGAAACTATCCAGCAGATAGGTAACACTAGATACTAACAAAATACCATATTGGAATCGATCTCGATCTCGATATCGTATTCTACCGAGAAGAACCAAATCACCGGAAAGAAAGGGAAACAATCAACACATGGCATCGATGCAATGCTCAAGCAATGATGATGATACGACAAGTTAATGCGCATTGGAATGTAACCCTAAAGCATGCTCGACAAGTTAATCGGGGTTCCGAGGGGCGCAAACCCTAACTCAAGGAACTCCGGAATCACCTGTTAGGGTTACTAGGGTGTTCTAATTAAAATTGTTATTTAAGTTGTTGAACAATGCATGATTATGGCATAGATAGATAGTTCTCATTTTTCTGAACATTTTGGTATATTATTTGTATTTTTCTGAATTACAGATTAAAAGTTATTGAATTTACAAGTTTTATTCAAATTCTGAAATTATTAAATCAAATGTTTAAACCTTTTGCACCATAGTATGACAGGGATAATGATATTACAAGTTAATTTGTATTAAAAAGTAACCCTAAGACATGCTCGGCAATTTAAACGGGGTTCCGAGGGGTGAAAACCCTAACTCGGCGAAACTCCGGAGTATATGAGAGGGGTTGATTTTGTTTTCTAATTAAACTTGTCTTGAAAGTTGTTTAACAATGCATGATTATAGGTTAAATAGTTAGATCTCATTTTTCTGAACATTTTGATATATTATTTGTATTTTTCTTTGTTATAAATAATTAATTATTGAATTTACAATATTATATCAATTTATGGATTTAATTAAACCATTTCTGAATTTAAACAAAACAGAAAACAGAAAACATTTTTGCTTAGACACATGGCTCTCAAATTTCTGAACATTTTGATACATTATACATATTTTTATGATTAAATATGAATTAGTTATTGATTTTACAAAATTATATTAATTTCTGCTATTTTTAAACATTTCTGAAAAGGATTAAGCCATTACTGCATCACCCTGACGTCCTCAACCCTATCCCTAACTTTCTACACCGGGGCTGCTCCTACCCACAACCACTGACTAGGGGGCCCTAGGCCGATCTGGGTCCACCCCGTGGCCACGTAGGCGCCACGTCAGACGCGGCGGCGCGGGAGGCGTCAGGCGGTGGTCGCCGGCGACGATCTGGGCCACCCCACCGCACCGCACTGCACCGCTGACGCCGCCGCCTCACAGCTGACGCCGCCGCCACACATCTCGCGCCGCTGTCGCCGCCGCCGCACATCTGGAGGAGGGGGAGGACAGAGGCATGATGGAGAGGGGGAGGACGGAGGCAGGCCGTACCTTCTGTCGGCCGATGACGACGCGCGGCAACGGTCGTTGGAGGTGGTGGCGACGGACATCGTTGGGCAGCCTGACGGCGGGGCGGCGGCGCGGGAAGCTTGACGAAGCGGCGGCACTGACGACCACGGGCAGCTGACGGTGAGGCGGCGGCGCAGGCAGCCTGACGGCGTCGGGGGCGGCGAGCTCGGGCAGCCTGCCGGCGTCGAGGGCGGTTGTGCGCGCGTCGGTGAAAGCAGAGAAGTGATGGGGAAGGGAAGAAGAAGAAGAAGAAGAGGCGCCCAGTTATAACCAAAGGACCTTTAGTCCCGGTTGGTGGCTCCAACCGGGACTAAAGGGTCATACGTCCCGGTTGGAGCCACCAACCGGGACCTATACTCCAATATTTTCAGCTTGGCGCGCAGGGGCTCTTTAGTCCCGGTTGGTGGCTCCAACCGGGACATATTCCCCTGTTTTCAAAAAATTTCAGGTATTTTCTCTCTGTTCCCGCCTTATTTTTTATTTTGGGGTTTAAATTTGTATTGTTTTTTAAATGATAATTAATTTGGAATTTAGAAAAACTTTAAACATAAGAAGTGTTTGGATTTGAATAAATAATTCAAAAACATTTTTTGTTTAAAAAAATAATTAATGTAACCATTTAAAATATGAACCATTTACAATTAAAAATGAATTAACTTATTTTTTTTAATATCAATTTGGAATTTAGAAAAACTTTAAACATAAGAAGTGTATGGATTTGAATAAATAATTCAAAAACATATTCTATTTTAAAAAAATTAATGTAACCTTTTAAAATGAATTAACTTATATTTTTGAATATTAATTTGGAATTTAGAAAAATTTTAAACATAAAAAGTGTTTGGATTTAAATAAATAATTCAAAAACATTTTCTGTTTTAAAAAATAATTAATGTAACCATTTAAAATATGAACCATTTACAATTAAAAATGAATTAACTTATATTTTGTTAATATCAATTTTTAAAACAACCCGTTTTTTGCGCTCGGAAAATGGAAAAGGGCTTTTCCGTGCGACAAAAAGGAAAACTTCCTCCTGCAACATTGTTCTCCATACCAATGTCCACACACATGCATAATATGGGCACAACATCACAAACTATGCCATGATTCAACACATAACATCGGTCATTTGGACCGAAAGCCATGAAACCTCGAACATGATAGGTCATTTTGTGAAGGTTTTTTCGAAACATGATCAATATACCAAGTCTGGTATTTTTCCTTTCAACTATGTAACATAATATGACACCACGCGAAGGATTTTCATTGTTCGGATTTTTTTTGAATTTATTATGCCCGTTTTGAATTATCTGAATTTCTAACTATGGTCGAACCGGTGTGCATGAAGATAGGGGACGGGCATCGTTAGAACTTGCATTGGATCTCTGAAGAAACCACATATTGCGAGTCTAAAAATGATTTTTTCAAAAAATCACGGGCGATAGATCATGTACCTGTAGTACAAACCGGACCCACTTCCTGCCGATTCGGCAGACATTTGTCCTTTTTACCCGGGATGGACGAAAAGGTTTGAGATGTATCGGTTGGGAGATAGTCCATGTAAGGTGGTCTAGTATTTTAGGAAAATGGGACGGTAGCATTGTGAAACGGCATTTTGGTGGTTACTTCACAAAACGACCCGTTTTTTGCTCTCGGAAAATGGAAAAGGGCTTTTCCGTGCGACAAAAAGGAAAACTTCCTCCTGCAACATTGTTCTCCATACCAATGTCCACACACATGCATAATATGGGCACAATATCACAAACTATGCCGTGATTCAGCACATAACATCGGTCATTTGGACCGAAAGCCATGAAACCTCGAACATGATAGGTCATTTTGTGAAGGTTTTTTTCGAAACATGATCATATACCAAGTCTGGTATTTTTCCTTTCAACTATGTAACATAATATGACACCACGCGAAGGATTTTCATTGTTCGGATTTTTTTTGAATTTATTATGCCCGTTTTGAATTATCTGAATTTCTAACTATGGTTGAACCGGTGTGCATGAAGATAGGGGACGGGCATCGTTAGAACTTGCATTGGATCTCTGAAGAAACCACATATTGCGAGTCTAAAAATGATTTTTTCAAAAAATCACGGGCGATAGATCATGTACCTGTAGTACAAACCGGACCCACTTCCTACCGATTCGGCAGACATTTGTCATTTTTACCCGGGATGGACGAAAAGGTTTGAGATGTACCGGTTGGGAGATAGTCCATGTAAGGTGGTCTAGTATTTTAGGAAAATGGGACGGTAGCATTGTGAAACGGCATTTTGGTGGTTACTTCACAAAACGACCCGTTTTTTGCGCTCGGAAAATGGAAAAGGGCTTTTTCGTGCGACAAATAGGAAAACTTCCTCCTGCAACATTGTTCTCCATACCAATGTCCACACACATGCATAATATGGGCACAACATCACAAACTATGCCGTGATTCAGCACATAACATCGGTCATTTGGACCAAAAGCCATGAAACCTCGAACATGATAGGTCATTTTGTGAAGGTTTTTTCGAAACATGATCAATATACCAAGTCTGGTATTTTTCCTTTCAACTATGTAACATAATATGACACCACGCGAAGGATTTTCATTGTTCGGATTTTTTTTGAATTTATTATGCCCGTTTTGAATTATCTGAATTTCTAACTATGGTCGAACCGGTGTGCATGAAGATAGGGGACGGGCATCGTTAGAACTTGCATTGGATCTCTGAAGAAACCACATATTGCGAGTCTAAAAATGATTTTTTTCAAAAAATCACGGGCGATAGATCATGTACCTGTAGTACAAACCGGACCCACTTCCTGCCGATTCGGCAGACATTTGTCCTTTTTACCCGGGATGGACGAAAAGGTTTGAGATGTACCGGTTGGGAGATAGTCCATGTAAGGTGGTCTAGTATTTTAGGAAAATGGGACGGTAGCATTGTGAAATGGCATTTTGGTGGTTACTTCACAAAACGACCCGTTTTTTGCGCTCGGAAAATGGAAAAGGGCTTTTCCGTGCGACAAAAAGGAAAACTTCCTCCTGCAACATTGTTCTCCATACCAATGTCCACACACATGCATAATATGGGCACAACACCACAAACTATGCCGTGATTCAGCACATAACATCGGTCATTTGGACCGAAAGCCATGAAACCTCGAACATGATAGGTCATTTTGTGAAGGTTTTTTCGAAACATGATAAATATACCAAGTCTGGTATTTTTCCTTTCAACTATGTAACATAATATGACACCACGCGAAGGATTTTCATTTTTCGGATTTTTTTTGAATTTATTATGCCCGTTTTGAATTATCTGAATTTCTAACTATGGTTGAACCGGTGTGCATGAAGATAGGGGACGGGCATCGTTAGAACTTGCATTGGATCTCTGAAGAAACCACATATTGCGAGTCTAAAAATGATTTTTTCAAAAAATCACGGGCGATAGATCATGTACCTGTAGTACAAACCGGACCCACTTCCTACCGATTCGGCAGACATTTGTCATTTTTACCCGGGATGGACGAAAAGGTTTGAGATGTACCGGTTGGGAGATAGTCCATGTAAGGTGGTCTAGTATTTTAGGAAAATGGGACGGTAGCATTGTGAAACGGCATTTTGGTGGTTACTTCACAAAACGACCCGTTTTTTGCGCTCGGAAAATGGAAAAGGGCTTTTTCGTGCGACAAATAGGAAAACTTCCTCCTGCAACATTGTTCTCCATACCAATGTCCACACACATGCATAATATGGGCACAACATCACAAACTATGCCGTGATTCAGCACATAACATCGGTCATTTGGACCAAAAGCCATGAAACCTCGAACATGATAGGTCATTTTGTGAAGGTTTTTTCGAAACATGATCAATATACCAAGTCTGGTATTTTTCCTTTCAACTATGTAACATAATATGACACCACGCGAAGGATTTTTCATTGTTCGGATTTTTTTTGAATTTATTATGCCCGTTTTGAATTATCTGAATTTCTAACTATGGTCGAACCGGTGTGCATGAAGATAGGGGACGGGCATCGTTAGAACTTGCATTGGATCTCTGAAGAAAACCACATATTGCGAGTCTAAAAATGATTTTTTTCAAAAAATCACGGGCGATAGATCATGTACCTGTAGTACAAACCGGACCCACTTCCTGCCGATTCGGCAGACATTTGTCCTTTTTACCCGGGATGGACGAAAAGGTTTGAGATGTACCGGTTGGGAGATAGTCCATGTAAGGTGGTCTAGTATTTTAGGAAAATGGGACGGGTAGCATTGTGAAATGGCATTTTGGTGGTTACTTCACAAAACGACCCGTTTTTTGCGCTCGGAAAATGGAAAAGGGCTTTTCCGTGCGACAAAAAGGAAAACTTCCTCCTGCAACATTGTTTCTCCATACCAATGTCCACACACATGCATAATATGGGCACAACACCACAAACTATGCCGTGATTCAGCACATAACATCGGTCATTTGGACCGAAAGCCATGAAACCTCGAACATGATAGGTCATTTTGTGAAGGTTTTTCGAAACATGATAAATATACCAAGTCTGGTATTTTTCCTTTCAACTATGTAACATAATATGACACACGCGAAGGATTTTCATTTTCGGATTTTTTTTGAATTTATTATGCCCGTTTTGAATTATCTGAATTTCTAACTATGGTCGAACCGGTGTGCATGAAGATAGGGGACGGGCATCGTTAGAACTTGCATTGGATCTCTGAAGAAACCACATATTGCGAGTCTAAAAATGATTTTTTCAAAAAATCACGGGCGATAGATCATGTACCTGTAGTACAAACCGGACCCACTTCCTGCCGATTCGGCAGACATTTGTCCTTTTTACCCGGGATGGACGAAAAGGTTTGAGATGTATCGGTTGGGAGATAGTCCATGTAAGGTGGTCTAGTATTTTAGGAAAATGGGACGGTAGCATTGTGAAACGGCATTTGTGGTTACTTCACAAAACGACCCGTTTTTTGCTCTCGGAAAATGGAAAAGGGCTTTTCCGTGCGACAAAAAGGAAAACTTCCTCCTGCAACATTGTTCTCCATACCAATGTCCACACACATGCATAATATGGGCACAACATCACAAACTATGCCGTGATCAGCACATAACATCGGTCATTTTAATATTAATAAATGTTTAAGTGTTACCTAATAAATAGAGGGAAATGCCTATATAAAGAGAGGGTTCATATTTAGTCTCGGTTGGAGAAACCAACCGCGACTGAAGGGATTGCGGCAGAGTGGGCCAGACAAGACTAATAATAGGGGTGAGTGTCGACATTATGTCGTGCGGCTTGTACCTTGTCCGGATGGTGTCACCAACGGGACTAAAGATGAACCTTTAGTCCCGGTTGGAGACACCAACCGGGACTAAAGATGAGTCAGCACTAATAATAGGGGTGAGTGTCGACATTATGTCGTGAGTGTCGACATTATGCCGAGCTGCTTGTACTATAAATATGCATCCTTGTGAGTCCAGTCCTCCAGCCAGTTTGAGGCATCTCCAAGATGGTTTTAGAGAGCAGGGACACCACTACAGCCAGTTTCAGGGAGATGCCGACGGAGCCCAGTCCTCCGGCATCTCCGAGAAACTGGTCATAGAGGCACTCCCTAATATGTGAAATTAGTTAGCTCCGAGGCGTATTGATCTAGTTAGTGAAGTTACAATCTGCAAGATGGTTTTCGAGAGCAGGGACACCACTGCGGCCAGTTTCAGGGAGATGCCGACGGAGCCCAGTCCTCCGGCATCTCCGAGAAACTGGTCATAGAGGCACTCCCTAATATGTGAAATTAGTTAGCTCCGAGGCGTATTGATCTAGTTAGTGAAGTTACAAGCTGCAAGATGGTTTTCGAGAGCAGGGACACCACTACGGCCAGTTTCAGGGAGATGCCGACGGAGCCCAGTCCTCCGGCATCTCCGAGAAAACTGGTCATAGAGGCACTCCCGTCCAGCCACAAAATGGGACTAACACTCAAGACATTTATTAATATTAAAAACTGAGACTACAAAACCGGGACTAAAGGCCACAAACCGCGAAAGATATCCTTCGGTCAAGCCACAACCGCGAAAGACATGAACTAGAGTTACATAATATGAGCATGAACTTCTTGGGCATATGTCATTCCTTATGACCGCTTCAGACGTAAACCATGGAGCATCTTCTTTACTTAACGGAATGCTTGGGTCAGTTTTCACTGTGAAGGGCGGAATTTCATCAAACTTATTATAATCTTCTGACATGTCTGTCTTGTCCTCGATTCCCACGATGTTTCTTTCCCTGAAAGAACTATGTGACGCTTTGGCTCATCATATGATGTATTCGTTTGCATATTTTTTCTTTTTTTCGGTCTGGAGGACATGTCCTTCACATAGAAAACCTGAGACACATCATTGGCTAGGACGAATGGTTCATCTCTATAACCAAGATTGTTGAGATCCACTGTTGTCATTCCGTACAACTGGTCTATCTTTACCCCTTCCCCCATTCAGGTGACCCATTTGCAGCGAAACAAAGGGACCTTAAAAGAGACTCCATAGTCTAGTTCCCATATCTCCTCTATGTAAACCATAATATGTGTCCTTTTGTCCATTCTCGTCTATTGCATCAAAGCGGACACCACTATTTTGGTTGGTGCTCTTTTATCTTGGGTGATCGTGTAGAATGTATTCCCATTTATTTCGTACCCTTGGAAATTCAATACAGTAGAAGATGGTGACGCGGCCAACAAGTATAGCTGATCTCAACAGTGGTGTCATTCAAGAGATGTGTCCGCATCCAACCACCGACAGACTTCATGTGTTCATCTGTAATCCATGATTCAGGCTTCCCCGGGTTTTTGGAGCGTACAATATTCTTGTGTTCCTCCATATACGGAGCTGCCAAGGTGGAATTATGTAGAACTGTGTAGTGTGCTTTAGTGAAAGAATCCCCGTCCCTACATATCATTGCTTTCTTTCCCAGCGTGCCTTTTCCACTTAGTCTTCCCTCATGCCGCGAGTCAGAAACACCAATCGGCTTAAGGTCAGGAATAAGTCAACACAAAACTCAATGACCTCCTCTGTCCATATCCCTTGGAGATGCTTCCTTCTGGTCTAGCACGGTTATGAACATATTTCTTTAAGACTCCCATGAACCTCTCAAAGGGGAACATATTGTGCAGAAATACCGGACCGAGAATGGCAATCTCTTCCACTAGATGAACCAGGAGATGCGTCATAATATTGAAGAAGGATGGTGGGACACCAATTCCAAAACTAACAAGACATTGTACCACATCCTTCTGTAACCTTGGCAGAATATCTGGATTGATTACCTTCTGAATATTGCATTGAGGAATGCACACAGCTTCACAATGGGTACTCGAACATTTTCTGGTAGAAGCCCCCTCAATGCAATCGGAAGCAACTGCCTCATAATCACGTGACAGTCATGAGACTTCAGGTTTTGGAACTTTTTATCTGCCATATTTATTATCCCCTTTATATTAGATGATAAGCCCGACGGCACCTTGATACTGTTAAGGACTTCAAAAAAGATTTCCTTCTCTGCTTTGGTAAGAGCATAGCTGGCACGACTTAAGTGACGCCCTTTATCCGTCTTGTTATCTGTATGCATGTTCTTTGGGTCTTTCATAATTTGTTGGTCCTCCCGTGCTTCAGGTGTATCTTTTGTCTTCCCATACACGCCTAGGAATCCTAGCAGGTTCACGCAGAGATTCTTCGTCACGTGCATCACGTCGATTGAAGAGCAGACACGCAGGACTTTCCAATATGGCAGCTCCCAAAATATAGCTTTCTTCTTCCACATGGGTGCGTGTCCTGTAGCGACGTCGTTCGGAACTGATTGACCGCTGGGACCCTTTCCAAAGATTACTTCTATGTCCTTGACCATACCAAATACATCATCACCAGCTGGGAGTTCAGGCTTCTTCCGGTGATCTGCCTCACCTTTGAAATGCTTGCCTTTCTTTCTTACGGGATGATTGGTCGGAAGAAATCGTCGATTCGCTAGGTACACAACCTTCTTGCATTTATGCAAATATGTACCTTCGGTCTTATCTAAACAGTGGGTGCAATGCTTATATCCTTTGTTTGTCTGTCCTGAAAGGTTACTAAGAGCATGCCATCATTGATGGTTACGAATAACAACCCTCGTACATTAAATGGCTCCTGGTGTTTGTTCTCCTCCCACGCACGTACACCTGGTTTGCCCCACAACTGTAAGAGTTCTTCAACTAATGGCCTAAGGTACACATCAATGTCGTGCCCGGCTGCTTCGGGCTTGGATGAGCACTGGCATCATAATGAACTTACGCTTCATGCACAACCAAGGAGGCAGGTTGTAGATACATAGAGTCACGGGCCAGGGTGCTGTGACTGCAGCTCTGCTCCCAAAAGTGAAGGGATATGCCCTGAGAGGCAATAATAAAGTGGTTATTATGTGTATTCCAAGTAATATGATAGATGTTTATTTTGCATGCTATAATTGTATTAATACGGAAACGTTAATACATGTGTGTTTAATAACAAACAGAAAGTTCCTAGTTATGCCTCTCTCAAAACTAGCTCTGTTGATTAACAAGATGATCAAGGTTTCCTGATCATGGACATTGGATGTTGTTAATAACGGGATCACAACATTAGTGGAATGAGATGTGATGAACATTCATCCGAAGTTATAGCATTACGATCAAAGTCATTGAGTTTATATTGCTATAACAACTTACGAAGTGATCATAGTCCTTAGACCATGAGATCATGTCAATCGACTACACCGGAAGAGTTTTCTTGATAACATCAAACGTCACACCGAACAGGGTGATTATAAAGATGGATTCAGAACTAACCAAAGTGTTATGTTGAGGCTCATGGATCAAAGAGAGTGGAGTGGAATGTTCATCCCGAGTGACGGATAGAGATATACTCTGGGCTCTCTCGGTGATATCACATTGATTAGCTTGCAAGCAAGTGATTTGATCACTAGAATGTTATATCACAGGAACGAGAAAAGAGTGCATGTCGGTAACGAGATTAAACTAGGTATGAGAGATACCAATGATCGAATCTCGGACATGTAATATATCGTGAAACAAAGGGATTAAGATACTAGCGTAAAAGGTTCCGACGATCAACAAGAAAAATCATCGTTGAATGTGTGGGAGTCAGTATGGGTCTCCAGATCTCGCTTCTGATTATTGATCTGAGAGGGGTCTCGATCATGTCCGCATTATTCACGGACCGTTCAGGGTGACACACTTAAGAGACACCGACATCCAATTGGAGCAAAAGTTTCATGCCGAAGAATGAACAAGCGCAGGAATTTATTTCACTAGATACCGAAACAGGTTTTTCGGGTGAAATTGCATAAAGTGGTTATGCATGTGAAATAGAATTCTAGCAAGGGGTTATTTGTGATGTTTGTCATTAAAGTAATTGACAAAATTCTGAATAAAATAAAAGAGTTTTATTTAATGAGAGTTTGCATTAAAATTTGGTGGAAATTTAAATGGGAATTTTGAGTGGACTTTTGAGTGGAGGAAATTTAAAGGGCATTTTGTGAGTGGGAGTGTCCCACCCACATGCGATGAAGGAGGGGAGGGGGCAGCCCCCCATGGGGCGGCCCACCCCCTTGGGTGCCCCCCCTCCTCCTATAAAAAGGGAGCCCCCCTCCTCACTTGTCTCACACACCTCCTCGTGAAGGATTGCTCTCCCCCTCTAGAATTTATCCCCATGGTCTCGGACTAGCGAGATACATGTTCCCGGTGGCTATTCGGCAGAGAAAGAGTTGTGCTTCCGCTGCTCGCTGGAGAGAGGCGGAGGTTGCTCGGTGCCTCGAACGTGTGGTCGCACGGATGCGCTGCTGATTTGCGGCGCTAGGACTTCCTCTCGATCTTGAGATCGGCAAGAGATCGTCTACATCAACCACGAGTTGAACTCGTTAAGCTTTGTCGGTCTTCAAGGGTATGTTCTCTACGGATATACATCCGCCCGTTGTTTGTATCTAGTATTATAGATCTTGGTATATAGTTCACATCGTAGGAAAATTTTGTTTTTTTCTATGCTGCGAACCCTACAGTGGTATCAGAGCCGGATCTATGCGTAGATACTTTACACGGGTAGTACACATATGAGTATGTGGGCGATGATGATCATGTTTTTGCTCCTTTGTTGTGATTTTGGATATTGGGGCATAGTGGGATGAAGCGGCCCGGACACTTTACATGTCCTCGCACATGAGACCTGTTCCACGCTTGACATGCAACTAGTTGCATAAGTGGCTAGCGGGTGTCTGTCTCTCCTACTATAGTCAATATCTATTTTGCAAGCGAGTTGTCAACAATTTGATTATCCTCGTTGTGGTTCATTCGTAGGTAAAACGGTTCTATCTCGAAAGCCCTAAGCCACGTAAAACTTGCAATGGATAAATTAGAGGCGTCTAGTTTAGATTGTTGCTGGGCTAGTGTTATGATGGTAGTGTTGTAAGTAGAAGTATGAGATGATACTCTTACAACACACATATCATGTAAAATCCATAGACCTTGGATTTACACATAGGTATGATAGTGATCATACCATGATGCACATGATGGAGATCATCTGCGGGAACCATATAATTTCACTAATAAACATATGATGTTTGGTTGCATCTTATATTGCTTGTTTAGCGCTTTGTCAAGCATAATAAGATGATCCCTCATTTAAATATCAAGATAAGAATGTGTTCTTCCTTTAGTATGCACCGATTATGTTTTCGTCGCTCCAAGACATCACGTGATGATCGGGTGTTCTTGGATCCACGACCATATTTCGGGTGTAAAACAGTTACACACGCAAATACTGAGGTTCTAACTTGGCGAGCCTAGCATGTACAGACATGGCCTCGGAACACAGACCGAAAGGTTAAGCATGAGTCATATAGTTGATATGATGCCCATTTGATGCTCGCCTTTGAAGCTATACCAACTCACGTGATGATCGGACTTGGTGTAGTGGATTTGGTTCATGTAATCACCAAAAGGACAAGAGGGATGTCGCTTTTGAGTGGGAGTTCATTCGTAATATAGATTAGTTGAACTCGATCTATCATACACTTAGTCTAAACTTTACAAATTCTGTTGTAGATGGCACCACCTGCTTTTAACTAGATTATTGTCTCAATGGGTGTTAGATTTATCACTATGTAACTAGATTATTGTCTCTAGTGCAAGTGGGAGATTGAAGGGAATATGCCCTGAGAGGCAATAATAAAGTGGTTATTATGTGTATTCCAAGTATAATGAATAGATGTTTATTTTGCATGCTATAATTGTATTATACGGAAACGTTAATACATGTGTGTTTTAAACAAACAGAAAGTTTCCTAGTTATGCCTCTCTCATAAACTAGCTCGTTGATTAACAAGATGATCAAGGTTTCCTGATCATGGACATTGGATTTGTTAATAACGGGATCACAACATTAGTGTAATGGTGATGAACATTCATCCGAAGTATAGCATTACGATCAAAGTCATTGAGTTTATATATTGCTATAACAACTTATGAATGATCATAGTCCTTAGACCATGAGATCATGTCAATCACTAACACCGGAAGAGTTTCTTGATAACATCAAACGTCACACCGTAACAGGGTGATTATAAAGATGGATTCAGACTAACAAAGTGTTAGGTTGAGGCTCATGGATAAGAAGTGGAATTTGTTCATCCCGATGACGGATATATACTCTGGGCCCTCCGGTGATATCACATTGATTAGCTTGCAAGCAAGTGATTTGATCACTAGAATGTTAATCACAGGAACGAGAAAGAGTGCATGTCGGTAACGAGATTAAACTAGGTATGGAGATACCAATGATCGAATCTCGGACATGTAATATATCGTGAAACAAAGGGATTAAGATACTAGCGTAAAAGGTTCCGACGATCACAAGAAAGTCATCGTTGAATGTGTGGGAGTCAGTATGGGTCTCCAGATCCCGCTTCTGATTATTGATCTGAGAGGGGTCTCGATCATGTCCGCATTATTCACGAACCGTAGGGTGACACACTTAAGAGACACCGACATCCAATTGGAGCAAAAGTTTCATGCCGAAAGAATGAACAAGCGCAGGATTTATTTTCACTAGATACCGAAACAGGTTTTCGGGTGAAATTGCATAAAGTGGTTATGCATGTGAAATAGAATTCTAGCAAGGGGTTATTGTGAATGTTTGTCATTAAAGTAATTGACAAAATTCTGAATAAAATAAAAGAGTTTTATTTAGAGAGGTTGCATTAATTTGGTGGAAATTTAATGGGAATTTTGAGTGGACTTTTGAGTGGAGGAAATTTAAAGGGCATTTTGTGAGTGGAGTGTCCACCCACATGAATGAAGGAGGGGAGGGGGCAGCCCCCATGGCCGGCGGCCACCCCCTTGGGTGCCCCCCTCCTCCTATAAAAGGAGCCCCCCTCCTCACTTGTCTCACACACCTCCTCGTGAAGGATCTCTCTCCCCTCTAGAATTTATCCCCCATGGTCTCGGACTAGCGAGATACATGTTCCCGGTGGCTATTCGGCAAGAAAGAGTTGTGCTTCCGCTGCATCGCTGGAGCGAGAGGCGGAGTTGCTCGGTGCCTGCCTCGAACGTGTGTGCGAGCACGGATGCGCTGCTGATTTGCGCGCTAGGACTTCCTCTCGATCTTGAGATCGGCAAGAGATCGTCTACATCAACCACGAGTTGAACTCGTTAAGCTTTGTCGGTCTTCAAGGGTATGTTCTCTACGGATATACATCCGCCCGTTGTTTGTATCTAGTATATATAGATCTTGGTATATAGTTCACATCGTAGGAAAATTTTTGTTTTCTATGCTGCGAACCCTACAGTGGTATCAGAGCCGGATATATGCATAGATACTTTACACGGGTAGTACACATATGAGTATGTGGCGATGATGATCATGTTGTTGCTCCTTTGTTGTGTGATTTGGATATTGGTGGCATAGTGGGATGAAGCGGCCCGGACAAACTTTACATGTCCTCGCACATGAGACCTGTTCCACGCTTGACATGCAACTAGTTTGCATAAGTGGCTAGCGGGTGTCTGTCTCTCCTACTATAGTCAATATCTATTTGCAAGCGAGTTGTCAACAATTTGATAATCCTCGTTGTGGTTCATGTTCGTAGGTAAGAACGGTTCTATCTCGAAAGCCCTAAGCACGTAAAACTTGCAATGGATAAATTAGAGGCGTCTAGTATTGGTTGCTGGGCTAGTGTTATGATATGGTAGTGTTGTAAGTAGAAGTATGAGATGATACTCTTACAACACACATATCATGTAAAATCCATAGACCTTGGATTTACACATATAGGTATGATAGTGATCATACCATGATGCACATGATGGAGATCATCTGCGGGAACCATATAATTTCACTAATAAACATATGATGTTTGGTTGCATCTTATATTGCTTGTTTAGCGCTTTGTCAAGCATAATAAGATGATCCCTCATTTAAATATCAAGATAAGAATGTGTTCTTCCTTTAGTATGCACCGATTATGTTTTCGTCGCTCAGACATCACGTGATGATCGTGTTCTTGGATCCACGACCATATTTCGGGTGTAAAACAGTTACACACGCAAATACTGAGGTTCTAACTTGGCGAGCCTAGCATGTACAGAACATGGCCTCGGAACAGACCGAAAGGTTAAGCATGAGTCATATAGTTGATATGATGCCCATTTGATGCTCGCCTTTGAAGCTATACCAACTCACGTGATGATCGGACTTGGTGTAGTGGATTTGGTTCATGTAATCACCAAAGGACAAGAGGGATGTCGCTTTTGAGTGGGAGTTCATTCGTAATATAGATTAGTTGAACTCGATCTATCATACACTTAGTCTAAACTTTACAAATTCTGTTGTAGATGGCACCACCTGCTTTTAACTAGATTATTGTCTCAATGGGTGTTAGATTTATCACTATGTAACTAGATTGGTCTCTAGTGCAAGTGGGAGACTGAAGGAATATGCCCTGAGAGGCAATAATAAAGTGGTTATTATGTGTATTCCAAGTATATGATAGATGTTTATTTTGCATGCTATAATTGTATTAATACGAAACGTAATACATGTGTGTTTTAAACAAACAGAAAGTTCCTAGTTATGCCTCTCTCATAAACTAGCTCGTTGATTAACAAGATGATCAAGGTTTCCTGATCATGGACATTGGATGTTGTTAATAACGGGATCACAACATTAGTGTAATGATGTGATGAACATTCATCCGAAGTATAGCATTACGATCAAAGTCATTGAGTTTATATTGCTATAACAACTTACGAAGTGATCATAGTCCTTAGACCATGAGATCATGTCAATCACTAACACCGAAGAGTTTCTTGATAACATCAAACGTCAAACACCGTAACAGGGTGATTATAAAGATGGATTCAGAACTAACAAAGTGTTATGTTGAGGCTCATGGATCAAGAAGTGGAATTTGTTCATCCCGATGACGGATAGATATACTCTGGGCCCTCTCGGTGATATCACATTGATTAGCTTGCAAGCAAGTGATTTGATCACTAGAATGTTATATCACAGGAACGAGAAAAGAGTGCATGTCGGTAACGAGATTAAACTAGGTATGGAGATACCAATGATCGAATCTCGGACATGTAATATATCGTGAAACAAAGGGATTAAGATACTAGCGTAAAAGGTTCCGACGATCACAAGAAGTCATCGTTGAATGTGTGGGAGTCAGTATGGGTCTCCAGATCCCGCTTCTGATTATTGATCTGAGAGGGGTCTCGATCATGTCCGCATTATTCACGAACCGTAGGGTGACACACTTAAGAGACACCGACATCCAATTGGAGCAAAAGTTTCATGCCGAAAGAATGAACAAGCGCAGGAATTTATTTCACTAGATACCGAAACAGGTTTTCGGGTGAAATTGCATAAAGTGGTTATGCATGTGAAATAGAATTCTAGCAAGGGGTTATTTGTGAATGTTTGTCATTAAAGTAATTGACAAAATTCTGAATAAAATAAAAGAGTTTTATTTAATGAGAGTTTGCATTAAATTTGGTGGAAATTTAATGGGAATTTTGAGTGGACTTTGAGTGGAGGAAATTTAAAGGGCATTTTTGTGAGTGGAGTGTCCACCCACATGAATGAAGGAGGGGAGGGGGCAGCCCCCATGGCCGGCGGCCACCCCCTGGGTGCCCCCCCCCTCCTCCTATAAAAGGAGCCCCCCTCCTCACTTGTCTCACACACCTCCTCGTGAAGGATCTCTCTCCCCCTCTAGAATTTATCCCCCATGGTCTCGGACTAGCGAGATACATGTTCCCGGTGGCTATTCGGCAAGAAAGAGTTGTGCTTCCGCTGCATCGCTGGAGCGAGGAGGCGAGGTTGCTCGGTGCCTCGAACGTGTGTGCGAGCACGGATGCGCTGCTGATTTGCGGCGCTAGGACTTCCTCTCGATCTTGAGATCGCAAGAGATCGTCTACATCAACCACGAGTTGAACTCGTTAAGCTTTGTCGGTCTTCAAGGGTATGTTCTCTACGGATACATCCGCCCGTTGTTTGTATCTAGTATATATAGATCTTGGTATATAGTTCACATCGTAGGAAAATTTTTGTTTTCTATGCTGCGAACCCTACAGTGGTATCAGAGCCGGATCTATGCGTAGATACTTTACACGGGTAGTACACATATGAGTATGTGGGCGATGATGATCATGTTGTTGCTCCTTTGTTGTGATTTTGGATATTGGTGGCATAGTGGGATGAAGCGGCCCGGACAAACTTTACATGTCCTCGCACATGAGACCTGTTCCACGCTTGACATGCAACTAGTTTGCATAAGTGGCTAGCGGGTGTCTGTCTCTCCTACTATAGTCAATATCTATTTTGCAAGCGAGTTGTCAACAATTTGATTATCCTCGTTGTGGTTCATGTTCGTAGGTAAGAACGGTTCTATCTCGAAAGCCCTAACCACGTAAAACTTGCAATGGATAAATTAGAGGCGTCTAGTTTAGATTGTTGCTGGGCTAGTGTTATGATATGGTAGTGTTGTAAGTAGAAGTATGAGATGATACTCTTACAACACACATATCATGTAAAATCCATACCTTGGATTTACACATATAGGTATGATAGTGATCATACCATGATGCACATGATGGAGATCATCTGCGGGAACCATATAATTTCACTAATAAACATATGATGTTTGGTTGCATCTTATATTGCTTGTTAGCGCTTTGTCAAGCATAATAAGATGATCCCTCATTTAAATATCAAGATAAGAATGTGTTCTTCCTTTAGTATGCACCGATTATGTTTTCGTCGCTCCAAGACATCACGTGACGATCGGGTGTTCTTGGATCCACGACCATATTTCGGGTGTTAAACAGTTACACACGCAAATACTGAGGTTCTAACTTGGCGAGCCTAGCATGTACAGACATGGCCTCGGAACACAGACCGAAAGGTTAAGCATGAGTCATATAGTTGATATGATGCCCATTTGATGCTCGCCTTTGAAGCTATACCAACTCACGTGATGATCGGACTTGGTGTAGTGGATTTGGTTCATGTAATCACCAAAAGGACAAGAGGGATGTCGCTTTTGAGTGGGAGTTCATTCGTAATATAGATTAGTTGAACTCGATCTATCATACACTTAGTCTAAACTTTACAAATTCTGTTGTAGATGGCACCACCTGCTTTTAATTTCAATGCGTTCATGGAGAAAGAGAAACTAGCAACGAACGGTAGCAACTTTACTGAATGGGCCATGAATTTGAGGATTCTCCTCTCTGCTGCACAAAAGCAATATGTGCTAGAAGCGCCGTTAGGCCCCCACCTTTTGATGATGCCCCTGACGAGGAGAAGAATGTCTATCAGACTCGTCAGGAGGACCACACCTTAGTTCATTGCGGCATATTGTATGGGCTAGAGCCGGAACTTCGAAAGCGTTTCGAAAACGGCAATGCATTTGATACAATGGGTGAGTTGAAAATGATTTTCGACACACATGCTGCTGTAGAGAGCTACAATGCTTCAGAAAAGTTCTTTAGCTGCATGATGGAAGAGAACAGCTCCGTTAGTGAGCATGTACTCAAGATGTCGGGTTACGCCGATAAGCTTGTGTCCTTGGGAATAACGATTCCCATTGACTTAGGCATCCATCGTGTTCTGCAGTCTCTGCCACCTAGCTATAAGAGCTTCGTGATGAACTATAATATGCAAGGCATGAAGAAGTCTCTCCCCGAGCTTCTGTCAATGCTTAAAACTGCAGAAGTGGAGATCAAAAAGGAACATCAAGTGTTGATGATCAATAGGAACACTGGTTTCAAGAAAGACAAGAAGGAAAAACGGAAGGGAAGTAAGGGCGGCAAACCTGTTGCTGCGCCTGAAAAGAAACCCCGAGTTGGACCTAAGTCTGATTCCGAGTGCTACTATTGTAAGGGGACTAGCCACTGGAAGCGCAACTGCCCCAAGTATCTGGCAGACAAGAAGGCCGGCAAGGCAAACAAAGGTATATATGATATACATGTTATTGATGTGTACTTGACTAGTGCTCGCAGTAGCACCTGGGTATTTGATACCGGTTCAGTTGCTAATATTTGTAACTCGAATCAGGGGTGCGGAACAAGCGACCGCTAGCAAGGGGTGAGGTCAAGATGCGTGTCGGCAATGGATCAAACGTTGATGTAATCGCCGTCGGAACGCTGCCTCTCCACTTACCGTCGGGATTAGTCATAAACTTAAATAAATGTTATCTGGTGCCTGCACTGAGCATGAACATTGTATCTGGATCATGTTTGATGCAAAGTGGTTATTCATTTAAATCTGAGAACAATGGTTGTTCCATTTATATGAATGAAATCTTTTATGGTCATGCACCGATGATGAATGGTTTATTTCTGTTAGATCTCAATGATAATGTTACACATATTCATAATGTTGATGCTAAAAGGATTAAACTTAATGATGATATATCCGCATATATGTGGCACTGCCGTCTAGGTCATATTGGCATTAAACGCATGAAGAAGCTCCATTCAGATGGACTTTTGGAATCACTTGATTATGATCATTTGATACATGTGAGCCATGCCTTATGGGCAAGATGACTAGAACGCCGTTTTCCGGTTCAATGGAACGGGCAACAGATTTATTGGAAATCATACATTCTGATGTATGTGGTCCAATGAGTGTGTCGGCGCGAGGTGGATATCGTTATTTTGTTACTTTCACGGATGATTTGAGTAGATACGGTATATCTACTTGATGAAACACAAGTCTGAAACCTTTGAAAAGTTCAAGGAATTTCAGAATGAAGTGGAAAATCATCGTAATAGAAAGATCAAATTTCTACGGTCTGACCGTGGAGGTGAGTATCTAAGTTACGAGTTTAGCACTCACATGAAGAGTGTGGAATTGTTTCACAACTCACACCTGCCGGAACACCACAGAGAAATGGTGTGTCGGAACGTCGTAATCGTACTTTATTAGATATGGTTCGATCTATGATGTCTCTGACGGACTTGCCGTTGTCATTTTGGGGTTATGCACTAGAAACTGCTGCATTCACTTTAAATCGGGCACCATCTAAATCCGTTGAAAAGACACCGTATGAATTGTGGTTTGGAAACAAACCTAAGCTGTCATTTCTTAAGGTTTGGGGATGCGATGTTTATGTGAAGAAACTTCAACCGGATAAACTCGAACCCAAAGCGGAAAAATGTGTCTTCATAGGATACCCTAAAGAAACTATTGGGTATTCCTTCTATCACAGATCCGAGGGCAAGGTTTTTGTTGCCAAGAATGGATCCTTTCTAGAGAAAGAGTTTCTCGCGAAAGGTGTGAGTAGTCGGAAGGTAGAACTCGAAGAGGTTGTGGAACCTTCTCTTCAAAGTATGGCAAGTAGCGCAGCGCCGGAAGTTGTTCCGGAGTTGGCTCCACCTGTTGAAGAGGGAACTAATGATAATGATCATGAAACTCCGAAAGAGAGTACTACCGAACCTCGCAGGTCAAACAGGACGCGTGCAGCTCCCGAGCTGTACGGAAATCCTGTCATAAATTTCATGGTTGATGAAAACAATGACCCTGCGACGTATGAAGAAGCGATGATGAGCCCGGATTCCAACAAATGGTTAGAAGCCATGAAATCCGAGATGGAATCCATGTATGAAAATCAAGTTTGGAACTTGGTGGAATTACCTCACGACCGAAAGGCCGTGGAGAACAAATGGATTTTCAAAAGGAAACTGATGCTGATGGTAATGTGACCATCTATAAAGCTCGACTTGTCGCAAAGGGGTTTCGACAAATTCAAGGAGTTGACTACGATGAGACTTTCTCTCCCGTAGCGATGCTAAAGTCAGTTAGGATTATGTTAGCAATTGCTGCATATTTCGATTATGAAATATGGCAGATGGATGTCAAAACCGCGTTTCTCAATGGTAATATTGAAGAAGAGTTGTATATGATACAACCAAAGGGTTTTGTCGATCCTAAGGATGCTAACAAGGTGTGCAAGCTTCAGCGATCCATCTATGGATTGAAGCAAGCATCACGAAGTTGGAATCTCCGCTTTGATGAGGTGATCAAAGAGTTTGGATTTGTCCAAACTTATGGAGAAGCTTGTATTTTACAAGAAAGTGAGTGGGAGCAATGTGGCATTTCTGATATTATATGTGGATGACATATTATTGATCGGAAATGATATAGAACTTTTAAACAGTGTTAAAAGTTATCTAAACAGCAATTTTTCAATGAAGGACCTAGGTGAAGCGTCATACATATTAGGCATAAAGATCTATAGAGATAGATCTAGGCGCCTAATAGGGCTATCGCAAAGTACATACCTTGATAAGATTTTAAAGAAGTTTAAAATGGACGGAAGTAAGAAGGGGTTCTTACCTATGTTGCAAGGCAAGACATTGAGTAAGACTCAAAGTCCGGCTTCGGCGGAAGAAAGAGAGATAATGGACAAAGTCCCCTATGCTTCAGCCATAGGCTCTATAATGTACGCCATGCTATGTACAAGACCGGATGTGGCACATGCTATTAGTTTGACTAGTAGGTACCAATCGGATCCAGGTTCGGAACACTGGATAGCGGTCAAGAATATCCTTAAGTACTTACGAAGAACTAAGGATATGTTTCTTGTATACGGAGGTGAAGAAGAGCTCGTCGCTAAGTGTTATGTCGACGCTAGCTTTGACACCGATCCGGATGACTCTAAGTCTCAATCCGGATACGTATTTCTCATGAATGGCGGAGCGGTTAGTTGGAGGAGCTCCAAACAACCTGTGGTAGCGGGATCAACAACGGAGGCCGAATATGTTGCTGCTTCGGAAGCGGCTCAGGAAGCAGTTTGGATGAAGGAGTTCATATCCGAACTAGGAGTTGTGGCAAACGCATTGGACCCAATGGTGATCTATTGTGACAACAATGGTGCCATTGCCAATGCCAAAGAGCCAAGGTCTCACAAGCATTCCAAGCATATTAAGCGCCGGTTTCACTCCATCCGCGAGCATGTCAAGGATGGAGATATAAAGATTTGTAAAGTACATACGGATCTCAATGTAGCAGATCCGTTGACTAAAACTCTCCCTAGAGCAAAACATGATCAACACCAGAACTCAATGGGTGTTAGATTTATCACTATGTAACTAGATTATTGTCTCTAGTGCAAGTGGGAGACTGAAGGGAATATGCCCTGAGAGGCAATAATAAAGTGGTTATTATGTGTATTCCAAGTATATGATAGATGTTTATTTTGCATGCTATAATTGTATTAATACGGAAACGTTAATACATGTGTGTTTAATAAACAAACAGAAAGTTCCTAGTTATGCCTCTCTCATAAACTAGCTCGTTGATTAACAAGATGATCAAGGTTTCCTGATCATGGACATTGGATGTTGTTAATAACGGGATCACAACATTAGTGTAATGATGTGATGAACATTCATCCGAAGTATAGCATTACGATCAAAGTCATTGAGTTTATATTGCTATAACAACTTACGAAGTGATCATAGTCCTTAGACCATGAGATCATGTCAATCACTAACACCGGAAGAGTTTCTTGATAACATCAAACGTCACACCGTAACAGGGTGATTATAAAGATGGATTCAGAACTAACAAAGTGTTATGTTGAGGCTCATGGATCAAGAGTGGAATTTGTTCATCCCGATGACGGATAGATATACTCTGGGCCCTCTCGGTGATATCACATTGATTAGCTTGCAAGCAAGTGATTTGATCACTAGAATGTTATATCACAGGAACGAGAAAAGAGTGCATGTCGGTAATGAGATTAAACTAGGTATGGAGATACCAATGATCGAATCTCGGACATGTAATATATCGTGAAACAAAGGGATTAAGATACTAGCGTAAAAGGTTCCGACGATCACAAGAAAGTCATCGTTGAATGTGTGGGAGTCAGTATGGGTCTCCAGATCCCGCTTCTGATTATTGATCTGAGAGGGGTCTCGATCATGTCCGCATTATTCACGAACCGTAGGGTGACACACTTAAGAGACACCGACATCCAATTGGAGCAAAAGTTTCATGCCGAAAGAATGAACAAGCGCAGGAATTTATTTCACTAGATACCGAAACAGGTTTTCGGGTGAAATTGCATAAAGTGGTTATGCATGTGAAATAGAATTCTAGCAAGGGGTTATTTGTGAATGTTTGTCATTAAAGTAATTGACAAAATTCTGAATAAAATAAAAGAGTTTTATTTAATGAGAGTTTGCATTAAATTTGGTGGAAATTTAATGGGAATTTTGAGTGGACTTTTGAGTGGAGGAAATTTAAAGGGCATTTTGTGAGTGGAGTGTCCACCCACATGAATGAAGGAGGGGAGGGGGCAGCCCCCATGGCCGGCGGCCACCCCCTTGGGTGCCCCCCCCCTCCTCCTATAAAAGGAGCCCCCCTCCTCACTTGTCTCACACACCTCCTCGTGAAGGATCTCTCTCCCCCTCTAGAATTTATCCCCCATGGTCTCGGACTAGCGAGATACATGTTCCCGGTGGCTATTCGGCAAGAAAGAGTTGTGCTTCCGCTGCATCGCTGGAGCGAGGAGGCGGAGGTTGCTCGGTGCCTCGAACGTGTGTGCGAGCACGGATGCGCTGCTGATTTGCGGCGCTAGGACTTCCTCTCGATCTTGAGATCGGCAAGAGATCGTCTACATCAACCACGAGTTGAACTCGTTAAGCTTTGTCGGTCTTCAAGGGTATGTTCTCTACGGATATACATCCGCCCGTTGTTTGTATCTAGTATATATAGATCTTGGTATATAGTTCACATCGTAGGAAAAATTTTGTTTTCTATGCTGCGAGCCCTACAAAAAGGATTCATGCCATCCGTACTTAGACCAAACCATAAGTTCCTTGCGTCACCTGCAAAGTCTGGGAAGTCTCTCTCGATTTTTCTCCACTGTGACCCATCAGCAGGGTGTCTCAACTCCCCGTCTTTCTTACGGTCTTCTTTGTGCCATCGCAACAACCTGGCATGCTCTTTGTTTCTGAACATGCGTTTCATCCTTGGTATTATAGGAGCATACCACATAACCTTAGCAGGAACCCTCTTCCGGAGGGGCTCTCCCTCAACATCACCAGGGTCATCTCGTCTGATCTTATACCGCAACGCGTTTCATACCGGGCATTTATCTAAATTCTCATACTCCTTACCGCGGTAGAGGATGCAGTCATTAATGCATGCATGTATCTTTTGCACATCTAATCCCAGAGGACAGAGAGTCTTCTTTGCTTCGTAGGTACTCTCGGGAAGTTCGTTATGTTTTGGAAACTTCGGCTTCATTATTTTCAGCATCTTTCAAATGAGGAGTCAGTTAGACCACACTCTGCCTTCCATCGCAACAATTCCAGTGTCGTACCGAGCTTTGTGCTGCCATCTTCACAATTTGGGTACAACAATTTCTTGTGATCTTCTAACATGCCCTCTAACTTCAACTTCTCATTTTCTGTTTCACAGTCTCGCTTTGCATCAGAAATGACCCTACCAAGTTCATCAGCCGGCTCATCTGATGCCCGTTCTTCACCTTTTTCCTCTCCATTATCTTCCATTGCAGTATCACTGTATTCAGGAAACATATGATGATAGTTGTTATCATCATCTTCTTCTTCACCATCTTCCATCATAACCCCTCTTTCACCGTGCTTGGTCCAGCAATTATAGTTGGGCATGAAACCTTTCATAATCAGGTGGCCGCGAATGATTTTCGAGGAAGAGTACTCCTTGTTGTTCCGACATTGAACACATGGACAACGTATAAATCCATTCTCTTTGTTTGCCGTAGCCACATCGATAAATTTATCCACGCCTTTGATACACCCGGCTACCCGCCGGTCACCGTACATCCATTCCCGACCGTTCATCTGCATCATATAAGTAAGTTTATCAAAAAACAGGACATCATAAATAGTGAAATAACCAATTCACACCGACACATGAATTGTATCAATGACCTAGAAAAGATAAGATTGCTAACCTCGATCGAGGGAAATAAAGAGGAGAAAGCTCAAGTGCGTCTCGGACACCTTCTATATTTTTGTTCTATGAGAAATTCAACGGGATTTTTCACTCAAACATTTCAACAAACACCTTCAATGCATGCATGAAAAAAAACTAGCACACACCCTCACACCTTACACCATTCGAAAAAACAGAGTGGAGGCAGAGGGGGCTGGGGCGTTGCATTTATAGAGGGCAAGGGGCCTTTAGTCCCGGTTGAAGCCAGCAACCGGGACTAAAGGTGCGTGCCAGGCCACGTGGCTGTGGCCAAACCTTTAGTCCCGGTTGGTGGCTCCAACCGGGACGCATGCCCCCTTACCAACCGGGACCCATGCCCCCTGGCCCCGTGCCCGCTCCAACCGGGACGCGTGCCAGCATTAGTCCCGGTTGGTGGCGCAACCGGGACTAATGCTCTGAGGGGTCGCGAACGGATGGCCCTTTTTCCTCTAGTGGCCGAACATGGTCGAAGAGAAAAGAGGGCACCTGGTACTGAAAATGTCTAGATTTTCAGAAATGGTCGTCATGCCAAATTGGTTAGCTCGCACTAATAAAACTCCCGCTCGCCCAATGATAATCCCCTATCCTCCTCATACAAAGCTTCCCATCCACTTTGCATATACGTTTGCTGTTGTTATGCATTTATTTCTGGGACTAGTTCCTCGCTTGCTTACGCTGCCTTCTCATATCGGTTTATTTTACTATAATGCATCTAAGACGTTGTACTGCCAAATGAGTACGGAGTAAATCAAAATCAACAAATCCTCAGAAGTTTTAGACAAGCAATCCTGCTTGGGACAACATAATTGATTCATGAACATTCCATGGTCGAGTACCCTACTCCACCCCCCGAGGTGCATGTTTTATATTTTCATTCAGCTATTTGTTGCATTTTCCTTATGTTTGTTGTGTTGCAATTTATAGAAACAAGTGCATGATCATGTTATTGCCAACAAGGTTCGTACCCCATATATTAATCGTGTGAGTGATGCAAACATTTCTAGGAACCAAGAAGAAGAATAAGAAGGGTTCATGGCGGAAGATAAGATTAGACTTCTCCAAAAGGATTTGGACCCAAGCACTCGGCAGATCAGAGAATCAAACATAGCATGGAGTTATACTATTAAAGATAGCCTAGATGTTGTCGCTGATCTTTAGAAGCTAGTGTATGAAAATCGTGATCCCATTTGACTAATTCAGATATCAATGAGGGTGCAAATTCTCCAATCATCTTTGCAGGTAGATGATTTTCAAAGGGTGATGCAAGAGCCACCATGTGATTAGATTGTTATTTCAAATAACAAGGATGAATTTCCTTGTGTTATTAGCCTGATGTTTTCTTTTCTTATGTGTTTGGTTTACATTACGGTGATTATTTTGCATGTTGTATCAAACTTTATTATAACTATTCACTACATATGGACAATGGAGTTTTTGTGGTGTGACATTTTAGCTTTAATCCAATCAAAGTTAACACATGCTTTTTAGAAGTTGTCAAAATTCAACTTTATCCCTCTTTTTGGCAAGTAGCACATAGAAGAGGACCACATGTGAAAGACATGTAGTTTTTGAACTTCCTATCATATATTCTTTGTTTTGTACAAAAGAGGGTGCAAATTTGAAGGGTTTCGCGGCATAGTAAATCAAAATTTTCCGCGGATGCGAACAGAGGGAAAGCCAAGATCTAATCTAGGAGATGCAAACAACGAGAGAGATTGGATTAGATCTTCATACCCTTGAAGATTCGCACAGCGGAACGTTCGTCGGAACGTGGGTGATGTAGTCGTACTCGCTTCTCCTCCTCGCGATCCGATCCGATCTAGCACCACAAGTGGCGGTGCCTCCGTGAGATGCACACGTGCATCACCTCGACGTCTCCTCCTTCCTCGGACCAACAAGTATGGTGGAGAGACGGATTGGATCTACAACACGACGGCGTGGTGTATATGGTGGAGAATTTCTGCAGCAGGGCTTCGCCTACAAACAGTCGGGAGGGAGAGAAGAAGGGCAGCAGGGCGGCTAGGGTTGGAGGGGAAGGTGTACGGGGTTGGTGCGCCCCCAGCCCTCTATATATAGAGGGGTGGGCGCATCCCTAGCCCCACCCCCAAGCCAAGGCCGGCGGCCCCAAGGAGGAAGAGTGGGGGGCAAGGAAACTCCCCCTTCTAGAAGCTCTATCTAGAGTTTAAACCTCTCTTGGCCGACTGGGCCCTATGGGGCCTTGTGCCCCTGGCCCAATGCGGCCAGGGCACTCCCTCATAGGCCCATGCCCCCTCCCGGAAGGTGGGGCCACGTTGGTCCCCTTCCGAAAGGTTCTAGAAGCTTCCGGTACAATACCGATTAACCCGGAACAATTCCGAACTACAAAAACTGCACTACCTTATATGAATCTTATTCTCCAGACCACTCCGGAACCTCTCGTGATGTCCCAGATTCCATCCGAGACTCCGAACAAAAACTCATAAACCAATTATCCAATCTATCCTAGCGTCGAGATACGTTAAGTGTGTGACCCTGCGGGTTCGAGAATATGCAGACATGATCTTCTATCAATAATCAACAGCGGGGTCTGGAAACCCATATTGACTCCCACACATTCATCGATGATCATATCGGATGAACCACGATGCCAGGATTCAATCAATCCCATATATATATTCCCTTCATCTCGCGATATTTTACTTGCCCGAGATTTGATCGTCGGTACCGTCATACCTAGTTCAATCTCGTCCACAACAAGTACTTTACTCGTTCCGTAATACGATATCACTTTGTGATTAACTCCTTAACCACATGCTTTCAAGCGGTGTTGATATCGATTACCAAGTGGGCCCGAAGTATATCTCTCCGACTTGGGAGGGACAAATCCCATCTCGATACATACAACCCAACAGATACTTTCCGATCACCTGAGATACACCTTTATGATCACCCTCTCATAGGATGACGTTTGATGACCTCAAAGCTTTCTTCCGATACCAGGGAGTTGTATTATCTCATGGTCTAAGGAATACAATATTTGACATAAGAAAAGCTTCGCAAAGACGAACACGATGACACGATCTAATTGCTTCGCTTTGTTTGGGTCTGTCCATCATATCATTCTCCCAATGATATGATCTCATTATCAATTGACAACTCATGTCTATGGTTAGGAAACCTTAACCATCATTGATCAATGAGCTAGTCCATAGAGGCGTACTAGGGACACGGTGTTGTTCACAAACCACACAAGTATTAAAGTTTCTGCTTAATACAATTCTAGCATGGAATATAAACATTATCATGAACAAGAATTATAATAATAACATCTTTATTATTGCCTCTAGGGCATAATTCCAACAATCTCCCACTTGCACTAGAGTCGATAATCTAGTTTACATTTGGCAACAATCTCACACCCATGGCACTGAGGTGCTGATCATGTTTTGCACGCGGAAGAGGTTTAGTCAACGGATCTGCGACATTCAGATCTGTATGTACTTTGCTAATCTTCAGATCTCCATCTGCTATATAATCTCGGATTATATGAAACTTGCGGTTGATATGCTTGGTCTTTGGATGATATCTTGGTTCCTTAGCGAGTGCTATGGTGCCAGTGTTGTCACACAATATCTCCAGTGGGTCCAATGCACTTGGAACCACGCCAAGCTCAGTGATGAAGTTTCTGATCCAAACTCCTTCACTTGACGCTTCTGCAGCAGCCATGTATTCCGCTTCTACTGTAGATCCCACGATCACGCTTTGCTTGCAGCTTCTCCAGCTCACAGCTCCTCCATTCAAAATCTACACGTATCCTGTCTGAGACTTAGAATCATCCTTGTCGGTGTCGAAACTAGCATCGACGTAACCTTTTACGACGAGATGTTCATCACCCCCATAGACTAAGAACATTTCTTTAGTCCTATTTAGGTACGATAGGATGTTCTTCACGGCTGTCCAGTGTTCCACTCCTGGATCACTTTGATACCTGCTCGTCAAACTAAGAGCATTGGACACATCCGGTCTAGTACAAAGCATGGCATACATGATCGAACCTATGGCCGAGGCATAAGGCACTTTGCTCATAGCTTCCCTATCATTTACCGTAGCTGGACACTGAGCCTTGCTCAACATCTTACCTGACAACATAGGCACCGAACCTTTCTTTGCCTTATCCATTCTGAACCTTTTCAGAACTTTGTCTAGGTATGTACTCTGGCTTAAAGCTATCAGGCATCTTTGTCTATCTCTATAGATCTTGATGCCCAATATATAAGCAGCTTCACCTAGGTCTTTCATTGAAAAACACTTGTTCAAATAACTCTTCACATCGTTAAGCATGTTGATGTAATTTCCGATAATCAATATTTCATCCACATATAGTACCAGAAACGTCACCGAGCTCCCACTCACTTTCTTGTAGATACAAGCTTCGTAGCAATTTGGAACAAATCCAAAGCTCTTGATCACTTGATCAAAACGAAGGTTCCAACTCCGAGATGCTTGCTTCAGTCCATAAATGGAACGCTGAAGTTTGCATACTTTATCAGCATCCTCAGGATCGACAAAACCTTCGGGTTGCATCATATACAACTCTTCATCAATGTTGCCATTAAGGAACGCAGTCTTGACATCCATCTGCCATATTTCATAATCATTAAACGCAACAATTGCTAATAAAATCCGAATGGACTTAAACATCGCTACGGGAGAGAAAGTCTCATCGTAGTCAACACCTTGAACTTGTCGAAAACCTTTCGCGACAAGTCGTGCTTTATAGACGGTAACATTACCAACCGCGTCCGTTTTCTTCTTGAAGATCCATTTGCACTCAACGGCCTTTCGATCGCTAGGAGGGTCCACCAAAGTCCATACTTGGTTTTCGCTCATGGATCCCAATTCGGATTTCATGGCTTCTAGCCATTTCTCAGAGTCTGGGCTCATCATCGCTTCCTCATAGTTCGTAGGTTCACTGTCTTCTACCAACAAGACAGTCAAGACAGGGTTGCCGTACCACTCAGGAGGGGCACGCGACCTTGTCGACCTGCGACGTTCAGTAGCAGCATCGTCCGAAGCTTCATGATCCTTGTCATTAGCTTCCTCTATTGTTGGTGCAGGCGGCACTGGAACAATTTCAGGTGCTGCGCTACTCTCCAATTCAAGAGAAGGTTCAATAACCTCGTCTAGATCTACTTTCCTCCCACTCACTTCTTTCGAGAGAAACTCCTTCTCAAGAAAGGAACCGTTCTTTGCGACAAACACTTTGCCTTCGGTTCTGTGATAGAAGGTATACCCAATAGTTTCCTTAGGGTATCCTATGAAGACGCATTTCTCCGCTTTGGGTTCGAGCTTGTCTGGCATCAACTTCTTGACGTAAGCTTCGCATCCCCAAACTTTAAGAAATGACAACTTAGGTTCAGCACCAAACCACAGTTCATACGGTGTCGTCTCAACGGATTTAGATGGAGCCCTGTTTAAAGTGAATGCAGTGGTTTCTAATGCATAACCCCAAAATGATAACGGCAAATCAGTAAGAGACATCATTGATCGGACCATATCTAATAGGGTTCGATTCCGGCGTTCAGACACACCATTACGCTGTGGTGTTCCGGGTGGCGTGAGTTGTGAAACGATTCCACTTGCTTTAAGATGCGTGAGAAAATCATAACTCAAATATTCACCTCCACGATCGGATCGTAGAAACTTAATCTTTCTGTTACGATGGTTCTCCACTTCATTCTAAAATTCTTTGAACTTTTCAAACGTTTCAGATTTATGTTTCATTAAATAGATATACCCATATCTACTTAAGTCATCGGAAAAAGTGAGAAAATAGCGATATCCACCGCGCGTCGAAACACTCATCGGTCCGCATACATCGGTATGTATGATTTCCAACAAGTCCGTTGCTCGCTCCATCATACCGGAGAACGGGGTTTTGATCATCTTGCCTATGAGGCATGGTTCGCATGTGTCAAATGATTCAAAATCAAGAGACTCCAAAAGTCCATCAGAATGGAGTTTCTTCATGCGCTTTACACCAATATGACCTAGACGACAGTGCCACAAATAAGTAGTATTATCACTATCTACTTTGCATCTCTTAGCCTCAATGTTATGGATGTGTGTTTCATCCCTTTCGAGATTTAGAAGAAATAAACCATTCACAATAGGTGCATGACCATAAAAGATGTTACTCATATAAATAGAACAACCATTATTCTCCGATTTAAATGAATAACCGTCTTGCAATAAACAAGATCCAGAAATAATGTTCATGCTCAACGCAGGCACATAATAACACTTATTAAGGTTTAAAACTAATCCCGAAGGTAAAACTAAGGAGAGCGTGCCGACGACCATCACATCAACTCTTGATCCGTTGCCAACGCGCATCGTCACCTCATCCCTCGTAAGCCGCCGTCTATTCTGTAGCTCCTGTTTCGAGTTACAAATATTAGCAACTGAACCGATATCAAATACCCAGGCACTAAAACGAGGGCTAGTAAGGAAAACATCAATAACATGTATATCAAATATACCTTTGATGGTGCCAGCCTTCTTGTCCGCTAAGTACTTCGGACAGTTGCGCTTCCAGTGACCCTTGTCCTTGCAATAGAAGCACTCAGTGTCTGGTTTAGGACCAGACTTGAGCTTCTTCTCAGCAGGGACAACGCGCTTGCCGCCGCCTTTCTTGAAGGGCTTCCTTGCACCCTTACCTTTCTTGAAGGTGGAGGCTTGTTGACCATCAACACATGATTATTCTTTTTGATGTTCACCTCCGCTACTTTCATCTTAGCAAATATCTCAGTGATCATATCAGTGGAACCAATCTGATTGTGATCAACTACAAAACTTGTGTAGCTAGGAGTGTCAATCTTGAGCTCCTCTGGAATCTTGCAGTCCAGTTGATCAAGGCGTTGAGTGTAGCCCGTCATCTCAATGGCGTGCTCACTAACGGAACTCCCTTCCTCCATCTTGTAGTTAAAGAATTTCTTAGAGATCTCATATCTCTCAGAACGGGCTTGAGTCTGAAACATGTTTTTCAGCTCCTCGAGAATCTCAAAGGGCCCGGCGAACTCCTCAAAACGATTTTGAAGATCCGATTCCATAGCATACAACATGGCGATCTTAATCAAATCATAATCATCCTTGCGTGACTGATAAACAGCTTTTTCATCAGCCGGCGCATCTATAGCAGGGGCGCCACCTAGCGCTTTCTCAAGGACATAGTCCTTTTGTCCGCCAGCGAGAATGATTCTCAGAATGCGGAACCATTTGGTGAAGTTAGACCCATTGTTTCTAAGCTTTTCTATCTCAGCAAAAACGTTGAAGTTGAAGTTGGACTTGGCCATGTGATCTACAGTATTTGCAAGTACAATTTAGACTATGTTCATGATAAATAGTTCAACTTAATCAAATTACTAGATGAACTCCCACTAAATTCAACATCCCTCAAGTTGTTTAGTGAACACGATCCAAATTCACCACACCTAATCCGATCATCACGAGAAGAGATGTGGTTTCAGTGGTGGACAACGAAGTGTCGATCATATCATTCATATGACTCATGCTTAACCTTTCGGTTCTTGTGTTCTGAGGCCATGTCTGTACATGCTAGGATCGTCAAGTTAGACCCAAGTATTTCCGCGTGTGCAAAACTGGCTTGCACCCGTTGTATGTAAGCGTAGAGTCTATAGCACCCGATCATCACGTGATGCTTGGACACGATGAACTTTCGCAACGGTGCATACTTGGGGAGAACACAGTTTTTATCTTGATCTTTAAGTGAGGAATCATCTTATAATGCTACCGTCGCGATCTAAGCATAATAAGATACATAAAAGGATAAACATCACATGCATATAACTTTATGTGACATGGTATAGCCAATCTTCGCGCAATGATCTCCATCTTGTGCGTTCCGGCATGATCTCCATCACTCCATCATGATTGCCTCCACCACGAATAGCAACTACAACTATTGCTAACTACTTAGCGATAAAGCTATTACATGGCGTATAAGAAGTTGACTCGCAGGTCATACACAATTATAAAGACAACCATATGGATCCTGCCGGTTGTGTACTCATCGACATGCAAGTCGTGAAACATTACAAAACATGATCATCGCATACAATATACACATCACATCTTGGGCCATACCATATCACAGAAAACACTCCCTGCAAAAACAAGTTAGACGCCTCTACTTTGTTGTTGCATGTTTTACGTGGCTTATGGGAGTAGATGCTAAGAGCGATTCTTACCTACGGAAAGCCACAACGGTGATATTATGGTTGCCAAACTCCGGTGTGTTTGACACGAGAAAAACGTTCTGGAAAAGTCGAACGTAGGCTACTCAAGGGGAGAAGGATGGTAGCGTGTTTTTCTCATGCGCCGGGGTAAAGAAAATAAGTGCGGGCGTGCCAGTGTACCGTAGTACACAAGAAAAAGGTAGGGAAGATGCATTTCATTAATCTCGCGTGGAGAAACAAAGTACAAATTCCTAATACAGTGCGCTCCGTGGCCTGCTTGCGCGGCCAATCTGACTAGGGCAATTGCGATCTCATGGTTCCCGGGGCCTCGGAAGGCACCCGGTTAATTACTCCCGCGGGTTACGCCGCGAGACACCTCCGATTAAGCCGTGTGGTCGTCTTCCTCGTCTTCGCTTCGCATTCTCCATGCATGATGTGGTGGTGGTGTGTGTATGTGGGCGGCGGCAGAGCCCGTGTCCTCGTCGGTACACGCGCCGCGAGTAGCGTGGCCTTTGCTCCGGCCACGCCCGCCCTCGCCGTCATGCCTCGTCGGTCTTGACGGCGTCGATGTAGTTGGAGTTGGAGTAGCATGGGTCCGCTCAGCTGGAACTTCTCGACGACCAGCAGCCTCGTCGGGGTGCGCAAGGGGTATGCCTCACAGGAGTAATTGTTGGCGGAGATCGGCGTCGGTGCAAAACCGATGCGCGCTTACAAGTCGGTGCAGCCAGCGTGGTCGACACCTCGTCTTGGTCCGACGCCGAGTTCACGGCTGTCGTCCTAGATAAGAGCGTCGTCTCACGGGCTCGTGGAGATGGAGGTGGGTATGACGCCGGATTGCAAGTCGGCAGCACTTTCGCCTATGCCCGCCGGCTTCACGGGGATGGAGCTAGCACCGGGCTGTCCGATGAACACCCCGATGCTATAGCCTATGGCTCGCGGAGGCGGAGATGGAGGCGGCGCCGGGCTGAGCGCCGGCAGCCAAGCGCCCTCGGGGCTATCGCCTTGGTGGCACCGTCGGCAGCCTCGTGTGTCCTTGAGGCCATCGTCTTGGTGGCGGCAGAGATGGAGATGGCGTCGGGCTGCTCTCCTGTAGTCACGCCGTCGGAGCCGTCGTCTTGTTGGCGTTCGTAGGAGGTGAAGAGAAGGTCGGGCTGCACGCCGGCAGCCCCGCCGCCGTCTTGGGCAGCATGGTTCATTGAGGTGGACGTAGCGCCGGATGCACGCCGGATGCCTTCTCGCCGTCGTCTTCGGCACGCTTCTCCGGAGTGAGGAGGTATTGGGATCCACGCCGCCACCGTCTTCGGTGCCGCCGCAGAGCACGACTTGATGGGGAGATGGCGCCGCTACGGCACGCATACAGTTGCATGGCCGCCGTCTTTGGCGCGCCACACCAGAGTGGAGATGGCGATGGCGTCGGGCTGCACGACGGCAGCCTCACGTCCTCGGGGCCGTCGTCTTGGTGGTAACGGAGATGGAGATGCCACCGGGCTGCACGACGGCAGCCGCGCCGTCTAGGCCGTCCTCTTGGTGGCGTTGGAGATGGCGCCGGGCTGCACGCCGGCGGCCGCGTGCCCACGGGTCTGTCGTTTTGGTGGCGGCATCGTCAGTCGCGCGCCCTCGAGGTCGTCGTCTCGGGCGCGGCTTGTTGTAGTGGAAACGGCGCCGGCTTGTACGCCGGCAGCCCCACCATCGCCCGTCGGTGTGGCTCGCCAGAGTGGGATGACGTCGTCTCGTCCATGGGTTGGACGTATTCGCCTCGGCGCGGCACCGCGTGCTGATGTGCGTGTATGCTGTAGAGAAAGAGAGAGAGAGAGAGAGAGAGAGAGAGAGAGAGAGAGAGAGAGAGAGAGAGAGAGAGAGAGAGAGAGAGAGAGAGAGAGAGAGATTTAACCATGATTCTCACCATTAGCAAGCTCCATGGCCTTCCCTCCTTGCTCCCGACGTGTTCCGCCGGCTTGGGTTGTATATGAAATTTTGGGTGTGCGGGTGGATGAATGGGTAGGTGTATGGGGATTAGATAGATCGGTTGTGGTGTGTGGAAGAGTTGATCTTGAGTTCTTGGATGCGATCTCTTCTCCTCTGCACGTACCTTGGCCTCCAGGTACGAGAGCTGGTCTGTCTCCGCTCCTCCCGTCTCTCTCCCTTTTTCTTCTCTGCCTCGGCGCGCCAGTATATATAGGCGGAGGCTAGGGCTGCGCGAACCGTTCGGCCCCTGCCGATTTTCTTGGAGAGATAGAGATAAGCACGTCTGGCTGTTTATCTTGTCATCTGTTCTTCTTGGCTCGCACGTCTGCACGAGAAAACAAAAGGACCATCCTATACGTACCTGGTTGGATAGCTGCATGTGGGCCAAACCCTTGGTCTTCGCTTGATATTTCATGTCAAACCGAGGCATATCTCCTAATCGTGGTGTAGTTGGTTATGTACCGGCCGGTATCGGAGATTTGCATACGCGTGCCTATGATCCGGCTGGCCACTTCATCCGTATTGAGAACACCGGACGCTAGCTTGCTAGGATTGGATACGTCCCTCTGGACTCCATCGGTTGTACGAGACGTATGGCTGCAGCCTCACGTATAAGTAGCTAACGTTTTTATACCTGTATAACAAACAAAGACATATCCACATGCACGTATATGCAAGTGGTATTTGCACCTATGACTTTTAAATACAATAATGCAGTGTTTGAAATATTATTTGGTATAAAATCGCGTCGAACAAATGCCCCCTCACCAAGTGAAGTTCGAGTGTGAAGCAAATCGAACTAGACTTGGTGAAAACCTTTTTGTCTTGTCCTGGCGCATCAATCATGCAGCCTAAATTTGTACTTGTCCTTAGTATTTTGGCATGGAACCAATTGACTGCCGTTTTGTCTCCCTAGCGTGCCTTTTACTCCCGTGATTGTCCCACCTTGGAGGCACCCTCGTTGTCACGCCTTGGAGGCACCCAAGATCGTAGTTCATGCAGACGATCTTCCAGCTTGAGGCGACATGTCGCATGTCCCCGACGCCGAGTGTTGGTGTCAATTAGTGCGGGCAAAAACATCCACACCTCCGAAGAAAGCCGGTTGAGACCGTGTATGGTGCCAACCAACCAGCTAATTCTCGCTCGTCTTCATTTCGTGGCGTATGAACATGCCATGTCCTGAAAAATAAATATTTATCAATCTAGTCGGGACCGCCTAGCCCATGCAGTGCCAGCCGACGGGACTGAATGGTTTCACAGATTCGCAGTAGCCGCACTGGCACGCGTCGCTGCTCCCGTATCTTGACGTGTTGATGTAGATGAGTGCCGGTAAGCCGTCGGCGTGGAGACTCCATCCTTAAGGCGGAGAGAGCGTCGTCCCATGGGCATCGCCATTGATGACGAGGTGTCTGACACCGAGGGCAAGGAACTCCACCAGTATTGTTGATATAGGGCGGCATTGGGCCCTCGATAACGTACCTGCTCAAGCTTGATGGACAAAGCAACCAAGGCAAAATAAAAGAAGCGAGGGACAACAACAACAAAACATGGTTTTGGGTTTGTGTTTTTTTAAATGTTGGCTTTCCCGTTTTACACTAGCTATATGTGTGATATCCGAAAAAGCCGCCAAAGGACTTGTCATTGGGAATCGTCGCAAGACCATGACGATCATAATTTGTCCTTCCGTGTGCGTGTGTGGAGACGCCGTATTCGGAGATGCTCCCGAGAGGCAGCAGATAGTCATGCCCTAGCCCATCGCGGTACCGAGGAACCCCACAGCTTAACCATGACCTCGGCGCGACGCCCCACGAACTCAGAGACTTGGGAATGGCGGATGATGGTAAATGGATTTTGGGATGAAAATTTGAGGTTTTTCATGCCTTCTTGAGGGGTGGTGAACAGCTACCTTCCGCCTTCTTTTCATGATTTGCTTGATATTCGAAACCATTGGACTTGATTCTTGACCTTCTGGATATTCGCCCTCTTGAGAGGATTGCTTGAATGGACCACTTGGGCGTTCATGGACTTCATTGATTTCTGGAACTTGTGATTATTTTTTTTTGCTTGAACTTTCTTTGGATTTCTTGCTTGCTTGTGGACCTCCACGAGAACTTGGAAGGCAACCATTCACCTTGGTGGACAACGTCACCCTCTGGCACTTTATCTAGAGCTTTTAACGCCACGCCCCATAGTTGTCATGCGGCTACACACCAAATCGGGCAGCCTTTTCATGATCTTTTCCTATGGTCTTCCCTGGGGCGTGAGTCCCTATGAGCGTGTGGCCCGCCTGAAAGCATGAGGGGCGTGGAGCCTCGGTACGTTGAAGTGCCCAAGAATCTTCTCCGCTGCCTCCGGAAGAATACACCTGGTACGTGTCGTGCTTAGTGGGTGTGAGAGCCGCTCCACCTGCAATTTGACACGTTGTGCCACCCCCCGACAAGTCCTAAGGCAGCCAGATCTTCAATCACCAGCACGGTATGATTAGGGAAAGCCAGTTTTGTTTTGTTGTTGGGGGAAAACATATGATCCACACTATGCAAAGGAGAATGCATCATGGACATGAGCCGACTAAAGGACTCCCCATAGAAAAAATAACGAAAAAAAAGAGGAAAAGGCAACGGAAGAAGCAAATATTTAGCAAAAATATTTTTTAAGAAACCTTCCGTTGATTGGAGGCATGGGCCGGGCTCCTTGAGGATCGACCAGCTGGTATGCACCCCCGTCGTAGGCTTGCTCGATGGCGTACGGTCCTTCCCACTTTGGCTCGAACTTCCCCTTCGTCTTGTGCGTGACGACGATGGGGCGCCTGAGGACAAGCACTAGCTCGCCCTTCCGATAGACGCGTTTCCTCACGAGCTTGTCGTAAGCTCTCACCATGTTTTGACGGTAAAGCTCCAAGTTCTGCAGGGCTTGGAGACGCTTCTCCTCCAGGGCGTCAAGCTCCTGGAATCGCAGTTGTACCTGTTCATCTTTGGTGAGTTCATCTTGGATGGCGACACGAAGAGAGGGTAGCTGGACCTCCAATGGAAGTACCGCCTCACTCACATAGACGAGGGAATAGGGTGTAGACTGAGTTGGGGTACGGACTGTAACGCGGTACGCCCATAGAGACTCGAAGAGACGGTCGGGCCAGTCCCTTCTATGTCTTGTCACCGTCTTCTTGAGTATCTTGCCGAGCGTCTTGTTGAAGGCCTCGATTGCTCCATTGGCTTGAGGGTAGTAGCCGGTGGAGTAGTTCCACTTGATCTTGTACTTTGCCATGAACCTGTACATCTTGTTGGATTTGAATGCCTTGCCGTTGTCGGAGGTGATACGGTGTGGTATCCCAAAGCGATGTATGATATTTCGCTCTAGGAAGTTGATGACGTTGTCGCTCTTCACCTCCCGCAGCGGAACGGCCTCCGCCCACTTGGAGAAGTAGTCCGTCGCTGCAAGGATGAAACGATGCCCCCTGGAAGATGGTGGATCGATGGGTCCGATGACGTCAATCCCCCAGGCATCGAATGGCCATGAGGGAATGGTGGGGTGTAGAGGAACTGGCGGCTGATGCTTGAAGTCGCCATGGATTTGGCAACCATGGCATGACCTAGCTACCTGGAGGCAGTCCTTCATGATGCCGGGCCAATAGTACCCCGCCAGGCGTATGGCATGGTACATCTTGGCCCCACCTTGGTGTCCACCGCAGACCCCGTGGTGCACCTCTTGCAAGATCTTTTTGGCTTCATCTTGGTTGACGCACCGAAGTAGAATCTCTTGCCCGTGAGATCGTCTATACAAGACGCCGGCCTTATACACATAGGAGGGAAGTCGCCGTTGGAGTTGGCGCCTCTCGACGGGATCGTCGGGGAGGCTGCCGTGCTTGAAGTAGTTGAGGAAGGGTTGTAGCCACTCGTCCTCCTCCACGACGTTCGTCGTGATGGTGTTGACTTCTTCTTCCCCCGGGATGAGTTCTAGGACAGCGGGAAGAAGCCACCTTTCTTCCACCGTCACTTGCGTGGATTTATCACCTGGGAGCACCAGTGCCGACGCCAGTTTTGCCAAGGCATCGGCAGGTGCATTCCTGCTTCGCGGGACATGGAGAATTTCAACATGTTGGAATTTATCCATAAGCTTCCGGGCCGCACCGTAGTATGGCACCAGTCCCGGCTTGCGTACCTCGTAGATGTCGTTGACTTGCCGAACGATGAGCTGGGAATCACCATAGGCCCGTAAAGAACGGACCTCCATGGAGAGTGCTAGGAGGAGGCCAAAGATGAGAGCCTCGTACTCCGCCTCGTTGTTGGAGCATTCTTCCTTGAGAAGGGAGAATGAGTGATACATCACCCCTCCTTGTGGAGTCTTGAACACCAATCCTGCTCCTGCTCTCCGCTTGGGTGTGCCATCAGGGTCGGCCTCCGTGCACGAAGCACCATCGAAGTAGAGCTCCCATGGAGCCTCGACCTCCGCGGTGAAAACCTCCTCGTCGGGGAGGTTGGTGATGAGCGGAGAGTCGTCAGGGACGGGATGCGCCGCAAGGAACTCCACCAAGGCTTGGCCCTTGATCGCTTTCTGAGACACAAAGGTGATGTCGAACTCCATCATGAGCAATTCCCATTTTCCGAGTCGCCCCATTAGTGCAGGCTGACTTAGCACGTACCTTATGGGATCCGCTCTAGCAACAAGCTGGATTTGGAGTGCTAGCATGTAGTGCCTCAACTTCTTCAATGCGAATATAAGCGCCAAGCATAACTTCTCTATTGGAGAGTAGTTTCGCTCAGCGCCCACCATGGTGCGGCTCAGGTAGTAGCAAGCCACTTCCTTCCCTTCCTCATTGTGCTGAGCGAGAAGAGCACCTATTAAAGTAGGTTGCGCTGCAATGTATAGAATAAGAGGGTGCTCTTTTACAGGAGCTGCCAAAACAGGTGGGTTAAGTAAGTACTTCTTGATGTCGTCGAATCCTCTTTGACACCCTTCATCCCATACGAACGGAGCTCCTTTCTTCATGAGACTTGAGAAGGGTTGGATGCGTCCCGAGAGGTTGGAGATGAAGCGACGGATGTATGCCAACTTCCCTTGTAAACCTCTCAATTCCTTGAGATTACAAGGTGGTGGCATGTTGAGGATGGCCTTGATCTTCTTCGGTTCGATCTCTATGCCTCGATGATGGACAACGAAGCCTAGGAAGAGGCCCGATTGAACGGCAAAGGCACATTTCAACGGGTTCATCTTGAGCTGGTGTCGACGTAGGCGCTCAAAGATGACCCGGAGGTCCTCTTGATGATCCCGGCGGTCCTTGGTCTTCACCACCATGTCATCTACGTAGCACTCCACCGAATGGTGGATCAGGTCGCCGAGGATGTATGTCATGGCCCGCTGGTACGTCGCACCAGCATTCTTCAAGCCGAATGGCATGACGGTGTAGTAGAAGTTGCCCTTCGGGGTCCTGAACGCGATGTTGATGGCGTCGTCCGGATCCATCTTGATTTGGTTGTAGCCTGACGAACCATCCATGAAGGATAGCGCACCATGGCCCGTGGTTGAGTCGACGACCATTTCCGTGATTGGCAGGGGAAAGTCATCTTTGGGGCATGCTCGATTTAGGTCGCAGAAGTCTTGGCACACCCGTACCTGGCCATTCTTCTTCTCCACGGGGACGATGTTTGCGAGCCACTCGGTGTATTTCGCCTCTTTGATGAAATCTGCAATGATTAATTTATCGACCTCGGCGATGACTTGGTCTTGAAACTCCGGACGCAAGCGTCGTGGAGGCTGCTTGACGGGGCGGTGTTGCGGGTCAATCGCCAGCTTGTGTGTAGCGACACGAGGGTCGAGCCCCGGCATCTCTTTGTAGCTCCAAGCGAAGCAATCTCGATACCCCATCAAGAAGCATCGATAGCTTTCCCGTTCCTCTTCCGTCAGCGTGGAGCTGACGAAAGTGGGACGTGGATCGTCCTCGGTTCCGAGGTTGACTTCGACAAGTTCATCGATGGTGGGCTGACCACCGTCTTCCATCTCATGTGGAGCCAGCGTGGGTTCGACCTCTTCTTCTTCCTTGACCGACGCGTCGTCGATGGAGTTTTGGCGGTGAAGGCCATGACGTGGCAGTTCCATGTCGTCTCGTGAAGAGACAGACGTAGCATGGCACATGACTTGTGCGACGCCGTTGAGTCCTCCTTCTTCTTCATCGTCGTGGCCACCCGGGTGGGTGTACCCAAGCCCAAACTTGGTCCGAGTCTTGCACTTCTGCTTGATGAGGTCCTCGGCTTGCCTCCACCATGCCTCGCAAACCGCGGGTGGCGGTGGTATTCTACTGTTTTGCCGAAGCGTGAACCCCGCCTTCTCCAGCAAGCGAGCCATCTTGGGCTCGGCCTTCATTATGGATAGCGCTTCTTCTGTATCACCGCGAGGTTGGGGAAGCTCAAATATGGAGTCACAATGTTGTACCTGTGGAACTTTATAGAAAATGGTTTGGGTTCTAGACCCAGATGAACTTGGGATAGCCCAAACCTCCAATGGAGAAGCCGTGGATATGTAGAGGGATGGGGGCTGCATGACACGAGCTCCCAGTGCAGCTTCCTCTATCTCCTTTATTCTCCTCCTAACCACCCCCGGATGAGTGGGTGCACCTTCCTCTTTTGGAGTGTTGCGCACCCGCAGTGTGATCGTAGGGGGCGCATCACTGCTGCCGATCAATGCCTTCGGTCCTTCCTGGGCACCTGCAGAGCCGCCAAGTGTTAAACAACTAGGCTCTTGGTGCGCCGAAGTCGATGAAGATGTAGGAGCCTCTTGTAGAGGCGTCATTGCCGACCTCAACGTGATTGGCATGGGCTTCTGGTACCTTGCCTTCAATAGCAACGGGGCTACTGGGGCAGGCGTAGAAGAGCTTGCCCCCAGCAAGATCGGGGTAGAGCTCCCCATCCCGTCCTGGGGGAAGGTCTTGTAGTCGTGTTGCACAGTCGAGGAAGATCGTCTACGCCCAGGGTTCCTTCGGCTGCGAGAGGAGGAACCCCGTGTGTCTGCGGGGGAGCATGGTATGATGAGCTGTCGTGCTTCGGCGACTGGCGCAACACCCGGTTTGATTAAGACATCAACCGCTGGTGTTGTCCGCCCGACATGTTGGTCGCTGTCTTCGACGGGGAAGTAGTACTTCGCATCTGCATGATGCGACTCTTGCACGGTGTAGGGGTTGGTGTTGCCGATGATGCGTTGTTGTGTGTCGTTGCCGTCGAGGAACTTTAGGCATTGGTGAAGGGTAGAAGGCACCACGCGATATTTGTGGATCCAAGGCCTCCCTAAGAGAGCCGAGTAGGAGGTGTTTGCTTCGATGACGAAGAACCGCACCTTGAAGCTGGATGTAGACATCTGGATCTTCACCGTGATGGCCCCCAGTGTTGGCTTCCCTTGGTTGTCGAAGCCGCATATCATCACGTCGGTGGACTCCAGGTCGTCCACCGTGAAACCTGCCCGTTTCAAACTCCGGACGGGCAGTATGTTCACGGCAGACCCTGGGTCGATGAGGATCCGATGAAGATGCGCGGCCCCAATGTTTCCCTCCACGTAAAGTGGGCGGTTATGGGCACCATCTTCTATGAGATTGTCCTCTTCATCGAACGTGATCTCATTCACGAACAAGGGATTGGCAAAGAGACGATGCTTCGCCATGCACACTTCATAGATCTCTGGAGCCTGGAGCGCCTTGATGAGGGCTTCACGCAGGTTTGGCACCAGCATGAGCGCATCATGGACACTCAAGAGCGCTGGAATTCGCTTGAGGTGGGCGATGATGTTGTAGTCGATGTCCTGTGGTTTCGCCTTCCCACCATCATGCGCTTCTGGTGCCTCTTCATGCGGTGTTGCCTCCTTATGGGCCGCCGGCTTGTCCACTCTCGTTTGCTTGGCCTTCAGGGGGTCGGGTAAGACCTTTCCCCCACGCAGGTTCATGTTCACCTCTTCCACCTGTGGGTTCTTTGTGGCGCCTTCGGCGTGGAACGCCTCGTGCTCTTCAGGAGTGAACATGTCGGCCGACTCAGAGCTGGGCACGTCCTTGTAGTCGAGGATGACGTTGCAACTCGCCATGTTTCGTGCTTGAGAGGAGCGAGCCTCATCTTGTACTCCTTCGACACCCTCTGTTGGCCCTTGGTCCCAACCATGGGGTAGGAACTGCGCCAAAGTGCGTAGTCCCCGCCCTGGTCGGGGGAATGACTCATCTCCCTCGGACTTGGGGACGAACCTCGGTGGGGGACGGCGTTTACTTGGATCAACTCGCCTTAGAATTTTTGGGGGAGCGCGTGTTGATGATGTCGGACGAGGAGGTCGAGTTGGAAGGTCCCTCGGGTATGGCTTCCGATGGACCGTGCTCCAAGGCTTCTCCATGGACGCGGTTGGTGTAGAATCCTGTTGAAGGAGAGGTGTTGATGCTGTCGCCAGGACGAGGTTGGATAGTTGGCCTTCAACTTGTGAGAGGGGCGCCCATCCATCTTCATATTCATCGCCTTGCCTTGATGAAGAGGGCACAACTACGCTCACCATGTTCACAGCTTGGTAATCTGGATTGATAGCTTCCGGGTCCAAGTTGATCCTCGTTTCATTGACGGCTCTCTGGAGCCATTCCTTGAAGGCGACGCAGTCCTCGATGACATGTCCCACGTACCTATGATATGGGAAAAACAAAGCATTATCTGTCATCCCCAGTTGATCGGGTCTTCGAGCTTCTGGAAGGTTCAAAGCTCGATATTCCATCAGCTGGTTGAACATGTCCTTCACCAGCTCTCTGCGGAAGATGTATTGCTTCTTGAGGAGCTCTTGCATCGTGGGTCGTTGCCTTACTCCAGCTTGCTCGCCTCTTGCGCCCAACATTAGCACATTGCCTTGGGGCGTGGAGGAGAAGACCCTAGTGGCGTTTGCCTCCGCCGGTGCCTTCATCTTGGCCCCATTATTGGTTGGCTTGGATGTTGATGCGAAGCGCTTGGACGGGTCGAATATAGTGGCGTTCTTGTAAAGCTCCATGATCTGTGGTGATTTCTCGAACTCTAGCTTCGTTGCTGCCACCGCCGTGCTAAGAGCACTGAAGGTCCTAGGCTCGCGCCGAGAGACCTCGAGTGACCAATGTTGTTGCATCCCGTGGACACACATCTCGATGGCGTCCTCAAGGTGCATCTCTCGGGCGAGCCGCACGTAGCTGTTGCGGAAGCGAATGACGTACTCGTCGATGGACTCATCTCGTTGTTGACGAACTTGTGCAAGCTCGACGACAGAGAAGTCCTTCTTCATGGCAACGAAGTGCTTCTTGAAGACCTCCTTCATGCCTGACCAACTTTCGATGGATCCAACCGCCAGGCGGCTGTACCAGTGGAAGGCAAGGCCGGTTAACGACCCTGAAAATTGTCGAAGGAGAAGTGACGTGTTGTTTGCAGTGTCCCCGCAAGCCGCCTCGAAGTACGCCGAGTGCTCCCTTGCATCACCCGTCCCTTCGAATTGACGAAACTTTGGTGGGTGCCACCCTGCAGGGAATGACACCAGGTCGTGCCATGATTCATAGGGCTTCTCCAGCTCGCTCCCCATGGTGCGAGGAGCATTATCGACCTTCAATTGCTCGAATCTTTTGTCCACCATGTCTTTAAGCATGTCGTGGTAGCCTTTCAGCATGCTTTGTTGTGGCGTTGTGTCGGCTGGACGAGAGGGTCTAGCCCATTGGCGAGCATGTGTGCTTGTTTCTTCGTGTTGGCGCTCATGATGGGGTGGCGCGCTTGTTAGAGCGCCCGCCTGCAACTCCTCCACTTGTGGGTCTACCACTCCTGGTGGTACGCTTTGTGGCGGGACACCGTTGTTGTTGCTGTTGTTCATCATGAGCTCGATGAACTGGTCGAGTTTTGATGTCAATTGATCAATCTTCTGGCGCTGCTCCTTCATCTCTTCTTCCAGTGCATCTTCTCTCCCCGCCGATGCACTAGCCTGCACGGATGCAGAGCCGTCGTTCTTTCCACCGTCTACCGCCATGTGGGCTGGTGCGGTATGGAGGTCTTCAAGTCCATCTTCATAGTCCGATAGGACCGAAGGGGCGAGCTCGTGGTATGGAGGGGAGTTTGTAAGTTTCTCCAACGAAGAGGTGGAAGAAGAGTCGGAGAAGCTCTCTTCATCATCGGCGTAGTCGTCAATCCCTTCCTCTCTGGTTGATCTGTCCGTCACACTCCGAAGTGCAACAGACCTTAGCCGTGTCTTGGCTCCAGGTCGAGTTGCAACCTGCAACAACTCGTCGGGATCTCGTGGGAGTCTTGAGGTGATGTCGGTGTAGAGTCGCGGCGAAATGTTCGGGTGATATCCTGAGTCTCCATCAGAAAGTGAGCCTTTCCCTGCCGTGATGGGAAGGCATGGGGCAGTGGATCTTGCTCCCTCTTCCCTTGTAGAAGCGTTGGCCTTGGCCTCCGCGTCAGTGCCCTTGAACCATGAACGTACATGTCCGAGGCGTGGCAAGAAAGCCTTCTTGAAGTCAGCTTTGGGGTTCGGCACGATCTCCTCATCTGAGGGATAGCCAAACTCGTGGGTGACTTGAGGAGGTTGCCAACCGTCGTTTGGCTCAAGCCTTGGGCGCACTGCAACAGTGCCGCACAAAGCAAGGTTCTTCTTTGTTGCCTCCTTTTCCTTTCCATCCCCCTGCTGAAGGGCATCATCTCCGATCTTCTCGTCCCCTTGCGGAGAGGTAAGCGGAGGTTTTGTGGGAGGCATCTCATCTTTTCCCGGGGCAACGGAGGTTGAAGCCCCAAGATCCTCCTCGGGGTTGGAGGCAGTTGCGGCTGGAGTCTCCTCGACGCACTCCATTGGCGTGGCTGTCGGTGTTGGTGTCTTTTGCCTTCGAGGAGGCGAAGATGACGATGTGTCCATCGCCTGTTCATCGCCTTGTTGAGGATTTGTTGAAGGAAGCGGTGGTGGAACCGCTTCGCCCTTTTGTTCGACACCTCCTAAGGGCATCTTGCGTGGTTTTGGAGCGAGGCGGCTGAGCAGGTAATTGTACCGCTCGTGCCGCTCTAGGTTTGGGGAGATGCGGAAGCCGATCCTATCACTTTCTTGAATGACCCCACCATCGGGTCGTACCCGAACTTGGGTATGGCGGAGCACCAGGTCTTCGAGTTCTTTGTAAAGAACTTGGCGATTCCTCCGGCGCCTCTCGCGCTTGCGTTGGTTCTCTGTGAGGACCTGCCGGGTTCTTGAGGGTGTTGGTGGAGTTGGTAGAAGAGGCGGTGCAGCTCGCGGCATTGGTGTGGTAGGCACGTCCCTTGCAGGGCGCACTTGGAGTCGCTCTCCACGCCTAGGCGGGGATGAAGGCCGTGGTGGAAGTGCATCTCGTGGAGGATCCCTAGGTCTCCAGTGTTGAGTGGGACGAAGGTCCCTCTCATCATCTTGATGTCGTGACCAACGGTTCCAACGTGGGGGCATGTTAGGATGCCCCCGGTGTGCATGTCTGATGGGTGAAGGTTGGCGTCGGGGCGCCAAGGTATGGCGCTCATGTTGAGGACGATGACTAGGGGCCTGGTGCCTAATCCTGCCCCCAGCTGGTGCTGATGAAGAACTTGGCGCTCCTTGCTCATGGAGACGCCTCTGGATGCTATTCATTTGATCTTGCAAGCGGCGGAACTCCTGCCGTAGATCTTCTCCGCGTGGTGCAGGTGCCTCGTTCCGAAGAACAGCGAACCTGTTGTCGTTGGGGATGGGGCGGCCATTGATCGCCGAAGTGTGGCAGCATGGTGCACACATGCTTCTTCGAGGGTCTTCAAGGTTGATGGAGAGCGCTGGGCCCGGCAAGACGGACTCTTTTCGGGAGTACCGTTTCCAGAACTCCTTCATGATGGCTCTTCTCACCGCCAACTTGACCTCTGATGGTTCAGTGCTAGTACATGTGAACACCTTGTCCGCGAGGTCCCTTGCGCCGAGGGACCAATCTTCCGCAAGAACCGTGCTCCTGGTGATGCGAGAGCTTAATAGCTGGTGAAGGCATTGTACCTTACGGCACTTCCTCCTGTAGTTCCTTAGTGGATGCGGGCTTTCTGACAAATGGGCGTTTGCCATGAGTCTCCGCAGGTCATCGGAGGCGGCTTCCAAGCCTCCAAGAAGCTCCACTCCGGTGCGCCTAGGTGTTGGCGTCGGCAGCTCCGGGTGCAGAGGCGGGGTAGGGGCGCGAAGTGACACCGCTCCCTCCCGCTTGTCGGCGACGTTGGAAGAGAGGCGTTGGGGCGCCCCCATGTCCCCTTTGACGTCATGTCCCATTGACTCCTTCAACAGGACGCGCGCCTCGAGCATCAACTCGCGGCGCTCCTTCTTGGCCATGGCGGATGCCCGCCTTTGGGCCTTCTTGGATCGCGCAGTTTGGAACTGCACTGGCGCCTGGGCTTGGTGCATGAACATCTTGGTGCCGACCTCGACGACCACCATGGGCGGAAAGGATGATCCAAAGTGGATCACCCAGGGCTCCGTGTTGATGGCGTGGGGGATTCCTCCTGCATGAAGATGACCTTTGATCAGCGAAGGTCCTCGCTGTTGGCTTGTCGTGCAAGATGTTGTGTGGGTTGGGTGAACGGGCGAAGACGATTCTGACGACCACAGCGGAGCAAATATGGGAGGAGAACCAGGTCCCACCGGGCGTGCCAATTTGTTTGACACGAGAAAAACGTCCTGGAAAAGTCGAACATAGGCTACTCAAGGGGAGAAGGATGGTAGCGTGTTTTTCTCATGCGCCGGGGTAAAGAAAATAAGTGCGGGCGTGCCAGTGTACCGTAGTACACAAGAAAAAGGTAGGGAAGATGCATTTCATTAATCTCGCGTGGAGAAACAAAGTACAAATTCCTAATACAGTGCGCTCCGTGGCCTGCTTGCGCGGCCAATCTGACTAGGGCAATTGCGATCTCATGGTTCCCGGGGCCTCGGAAGGCACCCGGTTAATTACTCCCGCGGGTTACGCCGCGAGACACCTCCGATTAAGCCGTGTGGTCGTCTTCCTCATCTTCGCTTCGCGTTCTCCATGCATGATGTGGTGGTGGTGTGTGTATGTGGGCGGCGGCAGAGCCCGTGTCCTCGTCGGTACACGCGCCGCGAGTAGCGTGGCCTTTGCTCCGGCCACGCCCGCCCTCGCCGTCGTGCCTCGTCGGTCTTGACGGCGTCGATGTAGTTGGAGTTGGAGTAGCATGGGTCCGCTCAGCTGGGACTTCTCGACGACCAGCAGCCTCGTCGGGGTGCGCAAGGGGTATGCCTCACAGGAGTAATTGTTGGCGGAGATCGGCGTCGGTGCAAAACCGATGCGCGCTTACAAGTCGGTGCAGCCAGCGTGGTCGACACCTCGTCTCGGTCCGACGCCGAGTTCACGGCTGTCGTCCTAGACAAGAGCGTCGTCTCACGGGCTCGTGGAGATGGAGGTGGGTATGACGCCGGATTGCAAGTCGGCAGCACTTTCGCCTATGCCCGCCGGCTTCACGGGGATGGAGCTAGCACCGGGCTGTCCGATGAACACCCCGATGCTATAGCCTATGGCTCGCGGAGGCGGAGATGGAGGCGGCGCCGGGCTGAGCGCCGGCAGCCAAGCGCCCTCGGGGCTATCGCCTTGGTGGCACCGTCGGCAGCCTCGTGTCCTTGAGGCCATCGTCTTGGTGGCGGCAGAGATGGAGATGGCGTCGGGCTGCACGCCTGTAGTCACGCAGTCGGAGCCGTCGTCTTGTTGGCGTTCGTAGGAGGTGAAGAGAAGGTCGGGCTGCACGCCGGCAGCCCCGCCGCCGTCTTGGGCAGCATGGTTCATTGAGGTGGACGTAGCGTCGGATGCACGCCGGCTGCCTTCTCGCCGTCGTCTTCGGCACGCTTCTCCGGAGTGAGGAGGTATTGGGCTCCACGCCGCCATCGTCTTCGGTGCCGCCGCAGAGCACGACTTGATGGGGAGATGGCGCCGCTACGGCACGCATACAGTTGCATGGCCGCCATCTTTGGCGCGCCACACCAGAGTGGAGATGGCGATGGCGTCGGGCTGCACGACGGCAGCCTCACGTCCTCGGGGCCATCGTCTTGGTGGTGACGGAGATGGAGATGCCACCGGGCTGCACGACGGCAGCCGCGCCGTCTAGGCCGTCCTCTTGGTGGCGTTGGAGATGGCGCCGGGCTGCACGCCGGCGGCCGCGTGCCCACGGGTCCGTCGTTTTGGTGGCGGCATCGTCAGCCGCGCGCCCTCGAGGTCGTCGTCTCGGGCGCGGCTTGTTGTAGTGGAAACGGCGCCGGCTTGTACGCCGGCAGCCCCACCATCGCCCGTCGGTGTGGCTCGCCGGAGTGGGATGACGTCGTCTCGTCCATGGGTTGGACGTATTCGCCTCGGCGCGGCACCGCGTGCTGATGTGCGTGTATGCTGTAGAGAAAGAGAGAGAGAGGGAGAGAGAGAGAGAGAGATTTAACCATGATTCTCACCATTAGCAAGCTCCATGGCCTTCCCTCCTTGCTCCCGACGTGTTCCGCCGGCTTGGGTTGTATATGAAATTTTGGGTGTGCGGGTGGATGAATGGGTAGGTGTATGGGGATTAGATAGATCGGTTGTGGTGTGTGGAAGAGCTGATCTTGAGTTCTTGGATGCGATCTCTTCTCCTCTGCACGTACCTTGGCCTCCAGGTACGAGAGCTGGTCTGTCTCCGCTCCTCCCGTCTCTCTCCCTTTTTCTTCTCTGCCTCGGCGCGCCAGTATATATAGGCGGAGGCTAGGGCTGCGCGAACCGTTCGGCCCCTGCCGATTTTCTTGGAGAGATAGAGATAAGCACGTCTGGCTGTTTATCTTGTCATCTGTTCTTCTTGGCTCGCACGTCTGCACGATAAAACAAAAGGACCATCCTATACGTACCTGGTTGGATAGCTGCATGTGGGCCAAACCCTTGGTCTTCGCTTGATATTTCATGTCAAACCGAGGCATATCTCCTGATCGTGGTGTAGTTGGTTATGTACCGGCCGGTATCGGAGATTTTCATACGCGTGCCTATGATCCGGCTGGCCACTTCATCCGTATTGAGAACACCGGACGCTAGCTTGCTAGGATTGGATACGTCCCTCTGGACTCCATCGGTTGTACGAGACGTATGGCTGCAGCCTCACGTATAAGTAGCTAACGTTTTTATACCTGTATAACAAACAAAGACATATCCACATGCACGTATATGCAAGTGGTATTTGCACCTATGACTTTTAAATACAATAATGCAGTGTTTGAAATATTATTTGGTATAAAATCGCGTCGAACACGGTGTTAATCCCATGACAACTATAGTGAGAGAAACTGACATCCACCAGCCGCATGTGTGGAACAAGCCACACGTCAAGTGCGGAGTCGGTCTCGCAAACGACGTCGCGTAAGGTTGGCCTGGACCGCTTCAATCTCACTATCCCGCGTCATAAGAAGAACACAAACAAGAGGCTTGCAACAGAAAACATCAACGCCCGCAATAACCATGTTGCGTTCTACTCGTGAAACACATCTACGCATAGATCTAGCTCTGATACCACTGAAGGGTTTCGCGGCATAGTAAATCAAAATTTTCTACGGATGTGAACAGAGGAAAAGCCAAGATCTAATCTAGGAGATGCAAAGAACGAGAGAGATTGGATTAGATCTTCATACCCTTGAAGATTCGCACAACGGAACGTTCGTCGGAACGTGGGTGATCTAGTCGTACTCGCTTCTCCTCCTCGCGATCCGATCCGATCTAGCACCACAAGTGGCGGTGCCTCCGTGAGATGCACACGTGCAGCACCTCGACGTCTCCTCCTTCCTCGGACCAGCAATTATGGTGGAGAGACGGATTGGATCTACAACACGACGGCATGGTGTATATGGTGGAGAATTTCTGCAGCAGGGCTTCGCCTACAAACAGTCGGGAGGGAGAGAGGAAGGGCAGCAGGGCGGCTAGGGTTGGAGGGCTAGGTGTAGGGCGTTGGTGCGCCCCCAGCCCTCTATATATAGAGGGGTGGGCGCAGCCCTAGCCCCTCCCCCAAGCCAAGGCCGGCGGCCCCAAGGAGGAAGAGTGGGGGGCAAGGAAACCCCCCTTCTAGAAGCTCTATCTAGAGTTTAAACCTCTCTTGGCCGGCTGGGCCCTATGGGGCCTTGTGCCCCTGGCCCAATGCGGCCAGGGCACTCCCTCATAGGCCCATGCCCCCTCCCGGAAGGTGGGGCCACATTGGTCCCCTTCCGGAAGGTTCTATAAGCTTCCGGTACAATACCGATTAACCCGGAACAATTCCGAACTCCAAAAACTGCACTGCCTTATATGAATCTTGTTCTCCGGACCACTCCGGAACCTCTCGTGATGTCCCGGATTCCATCCGAGACTCCGAACAAAAACTCATAAACCAATTATCCAATCTATCCTAGCGTCGAGATACGTTAAGTGTGTGACCCTGCGGGTTCGAGAATATGCAGACATGATCTTCTATCAATAATCAACAGCGGGGTCTGGAAACCCATATTGACTCCCACACATTCATCGATGATCATATCGGATGAACCACGATGCCAGGATTCAATCAATCCCATATATATATTTCCTTCATATCGCGATATTTTACTTGCCCGAGATTTGATCGTCGGTACCGTCATACCTAGTTCAATCTCGTTCACAGCAAGTACTTTACTCGTTCCGTAATCCGATATCACTTTGTGATTAACTCCTTAACCACATGCTTGCAAGCGGTGTTGATATCGATTACCGAGTGGGCCCGAAGTATATCTCTCCGACTTGGGAGGGACAAATCCCATCTCGATACATACAACCCAACAGATACTTTTCGATCACCTGAGAGACACCTTTATGATCACCCTCTCATAGGATGACGTTTGATGACCTCAAAGCTTTCTTCCGATACCAGGGAGTTGTATTATCTCATGGTCTAAGGAATACAATATTTGACATAAGAAAAGCTTCGCAAAGACGAACACGATGACACGATCTAATTGCTTCGCTTAGTTTGGGTCTGTCCATCATATCATTCTCCCAATGATATGATCTCATTATCAATTGACAACTCATGTCTATGGTTAGGAAACCTTAACCATCATTGATCAATGAGCTAGTCCATAGAGGCGTACTAGGGACACGGTGTTGTTCACAAGCCACATAAGTATTAAATTTTCCGCTTAATACAATTCTAGCATGGAATATAAACATTATCATGAATAAGAATTATAATAATAACATCTTTATTATTGCCTCTAGGGCATAATTCCAACAAAATTTTCTCCATTCCATTCCATGCAAATGTCTTGAATTATTTATCATTCTGTAGATCCCTACAATGGTACACCAAAATGTTTATTCCGATTTCGTGAACAGTCTATCACACATTTTTTGTTCAAAATGGACTAGTGTGAATGTCCAGAAACTCATTTACTCAACGGAATACCAAAAAACCTCCTCAATTTGATATATTTCAAAAGAACGTTTCCAATGTGATGTGCTTTGCATGAAAATTACAAACGCCCCATTTGCTTTAGATGGAACCCCGTTCTGTGCACGTAGTGCCTTGAGACCTTGCATCCACAGTTCACATCCTACTTATAGTACAATCCACAATCCAAACACTCACGGGATTAGTAGATGGGATGTACTTGAAGGGTGGATGCTGGGGCTCAAGGCCCACCGTGCATTGCCTGAAGGGAAGGTATTCAGAAAAGCACGTTTCTGCGTAAAGCTGGGTTGTCATAGTCCAAGTCCAAGTCGAAGTCTTTGTGTGATCAGGAAGAAATCGTTGTAGAATGGGCTGTCCGAGAAGAGCTAAGACAAACGATCAACGAGTTGTCATACAAAGCATTAGTAACTAATGTGGAGTTAAAGAACTTACTAGATTAGGAGAATTTGCATAAAGCTATGAGAGGGCGAGCGGACATAGATGAAGATGCTAGTCTAAATTGAAGATGAACCCTAACATCGACAGGTGAGTTACCTTGGTCATATGAAATGGTTCATGTGACTGATCCTATTTTGTTGGTGCATTTATCTACATTTGTTATGAACTTGGCGGGTCGCCGCCACTGCTTTAAACAAGCGCTTGTGTTCTTTGGCATTGTCTTTGCATAAAGGCATGGTTAATCCTCTAGGATAGAAAACACCACAACATTCATTCAAGTTGGCAATCCTTGATCTTTGCTTCTGGTGTGCGATCTGAATTTTCCTGGTTGCGATGTGGATTATTGACATTTTCAAATGATATAGTTTTTACTAAAATAGTTCATACTTTTTAATCAAAATTATGGTTAAACTTTTTAAAACTACGTGTTAGCCTAATAAATCGATACGAAGGGATTACCTAAAACACTAGTTTTTTAAATACAGATAAATGTAAGTTTGTGGCTGTATATAATGTGCACGTCCATTTGATCTGGACAATTTTTGTTGTTGTTGTGGTTGGCCACGATGGACAGGAGCATGACCACTATTAAAATTAAAGTATTAAATATGAATATACTGAAGGCCCACGCATAGGGTACCACCATTATTTTGTTGTATTTGAGTGCTTGAAAAAATTAAACCATGCGTTTATAATTTCTTTTTGTGTTCGTGATCTCGTGTGTTGATCATATCGCTATTTTATTTTTATTTTTCGGGTAATCATATCACTATTTCTAATGCCTGCATGCAGCTGCACCCATGGCGGCCGTTCGCTCACAACAACTGCTCTAGTCAATATATATATATAGCGTGTGGGTGACCAAATATTATGATGGTTCTTGTTGATCGTGTCCCGCACTCCGCCTTGTATATATTTCCCTAGCCTCACGATTGCCTTGATATCTAGAGGGATCCATTGACTGGAACATAGCTGTTCAGTTAGATAGTATGCAAAGCACTATCCCTAGTATAGATCACATATCCCATACGGTTTATGGAACATTCGCTACTCCTACATGAGGTAGACGAAGTGCCAGTTAATTGTTTCCTCACACAGTTGGGGTACCCAATCATCGGCTTTGGTTGACATACCCGACACGGTTTTAGTTTTCTAACTGTGTGTTTTTCTATGCTGTCGCATGTGTTTTCCATTTATATATAAGTTGGGGCTACACGTACTACCAGCAGCACCATCAACCCACGTCACTTTTTTTTCCTAATACAATAGCAAATATCAGTTTTTTGTTTCTTACTGAACTTATGTTGCTTGAAAATTTTAAAATAATTTTGGGTTCTCACAAATATTGGAAACGGTTTAGCATGCTGATACCTCGTAAACGTATTTATAATTTTTGATGTTCCATGCTTGTTTTATGCCAACTATCTTATGTTTTGTCTATACTTTGAGATATTTTTATACATTTTCTGGGACTAATCTATTGACAAGATCCCACTGTGTCAGTTATCTGTTTTCTGCTGTTTTTGTCTCAGAAAAGCTAGAAAAAAAAAATTCTCGGAATTGGACGAGACAAAAGCCAAAGTCACTATTTTTCCAGAAGACTCCCGGAGCCCGAAGGAGAGACGGAGGAGGGCACCAGGGTGGGCACACCCTATGGTGGCGCGGGTACCCCCTGGTGGCGCCACTAGGGGGTGTGCCCCCCTGGCTGCCTCCTCGCCTATAAGAAGCCTCCAATGCAGAAACCCTAAAACATCCAGCATACATTCACAAAAAGTTTCGCAGCGCCGCCACCACCAAAGAGGAGATTCGGGGGACATAAGTTTCTGTTCCGGCACCCTGCCGGGACAGGGAATTGCCCCCGGAGCCATCTCCTTCGATCTCCACCACCATCTCCATCGATCTTCACCACCATCTCCATCGCCGTTCCTGACTCCCATGATGAGGAGGGAGTAGTTCTTCCTCGAGGCTAAGGGATCTACCGGTAGCTATGTGTTCATCTCTCTCTATATATGCATGACCTTGTTGTGGTCATGAGCTTTGTAATCAAGTAGATCTACTCTGCTACTCAAGTGCTTTAATCAATCTCCGGCTATCCCCATGTGTGTGAAAGTGTTGCCTGTCAAAACCCACCGGCGAGCAGCGACGAGCAACACAAAGAGCCGGGAGGCTCCCAGAACTGCTGGTGGGCCCTGGTCCCTCGGGCAACGGCCCGCAAAACTCCGGCACATGTCCTGGCTTGGTTCGAGGGCGTGCCACCTGACCTATACCTGGTCAGGAAGGTGAAGGATTGCTTCGATTGGTTTCCTGCATGGTAAACAAGTATACGTAAAATTCGAGTCGTGACCGGCTCCCAGGTTTCCCTGTGAATCGGCTCCTGGAGCCGATTAACCCATGGTTCTGCATTAAATCTATGATAACATGGGGTTTTGCTTCATCAATACAAGTTAAATCGATCTACGACAGTTTACCGTTCTCACCACGTAACTGGAACATCCTACACGTAATTGAGCCTGGTACATACGAAAGATGATAGAAAACTAACCCTAGAGGAGGCCTAACAACCGACGTAAAGTCAATTCCCGGAACAACTCCCCTCGAACTAGCCAACCATATCCTCGCGTACTACTGGATCGTTCAACCCGTTTGCAAGGCCTGACTACGTGGATATCAAACTAAACCTTGGAAAACAAGGCAAAACTATAACGGATCAAATCGACTGAATAAAGATCAAGCAAGGTGCTACCCTTACACCCGGGAAAAGGTGCAAAGGTAGCGAGATAACTAGAGGTAGCATGACTAAACAATCGTAGCGAAAAGTACTGATGCTAACCCAAACAAATCTATGATAATAGTATTACTCGCCATCAACAAGGCTTCAGTACGAGTAATACCAGGTAACGCATAAGCAGATACTGCCTAGATCGCAAGATGCGATCTAGGCAGCATGACACTTACCCGAAAGAAACCCTAGAAACAAGGGGTGGCGATGCGTCGAGATTGTGTTTGTTGTGAACGTGATTGTCCTCCCTTTCTCAATAACCTTAGGTACATATTTATAGTCCGGAGACTTCCTATCTTTGGAATAACTCTACAACTCTATCTCTTACCTAAACCGAAACGGAACCTACTACAATATACAGATACACGGGCAATTTAGCCCAAATCCACGCACAAGGCCGATTAACAACACATTGCATATATGTATTTCCCAAGCCCATCTTGATTACGGCCCATCTCCTCCTTTGGTCAAAATATGGCGATAACACATGCCCCCCTGGTTTTGGCAATAATAATTCCAAAACCATTCTTTTTTATCGGGTTACGCGTTGCAGAGCAGAATCGTCACGCCACCCCCTCATCATGATGCCCTGTCTTCTCAACTCCTTCGCAGTGCATGATTTGATGATTTTGGCAGCACATTCTGGGAAACCGCTATGGCATTGAACCGCCTCCCACTATTCCCCTTATTTAAATTCATCTGAGCAGTTTGCAGTCCCCATCTTCCTCCAGCAGCCAAAAAACCCTCTTCCTCCGCCAAAAAACCCTCTTCCTCCGCCATGGCCTCCTCTTCTTCCGTCCTTTCCTCCCAGTCTTCCAACACCATTAACGACCGGGAGCCGACGCCGGAGCACCCGCCCACGGCGGCGTACGAGACCCTCGCCCCACAATGGTGGGACGAGAGGGATTGGAATTTCGCCGCTTGGTCGGAGGACGACGCGTCCCTGACTGACGGCGAGGAGGGCCTGCAGTTCCTCGTCGACGGGGAACTGGAGGCGAAGAGCAGCGACGACGCCTGGTCCTGGGACGGCGTCGAATCCTCCGACGAGGAGGAGGAGTTGGAGGAGGACACCTCCTCCGACGAGTATCCACCGGTGAAGCGCTTCCGCGCCGGGTCCAGCGAGGACACCGAAGACGACGACGAGGACGAGGAGGCCCCTGCTGGCATCTTCAGCAGCAGCAGCGAAGACGACGCCGGCAGCAGCGCTGAGGACAGCGAACAAGACGACGGCGAAGACAGCGGCGACGACCTCAGCCTCTAGATTAGGAACTACTAGATTAGGAACTAGTAGTAGTAGATTTCCTTTTGTAAGCAATCAGCTCCACTGTAAATAATCGTCTTTTGAATGAACGAAGATTGCTTTTTCAATTCGAAGATTGCTTCTTTTTCGACCCAATTTTGCCGATAGTCAAAATAGGTCGATGCTCCAGAAGCCGATAGTACTGTATCGGCTTTCACCACACTGCACTCATACAGTCAAACAAGTCAAAGCTCAAAGAGCCGATGGCAACACATCGGCTTTCCCAAAAACGTTGACAAGGTCAAAACTTGGTCGCATACTTAGACAAATCTGAGCGGCCACTTTCCAGTTTCAAACGGTAACCTGCGACCCTCTTAAAAAAGGGGCGACCCAGATCTCCAATTGTCCACCGACCAGATCGAGCTCACAGCGACAAGAACCCTCGATCCCCAACTGCATAGATCCATCTCCGCCGGCAAAATAGATGGCGGAATCGTCCAACACCAACCCAGAGGTCTCCGGTCTGAAGGTACGCCTACTCCTTGCAGTCTGAACGCGATGCTAGAATTAATGGCGAACATCTGAATTAATGCCTTATTCCACCATTCAATTTTCTAGGTTTCAGACATCCTGCTGCCGCATCCTTCTCTCCCAAATTCTCTCTGTCTTGGCCCTCGTACAGAATCTAGTCCTACCCATCTGATCTCTTGCGAAGCAAACAGAATCCCCTTCGTAAGCCAAGACCTAGATTTAAACTCTTGGGCCGACTGCTTGCGAGCCTGGCCTAATCCCCCTGAACATTGGGTCTCTTGGTTCAGCAGGGTAGCTAGAGCTTACCAATCCCAATGGGAAACCACGGGAATAGCCGATGCCTTGCATTTGTCATTGTCTCCCCTTGAGAAACATGAGAATCTTCTAAAAACCATCGGCTACTTCTGGTCTGACGCTCTGAACTGCTTCATGTTCGGTCATGGCCCTATGTCACCAACTCTGTTAGACGTGGTGATGATTACTGGTCTGGATGTTACATCACCCAGCCCCTCTGCTTTTAAACTGACCAAAGTCCCCTACAAACTGTCTTCTAAAACAGACTGCACGAACTGGGGTGCCTACCTCCAACGCCATATGAAAACAAAAGGCCCTGTCACAGAGAAAGAACACACAGCCTTTCTCAACTTTTGGCTGGAACATTTCATATTCTGTGGCCCTTCTCTTGCTCCAACCAAAAATTATCTCTCTTTGGCCTACGAGCTTGCCAAAGGCACTCAACTTGGCATCGGCAAACTGTTTTTTGGAGAGGTCTATCGATATCTCCAGTTGATGTCTGTCAAACTGTTCTCTGGCATAGCAGTCAAAACAGGAGGTCCTTGGTGGTTCATTCAGCTATGGGCTCAGCTGTATTTCCAAAACCACGTCCCAAACTTCCCCCTTTTGGCGAGTTGCACCTTTCCAGATGTCAAAGGGAAGCAGATCAGATGCACCAGCTACGGCCAGGCTTTGTATAGACTGCCAGGTAGTAAACTGATCCCTCAGGAAGCATCTAAGTGGTTCAGCACTTTCTTTCAAGGCCTGGATAATCCTATCTTCTTTCCTTACATGGAGGAATCGGAGCATTTTGAAAATCCACTCTCCTTCAGGCTAGACAATTTTGCCGATGACACCAGCACTCGGCAGCTCTTTTCCACTGTGATCCGTCCCTGTTTCCTTCCAGTTGGCATGAGCACATCCAACAGAATAATCAAGCCTGGGTATGAATTCTACCAGCCGGTCGTAGTGGCTCGGCAATTTGGCCTTGGACAAGTACCTCCCAATTTCTTTCTCCACCATCTCATAGAGAGCAGAGCCGACCTGCCTGATCCTCTCACCAGTCAAAGGTGTTATTCCTTCTTCGATGCTCTGACCATCCCAATTCCTAACGACCTCACCTTCGCCTCATCGACCGATGGCTTTGAAGACTGGTGGACGATGTGGAAGACTCACGCCTTTAGGAGAGCTCTGGGACCGTTGCTGAAACAACTCGATGCTGACTATGACATCCCCGTGGAACAGGTACCACTACTTGTAAATTTTCTTGATGCAGCTCACCAATGATTCTTCTACTAATCCACTCTTTCTCTTTGCAGCAACAAGATGGCCCTGAACCTACGCACAGTGATGGCTCCCCCTTCGAGTTCTTTCCGCCAGCTCCTGTGGTTCTTTTCTGCAAAAACTCGCCACCTTTGAAAAAGGTCATGATGCAGAACCAGCCGATAACACCACAATCGGCTTCCAAGAACCAAACAACTCCTAAGTCAGCTGCCCCTCGAGTTCCAACTAAAACAAGAACGATGACGAGGAAGGTAGCTGCCAGGAAGACCTTGAGGCGCCGGAGCCCTTCTCCAGAAAGCTCGCATGTAGGCTGATCCATGCCTTGGTCGATCCTTCTCATTCTTCCATTCTTGCAGACATGCCCGTGCTTACTGGTTCTCCTTTTTTACAGGCTTCCGTCGAAGACACCTCCAGCGAGAACACTCAGACCAATCGAGGAGAACTGGGCCCAACGGATTCTGAGAGGACCATCACACCGAGCCAGCCAGATTCACCACCATCGGCTTCCAGGAAAAGGTCGGTTCCTGAACCTACTGCCCCCCGAGCACCAGTCGAGGCGGGGCCAGCTGTGGGTCCCAAAAGGGCTCGCAAAGGACTGCAAGCTTCTTCGTCGAGCCAGGAGGTTTCGAAAACCATCACCCTTTATGCTCTTACCACTTGCTTCTTTTTATCTGCCGATTCATCATTATTTACATCGGCTAAACACCTTCCATGCAGACGACTGATGCTTCTAGTGGGAAAGCCGGGGCAGTGCCGATGCCTTTAGCCAAGCCGGGTCTAACAATCCCCGAAGGTGCAGATGAAACGGCTACCACTTTGGCTAAGCCCCCAGCAACCACACATAAGCCGATTGTCTCGTCATCTGCTATCCCCTCGACCTTAGGAGAGGTACGTTAGCTTTTTTCGGCTCATCCTTGCATGTTGGACGCATACTGACGCCTTTCCGGGCTGCCAGGGTTGTGATATTTCAGGCTTGCTGACGTTCGACCCTGAATCCATCGAACCAACTCCCTCTGTTGCCAACGATGAACCACAAGCCAGGGCTGTTCCACCTCAATTCCAGCGTCTTAAAGCCCTGCTGTCCTCCCCGATCGAAGAGTTGATCGAGGGTTCTGAGGAGGTGAAGAGCGTTCTCGCTGAAATAAAAGACCAACTCCCAGTAGCATTGCAGGTGAAGCTTTGGCCAGTTGTAACTCTGTCTTTCTACGGGTCAAGGGTGAAGTTAGCTCGTGAGAGGATCAGTCTGCGCCGCGCCCAACTTCCACTGAAGGCCAATATCGCAGACAGATGTCAGCAGCTCAACGAGAAAAAAGCGTCTCTGGATGCTAAAACTGACACCTCTGTCAGTACCGCCGAGCTCGCATCCTTGAAAAGGGAGTTGGAAGATCTTGAAGAGAAGGTCCGGGCGACTAAACAGCTCATTCGCGACAAGGAAGAATCCATCGCCCGCTCCCAAGACGAAGCAGAAAGCCTCAAAGCTCAACTGAAGACCGATCTGGCAGAAATACGTGCCTTGAACAAGCAGCTAGTGACGGGCAAGGACGAAGATGACGAAGCCGAGATCGCCGAGGTGGATCGTGTCCGTGCTGACGCCCTCCACGCCTTCGAGGCATTTCTTCAGTAGTTTGTTTATGTAAACTGGCATCTGCTTGTAACAGTTTGAGCCTCTAGAGTCGATGACTGTGCATCGGCTATATATTTTATTTTTTATCTGGCCGATTTCATGTATCGGCCCCCATATTTCACTGTCCATCATCCCACATGCTTGGGAAATATTTCTTGAGATGTTGACCGTTGACAGCCACTGGGAATTTTACGCCGTCCAGCTCCTCAAGCATGTACGCGTTTCCTCTTAAAACCTGATCGACCCTGTATGTCCTGTGCCAATTTGGAGACCATTTACCATATGTTGCATCCTTAGTCCCTAATGGCAACACAGCTTCCCATACCAGATCGCCAACGTGGAACTCCTTTGGTCTCACTTTCTTGTTATATGCACGAGCTACCTTGGCCTTGTTCTCTTTGATTTTCTCAAGCGACCACAGCCTGAGCTCAGTTAAATCCTCAACATTGTCACTCATCAGGGTTGCATATTCTTCAGTTGTTAGATTGTTCTGAAAAGTGACACGTCTTGATCCAGTCGTAATTTCCCAGGGCAATACGGCTTCATGTCCATAGACTAGATGGTATGGCGAGGTTTTTATCGCTCCATGGCATGACATGCGATAAGCCCATAAGGCCTCTGACAAAACCTCGTGCCAACGCCTGGGGTGCTCATCGACTTTCCTCTTGATCAGCTTGATAAGGCTCTGGTTGGACGCTTCAGCTTGCCCATTTGCTTGAGCATAGTATGGAGATGATCTAATCAGCTTAATCCCCGTGTCCTCACAGAACTTTCTAAACTCGTGAGAAATGAAGACCGAACCTCCATCGGTCGTGATAGTTTGGGGAATCCCGAATCTATGGATGACATGTTCTTTCACAAAATTGATAACATCCTTTGAGTTCACTGACTTCATCGGGACAGCTTCCACCCATTTAGTGAAATAATCAGTAATGGCCAAAATCCACATGTGGCCTTTGCTTGATGGAGGATTGATCTTGCCGATCATATCCATGCCCCAACCTCGGAACGGCCAAGGCTTGATGATGGGGTTCATTGCTGACGCGGGTACCATCTGAATTTTCCCAAATTTCTGACATGCTTGACACCCTTTGTAGTACTTGAAACAGTCCTCAAGCATGGTGGGCCAATAAAACCCTGATCGCCTGATCAACCATTTCATCTTGTGAGCCGATTGGTGAGTTCCACAGGCGCCTTCGTGTACCTCGTGTAGGAGCCGATTGGCCTCGGCTGTCCCCAGACATTTGAGCAATAACCCCTCCAGAGTCCTGTAAAACATGTCATCTCCAATGAGCACATACTTCATGGCCTTGTACCTTATCCGTTTAGGTGCCCCCCGAGCCGAATCCTTCAAGTAATTGAAGATATCGGCTCTCCAGTCGTCTGCGTCCAGGAATTGTACTTGAACATCGGCTCCCTCTGCTATGTCCTTGTAGCCTGAAGCCATTTGTGCAAGATCATTCGCCTCGGTATTCTGCAATCGCGGGATCCAGGTGAAGTTTATGTACCGGAACTGTGCCATCAGCTCACGGCATTGCAGCCATAATGGGAAGAGCGACTCGCTCTCACACTTGTATTCCTCCGTGAGTTGAGAAATCACCAACTTGGAGTCTCCAAAAATTTCCACTGCTTCTGCTCCAGCTTCGATGAGCAACTCCATTCCCTTGCGTATCGCCTCATACTCAGCGACGTTGTTGGTGCGAGGGGTAGATAACCTGATGGAGAAGGAAAGTGTTGCCCCCCGGGGCGACACGAGTAGAATGCCGATGCCGCAACCATCGTCACAAACCGATCCATCGAAAAACATCGCCCACGCTCGTATGGACAGCGCTGCTATATTGGTGTTGATCCTTTCAGCAATAAGGTCGGCCAATGCCTGACCCTTAACTGCTTTCGCGGGTTGATACCGGATGTCAAATTCCGATAACGCAACATCCATTTGCCGAGTCGGCCTTTCAACATAGGGGCCGACAGCATGTGCTTTATGACATATGATTTGCATATGATGATAATCTCCGCTGAGAGCAAGATGTGGTGCAGCTTGGTGCAGGTGAAAAACAGGCAGAGGCACAACTTATCGATCTCAGGATACCTTGTCTCTGCATCCAGCATCCTTCTGCTGATGTAAAATACAACTCGCTCCAGACCATCATAAACTTGCACCACCACTGAGGCGATGGACGTGTCAGCTACTGACAAGTAAATGTAGAACGGCCTATCCGGCTGGGGCGGAACCAACACTGGCGGCTTCGTCAGATATTCTTTGATCTCGTCGAAGGCTCGTTGTTGTTCTGCCCCCCAACGGAATTCCTCGTCGGATTTAATTTTCACCAGTCCCATGAACGGCTCTATTCTTCCTGATAGATTGGAGATGAATCTTCTGACGAAGTTGATCTTGCTGATGAGAGACTGTAGTTCTTTCTTCGTGGTAGGTGGCTTCATTGTTCGCACTGCCTCCTGACTTTTCAGGACGATCTCAATTCCGCGTTCATGGACCAAGAAACCCAAGAACTGACCGGCCGTCACCCCGAAGGCACACTTCTTTGGATTCATCCGTAGCCCGAATTTTCTTGTTCGGTCCAGGACGCGTTGCAGATCGTCCAGGTGTCCTTGTACTGAAGCAGACTTGACCACCGCGTCATCGATGTAAATTTCCACCAGCTTGCCGATCAGATCATGGAAAATGTAATTCATGGCTCTTTGGTACGTGGCGCCGGCATTCTTCAGTCCAAATGTCATCACTACATATTCAAACAACCCCACCGAACCTGGGACTCTGAATGCAGTCTTGTGTATATCTTCCGGAGCCATGAAAATTTGGTTGTAGCCGGCATTGCCATCCATGAAGCTTAAGATCTTATGACCAGCCGCTGCGTTGATTAATGTTTCTGCTACCGGCATCGGATACTCATCCTTCGGAGTAGCTCTATTGAGATCCCGAAAATCTATGGCAACACGCCAGCGGCCATCCTTTTTCTCTACAGGTACGATACTAGAAATCCACTCAGCATACCTGCATGGCCTGATTAATTTGGCCGTCAACATTTTCTCGACCTCTTTCTTGACTTCTGCCAAAATTTCGGCCTTCATTTGTCGTGCTCGCTGCTGGAATGGCCGAAATCCTTTTTTAAGCGGGAGTCGATGCTCAATGATGCTCCTGTCTAATCCAGGCATCTCTGTATAGTCCCAGGTGAAGCAGTCTGGATATTTTTTCAACATAGGTATCATCGGACCCCGCAGACTCGGATCTAACTTCTTGCTGATAAATGTTGGTCGTGGCTTATCCCCAGGACCGATGTCGATTTCCTCTAGTTCATCAGCGGATGTAAACCCATACCCTAGCTTTCCGTCACCTGTTAAATCGATGCTAAACACAGGGCAAACAGTAGGTGAGGATAACAAAAATAACTTGGGCCGATTGCCTGAATCGGCCCCCTTTTTGATTGCATTAGTCAAGGACGGTTTACACCTTATTTGTGTTTTACAATGGCAGGGAATCTCCCTGCTACGACTACATGATCTGCTTGTCGTAAGATTGCTGCTTTTTATTTTTTGTGGCCGATCGCAGGGATCGGCCGTACCACGTACGGTCGTGGACTTTGCTACTCTGTCAGGCCAGTGGATAAGACCAGCCTCACCCCGTTTTTTGTAGCTTCAATGCGCTCACAGCCGTCTAGACTGATTCCAGAGATCGGCTCTTGGTCTTCTGCTTCCCAGATGTTCATGCCAGCTATGGAGATCTCTATAGAATCATCTGCATGAATGACCTCCACCTCATCTCCATCCCAATGTATTAGGCACTGGTGCATCGTGGATGGAATGCAGCAGTTAGCATGAATCCAATCTCTCCCTAGCAAGACAGCGTAGGTGCTTTTGCTGTCCACGACGAAGAATGACGTAGGGATGGTTTTTCTGCCTACGGTCAGATCCACGTTCAGTACACCCTGCGTGTCTGAAGTTTGGCCGTTGAAGTCGCTTAACGTGACGTTGGTTTTGATCAGATCTGCAGTGGAGCGTCCTAGGCGCCGTAGCATAGAGTATGGCATTATATTGACTGCTGCTCCGGTGTCAACCAATATCTTGCTGACAGGCTGCCCATTGATGTAACCTCGCAGGTACAGGGCTTTCAGATGTTTGTAGCCCTTTTCGCGCGGCTTTTCAAAGATAACCGGCCGTGGGCCGCAGTCAAACTGTGCCACTGGCAGCTCGTTGGTTCTTGGAGCGCAGAACTCTGACGAAAGTATGAACACCATGTTTGTGCCAGCCGATGTCTTCGCATCGGCTTTTACTGGCTTAGGGCGCCACTCTCTCCTTTTTGGACGATCTTCCGTTTCCAATGTCCGCCGAATTCTCGCGGCTAGATCAGGCCGTGCTTTCCTTAAAGCGTGGAGGTACTGCGCTTCGGCTTCCTCCAAGTTACGCAGTCGCTGGACCCGGCGCTTTTGGGTGTGTCTGAGTCCATCGGGACACCACCTTGGACGGTGATATCTGTCTTCTTCTTTGTCATCCATTGGCTCCTCGAGATCTTTCGCTCGAGCGGACTCCCTGTGTCGGCTCTGAGGTGGGAGAGGCCCTAGACGCTTGAACACTGAAACTGGCCCCGTGTCCTCCTTCTGCTGTCCACATTCCGGGCAGTTATCGATTGTAGGCAATCGGCTCATTCCCGCATCCCAGCAATACTTGAAGAAAGGACAATCCCAATGTTTGTCTGCGCCTTCCTTTTCTTTTGACGGTCCCCTAGCGAGGTGCTCATATCCTTCATCGTCTCCATCACGCCGGCGCCGTCGGTCATACTGACGCTCATACTTGTTAAGGAGATGCGTGGAGTGTGGCTTCTGATATCGCACGCACCTCACCTGTTCCTCAGTTAAATACCGCCTGTCATCGTAGCTGGGCCAGTCGCGTTGACCAGCCTCCTCTCTCTCTTTGCCCCGAGAGCGACCGCCTTCCTCCTTGTACGTGCCATGGTGGTACACAGGCCCTGCCATGTTGACATCGAACGAGAAATCCAACTGGCGCCTCGTGGAGTGGCTGTGTTCTACCATGTTGACGCCGGGAAACGGGTTGGTGTCTACTTTTATGGCGAATTGCCCCAGGATCAGACGGCCCTGCTCTATCGCCGTTTGGATCTGGCGACGTAGCTCTTTGCAGTCATTGGTGGTGTGGGTGAACGAGTGATGCCACTTGCAGTATGGTCTTCCGTTCATCTCTTGAGCCGTAGGGATTTTGTGGCCTTCGGGCAACTTCAGCTGCTTCTCCTTCAGCAGTAAATCGAATATCTGCTCAGCTTTTCTCACGTCGAAGTCGAACCCTTTGGCAGGCCCCTGCTGCTTTACCCATTTGCAGGACACAGGATCTGCCCCCCGAGCCCATTCAGCCACGGCCACCTCCTGATCTTGTGTAGGATCTTCTTCTTCTGTATCGACCAGGCCTATCGGACGTTTGAACTTGTCTTGGTACAACTCAGGGTGGAGCTGTTCATACATCGTCAGCTTCTGGGCCATGTGCGCCAATGAGTTGTACTCTACTTGGAAAGCCAGATCCTTGATAGGTGCTGAGAGACCCAACACTGCCAGTTCGACTGCTTCCTTTTCAGTTAAACGAGCTGAGTAACATCGGTTCTTGACAGTCCTGAAGCGCTGGATGTACTCGACTACAGTTTCTCCCCGCTTTTGCCGCACCTGTGCCAGGTCTGCAATGCCAGCCTCGGTAGCCTCTGAATGATACTGAATGTGGAACTGCTCTTCCAGTTGCTTCCAGGTCTGGATCGAATCAGGTGGCAGCGAGGTGTACCACCCAAAAGCTGGTCCTGTCAGAGATTGCGCAAAGAACCTTACGCGCAACTGATCCGATGCTGAAATCATACCTAACTGTGCCAGGTATCGGCTCACGTGCTCGATCGAGCTCGACCCTTCTGATCCGCTAAACCTTGAGAACTCAGGGAGACGATACTTGGGTGGCAGCGGAATCAGATCAAACTCGTTGGGGTACGGCTTTGAATAGCCGATTGTCCTTCTCTTCGGCACGAAGCTGAACTGGTCTCTCAAGATGGTACGGATTTGCTCCACTGTTTGAGCTACAGGGGCTAGATTCTCATGACTCGTTCCAGTGGCATACTTGGCTAGCCACGCCTGTTTGTCGGCGTCCATCCCAGACATCGCTGCTCCAGAAATGCCTGCTCCTGGAATCCCTGCTCCAGGAACTCCTGCCGCAGAAATCCCTGCGGTCGCAATCTGGTTGGTGCATGTCAGGTTATTGCAGTCCGGCACGTAGGTGCACACATATCCATGGGGGATTTCTTTAGGTGGCTCAAACAGGAACTGGCAATCGCCTGGGTCGCCTCCGACCTTGTAGACGACGTACGCTGCTGCCCCTGGTGGCTCCGGAGCTGCAAGTGTGAATGGCAGCGGTGGCCTGGCCTGGAGCGGTCTTTCTCCCTGGTGAGTCCCCAGAGTAGGCCCCGACGGAGAGTACTGATGTTTCATGATCTCCTGAACTACGCGAACTGCGACTCGCTCGCAAGAGTTCACCAGGCTCTCAGAATGGCGGTGAAGAGAATGAGCCACCATGTAGTTGACTTCCTGTCGCAGAGCTCTGGTGCGCTCTTCTGAAGGAACAGACAGATCCACCTCATCAAGAGCACCTTCAGGTGAGAAACCTTTCCACCTGATGCCATGCTTACGGGTCCTCTCAAAAGAGCCGATGAGATCGGCTTCGAAGAGAGCTTTGATGTCATCATACTTCGCCTTGTGCTCCTCAGGCAGCTCGTCGTACGTGACTGGTCTGTCCCCCATTTCAGCGTCGGATGTTGATGCAGATGCTGTTGAAGGTCCCACCGGGCGTGCCAGAATGTGTTGCCTGTCAAAACCCACCGGCGAGCAGCGACGAGCAACACGAAGAGCCGGGAGGCTCCCAGAACTGCTGGTGGGCCCTGGTCCCTCGGGCAACGGCCCGCAAAACTCCGGCACACGTCCTGGCTTGGTTCGAGGGCGTGCCACCTGACCTATACCTGGTCAGGAAGGTGAAGGATTGCTTCGATTGGTTTCCTGCATGGTAAACAAGTATACGTAAAATTCGAGCCGTGACCGGCTCCCAGGTTTCCCTGTGAATCGGCTCCTGGAGCCGATTAACCCATGGTTCTGCATTAAATCTATGATAACATGGGGTTTTGCTTCATCAATACAAGTTAAATCGATCTACGACAGTTTAACGTTCTCACCACGTAACTGGAACATCCTACACGTAACTGAGCCTGGTACATACGAAAGATGATAGAAAACTAACCCTAGAGGATGCCTAACAACCGACGTAAAGTCAATTCCCGGAACAACTCCCCTCGAACTAGCCAACCATATCCTCGCGTACTACTGGATCGTTCAACCCGTTTGCAAGGCCTGACTACGTGGATATCAAACTAAACCTTGGAAAACAAGGCAAAACTATAACGGATCAAATCGACTGAATAAAGATCAAGCAAGGTGCTACCCTTACACCCGGGAAAAGGTGCAAAGGTAGCGAGATAACTAGAGGTAGCATGACTAAACAATCGTAGCGAAAAGTACTGATGCTAACCCAAACAAATCTATGATAATAGTATTACTCGCCATCAACAAGGCTTCAGTACGAGTAATACCAGGTAACGCATAAGCAGATACTGCCTAGATCGCAAGATGCGATCTAGGCAGCATGACACTTACCCGAAAGAAACCCTAGAAACAAGGGGTGGCGATGCGCCGAGATTGTGTTTGTTGTGAACGTGATTGTCCTCCTTTTCTCAATAACCTTAGGTACATATTTATAGTCCGGAGACTTCCTATCTTTGGAATAACTCTACAACTCTATCTCTTACCTAAACCGAAACGGAACCTACTACAATATACAGATACACGGGCAATTTAGCCCAAATCCACGCACAAGGCCGATTAACAACACATTGCATATATGTATTTCCCAAGCCCATCTTGATTACGGCCCATCTCCTCCTTTGGTCAAAATATGGCGATAACACAAAGTGACAGCGTGCACACCGTGTGGCACTTGGGCTAGAGATTACATAAATACTTATCATGGGTATAATTTGAGTTGGTTGTCTCTATGAAATTGTGGTGTTTGTTGGAACCATCTAGCGCTCAAGGAGACAGTGTGGGGTTATCTTGATGGGGATTGCAAAATTTAAGGTGTGTTGTTATAGCCCTACCATGGATTAGAGTTATCCAACCGGAGAGTAGTTTAGAGTAGAATCATGAAGAGAAGATATTTATATGAGAGTGTTCACTAGTGAAAGTATGATCCCTAGGCCTTGTTTCTAAGCATTGTAACACCGTTTACAACTAGATCTGTTGCATGTTTGCTTGTTGTCATCTTTGTTTCAGATTGCCTTTAGTTTCGTCCTCCCGTCAAGCTCTTTTCTGCCACGTCAACAACACGCCATCAAAGTCTTTTCTATCACCGTTGTCTTATAATCATCCTTATCACTTGAATTTCACTATCTCTATGCACTTCTATTCTTGTAGACAGTTGTTGGGCCTCCAAGTGCAGAGGTTTGTAGAACAGGAGCAAGTTTCCCTTAAGTGGATTACCCAAGGTTTATCAAACTCAGGAAGTAAGTGGTCAAAGTTATTCCCTCTCAAGCAACCCTGCAATCAAGATACAAGAAGTCTCTTGTGTTTCCAACACACCCAATACACTTGTCAGGTGTATAGGTGCACTAGCTCGGCGAAGAGATAGTGAAATACAAGTGGTACCGGTGCCAGAAAATAGCTTGACAGTGAGGTAAAGATTGGAAGCAAGCAAACATGCAACAGATCTAGATGCAAACGGTGTCTCAATGTTTAGAAACAAGGTCTAGGGATCATACTTTTACTAGTGAACACTCTCTCATATAAATATCCTCTCTTCATGATACTACTCTTAACTACTCTCCGGTTGGACACTCTAATCCATGGTAGGGCTATAACAGCACTCCTCAAAGTCTGTATTCCCCAATCTAGATAACCCCACACTGTCACCTTGAGCACTAGATGGTTCCAACAAACACCACAATTTTATAGAGACATCCAACTCCAAATATAACTCATAACAAATATTCAATCTAGCCAAAGTGCCACACACGGTATGCACTCTATCACTTTTACACACGTGGGGAAAGGCATAGATCTATTAAAGCACAAAGAGTATTTATGTAGACTCAAACCTAAGTGCCACCATGGCGTGCACGCTGTCACTTTCACACACATGGGGAGAGCAGAGATCTAATGAAGCACTTGAGTAGCAAGGTAGATCTACTTGATTACAAATCTCATGACCACAAGATCATGCATATAGAGAGATGAACACATAGCTACCGGTAGAGCCCTTAGCCCTGAGGAAGAACTACTCCCTCCTCATTATGGGAATCAGCAACGGTGATGAAGATGGCGATGGAGATGGCTCCGGGGGCACTTCCCCGTCCCGGCAGGGTGCCGGAACAGAGACTTCCTGTCCCTCAAATATCCCTTTCGGTGGCGGCGGGGCAACAGAGGTTTTCATGGATTTCTTCTGGATTTCCTAGGGTTTTTGGGTCGGAGGCTTCTTATAGGCGAAAGGGGAGTCCGAGGAGGCGGCCAAAGGGCCCACACCCTCCCCAGGCGCGGGCCAGGCCTGGCCGCGCCCAGCGGGGTCTGGCGACCCTCTGGTGCCTCTCTGTCCCTCCTTCTGGATTCGTGTCCCTCACGGAAAGTTATTGACTTTGGCTTTTGTCCCGTCCAATTCCGAGAATATTGATTTTCTGCCTTTCTGGAACCAAAAATAGAAGAAAACATGTAACTGGCACTGTGGCAACTTGTTAATAGGTTAGTTCCAGAAAATATATAAAAGCACCTCAAAGGGTAGACAAAAACAAAGCAAAGTAGATACAAAACAAGCATGGAGCATCAAAAATTATAGATACGTTTCCGATGTATCAGTTTTCACTAGTTAGGCTTAATGGAAAACAACAACAAAATTAGAGAGCTTTATAGTGTTTATCTTGAGTTAGGACATGAAGTGTTTGAAGAGAAAATTAAAAAACATATGAAACTTTATTTGCATGCTAATATCAATGTTATTAGTATGAATTCTTTGAACACCATTATTGATAATGCTATAAAAACGTCTAAGCTTGGGGAAACTAGTTTCTATGAAAATAATCTTTTTAGTTCCCCAGCTTTGGAAGACAGCTATTCTATTGCTTATGATGATACCAAACCTCCAATATATAATGATTACAATGATGAATATGATATTTTCAGTCCACCTACTATTGAGAAGAAAATTAATTATAATTACAATATGCCTCCTATTTTTGATGATTATGGTGATAAGAATAATAATGATAGCTATTTTGTTGAATTTGCTCCCACTACAATTAATAATGATGACCATGCTTATGTGGAGAGTAATAATTATTTTATGCATCTGGCTCATGATAAGAAAGTTTTATGTGAAAGTTATATTGTTAATTTTATTCATGATGCTACTAAAAGTTACTATGAGAGAGGGAAACATGGTTTTATGCATCTCAACAATATTAAGTTTCCCCTCTTTATGTTGAAAATTTTGAAGTTACTCTTGTTTTATCTTCCCATGCTTGTCACTTTGTTCTTTGTGAATTCATGTTTGTTATTTTTCATAACAACTAAGTCACTTAATATAACTACAGTCTGAAGGGTTTTATTTTTATAATTTGTGGCATGATTTTGAAATTTGAAAAGGCGATCTCAGGGGGGTGCGGTGGACAGAAATATCCTACCGCGAAAGGTTTTTTTTGCCCATTTTCCTGCCGTGGCAGAACCGGCCAAAGTTTTTTTGCCAATATTTTTTTGTCCCGGTTGATGTCTCAAACCGGGACTAAAAGTCCATCTTTAGTCCCAGTTTATGTCTTCAACCGGGACTAAAGGGTGTTGCCTATGTTTGCACCCGTCTCCACCCCTTTAGTCCTGGTTTGAATTACAAACCGGTACTAAAGGTCCCGTCCGAACCGGGACTAAAGGTTACTAGCGTCCAAGCTGTTCGAACCGGGACTAATGTGAGCATAGTCCCGGTTCCTAACACACCCGGGACTAATGCTCCGGAGGGCTCTAGACGAAAGCCCTGTTTTCTACTAGCGGATGTCGTTTTCTGTTAGGAATATTCCCTAGAGGCAATCATGGTGATGATATTTCCTAAAGTATTCATAAAGTTATTAAGTTATCCCATGTGTGAACATCTGATATATATCATCGAATACGTGATTCGATTATGGAACTATATATTCATGTTGTTCTTACAAGATGTCCTTAGTCGTAGAGGTTGTGCTGGACACATAACTTAGACTAATGTGAAGTTGGCTTGATGACCCAGTTCCACTTGTCATGGAGATGGTGATGCTATTCCAGGACTTGGCTAAAGAGTTTAGCGAGTCAAACTGACCCACGGTTGAGATGCAACTAGCATATTGTCATTTGCAGTCTCATACAATAGAATCCTTTGACTTGAGGTGATCGCATGATTCGAGTTGTGGATCGCCAACTTAGGTTCTATCAAACGCTTTTTCGTAAATGGGCAGTTATAAAGGTAGAGTTCGGGTTGGTTGTGAATCAAGCTGCATGACATGGTTTACCAAGATGGGATTTGCCCCTCTGTAATGGAGAGATATCTCTTGGCCCTCTCGTGTGATATAATTCGAAAGCATTCCATACGCTACTTAGTTAAGTGGTAACTGAGGAGTCAGACTAAGAGTTAGTCCAGTGAATTGTATATCACGGAACGAGAAGAGGGTTAAGCTATTAAAGGGATGGCAACAACTCCCGTATAGCTTAATAAGGTATATCGTGTGGTAAAGGGACTTGGACGAAAGTCACATTGAAATTTTTTCTTCCAGACTTTATGGCACTTGGGAGATGGCACGTCTTGCTAGAGGCCGCTACCATCTATCGACTTGAGACCAAGTGTTCATGAGAGTGAGTGAGACTCAAAGCCATGACATGATATTTGGAGGTGTAGCTCATGTCGTGTCCATGTATTCATGAACCTTTAGGGTCACACACTTAAGGGTAAGTAGCCCATGTGGATGAGATCTATGTGGTAGTTGAGTTACAGCCTAAATGGATCTCAAGAGTTGAGCCAAACTAGGTATGTATATAAGTGAAGCGACAAGGGATAGTCCCTGACCTTGCGGTCACTTTCTCCACTCCCAAATCGTGTTAGACAGGATCTAGCAGTCCTCTACCCGTGCTCCTTCCTGTACAAAGGGATCTGGCGAAGGAGTTCGTGGGGATCCGGGGGGGCTGTTCGTGAGATCGATCGACACTGCATCACCTGGCGCGCTACATCTCCGCACATGCACGTCTAGTGGTAAATCTCGTGGCCTATTACCTTAGCTGGATCTTAAGAGCACCGCGTTAGATAAAAAATTTGTTTATCGGCCCACGGCCCAACGTTTTCCACCTATGCAATTCTTGGAACCCAGCGTGAAAGCCAGCAAGAGAGAGGAGAGCCAACAAGGGAGAGAACATGGAGGCTCAGAGAAATTACTCGCCTCGGCACTGAATAGCAGGAAGCCAGATTTCTCTAGCAAAGCAGCGATAATTGAAGATATCAAGATCCAGAGCCGTACTTGGTTCTCATCGTGCTCAATCAGGCTCGCTAGGAGAGATGCAAATGCCCTTGCCCTGGAGGGAGCTAAATGTGATGTAAATTCTATTCTGTGTCGTGGGGGTATATATGCTGTGCCTGCTTCCTAGTTGTGCCTCTCTGTCGCTGTAATGGGTGATTTGGTGCAAGACAACATAGAACATCAGAGCAAAACAACATAGAACATTCATCTCCGTTACTTACTGGCAATACTAAAATAACATTCATCTCCGTTTGTTCTTGCTCCCGGCGAGCAAGACAAGATAGAAGAGAGCACGCAAAAAGAAGCCGGATAGCGCTGTCAACAGGAGGCAAGTCCACTTGCCTACATCCGTGACGGCCTGCTGCGCGAGCACATCGGCGGCGGTGACAACGCAGGTTCTGGCCGTGATGTTGCTTTCGAGCGCGGTACCGATTGCGGCGAGTACCTTCATCTTGACAGCCTCGGACATGCCGGCAATGGGCGTGCCGTCGAACACCTGAATTCCGCGCGTAAAGCACCTGTTTGGGTCGCTGAACTCGTTCTGCATCGCCGCTTGGTACGGGTACTTGACGAGCGAGATGTAGTGGAACCATATCCAGTAGATTGGGATCCTGTCCCGGTTGATGAAGAAGCCGGAGAAGATGAAGAAATAGGCGAGGATGGCCGCCACCGCCGTGTACGCCAGAATGATATGCGGCAGCGCTGCCGACAGGAACAGCGCGAGGCCAGTGCCCGACCACATTGAGGCAAGCACGACCATCCAGAAGAAGGCCAAGGACGCACCACCGCCGGCGAGACCGACAGGGAAGAAGGTGGTGAGCACGAACACAAGTGACAGGATGACTAGCGACGGGAACGTCACGACGGCGTTTGCCACAACATAGGACATCGGGCGGTAGGCGTTATGGGCCGTCTCCCGGAGGTAGATATGGCGCTCCTGGATGAAGACCGCCAGCCGGTTGGCGCAGCCGTAGAATATGGAGGACATGGCCATGGCGAAGAAGCCGAGCCTCTCCTCGACGCTCTTGGGCGTGTCGTCCAGCTGCAGGAACACGGTAGATAGGATAAAGCCGAACACCATGTTCATGGTGAGCTGCGTTCCGAAGATTTCTGGCTGTTGGAACTAGTCCCGATACGCACGACACAATCAGCCGAGTGCTTTCCGGCAAAACACGGACGTGCGACAACTAGTGAAGCTTGGCTCAAAACAATCCGGCGAGACACACATACGTACTAGCTAGTAGCAAGGATCAATGGATCTTGCTAGCTAGCTTCACGTACATAATCGCTTGGACACACACGATGAAAATAGATTGGATTGCTAGAGGTGCATATTGCACCCCCTTCCTTACTTTTCGTTATTTCTGATCTCACATCTTGATTACAAGGGGTTTGTACACGTATATATAGCTGTCCAGGCTGCTATGAGTTACCGACTAGGAGAGACTAATCCTATCCGGTTTACAATACCTACCTGAACACTACTCGTATACGTACACACAAGTTGCCATACTGGCGTCGGATCGTGCTTAATGCTAACAATCACCCCCTAAGCACGACCGCTTCACTTCGACCTGTGTCCCAAATACGCCAGCTACTTCGCGTAGGCGTTACTGTTGGCTTTACTTTCGCCACTTCAACCATCATTTTCGACAGTGCTTTGGTCGTCTCTTGTGGCACCCATGTCGCCGTCTTTGCTCTTGTCGGCTTCTCCATGGCTTCACGCCGACAGTCCTTTTTGTCCGCGCCCTTCTCCATGCCTTCACGCCGACTGTCCTTTTTGTCCGCGCCCTTCTCCATGCCTTCACGCCGACTGTCCTTTTTGTCTGCGCCTTGAGACATTATACTTGGTTCGATGAAGTACTTTCTCATCGATGCCTCACATATTTGATCTACTACTTGCCGGTGCTCTTGGACGCAATAGAACAAATAAGTAGGAGGTAACTCAAATTGGTTTTCTTCTAGCTTCTCTATACCATGTGAAAAGCCTTTTGATGGATCTGCACCCCCTATTGTTGGGTCTCCTCCATCTATCTGGCCACCAGTCCACACTCTTGGACCATCGCCTTCTGGCCTTGCTGGCCTGTTTGCTGGGCTCGCTTCAGCTCCCCCTCCTTCTCTTATAATTGCTGGGCAAACAAGTGTAGGTATCGCTGCGCATGCATCTGTACACCCTTCCAGTTCCGTATCTTCTGGCCACAGACTAGCCTTTTCTTCAAACTCTTTGTCTTCTGGGAGAATCCCTAGTGCTTCTGGCCTGGTGTCCACGCTTGGAGCTCCCCCTAGACCTTCAATGTCTTCTGGGCCCGAACTTGCTGACAAGGATAAGCTCGATTGATCCATATTTTCTTCATACTCAAGATCCCACGTGACGTGAAAAGTTGAATATTCCGGTTCGTTGTAGCCCCAATTCCATGACTTGTCTTCCTCAAAGATTACGTCTCCCTTGAAAATCACCTTATTGGTATAAGGATTGCACAAGCGGTATGTCTTTGAGCCTTCATAGCTTGTCATGATCATCGGAATACGTTGCTCCGCCAATTCCGCCTTTACATGCGCCACACATCCAAAATTACGAAGATGATCAACCGAGGGCTTCCATCCGTACCATGCTTCGTACGGTGTTGTACCAACTCCACTCTCAGTAGATTCCATGTTCAGCAAATACACAGCCGTATTGACTGCCTCACCCCAGAATTTTCCTGGCAAGCCTTTACTCTTCATCATGCTCCGTGCCATGGTCAACACAGTTTGATGCAGCTCACCCCCCTCATCAATGCGTAGGGCTCTTATCTTTGCCTCCACCTTAAACTCTTCGGCTTCCTTGATCTTCTCGAATGCTTGTTGAGCTTGATCCTTATTTTTCAGCAACACAATCCACATGTATTTACTATGATCATCCACCACAAGCATGAAGAACTTATTGCCAGACGGAGTTGCGGGTGAGATTCCAACGCATAGATCTTCATGAGCAAGTTCCGAGGCTTCACTTGCCTCAAACTTGGCTTCACATGGGAACGCGGCACTCTGTTCCTCATGATGCACACACGGTAGATCGTGATCCACTTGCGCCACAATCTCCATAGCCGGTGATGGAGGATCCTCCTCATCCTTCAACTCAGTTACTTCGAGCATCAGCATCATCGGTCCATCATCTCCTTCCTGGGCGATGAGAGCCCTCTCCTTTTCCTTTGGTGGTTCTCGGCAATCAGACTTGAAGTGACCAAGCTTGCCGCAGTTGTGACACCTTACTTTCTTTATGTCAAACTTCCTCCGCGGCGGCGCGTCATCTTCATCCTCCTGCCCCACAATGTACTTTTTCGCTGGGCGTTGCTTCTCCTTGCCGCTCGTGGAGCCTCCTTGCTTTTCTTTTGAAAGAGTCATCCATTGCTGCTTTGTGAGCATCAGGTGCTCAACCTGTTCTGGATCACCGAAGCTGATCCGGATTCTCTCATCGTGTGCCTTGAATCTTCCGACGAGATCCTCAACCGTCAATGTATTAAGGTCGAGACATTGTTCGATCGATGTAACGATCTGCATGTAGCGCGCCGGCGCCGCACGCAGGAACCTTCTGACGTTCTTGATCTCATCCAATTTCTCGCCATATCCCCTGATTGCGTTGACAAGGGTAACGAAACGGGCGGCAAACTGATCAACCGTCTCGCTCTCCTCCATCTTCAGATCTTCATAGCTTTTTGTCAAAGTTTGAAGATGCGCTTCCTTCACGCGGGCATGACCTTGGTGCAAGATCTTGATCGTCTCCCATGCATCCTTCGCCGATTTCTTTCCGACGAGGTGCTGCATCACGTCCTTCGGCACGACGGAATAGAGCGCCGTTAACGCTTGGCGATCCTTCCGGTACTTCGCACCTCCCTTGACGTACTCGTTGCCTCCTGGATCGACGGCCTCCCAAACCTCCTGAGCCTCCATGGCCACCTCCATGTTGAGTGCCCATAGCCCGTAGTCCTTGCGATCGAGGCGCGGATACAAAGCCGCCCCCACCGTCTCTGTCACCGGTGCCGATGCCGAGTTGTCGCCAAACTTCACCATCGCCATGACCTCCTAGTACTTTCAGCAGATCACGGACGACGACCTTGGCTCTGATACCAATTGTTGGAACTAGTCCCGATACGCACGACACAATCAGCCGAGTGCTTTCCGGCAAAACACGGACGTGCGACAACTAGTGAAGCTTGGCTCAAAACAATCCGGCGAGACACACATACGTACTAGCTAGTAGCAAGGATCAATGGATCTTGCTAGCTAGCTTCACGTACATAATCGCTTGGACACACACGATGAAAATAGATTGGATTGCTAGAGGTGCATATTGCACCCCCTTCCTTACTTTTCGTTATTTCTGATCTCACATCTTGATTACAAGGGGTTTGTACACGTATATATAGCTGTCCAGGCTGCTATGAGTTACCGACTAGGAGAGACTAATCCTATCCGGTTTACAATACCTACCTGAACACTACTCGTATACGTACACACAAGTTGCCATACTGGCGTCGGATCGTGCTTAATGCTAACACTGGCATGCGCCGCTCGTTGATGAAGGACCGCTTGGTCAGCACCCATACCTCTGTCATCAACGGGTTCGCGAACTTCGGCACCGACGACGACGATAGCATCCCGGCCACCAGCTTCCCACGGGAGACGCTCTCGGCGACGGCCAACTCCAGCGGCATTAGTGTGCTTATCAGTGTGCTTCTGAAGTTATTCTTGGTGTTTCTATGCTGCCACCTGGCATTGAAATCGGCGAGCGGCACCGCGCCGTCGGGCTGGCGCTCCAGGTCCCGGATGGTGTCGAGCGCGAACTCGGCCGGGCTCTCGTTGTCCGGGATGGGCGCGCCGACGAACTCAGAGAAGAAGGGACTGAGTCCTTCCGGCGTGCCAGCATACATAGTGCGTCCGCGCGATAACAACAGAATGCGGCCGATGGTGGCCAGGATGCGCGCGCTGGGCTGGTGAATGGTGAAGACGACAACGCTGCCGCTGCGCGCAAGGGTGCGGAGCACCTGGACCACAACGAGCGCGCTGGAGGAGTCGAGGCCAGACGTGGGCTCGTCGAGGAAGAGTAGGATAGGGCCGTGGACGATGTCCACGCCAATGGAGACGCGGCGCCGCTCGCCTCCCGATACCCCGCGGTGGTCCTCGTCGCCGATGACGGTATCCGCAGCGCCAGAGAGGCCGAGCTGGACGAGGAGCACGTCGACGCGCTCCCTTTTGCCGGCAGGAGAGAGAGCGCGGGAGAGGCGGAGGTCCGCAGCGAACGACAGTGTCTCGCGCACGGTGAGCATCGGATGCAGCAGGTCCTCCTGCATCACGTAGGCCGAAATGGCACGGAGGCGGCCGCTGTGGAGGGGCTCGCCGTTGAGCGCGACGGCGCCACGGAGGCTGTGTTGGGCGATCCGGCCGGCGAGGGCGTCCAGGAGCGTGGACTTGCCCGACCCGCTTGCGCCCATGACCGCGAACAGCTCGCCGTCGCGCGCCTCACCGGAGATGCCGGAGAGAAGCGCCTTTGTATTGGGGTTAGTGGGCGGCAAGTCCGTTGATGCGAGGCGGTTGCTGCTGCGGCGCGACAGCCCGCCGCCGCGGCCTTTTCTCACGCTGTAGCACAGGTCCGTGAAGGACAGCACGTACGGCACCGGCGGCATGGCCGACACGTACTGCTGCTCGTCGGTGCAAAGGTCAACGTAGGTGGCCATGTGGTTTTCCAATACGTAAGGCTGGCGCTAGGTAGTTGGTTATCTCGCGCTTGCACAAGTTGTTGTGCTCTAATGGCTACCTACATTAGGTGGGTAATATATACAACACAAGGATTTCAACTTTGGCGGAGGAGTGCTCACAGTTAGCTTCAGCCAATGCTGACCAAAAAAACTGAAATATTTGTGAAACTTTTTCAAAGTTATGAAACATTTATGTGCTATTTATAAACTGTTTCAATGAAGTTTCGGTCGGTTTCAATTCTGTTTCAATTAGTGATGTTAGTATGATGTCATCCATGTGCGGGCTAAAAAAATTTAGATAAACGCATCAATCTCGAAGCAGAAGATGCGATAGATGAGACTTATGCATGTGAAGTTGTCCTTAGAAATGACTTTCCCTTAATACATATGAGTAGCCACACCGGCTGGATACCTCGTGTTTTGCGTCCATGAATTTTTCGAGAAAGAGATATTTGCCTGGGATCGACCATTGTTTTGTGAGAGAAAAAATTCTGAAAGCAATCCATAGTTCCATACATACTACTCCCTCTTTTAGGGATTATAAGGTCTATGGACCATTTTGATAGGATTAAGAAAATTAATAACTCTCCCTCTTGATTACTACATGCACCAATAGTTACACATGCATGAGAGAAGATAGAGAAAAAGGAGAACATGCGTTGGAGGAAAGAGACTAATAAATGAGAGAGAACTTACAATTCCTAACATTTTAAAAAAGCTCTTAGGCCTTATAATCCCTAACGGAGGGAGTACTCCCTCCGATCCTAAATAAGTGTCACGGTTTTAAACTAACTCTAGTTCAAAATAACGACACTTATTTAGGATCGGAGGGAGTACTAATTCACTATAATTCACTTCTTGGATGAACTATTTCGTAATCAGGCCAAGCTGGATTCGTCATCGTCAAAAATGGTAATTATAAAATATTTGCTATCATGTGACAGCCCGTATCCGTCACTAAAAGATAGTTTTCCGTCTATGATACCAAAACTAGTTGGTCACACACTAAGAGCATCTCCAAGATCCTTCCTATATTATACTAGGATTGCTAAAAACTGCTTTTTTTAGCAATTTGGCCAAAAAACTAGCTCCAGCAGCATTGCTATATGTGGTCCCCATGCCAAAAAATTTACTCAGATGAGCAAAATGACACCCTCGCTTGGCAAATTTTCAAAGTCTAGAGCGACTTGGTATATTCCCGAAACCGACACGAGAGAGAGCCAACCGCCCTAGCGGAAACTTCCCCGTGCGAGCCGCGAACACCGGCCGCCTCCCCACCGCCTCCCTCATCGCCGTTCTGGCCATGTGCCGCCTCCCCCGTCTCCGTTCGGGCCGTGCCCCGCCGCCTCCCCAGGCACCTCCCCCGCTGCCGAGTCGAGCTCTACATCGCTCGCCTCACCCGTAGTCCTGGCAGCCAATTCGGACCGGGGAGGTCGTCGCTGGTGCAGGGGAAGCTCGAGACGCAGCCCTGGTGCTCCCGCCCACGGCCCCTCACCTTGCTCCTCGTCCCCTCGTCGTCCCCTCGCCTTGGCCCTGCGCCGGAGGACGACAACTCCCCCGCGTGCCTCGCCCTACCCCCACCCTCCTGGTGCCGTCGGAGAAGGACGCTCCCCCATCCTACTCACGTGCCCCTTCCCCTTCCAGCGCCCCCTCCCGCTCCCGTCGAATTTTGGCCTTGGATTTCCCACTGGGAAGGAAGGATGGGGAAGAAGAGTAGAGGAAAAAGGGGAGAGACGAAGGAGAGACCCATTGACATGTGGGTCCCACAAATTTAGCAATTGTTATTATCGGAAGGCTAGCAAAGTAGATCTTTGTTTGGATTGCTAAATCATCTCTCTCCTCTTCCTATACTCAATTTTTAGCAATCCAATATACTAAGGCTGTTGGAGATGTTCTAAGCTCCACTAAAAATAACATATGACTTTTTTTAATTGGTCATAAATAGTTATGAACAAAATAGATGGTTAAAGAGTCTATGACCAAAACTTTGATCACGGGCAATCTACAAGTCCACATCAGATCCTACATAGCAGATCTATGACGAAACCAAATGGTGCGTATATTAATCAGTCTAATCTATTTTGGTGTATAGCCCAAAAAATCATTCTATTTATAGTTTTTTCTCGATTTTGATAAGGTAATGGGCCAAGCCCACATCACAACCTTTTTTATTTTGGGCCGCGGCCTTTTTTCTCGACAATTTTAGTTTTTTTTATACAATGGGTTGTGAGGTTCTAGATAGTGTCCCTAGTTGTTAGTACTAACAAGAAGATCCCAATTGTCAGATTCATGTTTTTCAGATTTCAATTTGCTAGTAAATAAATAATCATTATCTAAATCGAAACAGATGGAAAACACTATATAACTTCAAACAAAAATAAGGATCATACAACTAAGATAGAATGGCACTCACAATATAACACATATACAATGAAATAAGGGCTAGTCCCAGCTAGTTTCATCTTTTTTACATTATATAACATTGATACAATCATAATGACGTATAACTAGCTCCAGAAGTGTAATACCTAGATACTTCTCACTGAGTAGGGCTTCACATGTGTTTAAACTTCTTCAACATGTAGCTCATGTAAGACAAATAACACGCCAGGATTGATAACAATCACTTCTTATTTTTCATAAAAGTAATTTATGCACAAGCTTTTTATTTTACCCATACATGACTACTGTCATGGTATTATCGATGAGTACACCATGGAGTGTTCCACACATAGCATGTTTAGAGTAGTGAGGTAAGGTGGCGAGTTGGCGGGTCTGAGGTAACACATCTTATCCAGGTTCAGATCCCACAACAGTGACAAAATCATACTCCTACTAATCACTATAATGGCAATACACTAATAGTGGTTCGCTGCGCGAGGTCCATTGTGGGAGTTGTTCATGAAGGCAATTGTGATATTCATCAATAGTCAAAATGAGGTGATTATTCTCAACACAAATTATTTGAGTAAATTATACCCAAGCGGCAACAAGCCTGGACATAAAATAGACGATATATATTTATCGCCCTTGGCACATATGACCGATATAGAGTTATCGCCCTAAGAACTAGTGGCCGATGGAGTGTTAACATTGTCCTTATATTAAAGGTGGAGCAAATTATTTTTTGACACACAAGCTCTACCAGAAAACAGAAGGACATGTGTTGGCACTCGTTTTGGGCTCGTAGCTGACCAAGACAAATGGTGAGACACTCGGAAAGGTCCACTCAAAGGGTTATTAATCATCATAGAAGATACACCATACCAACCGTATCAAGTCAAGTTATGATCATGCTTGATAGAAGATTATGCTAGCATTCAGAGACAACTCGGAGACTGGCTTCCACTATGACTACTTTAAGAGAACCTCAGATGAAAAGTGTCCAACATGAAAGTTATGTGTCTCGTTGAAACAAGCAACTTTGGTTTTTGAATCATCTTGATCTAAGTTAGTATGCAAATTTGTAAGCCAAAATATTGTTAGGGACCGAATTAGCAGGGCCAAAACAAGGGTCGTCGGACCATATCTTATGTTTGTCTCTAGGAGAGAAATGGACCGAGCGACCCAGAAAACCTTCTAATTCGACCAATCTACTTACGACTTAAATTAAGCAGTTAAGATCAACTCGGATGAAAAAGTGCAAAACATTAAAGTTCTTCAATTTTGCGAAACGAACTGCGTTTATTTTGGAGCCATCTTCAGCTGAGGAACTATACGACCTTCAGAATTATAATACGACCGAATATAACTAAAATAGTTTGGTCAGAATCCAAGTTTGATAAAAACAAGGGGAAAATACGATCAAGATCAAGTCGGATGGAGAAGTGGCCAACATCAATGTTCTTCATTTTTTTCGAGACAAACTACTTTGTGTTTTACGAGATTCTGACCTGAGCTTATTTGCTACCTCAAAAGTTGGTCGGAAGGTACATACCGGTTTTTGGTAGAACAGTTACGGGAAGTTCGGACCAGACCATCCGAATTTAACCCTAACTAGGGTGTTGGACGTGATTCCAAGCCCCTTTCCTGCACGGAAATCCAGCCTCTCCTTATATACCTGAGGGATGCAGGACGATTGAACCAACACCAATCGAACAAACACATCTACTACTTTTTCGTGTTGATATACTTTTATCCCTCTCCCTTTGTCTCTTTCTTCTTGTTCATCCGTAATTCTTCATACCGGAGGGCTGCAAATCCATGATGCTCTAGGGGCAGTCAGGCCGACCTAGGGAAGCCCATAGCCACCGCGCCGCCCTGACGGGGTCCCTTCCGGGCGAGCGGGGTTTCAAGTCTTCAAAAGCACCCGCCGGACTGTCTTGCGTACCACGCTTCCGGCTAGACTCCCTCGGCACGTGCTGCCAGCTATCACGCTCGGCGTCGAGGTACACGGTGATGTGTTCGTGTGCGAACATAATCTTATCTTCGCAGATGCAGTGTGGAGCTTTGGGAAGTTATGGTCAATAGGTTCAATCCACGTGATCCAACCAACCTTACTTCACGAGAGTACTATGATCGAAAACTAAATGCCATGGCTTGTGACAAAATTTGGAGTGCCATTCACCACCTAAACCCTAAACCCTGAAGTTAGTGACATTGACACCTCCAAGGATCTTTGGGATAGTATTGTCATCCTCCAAGAGGGAACGTCCCTTCTTCAAAAGTCCAAGTATGAAGCTGCCAAGTAGGAGATGAACATGTTCATGAACAAGGATGGGGAAAGAATTTTCGATGTCAATGCAATACTTGTTGCTCTGTGTGTGAAGATAAAGGGTCTCGGTGGTGACAAGTTCAATGATTTTTTCTATTTTGCTCGTAGTAGTGTCCCCAAAATAAGATGAGGATCTTTGTTCTAAGATAATTATTCTTTAGACCTATGAACTTGATGATCTACATTAGAAGTACAGTATTTTGATCTTGACATGATGTTCTGCCTTTCAAAGTTAAATAATTATCGCAAATGGCGACTTATGGATGTATATGAATTTATATGCGCCTGCTTTTGTACATTCCCATCATACATTGTATTTAAATAGGAAATATGTGTATTTATTTTTTATTTCTAATTACTTAATAAATGACGGTCCCGTGAAATATGTGTTAGTGCTTGAAACAATAGGGTGACAGACATAAAGCAGATGACTCTTCACCATTGAAACTATCAGATACGATCAATGAAAAACGTTAGTATTAACATACTAATGACAATCTGGCATAAAATCTGTTAGTTAACGGTGAATATACAATGACAGACGAACACTACAAATGACGGCTGCATGTTGACGATCCACGCGTAGTTTTTAGTGGTCACTTAATGCAATACTTTCGATATAGATAGTTTATGTGCACATCACTGGAATATTAGTGTTTAGCCACAGATGATGGGAGAAAATGAATTTAATTGTTAATGCAAGTAGTTCGAACGACGAGTGTTTCCAGTGATTGTATACTGCTGACGAACGCCTATATCATCAACAATGTCGATACCTGACCCGCTAAGGTATTTTGCAGTAATAGAACCCGCTCCGTGCCCACCTGCGAGTCATAGCAACACATCCTCCGCTTCGCTCTGCCGTACGGTTGGAACCATAACAACGACTCGGATCTGGATGGGACCCAGATCCGCAACACCGCCGCCTCCCCAACATCGTTGAGGAAGATGATCGCCGCATCGACCAGGGAGCTCCATTTCGGCAGCCACGGGCGAACTAGAAACACAGCCGACACCCGTACCAAGTGCATAGTCGTCACCGTCCACCAACCCTAGCACCTTCCGCGCTGAGCCTGTCGCTGTGGAAGAGGCCGGCGGCAGTGGCAGTGAGGAACTACATAGGGAGGGTTTTTTTGGCAACGTCGAGGGTTTTCCCCGCTGTCGCCTTGTGGTGGTGGTGGTGGGGGTGTGGGGGGGGGGGGAGGAGGGCGACACGGAAGTGGTTTCTTTGCCACCACTAGATGTCAGATAACCAAAGGGAGACCAGACTAACCGGAGTTCGGAAAGAAACCTAGCGAATAACTCTGGGGTACATTACTTTCGTACTATCTGGGTGTTGCATGTGGGTTGCGACTGAGAAAAAGTGCACGCAACATAAAATTGTTGTTCACGCAGAACAAATATTTTGTTCATCGGTACATTTTTTGTTCATCTCATACAACTTTTTTGTTCATGAAGTTAAAATTTGTTGTTCATATGTCATAAATAGTTACATCTCAGCTGGCGGCTGAGAGGTAGCTAGGAACCAAAAACGTTGTTACATGTCTCAATGAAAAAATTAAAAATCGGTGGTAACACATCAATATTTATCGTTTCCTTTTCATTTAAAAAAAAATCATTTCCTTTTGTTCTTACTCCCGAGGAGCAAGGCAAGATAGAAGAGAGCACGGAAGAAGATCCCGAATAGCAACATGAGCAGGAGGCAAGTCCACTTCCCCACGTCCGTGACAGCGTGCTGCGCGAGCACGTCGGAGCCCGTGACGATGCACGTGCTAGCCGTGACGTTTCTGTCGTGCGCGGTGCTGATGGCGGCAAGCACCTTCATCTTGACGGACTCCGACATGCCGGCGATGGGCGTGCCATCGAAAACCTGAATTCCGCGCGTAAAGCACCTGCTGGGGTTGCTGATGAACTCGGTCTGGACCACCGCTTGGTACGGGTACTTGACGAGTGACATGTAGTGGAACCATATCCAGTAGGTGGGGATCCTGTCCCGGTTGATGTAGAAGCCGGAGAAGAGGCGGAAGGAGGAGAAGATCGCCGCCACCACCGTGTACGCTAGCATCACGTGCGGCAAGGCAGCTGACAGGAACATGACAATGCCAGTGGCCGCCCACATGGTGGCCAGCACGACCAGGGAGAAGAAGGCCAAGGAGGAAGCACCGCCGGCGAGACCCACCAGGAAGAAGGTGGTGACCGCGAACACAAGAGACAGGATGACGAGCGGTGGGAACGAGACGGCGGTGTTAGCCAGAACATAGGAGATCCGACGGTACGCGTTGTGGGACGTCTCCCGCAGGTAGATGTGGCGCTCCATGATGAAGACGGGCAGAGCGTCGGCGCAGAGGTAGAGCATGGTGGACATGGTTATGGCGAAGAAGCTAAGCCGCTCCAGGACACCCTTGCGTGTGTCGTCCACGTGCAAGAAGACGGTGGACAGGATGAGGGCCATCACCATCATCGTGGCCAGGCGCATCCCGAATAGCTCCGGCATACGGCGCGTGTTTGTGAAGGACCGCTTCGCCAGCACCCATACCTCTGTCATCAACGGGTTCGCGAATTTCGGCACCGACGACGACAGCATCCCCGTGACGACGCTCATCCCGCCGGCCACCAGCTTCCCACGGGAGACGCTCTCGGCGACAGCCGACTCCAGCGGCATCATCAATGTGCCGCTGACGACGTCATTCTTGGTGTTGCTGTGCTGCATCGTCATCCTGGCATAGAAGTCGGCGAGCGGGACGGCGCCGTTGGGCTGCTGGCGCTCGAGGTCTTGGATGGTGTCCAGTGCGAACTCGGCCAGGTTCACGTTATCCGGGACGGGCGTGCCGACCAAGTCAGAGAAGTAGGGCTTGAGTCCTGCCGGTGTGCCACCGTACACGGCACGTCCTTGTGATAACAACAGAAGGCGGCCAAGGATGGCGAGGATGCGGGAGCTGGGTTGGTGGATGGTCAAGACGACGACGCTGCCGCTGCGGGCGATGGTCCGGAGCACCTGAACCACCATGAGCGCGCTGGTGGAGTCGAGGCCGGAGGTGGGCTCGTCGAGGAAGAGGAGGATAGGGTCATGGACGATGTCCGTGCCGATGGAAACGCGGCGCCTCTCGCCGCCCGACACCCCACGGTGGTCCTCGTCGCCGATGACCGTGTCAGCGGCACCAGAGAGATCGAGCTGCTCGAGGAGGGCCTCCACGCGCTCCCTTTTCCTAGCACAAGAGAGCGCGCGGGAGAGGCGGAGCTCGGCGGCGAACAGCAGCGTCTCGCGCACGGTGAGCATCGGGTGCAGCAGGTCCTCCTGCATCACGTAGGCGGATATGGCGCGGAGGCAGCGGCCGTGGAGGGGCTCGCCGTTGAGCGTGACGGAGCCGTGGAGGCTGCCGCGGGCGATCCGACCAGCGAGGGCGTCCACCAGGGTGGACTTGCCGGAACCGCTTGCGCCCATGACCGCGAACAGCTCGCCCTCGCGCGCCTCCCCGGTGATGCCGGAGAGAAGCACCTTTGTATTATTGGTGTTGGTGTCCGTGGATGCAACAAGGTGGTCGCTGCCGCCGCGGCCTTTTCTCACGCTGTAGCACAGGTCCGTGAAGGACAGCACATACGGCACCGGCGGCATGGGCACGGCGTACTTGTCGTCGGCAACAACATCAATGGGGGTCGCCATGATCTTGAAATTTGTCGGTTACAGGCTTACAGCGAGATGTGTCTCCTACTACAATTCCTGGCGACTGTACCTTTGCAGGTTCATTCGGACTTGGAAACATTAATTGGTGTACTTAACATCGGGTGGCACTAAAGAAAAACAACTTATAGCACGTTAGTATACTGCAAATCCCAAACCGATTTTTTGTAACATAGGAGTAGTATTGGAAAATATTCACCGCTCATTGTTTCGTGTTTTACTAGTAATATAGATAGATAGGTAGGTAACACTATCACCCGCAATATATACCTGCACTCTCTGATGCCACGATGGTTGTACAGGAAGCTTCATGGTGGGTTTTTACCTTTTCATTATTCTTTATTTATTTTGCGGTATTACTTTTCCAATCCGTTGTTTCCTGTTTTATTTTCCCTTCCCCATTTTTATTATTGGCAGGAACTATTGTTTCTAGTTTTAAGTTTAATTATTTTTGTGTTTATTCCAAACAAAATACTAGGGAATATGAATCTCGCAATACACATGCACGCACACTACAGGAATGGCCAGATGCGCCGACGGCCGTCCGCTACGCCGACGGCCAAACGTCGGGGCCGTCGGCGTAGCACCGCACCAGGCCAGCCCAACTGGCCAGCCCTCGGCGTAGCCAAGCCATCGGCGTAGTATACACTACACCGACGATCACTCTCGGCGTAGTGGCAGCCCTCGGCGTAGCAAGCGGACGCGTGGCACATGCCGGCCAGCACGGACAGCGCGCTAACGGTGCCGTCGGTTAGGCCGACGGCGACCCTCGGCATAGCATACGCCGACGGCCACCCTCGGCGTACCAGCAACGTACGCCGACGGTCACCCTCGGCGTAGCCTTCTCTATTTTTCATATATTTTGTATTTGCATCAATTATTTATATATTTTTTTTATTAATTGGATAATTTCGTACCCTCTGAATAGCAGTCTACACGTCCACATGAAATGTCGTTGCGAATCTTCTCACACCCCGAGAAATTTATATATGTTTGTAAGTGTTATTATCGCATGTGGTTCTCAATAGCACTCACCACGACCACATGAAGTGCTTGCATGAGTCCCCCTCGCATGCATGCGCTTTAACCTAAAGGCGAAGGTTCCGTGTCTACACGTACGGCACCGGCGGCATGGGCACGTTGTCGGCGACAACATCAATGGGGGTCGCCATGATCATGAAATTTTGTCGGTTACAGCGAGACGTGTCTACAATTCTATGTACGTGTACCTACTGGCGACTGTACGTCTTTGCAGATAGCCTCTTGCAGGTTCGGACTTGGTAAACATTAATTGGTGTACTTAACATCGGGAGGCAGTAAAAAAAACAACTTATAGCACGTTAATTAGATGCTAGTATCACTACGGGACACGCGCGCTACGCCGAGGGCAAAAGGCCGTCGGCGTAGGCCAAAATGCCCTCGGCGTATGGTACGCCGAGGGCTGCCCTCGGCGTAGCCTCCTCGGCAAAGATCTCCCTCGGCGGAGCACACTCAAGCCGTCGGCGTATCAAAATGCTGTCGGCGTATGCTATGCCGAGGGCTTTGCCGTCGGCGTAGCGGCCGTCGGCACAGCCTGTCGACTGGTTGCAAAAATATTTCTTTTTTTGATTTTTTTTTTTGAAAAATAATATTTTTTTATTTTTTTTTCTCAATTTTTTTATTCTTTGAATTGTTTTACTTGTTAATCTCCTACTTTGAACATTTTTAACACTAATTATACTTACTATTTGATTAAATTCCAGTCTTAGTCAAACTTCCCAACAGGTCACCCATCCTAATACTACTCCAGCTTCAGCACGCTTAACATCCTCGTTCCTTCAGAATCCGTTTCCGCAAAGTAATTCATACATTGGTGTCAATACTATGATATCAATCCTATTAACTCTTATATCATCATGTCACATGTTTGTATTTTTTGAAATTACAAACAATTATTTAAGTAAATATTAATGAATAAGTAAAAATATTATTGAATTCAAATAAAAATATAATAATTTTATTTTTTTTGTATTTTTCTATTTAATATAGAATAATTAATATCTTTAAATCTGTAAATCGAAATTCAACAAATAATATGTTTAAATTGATCAGAAAAATGAGAGGAATCCAAATATGATATCCATATCAACTAATCACAAACCCTCCGTTTTTGAATTAGCTATTTGGTGGTTGCTTTAGAAAATTCCCTTTTTGCGCTCGGATAATGAAAAATGCCTTTTTGGTGCGATGAAAAGGAAAACTTGCATTGTATCTTTGATAAAATAGCATATTGTGAACCTAAAAATGATTTTCGTAAAAAAACATGAGCATCGGATCATGTACCTGTAGTTCATATCTGACCCACTTCCTGCCGATTCGGCAGGAATTTGTCTTTTTCACCAAAGGTGGACGGAAAGGTTTCGGATCCCCCTGTTGGGACATTGTCCATATAAGGTGGTATAGTATTTTTGTAAAATGTGGTGGTAGTATTTTGAATTAGCCATTTGGTGGTTGCTTCACAAAACCGTCCGTTTTTTATACTCGGAAAATAGAAAATGGCCTTTTGGTGCGACGAAAAGGAAAACTTCCTCCTGCAACATTGTTCGTCATCCCATGATGCATGTGTATGCATAATATGGGCACATTATCACAAACTATACCTTGATTCTAGCCATAACATTGGTCATTTGACCCGAAAGCCAAGAAACCTCGAATGAGATAGGTCATTTTGTGAAGGGTTTTTTGAGACATAATCAATATATCAAGTTTGCTATTTTCCTTATAAATATGTCACATAATATGACACCACGCGAAAGTTTCGCATTGTTTCGATCATTTTTCAAATTTTTATGCCCGTTTTAAACTATCGTTAAACTTTGCCGAACGGCGGACATAAAGATTCTTAGCTCGGGGCCGAGCCTCGCTAAACTTTCATTGGATCTTTGATAAAATAGCATATTGTGAACCTAAAAATAATTTTTGTAAAAAAACATGAGCATCGGATCATGTACCTGTAGTTCATATCTGACCCACTTCCTTCCGATTCGGCAGGAATTTGTCTTTTTTACCAAAGGTGGACGGAAAGGTTTCGGAACCCCCTGTTGGGACATTGTCCATATAAGGTGGTATAGTATTTTTGTAAAATGTGGTGGTAGTATTTTGAATTAGCCATTTGGTGGTTGCTTCACAAAACCGTCCGTTTTTTATACTCGGAAAATAGAAAATGGCCTTTTGGTGCGACGAAAAGGAAAACTTCCTCCTGCAACATTGTTCGCCATCCCATGATGCATGTGTATGAATAATATGGGCACATTATCACAAACTATACCTTGATTTTAGCCATAACATTGGTCATTTGACCCGAAAGCCAAGAAACCTCGAATGAGATAGGTCATTTTGTGAAGGTTTTTTGAGACATAATCAATATATCAAGTTTGCTATTTTTCCTTATAAATATGTCACATAATATGACACCACGCGAAGGTTTCTCATTGTTTTAATCATTTTTCAATTTTTTATGCCCGTTTTAAACTATCGTTAAACTTTGTCGAACGGCGGACATAAAGATTCTTAGCTCGGGGCCGAGCCTCGCTAAACTTTCATTAGATCTTTGATAAAATAACATATTGTGAACCTAAAAATTATTTTTGTAAAAAAACATGAGCATCAGATCATGTACCTGTAGTTCATATCTGACCCACTTCCTGCCGATTCGGCAGGAATTTGTCTTTTTCACCAAAGGTGGACGGAAAGGTTTCGGATCCCCCTGTTGGGACATTGTCCATATAAGGTGGTATAGTATTTTTGTAAAATGTGGTGGTAGTATTTTGAATTAGCCATTTGGTGGTTGCTTCACAAAACCGTCAGTTTTTTATGCTCGGAAAATGAGAAATGGCTTTTTGGTGCGACGAAAAAGAAAACTTCCTCCTGCAACATTGTTCGCCATCCCATGATGCATGTGTATGCACAATATGGGCACATTATCACAAACTATGCCTTGATTCTAGCCATAACATTGGTCATTTGACCCGAAAGCCAAGAAACCTCGAATGAGATAGGTCATTTTGTGAAGGGTTTTTTGAGACATAATCAATATATCAAGTTTGCTATTTTTCCTTATAAATATGTCACATAATATGACACCACGCGAAGGTTTCGCATTGTTTCGATCTTTTTCAATTTTTTATGCCCGTTTTAAACTATCGTTAAACTTTGTCGAACGGCGGACATAAAGATTCTTAGCTCGGGGCCGAGCCTCGCTAAACTTTCATTGGATCTTTGATAAAATAGCATATTCTGAACCTAAAAATGATTTTTGTAAAAAAACATGAGCATCGGATCATGTACCTGTAATTCATATCTGACCCACTTCCTGCCGATTCGGCAGAAATTTGTCTTTTTCACCAAAGGTGGACGGAAAGGTTTCGGATCCCGCTGTTGGGACATTATCAATATAAGGTGGTATAGTATTTTTGTAAAATGTGGTGGTAGTATTTTGAATTAGCCATTTGGTGGTTGCTTCACAAAACCGTCCGTTTTTTATGCTCGGGAAATGGGAAATGGCTTTTTGGTGCGACGAAAAGGAAAACTTCCTCCTGCAACATTGTTCGCCATCCCATGATGCATGTGTATGCACAATATGGGCACATTATCTCAAACTATGTCTTGATTCTAGCCATAACATTGGTCATTTGACCCGAAAGCCAAGAAACCTCGAATGAGATAGTTCATTTTGTGAAGGTTTATTTGAGACATAATTAATATACCAAGTTTAATATTTTTCCTTCTAACTATGTCACATAATATAACACCACGCGAAGGTTTCGCATTGTTTCGATCGTTTTTGAATTTTTTATGCCCGTTTTAAACTATATATAATGTTTTATATTTTACTTAATTTTTATTTATAAATGTGTAATATTTAAGTGTAGATAGATAGGTCTTATTTTTCTGCAAATTTTGATATATTATTTGTATTTTTCCGAATTAGAATGATTTAGTTATGATTTTTCAAAGTTTAATGAGATAAAATAAAAAATAGCTACGCCGAGGGCAGCCGTCGGTGTATGCTACGCCGAGGGCAGCCGTCGGCGTAGCATAGAATATGCCGAGGGCAATATTACGCCGACGGCTGCTTGGCGGGGCTGGCCTGAACGATGGCTACGCCGACGGCCCCGACATTTGGCCGTCGGCGTAGCGATCGGCCGTCGGCGTAGCTTCCCAGTCCTGTAGTGTATACTGCAAATCACAAACCGACAAAACCTTTTAACATAGTCTTGGAAAATATCCACCGCTCATTATTTTTTTTCCAATCCGTTGTTTCCTGTTTTATTTTCCCTTCTCCATTTTTATTATGGGCAGGAACTATTGTTTCTAGTTTTAAGTTTAATTATTTTTGTGTTTATTCCAAACAAAATACTAGGGAATATGAATAACGCAATACATGCACTCTCTCTAGCTAATTTTCTCTGCACGATGGTCGTTCATCTCCATCATCGGTGATTAGGTGGTATGTTATAAAGCTTGTAAGTATCTCAATACATAGACAATGTGAGATATGGCAGCTGCATCAAATCATTAACATGGATATCAAAAAGCTACCTAGAATATTTTTTGCTGGTTGTGCTGGACAACAATTGAATGTGTAAAAAAACGCAAGCCGCGTTTACAGAATCGTGAGTTTGCGATGTCCTAATTAAGTTGATCTCCAAAAGACCTGCTAAAATGTGGTTGAACGTATATTTGAGCCTCTTGATCCACACTAAATGTAAAGAAGAATAACATTGATGCTTTGTGTGTTTCCAGCTGTGTGTTATGTGCTATCCAATAACTAATAAGATCGTGCATGCAAGTTATCTAAGCATGCATGCGTTTGTTGGAGGTGTCAGCACTTAGTTATTAGATAGACTAAACTTTCCAAATAATGTAACATGATTCGCATACGCTGTGGGGAAGGCCTCTACGATAACTAATGGAATTCCCGTGAGTTGCTAAGGCTCTTATTTTTTTCTTCCAGCATATATCAATATAATACAACACATTTAAAATTTTCACATGATGAGAAAGAAAACCACAAAAAAATTCAGAACCCATAAGATTCGATAACCAGTATAATTCGACATCATTTGAATATAAAATAAGCATCCATGCTAACTTATTTTATTAGCTAATATCTTACTCCTTGATGCTCCTTAGATATTGTCATATGACACGAGGGATATTGGTGTGTGCTTCATTTTCATGGTACTTGAGCAAGTGCACCAAAAAGTTCTTTCGTTTTCTTGACTCGTAAATATCATGTACACACAGTACCTGACATTAGCATGAGTATTTATGTGAATAAAGATAAAAATATGCAAGGTAGAGTACCAACCATGTATATTGGATGAACTAATTCTTTACCATTCCATGACAAGATAATGTAAAAAGCTAAATAACCAAACGAAGCCCTATGGATGAATACCTCATCATTATGTTATTGAATAGTAAAGAAGGGAGTAAAACACGTGACTTTAGTTTTAGAGATGTTCACATGTCTGAAGTTTCTGAAATATTAACTGGTGGTCTACTTGGCCAAGCCAGGTTGTGCTAACGGGAGTGATTCTCTTAGATAGATTGTAATTCTTTGTAACTTCAATTGCAAGTTCTGAGATTGAAGGAATTTACTCCCCAATGATGGAAGTACGGAGAGGATCCGAAATAGGTATAGAAGAGGCATGCATATAGATGAAGAACGAGGTAAAGTGGCCCATGGATGCTAAAGAAAGCAAAACGTTCATTGGGACAACCATTAAAAACACATATAACTGGACATGGATGAACAAGTGAATTATAGTTACCAATTTGCATGAAGAGTTTTGGTAGTCTGTCACGGGCCAACTATCGAACAATGCTGCCAGCGGCCGGATATTTGGCCTGATGCGCCACTTTTGCCCTCGCGTGAACTCGACCACCGCTGTCTAGAAAAGAATATTGTTGAGAAATATAGTGATAAAAATGAAAGAAAAGATTAAAATAACTTACATGGAAACATAGATCCATGTAGTGCACATTAATCTCTTCCATTTGTAGGATTTGGTCACATGCCACTATGTGTATGTCCAGGTTGAAACACTCATTGTCCATATATAGGCTTGTCCATCCTGAGTATGTCCTGGATTTTCTTAAGACTAAAGCCTATTGGCTAAGGTTTGGTGTTTCGTAACCATTCCTTCCCGTAAAGAAAATGCTAGCAATGAAAAAAATCATAGCAACGCATATTAACACTTTATTTTTTTAACATGTTGCTTACTTAGACACTCATCGTGTTGAATCGACATGATGTGCTTGCAAAGCTCCTCAGCTAACTCATGGTATGTGGGCATGATGTGGACTATAGTAGGATGTTCGTGACTTCATCTCCATCATGCAAGTCTAGTCGCTCTGGACCCTCCACAATCATACAGTCGGAATTAGACATATTTTCTTGATTTCTAGGATGTTAGTATACCGCATTTATTTTTATCTTATGCAATTTAGAATCTAGCAATATGATGAGCATTTTTTGTCAAAATTCTATCATGTTATCCTACAAAATAGTATTCAAAAATATTTTGTTAAACCAACAATTTGAGATTTAGGAAATTAATAATGTTATGCTGAACGAAAATGGCATACCTGGCTGACATGATTATAGAATATATCACCTGTCCAATATTCCATATAACTAAGCACGAACAACCCACATGACGCGCTACACAATTACATGAAACCAATTTAGCCTCTCATTTAGAAAAATCAAAGTAAATAAAGCATTTAAACATGTATAATATTCAGTGTACCTATGTGCACCAACTAATGCAATTGATCTACTAATTGTACAAACATAAACACATCAATTTTGAAAGTCATTAAGATTGGAATGAGTGTTCAACATACCCATTGGTTTGTACTCATTCTTGGAAATGTTTGACTATTGGCCCATGTTATGACATTGCGGTCCTTTCACTTTTCACCACTATCAAGGTCCTTCATTTGAGATGCAATCTTCAGGTTCTTCTCAAGTCCTTTTAACTGTTACTATATGATAAAAAAGGTATAAGGTATTGTGGCACACACAATGCCAAGAGAAAATCAATGTCAATACATACTTACCACAAGAGTGAGGTCAATTCGACTCATTCTAGTACCAGTCGAGTCCAATGCTTGGATCAAATTTTTTTTGCATTAATGATTGCTAACTATTAGTGGGTCTTACTAATGTTTATTGGAAGGAAGACCTCAAGTAAATATAGTGTATTAAAAAATAACAAACACACATGTTGAAAACATATTTGATGAGATGCATATCTAGTGAGCTAACTCTGACCAAATCATGATTCACATAAAGATGAAACTGTTTTATGGCGCGATGATCGATGTTGTGATTTGTCTCGTTTCAAGATTGCAGAGACAAATGTGTTGTCTGGATATACCTTTCCATCCACTCTATCATACTAATATAATATATTTACGCATTCACCACCTACAGTTGGTCACCAGGGGCGCAACCATGACCGGTAGGGGGCGGGAATCTGGGAACGACGAGGTCAAGACATGTGTCATGGTATTGCCGACGAGTACGCCATGGAGGGGTCCTCACAGTGCGTGTTTAGAGATGTGGGGTAAGGAGGACGGTTGACGGGTACGAGGTAACACAGCTTACCCAGGTTCAGATCCCACAACGGTGGTGAAATCCTACTCCTGCTATAAATCACTATAAAGGCAATACGCCGAGTTACAGGGATTGGTTCGCTGTGCGAGGTTGTATGTGTTGGAGATATGCCCTAGAGGCAATAATAAATGTAGTTATTATTATATCTTTGTGTTTATGATAAATGTTTGCATTCATGCTATAATAGTATTAACAAGGAAACAATAATACTTGTGTGATTTGTAAACTCAATTTGAAGTCCCTAGTATAGCCTCTATACATAACTAGCTTGTTGGTTGATAAATGATCGTGGTTTCCCTATCATGAACATTGAGATGTTATCAACAACAAGATCATATCGTTAGGAGAATGATATGATGGACATACTCCTATAGATAAGCGTAGCATAAAGATCAAGTCATTTTAATAGTTCAATTGCTATATGCTTTCTGATACATAGTTATCTAATTCCTTCGACCATGAGATCATGCATATCACCTTTACTGGATGGATGTTTTGATGACATCAAACACCACACCGTAACTGGGTGGCTATAAAGGTGGCATTGAGTGTTCGGAAAGTATTGGTTGAAACACATGGATCAAGAGTGGGATTTGTCCATACATATGACGGATAGATATACTCTGGGCCCTCTTAGTGAAATGTCATCCAATTAGCTTGCAAGCATGTTACTGGCTCACAAGGGATCACATATCACGGGAATGAGAAAAGAGTACTTATCGGTAACGAGGTTGAACTAGGTATGCAGAGATACCGACGATCATAACCTCGGATAAGTAACATATCGTGAGACAAAGGGAAATTGATATCGTATGTTAGTGGTTCATTCGATCGCAAAGTAATCATAGAAATATGTGGGAGCCATATGAATTTCCAGATTTCTCTATTAGTTATTGTTCGGATAAGTGTCTCGATCATGTCCGCATAATTCACGAACCGTAGGGAGATACACTTAAGGATTCAACGTTGTTTTGAGTATTTATGGTATGATGAGAAAGAGACCGAATGTTGTTCGGAGTCTCGGATGGGATCCGGGATATCACGAGGAGATCCGGAATGGTCCGGAGAATAAGATTCATATAAGGAAAGTCCTGTTTCGGAGTTCGGGAATGATTCCGGTGTTTTCATCGGGAATGTTCTAGAAGGTTCCGGAATGTCCGGCACTCCGGAAGGGAAGGGGTACATGAGTGTGTCATTGTAAGTTGGAATGATTGCATCATGTACTAAGTGTATTCGCTGTCCAAAATAAAGGGATTATTCAAATCCTAAATTGAAAAGTCAAACGGCTAGTTTGAAAGTCAAACAGCAAGTTTTTGGAAAGAGGAAAAGAGGGGGAAGTGGGAAACCGAGTTGGGGAGGGAATCCCTCCTCCAACCGGCGGCGCCCCCTCCAAGCCGAGTTGGGGAGGGACTCCCCTCCCTCCCCTTGGCCGCCGGCCCCTCCACCTATATAAGGAGGGGCAGGGCTCCCTCCTAGCACACAACAATCCCTCTCCTCAAACCCTAGAAGCTGCAGCCCTCCATAGCCGCCGCCACCCCCTAGGGTTTTTCCCTAGCCACCGACTTGGGGGTCCCCGGAACCCTAGCTGCCGGCTCTAGCATCCCATCCTTGGTGTATCTAAACCCTAGAACACTGAGGACTCTCTCATACTCCACCATACTCGCTCCGGCTTAAGGCGAAGCCCTGCGAGATCTCCCCTCTACTTCCGGTACCACGCCGTTGTGCTGCCAGAATCGCGAGGAGAGTGCTACAACCTCCGCTGCCTGCTGGAACAAGGGAGAGGAAGGTCTTCGTCGAGTACCGAACGTGTGACCGACTGCGGGAGCGCTGCCGGAACGCAGCGCCGGAAGGATCGTCTACGCGATCTTGAGATCGGGAAGAGTACGACTACATCACCCACGAGAATCCATTCTCGTTAAACACTTTGGAATCTTCGAGGGTAAGTTATTCCATCGACTCGTTGCTACAATCTAGTAGATAGATCTTGGCTTGTTTGTTTGTATGCGGTAGAATTTTTTGTTTTCCATGCTACGAAACCCTACAGTGGTATCAGAGCCAGGTCTATATGTAGATCTGTTGCACGAGTAGAACACAATGGTCATTATGGGCGTTGATGCTTTTATTGTCGATTGCTTCTTGTGTACTTTGCATCTTGCGGGATGTTGGGATGAAGCGGCCCGGGCTAACCTTACATGACATCGTTCATGAGACTTGCTCCACGCTTGACATGCAACTTGTATTGCATAAGTGGCTTTGCGGGTGCCTGTTTCTCCTAGCATAGTGGAGATCCAATTTACAACGGGTGATTTACAATACTAGTATCAATGTTGTGGTTCATATTCGTAAGTTAGAACGACACTTATTGAAAGCCCCAAACCACGTAAAACATGCAAAGAAAGTAGAGGCGTCTAACTTTGTTTTGCAGGGGTGTGCAGTGATGTGATATGGCCATGATTGTGATTATATTTGATGTATGCAATGATCCTTATTGTAAGTTGGCAACCGGCAGGAGCCATATGGTTGTCTTTAATTTCTGTTAAGACCCGCGTGTCTATTCAAAGTAGTTGTAATAGTTGAAGCTGGTGGACGACAACCATGGAGAAGCATCATTGACCTTGACGCAATACCGGTGATGATGGATATCATGTTCGTGCTTGAAGATGGAGATCGGAAGCACAAAGAAGAAAGGCCATATCATATCACATATTATGAATTGCATGTGATGTTAATCCTTTATGCATCTTGTATTGCTTAGTAGACGACGGTAGCATTATAAGATGATCCCTCATGCACATGAATTTCAAGTCATAAAGTGTTAACACTTAGTTAGCACCGTTGTTAAAGCTTGTTGTTTCGAAGCACCACGTGATGATCGGGTGTGTTAGATTCTGCAAGTGTATACAATGTGAGCAAGCCAGATTTGCTCATGTGGAAACTAAGGTTTGATCTTGACGAGCCTAGCATGTACAGACATGGTCTCGGAACACGGATCACCGAAAGGTAAAGCATGAATCATATAGTAGATATGATGAACATGTCGATTGTTCGCCATTGAAACTATATCAACTCTCGTGATGATCGGTGCTGATGTAGTGGATTTGGTTCGTGTGATCACTAAAACAATGTGAGGGATATTGTTTTGAGTGGGAGTTCACCTAGTTTAATTTTATTATTAATTTGAACTCAATTTGTCATAAACTTAGTCTAAACTATTGCAAATATGTTGAGGATCAATGGCAGCCCCTACCATCAATTTTAATGCGTTCCTAGAGAAAGAAAATTTGAAAAACAATGGAAGCAACTTCGCGGATTGGTTCCGCAATTTGAGGATTGTCCTCACAGCTGGTAATTTGACCTATGTGCTGGATGCACCGCTGGGTGACCCACCTGCAGCTGATGCTGCCAATGAAGTAAAGAATGTTTACCTCGCTCGGAAGAATCAGTAATCCATAGTTCAGTGTGCAATCTTGTATGGTTTAGAATCGGAGCTTTAGAAAAGGTTTGAGAATTCATACCCATATGATATTGTCGAGGATCTCAAATTGATTTTTGAGACTCATGCGGCAATTGAAAGCTATGAGGCTTCTGAAAAGTTCTTTAACTGCAAGATGGAAGAGGGCAGCTCCGTCAGTGAGCATGTGCTTAAGATGTCTGGGCACGCAAACAAACTTCAAAGCTTGGGTATAGTGATTCCTAATGCTTTGGGGATTTACCGTGTCCTCCAATCACTACCACCAAGTTACAAGAACTTTGTGATGAACTACAACATGCAGAACATGAACAAGCAGTTGCCAGAACTGTTTGCTATGTTAAAATCTGCAGAAGTGGAGATCAAGAAAGAGCACCAAGTGTTGTTGGTCAATAAGACCACCAAATTCAAGAAAGGCAAGTCTAAGCAGAAAGGACACTTCAAGAAGGGTGGTAAGAAAGTTACCACGCCGGCGAAGAAGACCAAGGCTGGACCTAAGCCTGATACTGAGTGCTTTTATTGCAAGGGAGAAGGTCACTGGAAGCGGAATTGCCCAAAGTACTTGGCGGATCTGAAGAACGGCAACATCAAGAAGAAAGGTATATCTGATATACATGTTATTGATGTGTATCTCACTAGTACTCGTAGTAGTGCCTGGGTATTTGATACTGGTTCGGTTGCTCATATTTGTAACTCGAAACAGGTGCTGCAGAATAAACGGAAGCTAGCGAAGAACGAGGTGACGATGCGCGTGGGAAACGGATCAAAGGTTGATGTGATCGCGGTCAGCACGCTACCCCTTCATCTACCATCGGGATTAGTTTTATACTTAAATAATTGTTATTTGGTGCCTGAGTTGAGCATGAACATTATATATCGGGATCTTGTTTATTGCGAGACGGTTACTTGTTTAAGTCCGAGAATAATGGTTGTTCGATTTATATGAGTAATATGTTTTATGCACATGCACCTTTGATAGATGGTCTATTCTTACTGAATCTCGATAGTGGAAATACACACATTAATAACATTGAGGCTAAACGTTTGAAGTCGAGCGATAACTCGACCTATATGTGGCACTGTCGTCTTGGTCACATTGGAGTGAAGCGTATGAAGAAACTCCATTCCGATGGACTTCTTGAATCACTTGATTTTGAATCACTTGAAAGATGCGAAGCATGTCTGATGGGTAAAATGACTAAGACTCCATTTTCTGGTATGATGGAGCGAGCTACGGACCTATTGGAAATCATACATACCGATGTGTGTGGTCCAATGAGTGTAGCATCACGCGGTGGTTATCGTTATGTTCTTACCTTCACGGATGACTTGAGTAGATATGGGTATATCTATTTCATGAAACACAAGTCCGAAACTTTCGAGAAGTTTAAGGAGTTTCAAAGTGAGGTAGAGAATCAACGTAACAAGAAGATTAAATTTCTACGTACTGATCGTGGAGGTGAATATCTGAGTTACGAGTTTGGCGAGCATTTGAAGAAATGCGGAATACTTTCGCAATTGACACCGCCGGGAACACCACAGCGTAATGGTGTGTCCGAACGTCGTAATCGAACTCTCTTAGATATGGTTCGTTCTATGATGTCACTTACAGATTTACCGCTATCATTTTGGGGTTATGCATTAGAAACAGCCGCATTCACTTTAAATAGGGCACCGTCTAAATCCGTTGAAACGACACCGTATGAATTATGGTTTGGGAAGAAACCTAGATTGTCGTTCCTTAAAGTTTGGGGATGCGAAGCCTATGTAAAGAAGTTACAGCCGGACAAGCTTGAACCCAATGCGGAAAAATGCGTCTTCATAGGATACCCGAAGGAAACTATTGGGTATACCTTCTATCATAGATCCGAAGGCAAAATCTTCGTTGCCAAGAATGGATCCTTTCTAGAGAAGGAATTTCTCTCGAAAGAAGTGAATGGAAGGAAAGTAGAACTCGACGAGGTTGTCGAACCTTCTCTCGAAATTGCGAGTAGCGCAGCACCAGAAGAAGTTCCTGTGGTGCCTGCACCAATAAGAGAGGAAGCTAATGATGATGATCATGAAACTTCGGTTGAAGTTGCTACAGAGCCTCGCAGGTCAACGAGAAATCGTACCACTCCAGATTGGTATGATCCCGTTATGAGTGTCATGTTGGTGGACAACACCGATGACCCCGAGACATATGAGGAAGCGATGATGAGCCCAGATTCCAATAAATGGCAAGAAGCCATGAAATCCGAGATTGGATCCATGTACGAAAACCAAGTATGGACTTTGGTGGACTTACCGGATGGCCGGAAGGCTGTCTAGAACAAATGGATTTTCAAGAAGAAAACAGATGCTGATGGTAATGTTACTGTCTATAAAGCTCGACTTGTCGCAAAAGGGTTTCGACAAATTCAAGGAGTTGACTACGATGAGACTTTCTCACCAGTAGCGAAGCTAAAGTCTGTGAGGATTATGTTAGCAATCGCTGCATATTATGATTATGAGATATGGCAGATGGGTGTCAAAACGGCGTTCCTCAATGGAGACATTGATGAAGAGTTGTATATGATGCAACCCAAAGGTTTTGTCGATCCTAAAGATGCTAACAAGGTATGCAAACTTCAACGGTCCATCTATGGATTGAAGCAAGCATCCCGAAGTTGGAATCAACGTTTTGATAAGGTGATCAAAAGTTTTGGTTTTATACAAACTTATGGAGAATCTTCTATTTACAAGAAAGTGAGTGGGAGCTCTGTAGCATTCTTAATACTATATGTGGATGACATATTGTTGATTGGGAATGATGTAGACCTTCTTAATAGTGTCAAGGAATATTTGAATAATAGTTTTTCAATGAAGGATCTTGGCGAAGCAGCTTACATATTAGGCATAAATATTTATAGAGATAGATCGAAACGCCAAATATCATTGTCACAAAGTACATATTTGGACAAAGTTCTAAAGAGGTTTGGAATGGAAGAAAGCAAGAAAGGGTTCTTGCCCATGTTGCCCAATACGACCTTGAGTAAAACTCAAAGTCCGACATCGGCATAAGATAGAGAAAGGATGAGTAAGACTCCCTATGCCTCAGCCATAGGATCTCTAATGTATGCCATGCTATGTACTAGACCCGACATTGCATATGCTGTTAGTTTAACTAGCAGATATCAAAATGATCTAGGAGTGGATCATTGGACAGCGGTCAAAAACATCCTTAAGTACTTGAGAAGAACTAAGGATATGGTTCTTTCTTATGGAGGTGATGAACAGCTCGTTGTTAATGGTTACACCGATGCTAGTTGGAACACCGATCCGGATGATTCTAAATCACAATCTAGATACGTATTTATTTTGAATGGTGCAGCAGTTAGCTGGAGGAGTTTAAAGCAAAGCGTTGTGGCGCGATCTTCAACTGAATCGGAATACATGGCTGCTTCGGAGGCTTCACAAGAAGCGATATGGATGAAAGAGTTCATTACAGAGCCGGGTGTGGTTCCTAGTGCGCTGGACCCAATGTCTATCTACTGTGATAACATGGGCGCCATAGCCAATGCGCAAGAACCAAGGTCACACAAGAAGCTAAAGCACATCAAGCTACGTTTTCACGCTATTCGAGAACATATCCAAGATGGGGATATAAAGATTTGCAAAGTACACACAGATCTGAATGTGGCGGATCCGTTGACTAAACCTCTCCCGAGGGAAAAACATGACCAGCACCAAACTGCCATGGGTGTTCGGTATATTACCATGTAATCTAGATTAGATGACTCTAGTGCAAGTGGGAGACTATTGGAGATATGCCCTAGAGGCAATAATAAATGTAGTTATTATTATATCTTTGTGTTTATGATAAATGTTTGCATTCATGCTATAATAGTATTAACAAGGAAACAATAATACTTGTGTGATTTGTAAACTCAATTTGAAGTCCCTAGTATAGCCTCTATACATAACTAGCTTGTTGGTTGATAAATGATCGTGGTTTCCCTATCATGAACATTGAGATGTTATCAACAACAAGATCATATCGTTAGGAGAATGATATGATGGACATACTCCTATAGATAAGCGTAGCATAAAGATCAAGTCATTTTAATAGTTCAATTGCTATATGCTTTCTGATACATAGTTATCTAATTCCTTCGACCATGAGATCATGCATATCACCTTTACTGGATGGATGTTTTGATGACATCAAACACCACACCGTAACTGGGTGGCTATAAAGGTGGCATTGAGTGTTCGGAAAGTATTGGTTGAAACACATGGATCAAGAGTGGGATTTGTCCATCCATATGACGGATAGATATACTCTGGGCCCTCTCGGTGAAATGTCATCCAATTAGCTTGCAAGCATGTGACTAGCTCACAAGGGATCACATATCACGGGAACGAGAAAAGAGTACTTATCGGTAACGAGGTTGAACTAGGTATGCAGAGATACCGACGATCATAACCTCGGATAAGTAACATATCATGAGACAAAGGGAAATTGATATCGTATGTTAGTGGTTCATTCGATCGCAAAGTAATCGTAGAAATATGTGGGAGCCATATGAATTTCCAGATTCCTCAATTGGTTATTGTTCGGAGAAGTGTCTCGATCATGTCCGCATAATTCACGAACCGTAGGGAGACACACTTAAGGATTCGACGTTGTTTTGAGTAGTTATGGTATGATGAGAAAGAGACCGAATGTTGTTCGGAGTCTCGGATGGGATCCGGGATATCACGAGGAGATCCGGAATGGTCCGGAGAATAAGATTCATATAAGGAAAGTCCCATTTCGGAGTTCGGGAATGATTCCGGTGTTTTCATCGGGAATGTTCTAGAAGGTTCCGGAATATCCGGCACTTCGGAAGGGAAGGGGTACATGAGTGTGTCATTGTAAGTTGGAATGATTGCATCATGTACTAAGTGTATTCACTGTCCAAAATAAAGGGATTATTCAAATCCTAAATTGAAAAGTCAAACGGCTAGTTTGAAAGTCAAACGGTAAGTTTTTGGAAAGAGGAAAAGAGGAGGAAGTGGGAAACCGAGTTGGGGAGGGAATCCCTCCTCCAACCGGCGGCGCCCCCTCCAAGCCGAGTTGGGGAGGGACTCCCCTCCCTCCCCTTGGCCGCCGGCCCCTCCACCTATATAAGGAGGGGCAGGGCTCCCTCCTAGCACACGACAATCCCTCTCCTCAAACCCTAGAAGCTGCAGCCCTCCATAGCCGCCGCCACCCCCTAGGGTTTTTCCCTAGCCGCCGACTTGGGGGTCCCCGGAACCCTAGCTGCCGGCTCTAGAATCCCCTCCTTGGTGTGTCTAAACCCTAGAACACCGAGGACTCTCTCATACTCCACCATACTCGCTTCGGCTTAAGGCGAAGCCCTGCGAGATATCCCCTCTACTTCCGGTACCACGCCGTTGTGCTGCCGGAATCGTGAGGAGAGTGCTACAACCTCCGCTGCCTGCTGGAACAAGGGAGAGGAAGGTCTTCGTCGAGTACCGAACGTGTGACCGACTGCGGGAGCGCTGCCGGAACGCAGCGCCGGAAGTATCGTCTACGCGATCTTGAGATCGGTAAGAGTACGACTACATCACCCACGAGAATCCGCTCTCGTTAAACACTTTGGAATCTTCGAGGGTAAGTTATTCCATCGACTCGTTGCTACAATCTAGTATATAGATCTTGGCTTGTTTGTTTGTATGCGGTAGAAAATTTTTGTTTTCCATGCTACGAAACCCTACAGTATGAATCGATACTAGGTTGTGCCCTAAAGGCTCCCATAGGCCCGACTTATATAGTCATCAGGTCCTAGGGTTACAGGGAAAAGTCCTAACCGGACATGTTATAGAGTCCTACACTGTCTATTACTAGTCTTGTGTATCTTGTACTCCAAGGCTCCGGGTACGTTGGTGACTCCACCGTAGCCTTCCTTTATCCGATATGGGCCTCCCTTCTGGATCCATCTAACTGGGCCGCCCAGCAGGCCATAGGCCACGCTACCGACTATGGGCCACCCGGGTTAGCCGGATAAGAGACATGCTATGAGGATACCCATATAGCATATACCCAACAGTAGCCCCCGGAAAACTTCGAGATCTTGCGCCGTCTTGCCTCTTTACGTGGAATGCTTCGTCTAGATAGATGTCGGCAAATCGTCAAGCAATATCTTGTATTCCTCCCAAAGAACCCTACAAAACTTTCTCCGTCTTCGACTTGTAAGCCGGAGAAATGCTGAATCTTCCATCCTACTCCTCCGTAGTCGGATTAAATCCGTCTATGTCGGAATCTTCGATGCGATGGCTCATCTACCCATGTCAGCTAGGACGACGTAGGCTTTGGTCAGCGACACCTCGTAACTCACACATGCAGAGAACGCAATCATATCCGTTTTTCCCGTGCGAGCGATACGAACCGTTGGCGGCGACGGTTGGAGACGTGGCGAAATTTCCGCGCATGTTCGTGAACACGTCATCTATGTGGAAACCGTCCGATCAAGCTGCATGAATCTTGACGCCGAGGATGATAAATAGTAACCGTGGGGAAATTTCCACTTTTTACCTCATTCTTCTCGCGTCATCTTCTTCTTCCAGCCGCGCGTCTCCTCGAGCTCTCCGCGAGAAACCTCGAGAAAACCCTAGCTCCCATCTGCACCAGTCGCACCCAACCTCCACTCCATGGCTAGCAGCAGCACCTCACCATCGATGGCGGCGTCGAGCGAAGCCACGGCGAAGCCGGCGAGCCACGTCATTGTGCCCCCAGAGGGCTTGGTCATCCCCGCATCGGCGGTGATCGAATCCACTGGCGGCGACCAAAACTTGGCGGCGACCAAAACTTGGCGGCGCTAGAGCCACTGGAGGAGGAGCCAGATTCGCACAAGGGCGACTGGCGCGGCTCGGACATCACCGACCGCGACATCCAAGATATGGTCGCCGAAGGCTACCTCCCTGCGACGGAGGGACTTGCCTGGCGAGCAGCGTCGGCCGGCGAGGTGACACCTTCTCCCCAAGCTGGAGAAAAGGTGTACCTAAAAGCCCACCTGATATGCGGCGTTTCCCTGCCCATCTCCCACTTCTTCCTCTCCGTCTTAAACCACTACAAGGTCCAGCCCCATAACCTTTCCCCCAATAGTATCTTAGTGCTTAGCAACTTCGCGGCACTTTGCGAGGGATATCTAGGGATAAGGCCTAGGTTAGACCTTTTTGTATACTTCTTCACCATCAAACGTGAAGCCGGACATGGTAAGGAGGAGCTTAGGAACTGCGGCACCATAAGCTTCAAGATTCTACCTGGCCGGCGGTTCCCCGACATCGTCCGCCACGAGTCCTGCAAGAATTGGCAGCGTACTTCTACGGCCCCGACATTCCTCTGGCGGGCCGAGAAGTAACGTACCCAGACTTCGCGGACGGAGCCGCCGCTGAAGTTTCCACATGGAGATCCCAAGCCTCCCTTCCCTCCGACCTCGATGCTTCTCGTGCTATAAGGCAGATCGAATGGTTTGTAGAGACGGGTTTGACCGGCTTGGACCTGGCCATGTGCTGGTTCATCAGGCGAATCCAACCTCTGCAGCACCGCGCGAAGTACATGCACGAGTATACCAGCGACAGAAGGGATAGCCTCCGCATCTCCGTGGATAACTTCTCGAGCGACTCCGTCAAGATCCGCCTTAAGGACATCGTCAAGGTGAAGGATAAGAAGCGTGGCTTCACCATCACCTACGACATGTTCGTAGACGGCAAGTGCCCAAAGGTAGGTTTTTATTTTCTGTGTATGACATATACTCCAGCTCTTCCGTCTTGCAAATGTCATTTTGTCTAACACGGTGACTTCTTACTTAACAACTTAGCGATCTAGAGGAGGGCAACCTAGCTGCCCAAATCTACAATCCAAAGATGAAGGAAGTCACAGTCATGTCCGACGACGATGTCCCATTGGCGCGAAAGCGTAAGAGCTCCACCTCTGACGCTGCCGACGGAGGCAAGAAGAAGAAGACGGAGGGTGGAGCCTCCAAAAATACTACCGCCGCCCTGGAGGAGGAAAAGAGAAGAACCACCGGGATTTTTGCCAAAGCACCCCCCCTAGTGTAAGTTTCTCATTCTCCGACATTGTCTATTTATCTGTCTTGCTCCTGTACTTATGCATTTTGCACGTTTCAGGAAGAAAGCCACGACCAGCCTCAAGAAGACCTCCAAAACACCGGGGGCTTCTCGAAATATCAAAGATATGCTGCATCGCGACGCCTCCCCCGCCATCGCCCCTACTACTCCTGCTGTCAAGCGCTCGTCTGCTCCGACAAGCTCACAAGTTAAGGAGGCATCAGGCCCTTCCGTCATGGAAGTGGATTCTGGCGCCTCTACCGAACTCGCGGTTGTCGACGAGCAGGCGATGCAGGAGAGCACCGCTCAACAAATGGCTGAAGCTCCGGCTAAGGATGCCATCGGTGGCGGCAAGGCGGTGGTGGAAGCTGGTACTTCTGCTGAAGGCGGCGCCCTTGCTCCCCAGAAACCCTTTGAGTTCCCAAAGATAGTCTACCCGGTGCTTATGCCGAGTAACACAACTCTGGTTCCTGGAGGAGTATCGTCATCTCTGACATGCGGTCTTGAGGAACTCCTTCGACAAGCAGAAATACTGCGAGGAAATAGCGTTTCCTTTGGCAAGCTGCTAGCCGAGAGCGCTACAAACCTTAAGATCATGGCACTTGTAAGTTTACTTTGCCTTTTGCATTTCATATGAGTATCCCACTGTAGCCCCCGAGGATGTAGACGGAAAACCATAGGTTTTGCATCTATATGCTCTAAGAGTGACTAAGTTAGAAAACTCTCACTGTAGCCCCCAAGCATTTAGATGGAATGAAATGTTCTGACTAGATGCTTTAAGAGTAGCATATGCAGTGTTTATAATTTTTCAATACTATAGCCCCCAAGCCTCTAGTTGTAACTGAATTAGTTCCGACTAGATGCTTAAAGAAAAGCTAAGCAAATTCTGAGTTAAAAACTTTATATTGTAGCCCCCAAGCTTCTAATCGAGAACTGAATTAGTTCCGACGAGATGCTTAAAGAAAAGCTAAGCATACTACTAAGTAAAAAACTCTCGCTGTAGCCCCCGAGCGTCTAGGTGGAAAGCTTCCAACTAGATGCTCCAAGTAGACTAAACAACGGTTTAACTTTTTTCTTCTTTCCACAGAACGAGAATGCTCGGATGGGCATAGCCAATGACAAGTACCAGAAGATGCGCGCAGATCTTGAAGCCGAAAAGGGTAAAACTGCCATCTTGAAGGAACAGATCATCAAAAACAGGAGTCTGTTTTCTTTTTGCGCATTCCGTCTTGGTTTTGTGCCTACATTCTTCGAGTACTCACTATGTATTTGTTTTCTCCGACTTTGTAGAACATGTTGCCAAGGCCAAGGATATTGTCGAGCAGTCCAAGCACATCCAGCAGCTGGACAGCGAGAACAAGATCCTTAAAAAGGAGAGGAAAGACATGCTGAAAATGCATGAAGAATCAATGAAGGCCTTGCAGGACTCCGCCGCCGAGGAAATCACCCGCTTGAAGGAGGAGATCGCGATCTTGAAAGATCAAAAGCGTGCTGTCGATGAGCAGAATCACCGCCATGGCGAGGCGTACAAGCTCCTCCAACAAGAGAAACAATCCTTGGCAGACACCCTCTGGCAAGTTGAGGCCAGCATCTTCAGTAAGATTTCTCCGCCTTGTATTTCTGTAGTCTGGATACTTTGAATTGTTGAACTCATGCGTTTCTTGTCGGAATTTGCAGATCCTATGGGTTTAACCAGATCGCCTCCTCCAGCCAAGGAATGCATGGTTCTTGCCGGCAACTTCATCAACACCTCCATCACCCAGGCCAAAGAGATTACCAAGCCCCTCCAGATACACATCAAGGCCTCGGACTCCATGGCGAAGTACTCGAAGATTCTGCGTCGAGCCCCCGAGCATATCACAAGCTGGAAAGCTTCATGTGCATGGGCTGGCGCAAGGATGGCGTTGTCAATGGTCAAGGCACACTACGAAGATGCTGGCATCGATACGGTGACCTCTGGTATCCCCGATGTTGACGATGACGGCAAAGAGATTGACCACGAAGCCATCTTGTCATCACTCGCGGGTTATGACACCAGAGTTTCCGACTTGGTGGACATCGACGTCTTCGTGCCCATGAACACCATCGACAGCGTCAACCAAGACTCCTCCGAGTCCCACCACAGTGCCGATGTTGAGGGTGATTCTCCGGCTGGTGACGATGCTGCTTCCAAGTCTCCTGCGCCAAAGTAATAAAAAACAACTTTGTAATATTTGTTTCACCTTTGGTGTATGCACGGAAAAAACTTGATGATGTAACTTAAGGAGGAAAACAATGGTTGTTATTTCCTGCTACTTAAGAACTAGTTTCCAGCATGTATATATTTTTTAAGCAAGTGTTGGCTTATCCATCACTTTGGCTCTTATGCTTGACTTTTCGTGAGTCGGAAGACTCGTTGTCGAAACCATGCACTCAGGTGATGATGCCCAATGGCACCATCAATAACCTGAGCACAAAATCGCCGACAATAAGTGCCGAAAGTCACTACTCCAGAATCTACATAAAAACAACAAAGAACGTGTAGACCAGAAAACTTAAGCTAAAGCCCGTAGGAGGAATTTTCACAAGTGCAAATGCAAGACTTGTGCATAAAGGTTTTACATGATCCAAAAATGAACACTAAAGGAGGTAAAAGACTCAGAAATATGAGTGAACCAAAGAGATTTATTTCATTGATCATATAAGAGATACACAATTAGATAAAAAATTATAAGTGTAGAAAGGACGTAGTTGTGCTATGTTCCATGGTCGATCAAGCTCCGGGTAGTCATCCGGGTCACTTCGCTTACGCTTATGATCCTCGTTGGGTCTATCCTTTAGTTCACGATTGTCAACAAGGTAGTAAGACCTATTGAGCAGCGCCTTGATTATGATGAATGGTCCTTCCCATGGCGGGGATAATTTGTGTGACTTCTTCTGCTTAAGTCAGAGCACCAAATCCTCCTCTTTAAACCAGCGATGCCGAACACGGCGACTATGGTAGTTGCGTAGCTTCTGCTGGTAGATGGCGGATATTTGGCATGCCAAAACACGCTCCTCCTTGTTAAGGTCCACATCTAGGCGTCTGGGATTTTCAGCGTCATCTTCGTCGTAGGCAGCAACTCTTGGTGCATCGTGGAGGATGTCGGAGGGCAGGATGGATTCTGCTCCATATACCATGAAGTAAGGGGTGTAGCCGGTAGATCTGTTGGGTGTAGTTCGTAAACTCCACAGCATAGATGGCAATTCTTCCGCCCAGGCTCCAGCTGCTCTATGTAGTGGTGCCTCAAGACGTGGCTTGATTCCCTGCAGAATTAATCCATTGGCTCGCTCAACCTGACCATTAGATTGTGGGTGTGCCACAGGTGCAAGGTCAAGTCGGATGCCTTTCTCCCAGCAATATGCCTCCACTTCTCCGAGTGATAAATTGTTGCTGTTGTCGGTGATAATGCTATGTGGGAGACCAAATCTCACCACTAGATCTTGGACGAACCTGAGGGTAGTTGCCCCATCAAGCTTTCTAATGGGTTTAGCTTCTATCCATTTAGTGAATTTGTCAACTGCTACAAGCAGATGCGTAAACCCACAAGGTGCCGTCTGTAACGGTCCCACCATGTCCAGCCCCCAGACCGCAAACGGCCAAGTTATTGGTATTGTTCGCAGTTCTTCAGCAGGAACATGTGGTTGTCGGGCATAATACTGGCATCCCATGCATGTCTCAACCAGCTTGTCGGCGTCCACCTTCGAAGTCAGCCAGTAGAATCCTTGTCGGAAGGCTTTCGCGACCAACGATCGAGGAGCGGCGTGATGCCCGCAGTCTCCGAGATGGATTTCACGCAGGATTTCCATACCTTCTTGCTGGGAAACACACTTTAGGTATACACCAGTAGTGCTCCTTTTATAGAGTTGCCCATTGATTATGGTATAACCCTTTGCTCGCCGTATTATTTGCCGTCTTTCGACTTTGTCGTCGGGCAAAGTTCCGAGTTCGAGGTATTCCATGAACGATTTTGTCCAAGGCGGAGGGACCTTGGTCACCATGTTGACGAAAGAGTCAGCTCTATCCGGGTTGTCGATGTCGGCTCCCTTCACGGATGGTGTGCGCAGGTGCTCTAGGAAAACTCCTGGAAGAATTCGCTTGCGCCCTGATCCTAGCTTACAGAGAAGATCAGCTGCCTCGTTTTGTTCCCTAGGCACATACTTGACTTCGTAGCCCAAGAAGCTCTTGGCTATCTCGTCCACTTCGTCTCGATATGCCTCCATCATAGGGTTCCACGCATTCCAGGTGCCAGCCACCTACTGGGCAACCAAGTCGGAATCTCCACAACAAACTATGCGCTTGATGCCAATATCCTTGGCTACACGTAGTCCGTGAATGAGTGCTTCATACTCCGCCATGTTGTTTGTAGCCTCGAAGTGGATCTGCAGAACGTAGTGTAGCTTGTCTCATGTTGGTGACTATAGCAATACACCAGCCCCCGAGCCGTTGAGCAGCTTTGATCCGTCAAAGTGCATCACCCAGTACTCTGGTTCTGGCAACGGAGTAGCATTTGGCATCTCCATACAATCTGCAACAAAATCCTCCAGGGCTTGTGACTTTATAGCGTCGCGTCTCTTGTAGGTGATCTCGAAGGCGGCAAGTTCAATGCCCCACTTCGCGACCCTTCCTGTAGCGTCACTGTTATTGATGATGTAGGACAGTGGAGTCTTGCTCACCACTGTGATTGGGTGCTCCTGAAAGTAATGCCTTAGCTTCCGAGAAGCAAGGAATACTCCATAAGCTATCTTCTGGTAGTGCGGTTAACGCTGCTTGGACTCCGTCAAGACCTCGCTCACATAGTAAACTGGTCGTTGAACTCAGTGCTCATAGCCTGGTTCCTTCCGCTCTACCACGACGACGATGTTGATAACCCGGTTGGTTGCCGCCATGTAAATTAACAGGGGCTCACCAGGTCGGGTGCTGCAAGGATGGGCGCTGAGGAAAGAATCTCCTTGAGCTGCTTCAATGCTGCATCTGCTTTGTCCGTCCACATGAATTTGTTCGCCTTCTTCAGCAACTTGTACAGCAGCAGGGCCTTCTCTCCAAGTCGGCTGACGTACCGACTAACTGTTGCAACACAACCTGTTAGTCGTTGAATGTCCTTTAGGCATGTCAGACGGTTTATGTTTAAGATGGCCTTTATTTTCTCCGGGTTGACCTCGATTCTGCGTTGGGAACCGATGAAGCCCAACAATTTGCCGGCTGGAACCCCGAAGACGCACTTCTTAGGGTTAAGCATCATGTTGTATTTCTGGAGATTATCAAAGATTTCTTTTAAGTTGGAGATTAAGTCGTTTGACTTTTTAGACATCACCGCGATATCGTCCACATAGGCGTGAACGTTCCGACCAATTTGGTCGTGAAGGCAACGTTGCATTGTCCGCTGGTAGGTAGCACCTGCGTTTTTCAGCCCAAAGGGCATCGTGACATAGCAAAACGTGCCGTATGGGGTAGTGAACGAAGTGGCCAATTGGTCCGACTTCCTCATCTTGATCTGGTGGTATCCTGAGTATGCATCGAGAAAACAAAAAAGTTCTGAGCCAGCCGTCGAGTCAATGACTTGGTCAATGCGAGGCAAAGCAGACGGATCTTTGGGACATCCTTTATTCAAGCCGGTGTAATCAACGCACATTCTTAATTCATTGGTTCCCTTTTTGGGGACAAGTACCGGATTGGCCACCCATCGGGTGTGAAGGACTTCTCGGATAAATCTAGCTTTAAGTAACCTAGCTATCTCTTTGCCAATGGCGCGTCTCTTCTCATCTCCAAAGCATCGTAGAGGTTGTTTCACTAGTTTACATTTTGGGTCAATGTTTAAGCTGTGCCCGGCAAGTTCCCTAGGTACACCTTTCATGTCGGCAGGTTGCCAGGCAAAGATGTCCTTATTCTCACGGAGGAACTCGACGAGCGCGCTTTCATATTTGGGATCCAGGTTCGTCCCAATGGCGGTGACCTTGGAGGCATCGCCTACCACAAGTTCCACCGGCTTGGTCTCGATGGCGGCCTTGAACACAGGAGCGGAGTCGGAGATCTGATTCTTCGACGCGGGCATCTCTGAGTCATCGACCTTGCTCTGGATCTCCTTGAATTCTTCGCTGTAGAGGACAGCTTCTGCAATGGCTTCTTCGTTGATCTTGCAGTCCCTTGCCTTGGTAAAGCTTCCGGATACGGTGATGATGCCGTTTGGTCCGGGTATCTTGAGTTTGTTGTAGACGAAGCATGGCTTGGACATGAACGTGTGGAATATGTCGCAGCCGAATATGACGTGGTACACGCTCTTGAAGGGGACCACCTCAAAGGTCATGCGCTCTTGGCGGTAATTATTAACATCGCCAAAGGCAACCTGAAGTGTAATGCACCCAAGGGACCGAGCCTCCCGACCAGGAACTACGCCGTGGATGATGGTGTTGGTCCGCCTTAGGTTTGCCTCCGTCAAGTTCATCTTCTGCAGTGTATCCAGGTTCATGATGTTGATGCTGTTTCCACTATCCACCATGCACTTGGTGAACTCCACGCCGTCAATCAAAGGGTTGATGACCATGGCGTACTGGTTCTCCGTGGGTATAAGGTCTGGGTGGTCCGTCTTGTCACAAGTTATTGGAACCTCCGTCCAGCGCAGGTACTGGGGAACTGGGGGAAGAGTAGCCATCAGGATCCTCAGAGAGGTCTTCTGTTGTCGGACGGTGGGGGTGCCAAGGAAAGTGTGGTAGACTGGGGCCGTCTTTGTGAAGGGGTTCTTGCCCTTGTCGTCGCTCTTGGCGGCGTGCTTGGGGTCAACGTCCTCGTCCATGTCACTTGAATCCTTGGACTCCTCCTCCTTCTTCTTCCCCTTGCCCTTGCCGTGCGGTCTGTTCTTCTGACTTTGCTTGTAGCCGGACTCCGGGTCTTCCTTGAGGTCGTTGACGAACTTGCAGTGTCGATTGGTATGGGTGGCCTTGCCGTTGGCGTCGAGGTGTACGAGGCACGGCATATCGCGGTACTCTTTGTAGGTTTGGGGAACACGGAGCGGCGCCGAGGTGGTTTCACTTCCTCGCTGCTGCCCACGACCAGCTCCCCTTCCTCGGCCACGTTGTCCGCCTTCTCCTCGTCCTGCAAAATTCATAGCGACCATGTCGGTAGATTGCTTTTCTTCTGGAGCGGTTTTCTGCTTTGTACTGCTGTTCCTCTGATCTTGAGGTTGAACGGCTGTTGCCGGCAAGGAGCCACGAGCATCGTCGTTGGCAGCTGCGAAATCACTAGCCAACTGAATCATCTGGTTCAAGTCAAGTTGGTGATTGTCCTGCAAGCGCTTCAGCTTATGTCGGAGCAGCGTGCCCCTTTCCAACCCATCGATGAAGGCGGCCATGGCAGTTTGAGCATGCACTCCTGCGCAGGAATTCTTCATATCCAGCCAGCGGGAGAGGTAGGCGCGACATTTCTCGTCTTTCTCTTGCACGCACCGATGTAGATCGCCTATGGTGCAGGGACGCTTGTATGTACCCTCAAATTTCTTGGTGAACGCTTCTTGCACGTCCAGCCAATTGTAGATATATTTCTCCGGCAAGTCGTCGATCCATTGACGGGCCATGCCCGCCAACATTAATGGGAGATACTTGACGGCGACATTGGGGTTTGCCTCCGACAATCTCCACCGCGTTGCCGTAGTCCTGCAACCATGTGGCTGGTTTGGCGGTGCCTTCATAGGGCTTGATGATCTTGTCAATCCGGAAACCTTTGGGGTAAGTTGCGGTCCGTATTGCAGGTCCGAAGCAACATGGTCCCAGGTATGGTCCTTCCCGGGCCTCGTGGATCTTATCGATCCGCGAACGTGCATCGTATGGCTCCGGGTTCTTCTTCTTTTTGTCAATAGGGGACGGGATGCGTGAACAACACGGGGCCCCTCCGCCATGGTGACTGGTTGGTGGTGACGGAGGCGGAGGTGGCGGTGGGTTAGCCTTTTTGCTGTTACCATCTTGCGACGCCTCACGCCTGTCACGGTTGCTTGTCGAATGCGGAGGGTCATGGCGTGACCTGCTATTGTGTCCTTGGTTGCGCTCTTCGTCATGACGGGTCTGCTCCGTGTTGTCGCGGATGACGATGCCGCACTGCTTTGGTGGGGGCATATTCGTACGACGGTGAGCCTTGTAATCTTCGCGATGTCGGGGAGATCGGGGCGGTGGCGATGGGCGACGAGGTCGGGCCTTTTCTCCATAGTTGGAGGATATGGGGATGGCATCCTTCCTATTGCGCGCATCCCTCCGTCTTCGTTCTGATGAACCTGTCTGGGACCCGACATCATGAGGAGATATGTCCCATGGCGGCTTGTACTGGCTAGATTGGCAGAGCGCTGGGTCAGACTCAAGCCTCTGAGAGGTGGCCTTTTCCTGCTGCTTCACCGCCTTGGCCACTAGGTCATAGACCTGTTCCACTGCCTCAGGCGATCTATCCTGCTCTAGAAGGGTCTTGGCGACGGCGAGGTTAAGGAGTGGGGTGGGCATCACCTGCTTGCCTTCACTGTCAATGTATGGCTTGGCCTGTGCCGGCTTCGAGGGAGACCATCCTAGGTTGCGCCGTACACCAGGATCGTTGATGACGCGAGCCGGAGCTTTCTTAGCCTTCTGCTGCTGTAGCAAAGTTTTGTACTCGTCCTCCATTGCTCTAGCTTTTTCTATGGACTTCTGCGTGTTGACCAGATCTTGATCTAGTTTAGCGCCTTGCTTCGCGATGGCTTGTGCTTCCTCCAGCAGCTGCTGGTGCTTCTCATCAAGCTGGGTCACGTTCTGAATATGATCGACGGTCAGTGGATCGACGAGGAGATTGCCGTACATCACTCTATCAGCTGGAGTAACTTGGGCTGCTGCAGACATAGATGCTGGAGGCGGCAATTTTGCGGTGTTGTTGTTGCTCGGGCCGGTGCCGAGTTCCCGCGGCTGGTGCACTGGGTTAGGCGGGGGAGGCATGACTTTTGCGCGATCACCGTCAGCAGCAATAAGTGGTCCCTTCCCCTTTTCTAGCGCCGTAGGCGGAGCTCGTCCGGGTTGATCTTCATCCATCGTTGTCCCAATGGTGACGAACACCTCTCGGGACGTGACAGCGTTGTTGGCTTGCTCGTCGCGCGAGTACTCCTCCTCCATATCCTGCATAGCGGAGTCTAGCTCTTCTGGACTGAAGTCTATCTCCTCTGAATCTACACTGAAATCAGCATAAAGTGCGTCAATGAAAGAGTCGGAGGGTGCTAGGACTTCCTCAATGACAGGCGGTGGAGATGCAACGACCTCGATGATGACTGGAGGTGGTGGTGCTGCTACGACGATGGTGGCGGCGGCTGCTAAATCGGAGGTTCTCCGTCTCTGAGCGCAAGCTCCATCTGGGCTGCTGCGTCAGCTTCTGCGTAGCTGTTGACGGTGCTCACCATCTCTTCAAGGGTAAGACGCCCTATTGCCTGCTGCCGTCTTAAATAATGTCGGAGAAGCGTGCCACGGTCCAGTCCTTCCATGAAGTGATACAAAGCGTTATCATCGGGGTAGTGCGCCAGATCGGCTCGTATACGGAGCCACCTGGCCAGGTAGTCGCGGGGGTTTTCGCCCTCTGGAAACCACGCCGACAAACTTGGATCTCTGCTGTCCAGACGCACGGACGAAGCCGGCGGATTTGCAGTGATCTTCCACCTTTATATCCTGCACAGGGGCGGTTTGGGTGGGCCTTGAATTTTTCCGATCTTTGCCGGCAAACTCCGAAGAGAGATCCAACATCGATCCTTCCGCGAACGTATCCTGCCCGTAGGCGGTCCATGCGGGCCTTGATGCTTTCCGATTTTTTCCGGAAAACTCCAAAGAGAGATCCGACATCGATACTTCCGCGAATGTATCCTACCCGTAGGCGGTCCGTGCGGGTCTTGATGCTCCTCCGACTCCCAGGGAACTAGTGCCCGAGTCGGTTTCACCGATGAAGAGGTGGATGTCTCCGATAGGAACGATCGAACATCGCGTAGGGTTCGTCTTCGCCGGGATCTAGAACTCGTCGGGAGGGACGATCGGAACGTTTTCGGAGAAGAGAATGCGGCCGATGGCTATGGTTTCGCCGATTCCCGCGAAGATCTTGGTCCTCGCCCGCTGAAGAGCCTGAAGCGCCTCTTGCCCCACGGTGGGCGCCAACTGTCGTGGTATTGCCGACGAGTACGGGGTCCTCATAGTGCGTGTTTAGAGATGTGGGGTAAGGCGGACGGTTGACGGGTACGAGGTAACACAGCTTACCCAGGTTCCGATCCCACAACGGTGGCGGAATCCTACTCCTGCTATAAATCACTATAAAGGCAATACGCCGAGTTACAGGGATTAGTACGCTGTGCGAGGTTGTATGAATCGATACTAGGTTGTGCCCTAAAGGCTCCCATAGGCCCGACTTATATAGTCACCAGGTCCTAGGGTTACAGGAAAAAGTCCTACACTGTCTATTACTAGTCTTGTGTATCTTGTACTCCAAGGCTCCGGGTACGTTGGTGACTCCACCGTAGCCTTCCTTTATCCGGCATGGGCCTCCCTTCTGGATCCATCTAACTGGACCGCCCAGCAGGCCATAGGCCATGCTACCGACTATAGGCCACCTGGGTTAGCCGGATAAGAGACATGCTATGAGGATACCCATATAGCATATCCCCAACAACATGCTGGGGTGGGGATTTGGGAAGATGGCAAAGGATTGACTAACCGGTTGCACCGATGGTAATAAATTCGAAACTCCAAGGACAAAATGGTCTTTTCCATACCGACAAAGGACGGGAACACTCCTCCTTTTAATAGAGAAACTCCAACAGAGACGCTATAATTCGCTCGCCGGTAAAAACCTCTAGTTTAGCGCGCTGATTGCATTCTTCCGTGCTTCAGCACACGCTGCCAAATAGGGCGCGCGAAAAAATATAGTGTGCGCAACGTTTTGCGCTATCCGGCATAAATTAAGCGCTGCTAATGGAGTTTAGCACGACATAATTTACAACGTGTGTTGAACTTGCTCTTATTAGCTATATAATAATATAGATAATAAACAAATAGATACTGGTAAGGCTATGCTCGGGGGCGAGCTTTTGCCCGGCCCGGTGCAGCGGAGCTGGGCTCAGCCCGAGATGGACGAGTTCAGCCCAAATAAATGGACCGATGCTGGGCAAAAGGTCTCATCCAGTAATCGATCAGGATAGAACATGGAACACTGTGGGTCGGTCTAGACCGAGCTCGACCACGCGCCAGACACCATGAGCATATCCAAAATATTTTAAATTTCGAAAAAATATGTGCTGTTACATTAAATGTAGGTGAAAGTGGTGAAAATTTTATGATCTTAATTGTTGATTCTATTCATTGGAATGGATTCATACATATTTCAATTAATCACTCCGTCTCAAAATAGATGTCAGGAATTTGTCAAAATTTTAACGTACCTATATACTAAATAGTGTCTAGACTCTAGATTCATCCAAATTTTTGCGACATCTATTTTGGGACCGAGAGAAAACTATTCTGAAAAGTTTCATGGAAAATTTTGAATATTTACTTGCTCGATTTTGTTGCACAAATTTGAACAGGAGAGTTTTTCACACTTCATCAGGGTCAGCTCGGTATGAACCGAGTTTCTAGCAAGCTCGGGGCAAGCCCATTTATCCGGACCGAAGGGCCCAACGAGCCAGCAGTTTTTCTTGTGCTGAAAACGCGTCTCTCACCGAGCCCAGCCCGAGCTGGTTCGTGTCCAGCTCTGCCTTCAAACACGCCATTCACCTCGCATCATGAGTTGCAAGATGGACGGGCACCAAACACATCCGAGGGGATCGACAATGGCGCTTTGGAAATCGTTTCTGGAGGCTGCAGCGCTGCAGGAGTACGTCGTCGTCCGGGTGTCCGACCTGGCCGTGGCCGCCGTGTTGCTCTTCGCGTGCAGCGCCGCCATGGCACGCCTGATGTCGCGCGGCTGCAGGCCCATGCTGTGGCCGATGTTGGGCATCATCCCCACCATCTTGGTGAACCTCGACGACGTGTATGAGTGGAGCGCCGCCGCGCTGGTACGTTCCGGTGGAACGTTCCCGTACCGCGGCATATGGGGCAACGGCACCTCAGGCGTCGTCACCTCCGTACCGGCCAACGTCGAGCACGTGCTAAAGACCAACTTCTCCAACTACCCCAAGGGCCCCTACTACCGCGAGCGGTTCGCGGAGCTGCTGGGCGACGGCATCTTCAACGCCGACGGTGACGTGTGGCGCGCCCAGCGCCGCCCGGCAGCGGCTGAGATGCACTCGCCTCAGTTCCTGGAGTTCTCGGCCACTACCTTGGAGCAGCTGGTACATGGCCGCCTCATTCCGCTGCTCCATCGGCTGCAGCGGGGTAGCGTGGCCGTGGACCTCCAGGAAGTCCTCCTGCGCTTCAGCTTCGACAACATCTGTGTCGCGGCGTTCGGGGTTGACGTTGGCTCCCTCGCCGACAGCCTGCCCGACGTGCCCTTCGCGCGCGCCTTCGAGCGCGCGACGGAGCTCTCGGTCGTCCGATTCGTGACGCCGCCGTTCGTCTGGAAGACCAAGCGCCTCCTCCGCGTGGGCGGCGAGCGCCGCCTTGCCGAGGCGGCGTTCTCCGTGCGGGAGTTCGCCGACCGAACCGTGTCGGAGCGCCGCACCGAGCTGCTTAAGACCGGGAGCCTGGACGGCCGGCGCGACCTCCTCTCCCGTCTCATGTCCGACGACCACTCGGACGAGTTCCTCCGTGACTTCTGCATCAGCTTCATCCTCGCGGGGCGCGAGACGAGCGCCGTCGCGCTCGTCTGGTTCTTCTGGCTGCTCGCGGGACACCGCGACGTGGAGGCGTGCGTCCTCAACGACGTTCGAGGTGCGCACGGGGACGTCAACAAGATGGACTACCTCCACGCGGCGTTGACGGAGTCGATGCGCCTCTACCCGCCGGTGCCCGTCGACTTCAAGGAGGCGGTCGAGGACGACGTTCTCCCCGACGGCACGGTGATCCAAGGACGCCAGAGGGTGATATACAACACGTACGCCATGGGACGCGACCCGGCGGCGTGGGGACACGACTGCCTGGAGTTCCGTCCGGAGCGGTGGATGAAGGGCAGGGCTTTCGCCGGAGAAGCCGAGAGCCCGTACAAGTACGTCGTGTTCAATGCCGGTCCAAGGATGTGCCTGGGCAAGCGGTACGCGTACACGCAGATGAAGACTCTGGCGGCAGCGGTGCTGGAGACGTTCGTGGTGGAGGTGGTGCCACTGCCACGGCAGGTGGTGAAGCCTAAGATCAACACCTCCCTGTACATGAAGAACGGCCTCATGGTGCGCTTCATCAAGAGAGAGCCAACTATGTCGTCCGCCGGTAAAGTAAACTATGAGCGCCCAAACGAACTGTGTTACATGTAAAGATATATGTTGATTTCCCATCAAATTTATTTTTACAAAACTTATTTTTCCAGAATTGCTGTGATGGAACATATATCTGAAGAATGATGGAAAGCCTTGCTTTGAACTCAAGAAAGCAGATTGAACGGAATTTGTTACAGATATGTGAAGGTTATTAGGTTTCAGCAATATATATGCAATCAAACTGATCAAGACGTATGTATGAGTTATGACACAAGTACATAATTTCTGCAAATATATGTTGCCTCTCTAGTTTATATTGCTCTCTAGCTCTCACTATCCTCTCTCTCCCTCTCTCTGGGTCTCTTCCCCTCTATCTGTCTATGTGAGTTGGTTTCCCACATGTAAAGTTTGGTAAATTCAGATCAAGTGGTACATCAGAAATGTCGCATAACAGCATCTCTAGCCGAACTCTCAAAAACCTATAGATGAGTAAAAAAGATTCATGTTTAGGGATCTAAACCACACCTAGTTGAACTTGCATCCCCTTTAGATTATCATTTTTTTAGGAACAGCCCTCGGTGACTTGAAAATATAGGCGGCCACAACCTCGATGTGCAAAATATTCCCCATCTAGTTGCGCGCCAACGGGGTATACCCAGCAGGACGTTTCCTATTGGCCCAAGTTGCCAGCGAGTGGGCATGCAGGACGACGACTGGATCGAGACTTGGCGAGGACTCAGGCGACTGGAAGCTGGAGACCTAGAAACGTAGCTAGGCCTAGTCGGATTAAGTCAAGAACCCTCTGAATCCTTAACTAATTTGGTTGTAGATCTGTAAACCCTAGCGAGATGAGCCTATATAAACCTCCCTAGGGTACGCATAGAGGGCACGTTCCATCATACACCCCAGCGACTCGCCTGGCCACCCTTGCCCTTCGTTCTACTACTCGCTGCCGATTGCAGCATCTGTCGTGGCCATTCCCACAATAGTGGCGCCCACCGTGGGGCCTGGCCGGTCAGGCCGGTGTTCTGCGGCGAGATCCAATCTGCCCATCAACGACATGATCGCCACCGGCCGCATGATTGCAATCGGTGAGATCCTTCAGATCTTGTCGAGCAGCTACGTCCCGGCGGATCGCCCTTGTACTTTATCCATAATACAATCTAGCAGGAGTAGGTCTTTACCCTCCGGGGGGCGAACCTTGGTAAAACCTTGTGTCTCCGCCCTAATCTCGCACCGCAGATGGCTGGCCACCCTTGCCCTTTGTTCTACTACTCGCTGCCGATTGCAGCATCTGTCGTGGCCATTCCCACAATAGTGGCGCCCACCGTGGGGCCTGGCCGGTCAGGCCGGTGTTCTGCGGCGAGATCCAATCTTCCCATCAACGACACGATCGCCACCGGCCGCATGATTGCAATCGGCGAGATCCTTCAGATCTTGCCGAGCAGCTACGTCCTGGCGGCTCGCCCCGTCACGCACAACATGATCATGCCGGTCGGCACAATCAGCCTCTTCGTCGGCTTCACCGACGTCATCGCCTCGGAGGACTCGGCTCGCATCCGCGAGTCGCCACCATGCGACCGGCTCTCTGAGAGCCAGGTCCGCACCATCCACCGCCTCGCCTCCGAGCACGGCTCGGCCAATAGCAACATGGCCAAAACTACCATGTCTGCGGACGAAGCGGCCCTCAACGACGACCGCCGACTCGGCGACCCCGGCATCGGCCGCCGGATCTATCGTCACCGCGTCATCCGCGGGCTCTATCACCCAGGTCTCCAACGTGGGAGACTTCGAGGACCCCTCCATTCTTGGGATCTTCGACTTCGATTCCGGGTCGGAGAACTCCGGCGACCTCCACGTCGGATCTGGCCGCAACGTCGCGGCCTACATGGCGAATGGCGCGGACCCCCTGCCAGACCCCTTCTCCACGCTGATCCCGCCGACCGCGACGGCAACGGAGATCGAGGAACTCCGCGTGCGACTGGAGGAGGCGGTCCGCAAGGAACAAGCCGAGCGCAAAAATTCCGCCTCGAGCAGGTTACAGCGCAGGAGCTTTCGCGCTACCACCAACTTCGCATCAGGTCGCGCCTGAACCCCACCGTTCAGGGCTGCCCCCTGAACTTCAACGATGAGAATGATCCGGTTCGCATAGCCAAGCGCGCGATCTACGAAAATGCGCCGCCAGGAGGAAGTTCCCGGCCGCCACCAGGTGCGACGGCTAACGGCGCCCCACCACCACCAGGCCGCACGCACCCCGGGATCAGCCGAGAACCCTAGTCTCCTCGCGGGAGCGAGGTGCGAATGGCCTCCCGCTGTTCTCCACCCCGATGGAGAACATCGTCGTGAATGGCCTCCCGCTGTTCTCCTCAACCAGCCCTGTGTGTTCCACATCAGGGAGGGGAAACCTGCCACGCACACGACCGCCGACTGCCACTCCCTGAGGGAGATCGAGAAGGCACGCGCGCAAGGGAAGACCCCGATAACCACCCGCCAAACAGCGGCAAATTCGGCAACAACGCCGGCTCGCTCCACACCTTCAGAGGCTTCAACACGAAGCGTGAGAAGAAGGTCATCGCCCGCGCTATAGCTGTTAATGCAGTGTCCCAGATCGACATCCCCTAGTTCCTTAACTGGTCCGAGCAACCAATCACCTGGAGCCGCGAGGACCACTCGCCACGGATCGAATATCCGGGCCGAGTTGCCTTGTGAAAGAACATTTCTTAATCCCTAGTGTTTTGTGTGTTATATAACAATACCAAGGATCATTTAATGTGTGTTGAAGTGTTGCAACTCTATTTGAGAATAAAGGGAAAAGAACTCTGCCTTTGGGGGCGGATAATCCGGCCCCACAAGGGGCGGATAATCCGCCCCTCCCTTTGCCCAAACAGGCGCAAGCCCCAGAAGGGGGGCGGAATTTTGGCCGAATTTTCCGGCCCCGCCGGATAATCCGCCCCTTAGGAGGGCCGGATAATCTGCCCCCCTGCTCTTCGCCAAGGCGCAAGCCCTAGAGAGGGGGCGGAGTTTTGGCCGGACTTTCCGGTCTGGCCGGATAATCCGCCCCTCAGGGGGGCCAGATTATCCACCCCCCAAGATCTTCACCAAGCTTCACCAAGGCGTAAGCCCCAGAGAGGGGGCGGAGTTTCCCCCGGAGAATCCGCCCTTGGGGCGGAGTTTTCCCAGGGGGCGGATAATCCGCCCCAAGTGGGGGGCGGATAATCCGCCCCCAAAGTTGTGCAACGGCCAGATCTAGGGAGGGGATATTTAAGCCAGCCATCCTCCTCCTGCCAGAACTCTTGATTCATCTCGAAAAAGACCAGATCAGATCTGAAAGCTTCATCCAAGAGTGCTCCACCTAGATCCACCCAAAGGCCCCATCCCTTGGGGAATCGAAGGAGGAGAACTCGATCTTCATCATCAGCAATCAAGCGCTTCATCTCCTCTCCATTCATTTGGAGAACCTCCGATCTAGTATTTCTTGCAAATATCTAGATCCTCGTTTTTGTTTATATTGATAAACCTTGTTCTTGTGGCAGCTTGTTGTCATCTTGGGAGCCCCCAATTCGGTTGTGGGTGTGTGCCCCGATAGTGTTGTAAAAGGCATCGGTTCCCGCCTCGAAGGGATCCAATAGTGGAGAAGGTGGATCAGGCCTCTCGTGGCGAGATCCATCGGAGAATAGGGTGAGGCCTATTGTGGCGTAGTGGTCTTCGAACCGCCCACCCCTCCAACGCAGATGTACTTCCCTTAACAAGGAAGGAACTGCGGTAAAACAAATCCCTGTGTCTCCGCGTGCTCCACTATGTTTTCCTCGCTCCTCTTTTACGTGCTTAGTAGTTAGGGTTACATATAGGGAAATTTTCGTAGTTGCATATCTAGAGAATTTACTTTGTGTCAAGCCTAAAATTGAAAAAGTATTAAAAATTGGTTAGCACCTATTCACCCCCCCTCTAGGTGCCCATACGATCCATTTCAATTGGTATCAGAGCCTCGGCTGTTATTTCGGGCTTAACCGCCTAAGAGAAGTATGGGTTCCAAGGGAGATGGGAGTGATGCTCCGGAGGTAGTCACCATGAACGATCTCAAGACGTTGGAAACAACCTTTGTGAGTTCAATGGAGGCTAAGATGGAAGATATGCGTCAATTGATAATGCGTCTCTCCACATCCGCAGCATCACCTCCATCTAACTCTGAGGATACCACTCCGCAATCCAAGGAAACGGGTAAAACTGTTTCCAAAGATAACGAAGTGGTAGGTGATGATACTAGCAAGATCTCCTCCTCGAAAAAGGATAGCGGTAAGGATGGATACAATGAGGTTTCTCATGTGTATTCCCCTGATCCGCCTATTCCTCACCCACATATACATAATAGGGGTGATCCACCCAAACTTTCAGCATCTACTTTCTCTCAATGGCAATTTTTGATGAAATCTCATGTATGCAGTTCCTCCATAGAGATGTGGAAGATCATCGAAAATGGTCTTCATGTTGGAAATCCTAACAATCTCACAAGAAGAGAAGTGGTCGATAGCCAACTCAATGCTACAGCTCTACACATGATACAGCTTGGTGTGGGTGAAAAAGACATGCCACACATTCAGCATCTTAGCACAGCTAAAGAAGCTTGGGATGCTCTCACCGAGCTCTTCATCGGAAATGAAAGTATGAGAAGGAATAGATATGATGCCTTGAGCAATGAAGCTGAAGGATTTTATATGCTGGATGGAGAAGACCACGAGGACATGTATAGGAGGCTCAAGGCAATAGCCACAACCTTCAGAAACCACGGTGCAGCTCATGTTGATGATGCTTGGATCAAGCGCAAGTATGTCAGTGCTCTTATGCCATTTGAGCCCATAGATTTGAAAAGTCTCCAAGGTAGGCATAACTATCACCTCATGTCATCCAATGAGGTAATGCAAGAAATGGCCACCTTCAAAGTGGCTGCCAAGAATGCCGAAGATGCTCGTGCTCGAGCTATGGGGATGCAAAAGGGGGTCAACATGGCTTTCAAGACTAGTGTGATTGATCATGATGAATATGCGGTAGAAGGTCTGGACTGTCCCGAAGATATAAAAAGGATCCACGGTCAATACTTGGCTCTTTATGCAAGAAACTTTTGGAAAGATCCAGCCAAGGCTAAAGCTGAACTAGATCGCAAGAGTGGAGCCTATGGAAGAAAATAAAATGGTCCCAAGCTGAGAACATGCTTTAATTGTGGTGACCGGCTGCACTTTGTAGCTGAGTGTCCATATCAAAGTAGAGAGGATAATGGAGGAAGACTCATTTTCAAGGACAAATCAAAAGCTCCACGTAAGAAACAGTTTGTAAAGAAGAATGCTCCTTTCAAGAAGCAACCAAAGATTGTTCTAGTGGCTCAAGAAGAATATTCATCGGGGAGTGAAGATGAGGACGAGGACGATAGCTCTCAATAGGTGGCTGCTATAGCCACCACATCTACATCAACATCTCTCTTCGACTCTCCGAACGAAAACATCATCAACAAGAATGCTACTTGCCTCATGGCAAGAAGCTCCGAGGTAACTTCTTCTAACTCTTCTTTTCCCAAGGCTATGATAGACATGGATGATCCTACTAGTCTTAAGGTTAAAGAAGAGATTATTGCTTTGGATTATTTCTATACTAACTTGCAAGGTGAGCACAAAGTTCGTTTTGAGGCTCTTATGGATCAGCTGGCCCAAAACGAAGCACTCCTCGAAGAAAAGGGCAGAATTGAAAGGGAGGATGCAATAGAAATTGCATCCCTAAAAAATGCTCTTGAAGAAGAAGAAGAAGCTCGGGTCTCTCTTGAAGAGAGGCTTGAGTCTATGGAAGAGTCACATGAAGAAATTGTGACTAAACTCGTTAAGGAACGTGACAATGCTGTCACCAAGGCAAAGAAGTTAAAGAAGGAAATGATTGACTTTGGGCTGCTCATGATAGACTCTCCGAGGAATTGGAGAAACTTGACAATGCTCACAAGGCGTTGAAAAACGAGTTCTCTATTCTCAATGAGTCACATGATCAGCTTCAAAGTCGATTGGCCGAATATGATACTCCTAGCTCGTCCAACTCAACATATAGTAACAAGAAAAATGCTAGTGTGGAAAAAGAAGTGATCAAGGACATCACTACAAAGGACAAAGGTGTGCTTGATGAAGTCCTTGGCAAGCAAAGGTCAAATCATGGTAAAGAGGGACTTGGGTATGTCACCAAGTCCAAGAAGAAGAAAACCAAGAAGAACAAGACCAAGAATGTGCAATTAAAGACAAGCACTGCTGAGAAGGTTGTCACAAAAGACAAGACTAATAATATTGGTTTTGCAGGGTCTCACAATCCGAATTATGAACTCTTTTGTGATGACTATGGCGATGTTTATGCTTATTATGTTGGTCCTTTTGATGAATATATTGCTTGGTCTATTTGGGTCCCAAAGACCCTTGATACTAACATGAAAGGACCCATTGAAAAATGGGTACCTAAAACCAAGAAGTAATTTTCTTGCAGGGCTATGCTTCCGGTGGGTCAAAATGGGTGCTGGATAGTGGCTGCACTAGTCATATGACCGGAAGCAAGGAGATCATCACGGAGATGCGTCCAAATCATGATAATATCACAGTCTCCTATGGTGATAAGTCTAAATCTCAGGTATTGGGTCTTGGCAAGGTTGTGGTTGCCCACGATATCTCTCTCGTGGACGTCATGCTTGTTGAGACCCTTGGCTACAATCTTCTTTCTGTTCGTGCCCTTGGCAAGATGGGTTTTGCTGTTTTTATCGATGATGATTTGGTGGTACTCTTATGGAGCAAGTCTCTAAAGGTTGCTTTCGTTGGATACGTCGAAAATGACCTGTATGTGGTGGGCTTCTCGGGGAAAACCACTTCGGGTCCGATGTGTCTATTCGGAAAGGCCGACGTGGGCTGGCTATGGCATCGCCGTTTAGCCCATGTCAACATGAGAACTTTGCAAAGTCTCCAAAAGGGTGGCCACATCCTTGGACTAAAAGATAATGTCTCTTTTGCCAAAGATCGTGTTTGCAGGGCTTGTGTTGAAGGAAAAATGCATGATTCTCCCCACAAGAGGAAGACTATTGTGTCATCAAAGAGGATCTTGGAATTACTTCACGTGGATTTATTTGGTCCTCCTTCTCATGCAAGTCTTGGTGGGAAGAAATATTGCTTGGTCATCGTCGATGATTACTCAAGATATACATGGGTATATTTTTTCAAGCTGAAAAGTGAGACTCAACAAACTGTCATCGACTTTGCCAATGAAGTTCAACGTCAACACAATGTTCCCATCTTGGCAATTAGAAGTGACAACGGCTCAGAATTCAAGAACTACACTTTAAACGAGTTTCTTAGCGAAGAGGGGATTAGACACCAATATTCCGCTGCGTACACCCCTCAACAAAATGGTGTAGCCGAGAGGAAGAACCGGACTTTGATGGATATGGCAAGATCTATGCTAGCTGAATTCAAGTCTCCTTATAATTTTTGGGCTCAGCCATATCCACTGCTTGTCACTCATCAAACCAGCTCTACCTTCGGAAGATCTTGGACAAGACCCCATATGAAATACTTACCGGTAACAAACCCAACATCTCATACTTCAGGGTATTCGGGTGTAAGTGTTTCTTTCTTATTAAAGGTGTCCGTTTGTCAAAATTTGAGTCCAAGGCTTTAGAAGGTATTTTTGTTGGTTACGGTGCCGAATCCCACACTTATAGAGTCTACAACAAGCTCACTGGGATTGTTGTAGAATCTTGTAGTGTGGAGTTCGATGAAAATAACGGCTCCTTTGTAGGGCAAGTTGATGTTTGTGATGCAGATGTTGAAATACCCCAAGATGCCATAAGAAGAATGGGCGTGGGATTTTTTCGCCCCATTGAGGAACCCCTTGTGGCGGATCGGGAAGGACAATGCTCCACACATGTGGAGCCCTCATCTACACAAGATCAACAAGCTCCTACTGTTGGAGACAATCCTGCACCAACACCACAATCTGCTGAAGACCATCTGTCCACTGGACAAGCTGGTAGTCCCAGGCCGGACTATCTGCCCCCTCCAAGGGGCGGACAATCCGCCCCTGGCACTCCAACTCGTTCCATAGGATCCGAAGGAGAAATCAACATCTCTGAAGCTCCCAGGCCGGATTCTCCAGCCCCCAGGGGCGGAGTATCCGGCCCTGGGTCTCCAACTCCAGTCAGGCTTTCTCAGGAAGATGGTTCTGGTACTTCACCTCCCAGGCTGGATAGTCCGGCCTCTCCAAGGGGCGGATTATCCGGGTCTGAAGAAAATGTTCAGCAACAATCTTCTGGCAGTAACGGTGACCAAGATCAAGGGCAGGGCAGTAATCAAGACAAGGATACAACTATTGAATCCACTCCTCCTAGAAACAATAAGGACATTGAGGCTCGTTGCAAGGCTCGTGCTGATCGGAACCTTGAACTAAGAGGTCACACTCTTGACAAGGTTGTGGGTGATCTACGACGAAGGGTATCCACTAGAAGAGAGCTTGCAAGCTTTTGTGATCATCAAGATCACATTTCCATGGTTGAACCGAAGAAGGTTTTTGATGCTCTTGAAGACCCCGATTGGGTTGTCGCAATGCATGAAGAATTAAATAACTTCGAACGCAACAAAGTTTGGAAGCTCGTAGAAAAACCAAAGGATTGCCGCAATGTTATCGGCACCAAGTGGATCTTCAAGAACAAACAGGATTCTCTCAAGTGAGGAATAAAGCACGACTCGTGGCTCAAGGATTCTCTCAAGTGGAAGGAATTGATTTTGGCGAGACCTACGCTCCTGTGGCTCGCCTTGAGTCCATCCGTATCCTTCTTGCATATGCAGCCCATCATAATTTTAAATTACAACAAATGGATGTTAAGAGCGCGTTCCTTAATGGTCCTCTACATGAGTTAGTATACGTCAAGCAGCCCCCGGGGTTTGAGGACCCCAAATTTCCGAACCATGTCTACAAACTCGATAAGGCGCTCTATGGCCTTAAACAAGCCCCACGTGCGTGGTATGAGCACCTTAAAGAGCTTTTGCTAGACCGTGGATTCGAAGTTGGGCAAATCGATCCCACTCTTTTTACTAAGAAGGTTAATGGGGATCTTTTTGTATGCCAACTTTATGTAGATGACATTATTTTTGGCTCTACTAACGAAGCTTTTAACGATGAATTTTTGAAGCTTATGACTGACAGGTTTGAGATGTCCATGATGGGTGAGCTCAGGTTCTTTCTTGGATTTGAGATCAAACAACTTAGAGAGGGAACCTTTATTAATCAAGCTAAGTACATCCAAGACATGCTCAAAAGGTTCAAGATGACGGATCTCAATGGCGTTGCTACCCCTATGCAAACAAAGTGTCATCTTGAGCTCAATCCCAAGGGTAAGACGTGGATCAAAAGGTATACCGATACATGATTGGCTCTCTCCTTTACCTTTGCGCATCTAGGCCCGATATCGTGTTAAGTGTAGGAGTGTGTGCAAGGTACCAAGCCACTCCTAAAGAAAGCCACTTAGTGGCAGTCAAGCGAATCTTCCGATATTTGGTTCATTCCCCAAATTTTGGGTTATGGTATCCCAAGGGTTCAAGTTTCTCTCTATGTGGTTACACTGATTCAGACTGAGCTGGTGACAAATATGATAGGAAATCAACCTCTGGTGCATGCCAATTCTTGGGCAGGTCTCTCGTGTGTTGGTCATCAAAGAAACAGAATTGTATTTCACTTTCAACCGCCGAAGCTGAATATGTTGCTGCTACAAGTGCGTGTACACAATTTTTATGGATGAGGCAAACTTTAAAGGAATATGGTGTCAATTGTGACAAAGTGCCTCTATTATGCGACAATGAAAGTGCTATCAAAATTGCTTACAATCCCATGCAGCATACAAGAACAAAACATATAGAGATTCGCAACCACTTTATTCGGAATCATGTTGCTCGTGGTGATATTGCCCTATCCTTTGTGAGCACGAAGAACCAACTTGCTTATATTTTCACGAAGCCTCTTGATGAAGCAAGATTTTGTTATTTGAGGAATGAGCTAAATATCATAGATTCAAGGAGCTTGGCTTGACTACCCTTGCACACTCACTTGCTCTTATTCATGTATTTGGTTTAGATGCGGGCATAGACATAGGGGGAGTGTGGTCCTAATTGATTGGGCAAACCCTCCCCCCATAATGCCGAAAGAAAGTCAAATCATTTCCCTTAATATCATTTTGTGATATGTGGGTCATCGATGAGCATTGGTTTTGAACTCAAGATACATCTTCGCGGTGTCATGCCATGCGCTCCAACATGGTGGCTTCGGCCACCGCCCTCTTCCTTGAGAAGAGTTGGTTTTACATGGGTTCCGTTGGTTTTTCCTGCTTACCTCTTGTTCTTATGAAAAACTCACTCAAATTTGGCTTTTCATTGATTTGATTCTTGCAAATTTGGGTGTGTCGTACCATCTCAGTTTGATGCTCTCAACCCAAGCCTTTCTCTCCCTTCTTGAACCATCTATTCTTTCACACACGTCCTCTCAAACACCTTCGAGAGGTTTGCTAGGTTGCTCTGGCCTGATTCTGCACTTTCCAGAATTTCGGGGGGGGGGGGGGATTATCCGCCTTAAGTGGGGGGCGGATTATCCTCCCCGGGCAAAATCTTCCCCTTATAGGCTGGGTTAGGGAGGGCAGGCTCAAACAGAGTAGCCAGTCCTCCCCCAACCCTACCTCTGCCCCCCAGCCGCCGCCGGAGCATCCGCCTCTCCCGGAGTCGATTCGACCACCGGATTCTCCGGGCTCTCCCCGGATCTTCTTCACCTCGCCTCTGGGTATCTTCTCCTCCGTGATTTTCCTCCAATGAGTGAGGGTAACTCCCTCATCTCTCTCCTTTTGTATGGGATGTATTTTATTTGGTGGAAATATCGTTGTAGAAGGTTCTTGGTGTTGTTCCTTACATGCTAGAATCAGTAGCCTTGCAACCCTAGTACCCGATCTGCTTTGCCATGGTAGATCTGAGCCAATCCAGAAATTTTCTGCAGGGGGCGGATTATCCGCCCCTGCCAGGGCCGGATAATCCGGCCTGGACAGCAAATTTTGGTCTGTTTTGGTTCTACTTCTACCCATGCACTTCATTGGTTATGGGGTTGCACTGCTACTCCTTCTTCATGTTTTTCTCCTGGACTTGTGTGTATACTTATCTCCATGCTATCCCTCTAATGCTATTCACAGTTGGTTTCAAGCCGACCAAGACCTTCGTCCGTCGTCCCCGTCCCCATTATCTCAAGACCACTGCAGACGGGAAATTCATTGACGAGACCGAGGTCAGCAGAGCAGCAAGAGAGGCTGAACGGATGGCAGAGGCAAGTAAGAAAACTAAGAGGACCGCATCTCGCAAGGGAAAACAGTCTCGGCCCAATTACAAGGCTATGGACAGTCTTCAGTACGCCACCATTCGTCAGATTGATTATTATGATGAGGCTGACAGCGATGGTCCCCCCGAGGACGAAATGTTTTGGAATGCTCACTTTCGGGCTATTCATGATGATGTCTATGCTACTCTCAAGATTCTCCCCATGCGTCCCATCAATTTGACTGAGTCTCAATCCAAGACAAGGATCATTGAGGCACTAGATGTGACCAACAAGATGGGGCTACACCACCTCATGACTATCCAATGCGACTATGATTCCTCTGTGGTGCGGCAGTTCTTCTCAACTCTGGTGATTTGCGGTGATGAGCTCCGCACTATGAAGTGGATGACAGGGACAACCATGATTCAGTCGGACTTTCGCACCTTTGGGCAGGTTCTTGGTTATGCTTTCCATGGCCGCGACACTCCTTCGGGCCACCGTATCATTTCTCCTCTGAAGCCCTCCAAGGATACTGCACTTGCTCCTTGGCTTTCCTCTGATGGAGTCGCTGGTACTTTTGCTGGTCTCTCTCCCCTGTATGCAGCCCTTGTTAGCATTTTTAGGGACTGCATCGCTCCTAGTGGTGGCAACAATGACAGGATCCGTGGTCACCTGGTTCCGCTTCTTGCGTTTGCTCACGAGTGTGCCACTAACTCTGGATCAGCCACATGTTACAAACTGGATGTCATGGACTATATTTTTCATGAGATGACGGATGCTATGATCAACAGGCTCTCTATTCCTTATGCTCCGTTCATAATGATGCTCGTCAAGCATATGTTGCCACATGAGGATTTTGGCACTGCTCTGGATGGACTTCACAAGCCCAATAAAATATACAACAAGGCTCAGAAGATCCATCACCCTTCCACTGCCCCGGAGTCCTTCATGCGTGATGCTCGGGCTAGTGGTCGTCGTTCCACGGTGTCCCCAATGGAACATGAGGTCAAGCAGCTTAATTGGTTCCAGCGGAACATTCTTTGCATGGGTATTGACATTCACAAGGGCCAATATGAGGCGTACCGCAGGGATCATGAGAGGGATCACACGCAGCAGCTTATCCTCCACCATGTCTCAGGTGCCACTGGCAATCCACCTCCTCCCACTGCTCCGGATCCGTATGCTCAGTAGAACACCTCAGGGATCAACTATGGCGAGCTCGAGAGTTGTCTCTTTCCTCCTCCACCGAGGGCACCCACTCCTCCAGCTGATGACGATGATGATGAGTATGATGAAGAGGAAGGGGACGGGAATGACTACGACGAGGATGAGGAGGAGCGATCTCTAGGGGCGTTAGCATCGCTCTTCTTCCTTTTTGGCGTTTCGATGCCAAAGGGGGAGAAGTAGTTCTATTAGGTCTCGTGGATTTGCAAGGGTCGGGCACAAGCTCTTTGATTTTAGTCGTTTTTATTTGCTTGTTTGTGCCTTTTCTAGCATGAACTTGTTTGCTTTTTGTGTTTGTCTATGTAAGACTTTGTCATACTCCACTATGTTTGGTATTCTTGGAATTCTGGATTTATCTATTGTGGACCTCATGGATTTCTGGAATTGTGGAGCATATTTGATGGCATATGGATTCATTGGATTATCTATGTATGCTTTGGCTATATTCTCACCCCGGTGGTATGACCTTATTTCCCAAACCTTAAAGTAGTGTTCTCCCTAGTGTGTGTATTTGTATTCAAATGCAAATCTTTAATATGCACACATCTAGGGGGAGCGTCTTTCATTATTTAAGGTGGCTTTTGCCAGTTTTATTGCAAATCCTAGTATTGTCATCTAACACCAAAAAGGGGGAGATTGAAAGAACATTTCTTAATCCCTAGTGTTTTGTGTGTTAGATAACAATACCAAGGATCATTTAATGTGTGTTGAAGTGTTGCAGCTCTATTTGAGAATAAAGGGAAAAGAACTCTGCCTTTGGGGCGGATAATCCGGCCCCACCAGGGGCGGATAATCCGCCCCTCCCTTTGCCCAAACAGGCGCAATCCCAGAAGGGGGGAGGAATTTTGGCCGGATTTTCCGGCCCCGTCGGATAATCCGCCCCCTGCTCTTCGCCAAGGCGCAAGCCCTAGAGAGGGGGCGGAGTTTTGGCCGGACTTTCCGGTCTGGCCGTATAATCCGCCCCTCAGGGGGGCCGGATTATCCGCCCCCCAAGATCTTCACCAAGCTTCACCAAGGCGCAAGCCCCAGAGAGGGGGCGGAGTTTCCCCCGGAGAATCTGCACTTGGGGCGGAGTTTTCCCAGGGGGCGGATAATCCGCCCCAAGTGGGGGGCGGATAATCCGCCCCCAATTATCCGCCCCCAAAGTTGTGCAACGGCTAGATCTGGGGAGGGGATATTTAAGCCAGCCATCCCCCTCCTGCCAGAACTCTTGATTCATCTCGAAAAAGACCAGATCAGATCTGAAAGCTTCATCCAAGAGTGCTCCACCTAGATCCACCCAAAGGCCCCATCCCTTGGGGAATCGAAGGAGGAGAACTCGATCTTCATCATCAGCAATCAAGCGCTTCATCTCCTCTCCATTCATTTGGAGAACCTCCGATCTAGTATTTCTTGCAAATATATAGATCCTCATTTTTGTTTATATTGATAAACCTTGTTCTTGTGGCAGCTTGTTGTCATCTCGGGAGCCCCCAATTCGGTTGTGGGTGTGTGCCCCGATAGTGTTGTAAAAGGCACCGGTTCCCGCCTCGAAGGGATCCAATAGTGGAGAAGGTGGATCAGGCCTCTCGTGGCGAGTCCATCGGAGAATAGGGTGAGGCCTATTGTGGCGTGGTGGTCTTAGAACCGCCCACCCCTCCAACGCAGATGTACTTCCCTTAACAAGGAAGGAACTGCGGTAAAACAAATCCCTGTGTCTCCGCGTGCTCCACTACGTTTTCCTCGCTCCTCTTTTACGTGCTTAGTAGTTAGGGTTACATATAGGGAAATTCTCGTAGTTGCATATCTAGAGAAGTTACTTTGTGTCAAGCCTAAAATTGAAAAAGTATTAAAAATTGGTTAGCACCTATTCACCCCACTCTAGGTGCCCATACGATCCATTTCACCTTGGTCGTCAAGCCCAAGGTGGGAGATTATTGGCTCCCCAAGACATTGATGGATGGTGGCGGCTCCATCAACATCCTATACGTGGACACATTCAGGCGAACTACACCACCTTCCACGGCATCGTCCCCGGTCGGAAGGTGTACCCGATCGACAAGGTGACGCTGCCAGTCACCTTCGGCACACCAGCGAACTTTCGCACCGAGCGGATCGTCTTCGAGCTGGTGCCGTTCAACAGCCCCTACCACTGCGTCCTGGGGCGCCAGGCATTCACCAAATTCATGGCAGCGCCTTACTATGCGTACAACACGATGAAGCTCCCCGGGCCGTGTGACATCATCACCGTCCATGGCGACTCCGACATGGCCACAGAGTGCGAGGCCAAAGGCGCCGAGCTCGCCGACGCTGTCATCACGGCAGAATCCAACCACACAGAGGAGCTCGCCAAGTATGCGAGCGGGGTCAACAATGACGACCCCACCATACTCAAGAAGCCCAACTCGGAGGGCGGTGGCTCCACCGCCTTCGAGGCAACGATGCACACTCACTCCGTCGAGCTGGTCCCAGTCGACTCCAGCCAGGCGGTGACGATTGGAACGGGCATGAGCCCAGCATAGGAAGGCGCGCTCATCAAGTTCCTCCGTGAGAATCGCTACATGTTCGCATGGAAACCCTCCGACATGCCTGGTGTCCCGAGGGAACTCCCTGAGCACAAATTCAACGCCGACCCCAAAGTGCGACCCGTCAAGCAGTCGCTGTGGCCCTTCAATGAAGAGCACCGCCGAGCAATCACCGAGGAGGTGCGGCGTCTACTCGCCGCAGGCTTCATTCGGCCAATCAAATACTCTAAGTGACGGGCAAACCCAGTCTTGGTCGAGAAGAAAAATGGGACGTGGAGAATGTGTATCGACTACACAAACCTCAACAACGCCTGCCCAAAGGAGCAATTCGTCCTCCCGCGGATCGACCAGATCATCGACTCGACCGCGGGCTCAGAGTCGCTATGTTTCCTTGACGCCTACTCTAGTTATAACCAGATCAAAATGGCAGTCGAGGACGAGGAGAAGACGGCGTTCATCACGCTATTCAGATCCTTCTGCTACACCGCCATGACCTTCGGCCTCAAGAACGCTAGGGCGACCTACCAGAGGTACATGCAGGAGTGCCTTGCGAGCCAAATTGGCCACAGCATCCACGTCTACATCGAAGACATGGTGGTGAAGTCCACTCGCCAGGGCGACCTACTCGCCGACCTGGAGGAAACCTTCGCAAACCTGCGGAGGTACAAGATAAAGCTAAACCCAGGGAAGTGCACCTTTGGCGTACCCACTGGACAGTTACTGGGGTACGTCGTCTCCAAGCGCGGGATCGAGGCGAACCCCACCAAGATCAACACGATCGCCCGGCTCGGCAAACCCGAGTGCCTGCGCAACGTCCAGAAGCTGGCGGGACGGGTCGCGACTCTCAGCCGCTTCATCCCCCGGATAGGCGAGAAGGCAATGCCTCTCTGCCGCCTAATGCGCAAGAACCCCACTTTCCAGTGGGACAAGGAGGCAGACGACGCGCTCCACGCTCTCAAGGTGGTGCTACTAGCGGCACCGCTACTCGTTGCCCCCGTCGACAAAGAGCCCATGCTCGTCTACGTTGCGACTTCCGAGCGAGTCGTCAGCGCCGTCATGGTCGTCGAACGACCAGGGGAAGGCAAGAAACACCCGGTGCAGCGACCTGTATACTACATCAGCGAAGTCCTCACCGAGTCGCGCCAGCGCTACTTGCAGTACCAAAAATTGGTATAAGCGGTCTTTAGAGCCCAGCGACGACTGCCACACTACTTCCAAGAACACCCAATAACGGTCGTTTTCTCAGCACCGTTGCAGGACATCATCCGCAAGCGTGAGGCGACCGGGCGAGTCGCCAAGTGGGCCAACGAGATCAGAGTCCATAACATCAGGTACGAGCTGCGCAAGGAGATCAAGTCGCAGGCTCTCGCAGACTTCCTCGCTGACTGGGAGGAGGCCCAGCAGCCAGAGAAACTGCCATACCTCCATTACTGGAGCTTACACTTTGATGGCTCCAAGAACGCAGACGGTGCAGGGGCAGGGATCGTCCTCACATATCCAAAGGGCGACAAGCTACGATACATCATGTACCTCGACTTCACCCCCTGCACCAACAACATGGCCGAGTACGAGGCGCTACTCCACGGCATGCGAGCAGCCAAGGAGATGAACATCAATCGTCTGCGCTGTTACGGCGATTCCGACCTCATCGCCGGGCAACTCGTCGGCACCTGTGATGCAGTCTCCCCCAGCATGGAGGCATACCGCCAAGCAGTGGACCAACTGGGAGGGACCATTCGTCATCGGGCGCGTCCTAGGCAACGACGCCTACTACCTCACCGACGTCTGAGGCGATGAAAAACTCGACGTCAAGCAGCCATGGAATGTAAACCTCTTACGGAAGTTCTACTCTTAGAACTCCAGAAATGTACCTCCTACCCGCTATGAAATAAAGAAGACCGATTCGCAAAATTTGTCTCCACTCTCCGTATCTTGTGCCACTCGCACTCGTAACAACAACACTATGCTACTCACGGAAGTCAACCCTTGGTTATGCGACCGACACGGCCAAGTAGTGCGGTACAAGGGCACCGACAATTTTGGGCCTCGCATCGTCCACGAAAAAAGCCAACCCGGAGCCCCAACGGAGTCGCCTCGCTCGACTGGCTTTCCAAGCCAAGACAACCGCACTCGCTTCCCACAGCGACCCAGTCCTCCGCATCCTTGGCGCAGTGACTCGAACGGCTAAGTACCACGCTCGGGGACTGACGCCAGCCCAATCATGAGCGACGAGGGAAGACGCCAAGTATGAGAGCGCGTCCTGGACTCGCCACGCGACTGGTCCTACGGATCATGTGGAGTGACGCGCCAATACAACGCACCCCGTCCTCACCTACCTTGGGCATGTAACTAGAACAGCCAAGTACCACGCTCGGGGACTCGGCCACCCGACCCCGTTCGCGCCCGGGAAAACGGCTAAGTACAGAACAACCCTTGGAGTCGCCATGTGACTGGCTTTCCAAGCCATGACGAGTCGACCCCAATTCAATAACAGTGTTAAGAACATACATACACATAAAAACGAGGTAAACCCCATAAAAGGGCGGACGCGCTCGGGGACTCGTACAACAAAAATTAAATCAAGCATATTGACAAAAGCATCCTTGCATTCCTTCAAAGCAGCAAAATTTGGTCGCTTACAAGGGCAGTTACATATTTATTCCACTTAACGCCGATCGGAAAACTAGTCTATTCCGCAGGCTTCGACGACGAGGCACCATCATTCCGGCAACGGCGGATAAATGGAACCCACGGGTTCGACGGGTACGTCGTGAGCTCACCCGCCATGGCCGCTCGAAAAGGTTGCTCCACCTTGAAGTCGCGGTGCGCCAGCTCGGGTTCGTTCGGGGCGACCACCGACTCCTGGTACGTGAGAAGGTCACCCATCGCCCACACCCGGTCGGAGAACACCGCAGCACGCTCGGTCAGCTTTAGCACCTCGTCGATCTCGACCTTGCCAGTCGACGAAGGGTACCCACTCGTGACGTCGTCGAGATCGAAGTCGTGGGGGAAGTGCACGAGCCCAAGGCTCAGCGCAGTCGCAACACCTCGACGAAACGCCGAACGCGCCATGAAGTTAACCACGGCAGGGGCCTTCTCCAGGTAGCGCCAGACTTCGACGAGGTCGCTGGGAATCACCTCCGTCGGCGAGATCTCCTGCAGGCACGCCCGAATGCAGGTCCTAGACAAGGCGGCGGAGTCAACCAGTGTGGTGACACACTCCCGCACATCATACGACTGCACCTCTTCAGCACCGTCAGTAATTCTTCCTGCAAGCACACAAGGCAAAGAGTAAGTAACACTCAAGCAAAAACAAAGCGACCCACACGCTTGGGGACTCGTCAAAAACAGAGAACCGACCAATCAGCGGCCGACAAAGCTCCGTGATGAAGTCCTGAAGACTGGACAGGTCATTCTACAGCCCGGCTACGAGCGTGTTTGACAACTTCCGTTCCTCAGCAGCGGACGCAACGGCCGCCTTGGCTCTACCATCCGCCGAGGTCGCCTCCGCCCTCGCCTCCTTGAGTTCCCGTTCCAGGTCAGCGATCCGCTTGTCTGTGGCGCTCAAGGACGATTGCGCAGCCGTCAGCTCACTCGCCGGGACCACGCCTTGACGTGCCTTTTCCACCGTGGCCGCATTGTCATCTGCACCAACAAAATTAGTAATGCAAGAAGCACAAGGTCTACGACCAGCATCACACCTGACAACCACTCACTCGCAGTCGCTCGAAGCCGCTCGTTCATCTCACGGACAACGAGGAGCTCCCCCTCCAGACGACCCTTCGTGGCAAGTCGCTCCGCCGACTCGCGCTGCAGGCCCTGTGAAACAATAGAAGTCTCAGCTGCGAAAAAATTCCTAAGTGCCTAGGCGTTGAAATTCAGCGACTAGCCACTCGGGGACTGGACAGCGAAAAAATTCCTAAGTACCTAGCCGCTGAAATTCAGCGACTAGCCACTCGGGGACAGGACATCGAAAAAATTCCTAAGTGCCTAGCCACTGAAATTCAGCGACTAGCCACTCGGGGACTGGACAGCGAAAAAAATCCTAAGTGCCTAGCCGCTGAAATTCAGCGACTAGCCACTCAGGGACTGGACTCAAAAAGCAATAAGAATCCGACCACTGAAATTCAGTGGCCCGATCCTCAGGGACTAGACATACCTGGATGGCGGCCCCAAGCATGCCGTGAAGCTCCATTGCGTCCACAGATGGGAGAATGAAAGGAGGACGCCCGCGACGCTGCACGACCTCCGTGCTAGCGGCCTCGGGCATTTGGCTCGACGACACCGATGCACTCGCCGCGGAGGCCCTCGCCATAAAGCGCGGGAACATCGCCACCGCGGCTCCTGCACCACTCGAAGGTGGGCCTGTCGCCCCAACCGTGGCCATGGGCTCCGCCTGCTGCGACTCCGTGTCCACTATGGCCCTCGGGGCCGTGTCCACCACCATCGGAGCCTCGCTCGAGGCGACCGCCGGCTCGTCTGAAATCATGACGACCTCGTCGCCCTTTGCTATCTTCGCACCTTCAGCAGGCGCCTCGACCTCGTCGCCCTTCCTATTCTTCGAAGGGTCGACTGGCTCCTCCGCAACACCCGATGGAACCTTGGACACCGAAGGGTGACCTATCTTCTTCACTCCAGTTCTACGGAACAACTCCATTAGTGAACTCGCCAGTCGGACATAGATAAAGCAGACAAATGAAAAGAATGAAAAAACACTCACTTGGCGACTGGGAGGAAACGCAGGCCAGTGCGAATGCTGGCCGGCTTCTCCAACTCCGGACCCAGTTTCCGACTGAGTCCCGTCTCGAACACACTCTTCACCCAAGTCACCGACGGATTCTTCGAGGACGAAGCCGCCGCGGGAGCCTCGGTCGTGATTGGTGTGGGAACTCCCTTCGGCGGCGAACTCCCAGCGGCTGGGGAGGCCACAAGCCCAAGGACTGGGACGAAGGGCGGCGGCAGAAACGCCAGTGGCACCTCATCTTCTGCCACGACCGCACCGGTCGTTGAGACCGCACGCGCCGGCGCGTCGACTGTAGCTTCCTCGGCTGCACTGGAAGCATCGGAGCTACTCGTAGTCCGAGGCGGTGACACCGGCTTAGCCGGTCTCTTCTTCTTCTTTGGTGGATGTGGCTTCTTCTTTGACGGCGTAGCGTCGTGCTGTGATGTGTTCTCGGGGAGCTCGTCATCGTCGTTGTTGTGGGCCTCGAGACTCTTGCTGGCCTCGAGCTCGCATTGATGCTGCCCACGGGTCTTGCGAACCGTGGGAGCGACGACCTCCACGGCTTCGTCGCCATCGTTGTCATCATCATCGTCACCGCCCCTGTCACTTTTGGCATCACCCTTATCGGGAGAAGACTCGCTATCGTCTTCGGCGGACGAGTTCGAGTTCTCGTCATCTGCGGGTGGAAGCCAACCTTCCACCACTTGGAATAGCTGCAACAGCCAAGCAAAGTTAGCATGACCGCGAATGCAAACCTGCGACTGCGAGTGTATGGGAAATAAAGGAATTCACCGTTGGGGCTTGGCGCTTCGCGGTGTAAGGTGCGACCCTGGACTTCACATCGAGATACACCGCCAGGGTGATCTTCTTCAGGGCAAAGGTGTAGTCGTTGAGTCTCCACTCGGCATGACAAGACTTTGTTGGGTCGTCCTTGCCTGTGTACTCGTACATATAATGGGAACGACTGGCCAGAGGCACGAGCCGTCGTTCGAGCCAGCAGTTGTAGAGGTTGATGGTTTGGAGGCCCTTCTTCTTCAGGTTGCGTATGGTCTGCAACATATCGTCGACCACCATCCGCCGATCTAGCTGAAGCTTGGTGACTTGGAGCCGACGCGGCTCGGGCCGGTCGATGGAGTACGTTGGGAGAGCCACCTCGTCGCCTGGCGGCGACTCGGTCACGTAGAACCATCCCTTCTTCCATTCGTTTGATGCTTTGGCGGGCAGAATCAGATCAAAGAAAGACGCCTTTTACTTCAGCTAAAAGGTCAGGCCGCCCGCGGATAACATCAGGCCGCCTGCCTCTTCGCGGCTGATCCTCCCATGGAACAGATCTTTCCATAGGGGGAAGTACGTCCAACAACTCAGGTAGAACTCGTAGAACGCCACAAAGATGGCGAGCTGCTCGATGTTGTGCGGCCCTAGGTCCGACGGTTGGTTGTCATAATAGGCGCAGAAGCGGTGGAAGAAGAGGGAGGTGGGGAATCCGAGCCCCCGCTCCAGATGGCTGGTGAAGCAGACAAATTCCCCCTCGTGCGGGTTTGGAATCACCTCTCCGGCTGCGGGGATGCGCCATCTCCCGGCACGGAGGATCCCCGCCTCCTCGAACGACTTCAGCAGCGCCTTCATACACTTGGATCTGCCCGATGGTTCCGCTGGAGGGGCCATCGATTGAGGGATCTGGGGCTGTGAATCGCTCTGGTTCGCTCTGGTCGCTGCGCGGAATGGAGAATTGAGAATGCACGAGATCAGAGGAAGTGAGAGAAGTGTTTTCCCCTCGCCCATCACTCTCCTTATATAGCGCTTGTTACCCGCCATTTTTGGAGAGCCGTTACCACGCGGTAATTACGCCGATATTACCGTTGGGTTACCCAACGGCTAGTTTGACCAGCGTTGACGGTCCAACTTCGTCCACTCGACTCGCTGTCTTTAGCGACTTGATGATTCGCCGACCCGATCACTATAACAGTGACTTAACTGTTCGCCGACCTGTTCGCCAAGCTGCGATCTGATTGGTCGCCGCTATTGCGACTAAAATGACTAGTTCTTTCCTTGTTCAGGAGTCCACCACCGATTCGACTGGGCGTCCAAATTGGACCCGCATACTCCGACTGCTAATGAACACCTGCGACGGATCAACGACGGCCTCGGGGACTAATGATGGGGATATGCCTACCGGGGTATACCCAGCAGGACGTTTCCTATTGGCCCAAGATGCCAGCGAGTGGGCCTGCAGGACGACGACTGGATCGAGACTTCGCGAGGACTCAGGTGACTGGAAGCTGGAGGCCCAGAAACGTAGCTAGGCCCAGTCGGATTAGGTCAAGAACCCTCCGAATCCTTAACTAATTCGGTTGTAGATCTGTAAACCCTAGCGAGGTGAGCCTATATAAACCTTCCTAGGGTACACATAGAGGGCACGTTCCATCATACACCCCAGCGATTCGCCGCCTAGTCGTCGAGCTCGCCCTTGTACTTTCTCCATAATACAATCTAGAAGGAGTAGGTCTTTACCCTCTGGGGGACGAAACTGGGTAAAACCTTGTGTCTCCGCCCTCATCTCGCACCGGAGATGGCTGGCCGCCCTTGCCCTTCGTTCTACTACTCGCTGCCGATTGCAGCATCTGCCGTGGCCATTCCCACGACACCTGCTGCGCCACCCATCCCCGTCGGCTTTCACACCGGCATCCACATGTTGCCTCCGTCGAGGGCCCAAAACAACTTGCGACCTCCTCCTCACTCCACCTCACTCGTCGGTGGCTTCCGTCGCCAGAATGGGGCCCCAGAGCTGCCGCATCTTTTCTGATTTCGTCGCCGATACAAGGTCGTTTTTGGCTGCGACGAGCTCAGTTCCTTCAAAAATGGAGCAATCAGAGCATTGGGGAGTTTGTAAAGCATGTCTACTTATGGAGATGTTTTGGTAGATGGTTTTGCACATACCTCTAATGCATTCTAAAGTATTCAATTTGCTCCATCAAAGAATTTTTTTAATCAATATAATTTATTATCAAATAAATAAGATGCATATAGTGATAATCATAAACTTACTATGAGAAAACAAAAAAGTTGACTTTATTTACGTGGAGCGACACAAGTCGTTGAGAAAAAAAGCCCCACGTTCATGTCGCTCCTAGGAGGGGTTGCTCAAGCGGAACGCTGGCCGCTGCCACCCCGTTTCCCCTCTACCCTCGATCCCCTTCCGCTGCAAGGAGGATGTTATCGAACAAAGGACATGCAGCTGACGGCGGAGGCTTGATCTCATCCCCTAGCATAGTTGGTGGTGGTGGAGGACCCATCCTCCTTGCATGGCAGGATCTCCCGCGACCCTGGACGTAGAGGCTCTTCCGACGGAGATGGTCCAGGAAGTGTGGGCGGTGTCCGCGGACTTCTTCGATGAACTTGCCAGCTGCCCTGACTAAGAGGGAGAAACGACAACTGGTTCAGGGGACTCGGCACGGCTCAGCCCCTCATCTCCCTGTGGTGGTGGCGGTACCCGCCGATATCTCCTGCCTACTTTTGCAAGACGGCGAACGACGACATGGGAGGTTGGCGATCTGCCAGGAAGGCTCCACTAGAGATCTCCATTGGGCACTTCAAGCCTGTAGATTGCTGGATCAGATAGAATTCTATCGTGCGCTTCATGTCGTGTTTTACAGACTCCATAACTAGTAGCAAATACACTGATAGGATTTCACAACACGACTCGATGCTACACATTAGGTCAAGATGAGTTCATCAAGTCTCACGTGTAAAGAATCCTCACATTTTACAAGGCCTAAAGGAGTCTTTCATAGATTGGATTATTTCCCATCTATATTATTTTAGAAAGAAGATAGCGAGAAAAAAGAATATGAACCGGACTGAAAGGATCACTAGTAGGAAAATACTTATCCAGAAGGGTCATAACCAGGGGCACATCCAAAGGGTGCCCCACGGATAGTTATCTGTGGCGCACGCCAGGAAGATGCGCCACTGATATAGGCTTACCAGTGGCGCACTCGGAAAATGGTGCGCCACGCATACGTGGGCACATTGTCGGGGGTCACCACCATCCATGGGTGGCATATCCATGGCGCATGAAATCGATGTGCGCCACAAATAAGTCGGGTATCAATGGCGTCGTCTGTGGGAATAAGTTTCGATGTGCCACAGATATGTGTGGGCCTACCCCTCTAAAAAGGTGGCAGAATATCTGTGGCGCAACATATTTTGAAAAAAACTGCTCTCCATAGACCCTAGTGGATCGCCTTTTTTGTTTTGCAAAAAATTAAAGAAAATAAAAAACACTTCAAAAAGTAGAATCCTTTCATATATAGGTAGACTATGTGGTTTAGTTTGTAGAAAAATAAACAAATATGAATTTCGACCTTTTTTGCAAAATAAGGTCATGCCACGGTAAAATGGTCATAATATTTGCATATGATATCGGGAAAAATATATAATATATCAAAATGACGAGAAAAAGATTTGACATCCGCTCCCAACGATCCTAGGTCATTTAGCGATTTTTTAGAATCTCAAAATTCAAAAAGGATAAAAAGTTCTGGCAAAAGAAGATTTTTTCCTACAGGAAAAAAAAGGCAACTTATCCGTGGAACACCACAATAGGGTGCGCCACAAATAAGTTTGGGTGGGATTCAAATTTTAGTCCCCACCCCGGCAATTCCCTTCTCTTATCTTCCTCCTCCCCTCCCATTCCCCTCCTCCTCCACTTATTCCATCTCCTCTCTTCTTCCTCCTCCTCTCTTCTTATTCTTCCTCCTCCTCCTTTCTTCTTCTTCTTCTTCTTCTTCTTCTTCTTCTTCTTCTTCTTCTTCTTCTTCTTCTTCTTCCTTCCTTCCTTCCTTCCTTCCTCCTTCCTCCTCCTATGGTCTTTTTCTTCTTCCTCCTCCTCCCCCTCTCCTCCTCCTCTCTTCTTCTCCCCCCTCTCCTCCTCCTCTCTGTATCCTCCTCCTCTCTTTATCCTCCTCCTTCGGTATTCCTCCTCCTCCTCCCCTATCCTCCTGCTCTCTTTCTCCTCCTCCTCCTCCTCCTACTCCTCTCATCCTCCTCCTCTCCTCTGGCCGCACCCTCCTCCGGCAGCCCACTGACGTCGACGAGGCGATGGCAGAGATCCCGCATTTTTTTGAAATTCTAAAATTTTATCATTGGTGCACCAAACCCACATGCGCCACAGATAATTTTGGATATCCCGCCTTTTTTGAAATTTGAAAATGTGGTCAGTGGTGCACAAAACACCCATGCGCCACACTTATCCATGGCGCACATCAAGGTGCACCACGCTTATCCGTGGCGCACATCGAGGTGCGACATGGATAAGATATTATCAGTGGTGTAATATCCGTGGTGCACCAAGCATGCGCCACTGACTTCTTTTTCAGTGCACTACGGATAGCCCTCTTCCTACTAGGGGGAGTCTGGTTTGTTGTCCCAAAGAGCAAGGTGGATTATGGATTCATGACCTTGAGGTCAAGAATACTAATCTATATATTGGGTAAATGGCTTTTCAAGCTACTTACTGAGGATTGTGTATGAAAAACCCTCCTAAGGAGGCAATATGTTGGTTTGAAGGCATTGTCTCAAGTGCTTTAGAAGTAAGAAGATTTACACTTTTGGGCTGGGTTGACGGCTATGAAGAAGCACTTTCCGCTTTGCCCCTTTTTTTATTAAGGATGGATCGAAGATTCATTTCTAGGAGGATAAGTGGCTTGGAAATGCTATACTCCGTAAACAATATGCAACTCTATACAACATTGTTCGTCACAAGGGGGACACCATTACCACCGTGATATAATCTTCTCCCAATGTGACATTGAGGAGAGACATCATTGGACATATACTTGCGTCGTGGAATGATCTGTTACAACGTTTAACCACAGTGCAACTATCAAAAGGTTCTTACGAGTTTCATGAAACTGGTAAATTCTCTATAGATTCTATGAATAGAGCATTGGTGCAGCCTGATGTGCCGGTCGCTGATAAAAACAAAACATTTGGTTGATGAAGAAACCACTAAAGAGGAATTGGTGTATGGAATTAAGCAATAACATGATGAGACAATTAAATTTTTTCGTTCTATATGGTCAGTCATCCAATTAGTTTCTGGGTTATATACTTCCCGTAGAAGTGCCAACATATTTGGCAATTGGCTAGATGAGATTGATTACAAGTTTAGAATCCTATGAGGATGGCAGTTCTTACCATTATATGATTACTATGGCAATGTGGAAATGAGCATGGTTTTAATGATAAAATGTCCACTTTTAGTAGGTTATCTACCGATGCACAACTACATTTGGTTTATGATCGTCTCTACAACGTATGAAGTTTCATGAACTGTATATGAAGTTACGTACATGTTGGAAGGATACATTGAGAGATAATTTTACCCAACATGTATGGCAGCGTGGTATTAGGATTGTCCCTCTATCTTCTTAGACGTTATGCAGCATACGATGATTTCATGTATTTATCATTTTTTTAGTTTCTTTGTTTTATATGGAACCGTTAACAACTGCATGTATCTTAGTTATACAGAGACCGGATACAACTATTAAACCTTTTATGTAATAAATCATCCATTTGCAAAAAAAAAGACACACTCCCTCTGTTTTAAAATACAAGATGTTTTAGCTTTGTAAAGCAAATGTATCTAGACTATTTTTAGTAGGTAGGTTCACTTAGGTTTAAAGTGAGTCTAGACACTAAAAAAGTCTAAATACATTTTTTCACAAATCTAAAACATCTTATATTTTAAAACAGAGGAAGTACGTGGCAACGGCTTCGTTTATAGACAAGTTCCGTCGGTACAAGGCAGATGCAAGCTTCAATGGTAGGCACTGGTACTCCTAGCTAGTTTTGAGTTTTATTTTTGTGTTCTTCCAAACAAAATACTAGCTGAGATTAATGTGGCCTGTATAATATATATATGCGTTCTGTGCACGACGTACGGTAGCTCAGTCGGAATCCTGATCATATCGATCAGCAAGTGTTATACTAGTATAGAACTTGTAAGTATCTGAGTCAATCAATGCGAGATATATAGTGGCTGCATTGTCACCTCAATATTTAAAAGCTACCTGCTGGTTGATGTACTGGACAACAATATGCACGACGCGTTTACAGAATGGTGGTGTGTTTATATTTTTTCCGTGTTTGTGATATCGTAAGTTTATCATGCCGATCGCTATATTGCTTCACTGGATCTATATGAAAATATATTTAGATTTCCGATGTAGTCCGTCACCACTCCCTCAAAGCCTCGTGGGCTGATTTTTCCATATTTTGAGGGGTCCTGTGTCTTCAAGATCGGAAGCACTGTGCACATGACTTGCTTGGACGATTCCTATAAGATACAAGTCCAAAAGATTCCCTTGCTTTGGCCCACTAAATGGCTGGCTCGTAAGCAACGTCGTGTGCGAATCGTCCAGGGTACTTCAAGATTTAATGTCAACGGTGTTCCATCAGCGCGAAGCACTTATTAGTTTCCACCAAATTTAAATTGTTTCTTTGTGCCTCGAGTGTCATGTGTTACTAATGATCGTACGTGCACGCGATGCTATGGGTTATCTAAGCATGTCCCATCATAGTTTTATACAGACATTCACTAATTAACTTTTTAATTGGATTCATTGTTCTATTATCCTATTTAACTAATTAGGGTTTATTACTGACTGTTTCACTAGTTCTTCCAAAAATTATGACCGTGCTACTACGATTTAGTGAATTTGATGGATGCTACTTTTTTAGGGCTGTTCTCAATTCTATATCACTGGATCCACTTGACGTGGGTGATACGTCGAAAACATATCTATAATTTTTGATGCTCCATGCTTGTTTACTATCTACTTTGATTTACTTATCTACACTTTGAGGTGTTTTTTACATGTTTTCTGGTACTAACCTATTAACAAGTTTTAACAGTGCGAAATGCATGTTTTCTGCTGCTTTTGGTTTTAGAAAAATTAGTAAAGAAATATTCTTGGAATTAGACGGTACAAACGTCAAAGTCAATTACTTTCCGTGAGAAACAAGAAGGCCAGAGGGGAGCCGGGGAGGTGAGCCAGAGGGGCCACACCCCCTACCCCCACCCCCCCGGCGCGGCCACAGGTGGGCCCGCGCCTGGCTAGGGTGTGGGGCCCCTAGCCATCGCCTCAGCCTCCCCCTTCGCCTATAAGAAGCCCCCGATGCAGAAACCCTAAGCACCCGATCAAATATCTACGAAATCGTCTGTAGCCGCCACCACCATCGTCCCTAGATCGGGGGGATCTGAAGTTCTTCCCGGCACCCTGCCGGAGGGGAGATCACCCCGGAGGCCTTCTCTCCGGTATGATTCGTGAGTAGTTCCACCTTGGACTATGGGTCCATGTTAGTAGCTAGATGGTTGTATCTCCTCCTTTGTGCTTTCATGTATAGATCTAGTGAGCTCCGTTCATGATCAAGATCTAATCTATTTGTAATCATGCATGTTGTGTTTGTGGGAATCCGATGGATATTGAGATTATTATGTTGGTTTGATTAATGGTTTTTTCTTTATGACTCTATCATGTCTGTGTTGTTTGTGATCTTGCATGCTCTCCGTTGTTAGTAGCTATCTTGGCCATGTAGTTGCTAGTGACTCCAAGAGGGAGTATTTATGCTCGATAGTGGGTTCATGCCTCTAGTTTCTAAGGAAAGTGATAGAAATCTCTTCGGTTGTAGATGTTCTGTTGCTACTAGGGAGAAAACAATGGTCTCTTGTTTATGGAACATGTGGACTATTTACGTTACACACTTTTCTTAAAGCAATTGTCTGTTGCTTGCAACTTAATACTGGAGGGGGTTCAGATGATAACCTGAAGGTGGACTTCTAGTCATAGATGCAATTGGATGGCGGTCTATGTATCTTGTTGTATTGCCCAATCGAATCTCATAGGATCTATCTGACTAATAATTGCATTGTTATGCCTTGCTCAATTCCTATCAATTGCCCTGCTGTAATTTGTTTACCCTTTATGCCATGTTGTTTATCTAAGGAGATAATCTCTAGTGAACTATGGACCACGGTCCAATCTTTACCATTGATACATCCTCCATTGTTACTTGTTTACTTGCTACAAACCATTAGCTTCTACACCATGCGTTTAATCCTTTGTTACAGCAAACCGGTGAGCTTGACAACCTCACTGATTCGTTGGGGCAAAGTCTTGAGTTTGTGTTGTGCAGGTCTCCATATTGCCAGCAACACCTGTGTGATGTTTCCTTCCTCCTACTAGTTCGATAACCTCGGTTTCTTACTGAGGGAAACTTGCTGTTGTGCTGCTTCATACCTTGCTCTTGGGGTTTCCAACGAAGCATCCCACGACAAGTGGTGGGCGCCATCAAGCTATTTTCTGGCGCAGTTGCTGGGGAGGCTAAGGACGTCTTCACAAGGGGAGTCCTTCACTTCCCTGTTCTTTACTTTGTTTTTAGTTTTCTTTGTTTATTTTGTTTGGTTTTGTTTGCCTTTTTCCAAAAAACCCAAAAAAATTAGTTTAGTTTGGCTTGCTTTCTCCATTCAAAAACACAAAAAAATTAGTTCCTACTGTAGTTGCTGGTCTGTTATTGCCTTGCTTGGTCATGCTTTCTATCAATGGATGGTTTCTTTGAAACTAGTTCTTATTGGCAAGGTAGGTTCACGGAAGAACAAAAGTATTATTATAAGGAACATTGTTTGTCAAAAAAGGGAAACACTTATGGGAACAAATTGATAAGTTGAATACTATTGCTAGAGAGGTGTGCTCTACTTATAATGTTACTTATTGCTTTGATAAAGCTTGTTGCTGTAGGAGGTATAAACACTTGCCTTTTAAATGTGAGTATAATGATAATGTTACCATATCTTCTTATGTTAAAGGAAATTATGACTTTGATGATGTGGAACGAATTGAAGAATTTATTGCCTTCAAGGATGCATTTGAACTTGCCAGTTTGCATGAAAATACTGATGATGCACCTTATGAACATGAGGTTTATGAGATACTTAAATTTTGCTTTGATAATTAGAAGGAAGAAAATGGCTATATTATTGAATATTTTAATAGGTGTTTTCCAAAAATGGAAGAGACTAATGCCTTGCAGGAGCCTATGGAAGAAGAAATTGCTGAAACAGGAAGCTCATTAGATGAAAAAGATGAGGATGAATGTTATGATCCTATGGATTCTTTTGAAATATCTATTATAGGTAAAACTTGTGATGATGTTCCTATGCCTGTTACCTATAGTAGTGATCATGATTGGGAAAATCACACTACTTTTGATATTGAAAATCTCTTTGGTACCAATTCTGAAAATTCTATTGCCTATGATGATACTTTACCTCCAATTTATGATGATTACAATGATGAAATTGATATTTTTAGTTCACCTAATATTGAGGAGAAAATTGATTGTGATTACAATATGCCTCCTATATTTGATGATTATGGTGATGAGAATAGTAATGATAGCTATTTTGTTGAGTTTTCTCCCACTACAATTAATAAGAATGATTATGCTTATGTGGAGATAGAGATGGAACCCGCCAGGTCTAGGCCCCCCATACCTACACCCACCCTGTTTTCTCGTACCCGCCGCCCGCCCCATTTACACAAGAGGGTATAGATCCCTCCCAGACCCGCCAACCGATGGGTATAAAGGACCCGACTGGTACCCGAGACCCGCAAAAAATGACAGCAAAAGCTTCCATGCGGCAGGATCTGGGGGGTCTCTGCCTCCTCTCCCGACGGTGGCGGAATTAGGTTGCATCGTTGATGTCCCCTTCCCCCTCGATGTCGAGTGGCTTGGGTTCCATGGCAGGCCGGCGGCGCAGGGGATAGAGAGGGAGCCGGCGGCAAGCGGCATAGGAAAGGGCTAGAGAGGGGATGGCGGCCAGCGGCGTAGGGAGGCAGGGGCAGCCGGGCAGGACGAAGGAGGGCGCGACTGCGCGAGATGCGGGAGGGGAGGCGCGAAGCGCGAGATGCGGGAGGTGGTGTAGGGTTCGCAGCATAGAAAACAAAAATTTTCCTACGATGTGAACTATGTACCAAGATCTATCTATCAGATACAAACAACGGGCGGATGTATATCCGTAGAGAACATACCCTTGAAGACCGACAAAGCTTAACGAGTTCAACTCTTGGTTGATGTAGACGATCTCTTGCCGATCTCAAGATCGAGAGGAAGTCCTAGCGCCGCAAATCAGCAACGTATCCGTGCTCGCACACACGTTCGAGGCACCGAGCAACCTCCGACTCCTCGCTCCAGCGATGCAGCGGAAGCACAACTCTTTCTTGCCGAATAGCCACCGGGAACATGTATCTCTCTAGTCCGAGACCATGGGGGATAAATTCTAGAGGGGGAGAGAGATCCTTCACGAGGAGGTGTGAGTGAGAAGTGAGGAGAGGGGTGCCTTTTACAGGAGGAGGGGGGAACCCCAAGGGGGTGTCCGGCGCATGGGGGCTGCCCCCTTGCCCTCCCCTCTTCATGTGCGTGGACACTCCACTCACAAAAATTCCTTTAAATTCCCTCCACTAAAAATCCCACTCAAAATTGCCATTAAATTTCCACCAAATTTAATGCAAACTCGCATTAAATAAAACCCTTTTATTTTATTCATAATTTTGTCAATTACTTTAATGACAAACATTCACAAATAACCCCTTGCTAGAATTCTATTTCACATGCATAACCACTTTATGCAATTTCACCCGAAAACCTGTTTCGATATCTAGTGAAATAAATTCCTGCGCTTGTTCATTCTTTCGGCATGAAACTTTTGCTCATATTGGATGTCGGTGTCTCTTAAGTGTGTCAACCTACGGTTCGTGAATAATGCTGACATGATCGAGACCCCTCTCGGATCAATAATTAGAAGCGGGATCTGGAGACCCATACTGACTCCCACACATTCAACGATGACTTTCTTGTGATCGTCGGAACCTTTTATGCTAGTATCTTAATCACTTTGTTTCACGATATATTACATGTCCGAGATTCGATCATCGGTATCTCCATACCTAGTTTGATCTCGTTACTGACATGCACTCTTTTCTCGTTCCCGTGATATAACATTCTAGTGATCAAATCACTTGCTTGCAAGCTAATCAATGTGATATCACCGAGAGGGCCCAGAGTATATCTATCCGTCATCGGGATGAACAAATTCCACTCTCGATCCATGGGCCTCAACATAACACTTTGTTAGTTCTGAATCCATCTTTATAATCACCCTGTTACGGTGTGATGTTTGATGTTATCAAGAAACTCTTCCTGTGTTAGTGATTGACATGATCTCATGGTCTAAGGATTAGGATCACTTCGTAAGTTGTTATAGCAATATAAACTCAATGACTTTGATCGTAATGCTATACTTCGGATGAATGTTCATCACACCATTACACTAATGTTATGATCCCGTTATTAACAACATCCAATGTCCATGATCAGGAAACCTTGATCATCATGTTAATCAACGAGCTAGTTTATGAGAGAGGCATAACTAGGAACTTTCTGTTTGTTTATTAAACACACATGTATTAACGTTTCCGTATTAGTACAATTATAGCATGCAAAATAAACATCTATCATATACTTGGAATACACATAATAAATACTTTATTATTGTCTCTCAGGGCATATTCCCTTCAGTCTCCCACTTGCACTAGAGACAATAATCTAGTTACATAGTGATAAATCTAACACCCATCGAGTTCTGGTGTTGATCATGTTTTGATCTAGGGAGAGTTTTAGTCAATGGATCTGCTACATTGAGATCCGTATGTACTTTACAAATCTTTATATCTCCATCCTTGACATGCTCGCGGATGGAGTGAAACCGGCGCTTAATATGCTTGGAATGCTTGTGAGACCTTGGCTCTTTGGCATTGGCAATGGCACCATTGTTGTCACAATAGATCACCATTGGGTCCAACACGCTTGCAACCACACCTAGTTCGGATATGAACTCCTTCATCCAAACTGCTTCCTGAGCTGCTTCCGAAGCAGCAACATATCCGGCCTCCGTTGTTGATCCCGCCACCACAGGTTGTTTGGAGCTCCTCCAACTAACCGCTACGCCATTCATGAGAAATACGTATCTGGATTGAGACTTAGAGTCATCCGGATCGGTGTCAAAGCTAGCGTCGACATAACACTTAGCGACGAGCTCTTCTTCACCTTCGTATAAAAGAAACATATCCTTAGTTCTTCGCAAGTACTTAAGGATATTCTTGACCTCTATCCAGTGTTCCGAACCTGGATCCGATTGGTACCTACTAGTCAAACTAATAGCATGTGCCACATCCGGTCTTGTACATAGCATGGCGTACATTATAGAGCCTATGGCTGAAGCATAGGGGACCTTTTCCATTATCTCTCTTTCTTCCACCGAAGCCGGACTTTGAGTCTTACTCAATGTCTTGACTTGCAACATAGGTAAGAATCCCTTCTTACTTCCTCCCATTTTAAACTTCTTTAAAATCTTATCAAGGTATGTACTTTGTGATAGCCCTATTAGGCGCCTAGATCTATCTCTATAGATCTTTATGCCTAATATGTATGACGCTTCACCTAGGTCCTTCATTGAAAATTTGCTGTTTAGATAACTTTTAACACTCTTTAAAAGATCTATATCATTTCCGATCAATAATATGTCATCCACATATAATATCAGAAATGCCACATTGCTCCCACTCACTTTCTTGTAAATACAAGCTTCTCCATAAGTTTGGACAAATCCAAACTCTTTGATCACCTCATCTAAGCGGAGATTCCAACTTCGTGATGCTTGCTTCAATCCATAGATGGATCACTGAAGCTTGCACACCTTGTTAGCATCCTTAGGATCGACAAAACCCTTTGATTGTTCATATACAACTCTTCTTCAATATTACCATTGAGAAACGTGGTTTTGACATCCATCTGCCATATCTCATAATCGAAATATGCAGCAATTGCTAACATAATCCTAACTTACTTTAGCATCGCTACGGGAGAGAATGTCTCATTGTAGTTAACTCCTTGAATTTGTCGAAACCCGTTTGCGACAAGTCGAGCTTTATAGATGGTCACATTTCCATCAGCATCAGTTTTCCTTTTGAAAATCCATTTGTTCTCCACGGACTTTCGGTCGTGAGGTAATTCCACCAAGTTCCAAACTTGATTTTCATACATGGATTCCATCTCGGATTTCATGGCTTCTAACCATTTGTTGGAATCCGGGCTCATCATCGCTTCTTCATACGTCGCAGGGTCATCATTTTCATCAACCATGAAATTCATGACAGGATTTCCGTACAGCTCACTAGCTGCACGCGTCCTGCTAGACCTGCGTGGTTTGGTAATACGCTCTTTCGGAGTTTCATGATCATTATCATTAGTTCCCTCTTCAACAGGTGAAGCCAACTCCGGAACAACTTCCGGCGCTGCGCTACTCGCCATACTTTGAAGAGAAGGTTCAATAACCTCTTCGAGTTCTACCTTCCGACTACTCTCACACCTTTCGCGAGAAACTCTTTCTCTAGAAAGGATCCATTCTTGGCAACAAAAACCTTGCCCTCGGATCTGTGATAGAAGGAATACCCAATAGGTTCCTTAGGGTATCCTATGAAGACGCATTTTTCCGCTTTGGGTTCGAGTTTATCCGGTTGAAGTTTCTTCACATAAACATCGCATCCCCAAACTTTAAGAAATGACAGCTTAGGTTTGTTTCCAAACCACAATTCATACGGTGTCTTTTCAACGGATTTAGATGGTGCCCGATTTAAAGTGAATGCAGCAGTTTCTAGTGCATAACCCCAAAATGACAACGGCAAGTCCGTCACAGACATCATAGATCGAACCATATCTAATAAAGTACGATTACGACGTTCTGACACACCATTTCGTTGTGGTGTTCCGGCAGGCGTGAGTTGTGAAACAATTCCACACTCTTTCATGTGAGTGCTAAACTCGTAACTTAGATACTCATCTCCACGGTCAGACCGTAGAAATTTGATCTTTCTATTACGATGATTTTCCACTTCATTCTGAAATTCCTTCAACTTTTCAAAGGTTTCAGACTTGTGTTTCATCAAGTAGATATAACCGTATCTACTCAAATCATCCGTGAAAGTAACAAAATAACGATATCCACCTCGCGCCGACACACTCATTGGACCACATACATCAGAATGTATGATTTCCAATAAATCTGTCGCCCGTTCCCTTGAACCAGAAAACGGCGTTCTAGTCATCTTGCCCATAAGGCATGGCTCACATGTATCAAATGATTCAAAATCAAGTGATTCCAAAAGTCCATATGAATGGAGCTTCTTCATGCGTTTAACGCCAATATGACCTAGACGGCAGTGCCACATATATGCGGATATACCATCATTAAGTTTAATCCTTTTAGCATCAACATTATGAACATGTGTAACATTATCATCGAGATCTAATAGAAATAAACCATTCATCATCGGTGCATGACCATAAAAGATTTCATTCATATAAATAGAACAACCACTATTCTCGGATTTAAATGAATAACCACTTCGCATCAAACACGATCCAGATACAATATTCATGCTCAGTGCAGGCACCAGATAACAATTATTTAAGTTTATAACTAATCCCGATGGCAAATGGAGAGGCAGCGTTCCGACGGCGATCACATCAACGCTTGATCCATTGCCGACACGCATCTTGACCTCACCCCTTGCTAGCGGTCGCTTGTTCCGCAGCCCCTGATTCGAGTTACAAATATTAGCAACTGAACCGGTATCAAATACCCAGGTGCTACTGTGAGCACTAGTAAAGTACGCATCAATAACAAGTATATCATATATACCTTTTTTTGCCTTGCCGGCCTTCTTGTCTGCCAAATACTTGGGGCAGTTGCGCTTCCAGTGCCCAGTTACCTTACAATAGTAGCACTCGGTATCAGACTTAGGTCCAACTCGGGGTTTCTTTTCAGGCACGGCAACCGTCTTGACGCCCTTACTTCCCTTCAGTTTTCCCTTCTTGCCTTTCTTGAAACCAGTGTTCCTATTGATCATCAACACTTGATGTTCCTTTTTGATCTCCACTTCTGCAGTTTTGAGCATTGAAAGAAGCTCGGGGAGAGGCTTCTTCATGCCTTGCCTATTATAGTTCATCACAAAGCTCTTATAGCTAGGTGGCAGAGACTGCAGAACACGATGGATGCCTAAGTCAATGGGAATCGTTATTCCCAAGGACACAAGCTTATCGGCGTAACCCGACATCTTGAGTACATGCTCACTAACGGAGCTGTGCTCTTCCATCATGCATCTAAAGAACTTTTCTGAAGCGTTGTAGCTCTCTAAATCAGCATGTGTGTTGAAAATCATTTTCAACTCACCCATTGTATCAAAAGCATTGCCGTTTTCGAAACGCTTTCGAAGTTCCGGCTCTAGACCATACAATATGCCGCAATGAACTAAGTTGTGGTCCTCCTGACGAGTCTGATAGACATTCTTCTCCTCGTCAGGGGCATCCTCAAAAGGTGGGAGGCCTAGTGGCGCTTCTAGCACGTATTGCTTTTGTGCAGCAGAGAGGAGAATCCTCAAATTCATGGCCCATTCGGTAAAGTTGCTACCGTTCGTTGCAAGTTTCTCTTTCTCCATGAACACATTGAAATTAAAAGCAGGTGGTGCCATCTACAACAGAATTTGTAAAGTTTAGACTAAGTGTATGATATATTGAGTTCAAATAATCCATATTACGAATGAACTCCCACTCAAAAACGACATCCCTCGTGCCTTTTTGGTGATTACATGAACCAAATCCACTATACCAAGTCTGATCATCACGTGAGTCGGTATAGCTTCAAAGGCGAGCATCAAATGGGCATCATATCTACTATATGACTCATGTTGAACCTTTCGGTCCGTGTTCCGAGGCCATGTCTGTACATGCTAGGCTCGCCAAGTTAGAACCTTAGTATTCGCGTGTGTAACTGTTTTACACCCGAAATATGGTCGTGGATCCAAGAACAACCGATCATCACGTGATGTCTTAGAGCGACGAAACATAATCGGTGCATACTAAAGGAAGAACACATTCTTATCTTGATATTTAAATGAGGGATCATCTTATTATGCTAACAAAGCGCTAAACAAGCAATATAAGATTCTGTCAAACATGATATGTTTATTAGTGGAATAATATGGTTCCCGCATATGATCTCTATCATGTGCATCGTGGTATGATCACTATCATACCTATATCTCTAAGTCCAAGGTCTATGGAGATTACACGTTATGTATGTTGTAAGAGTATCATCTCATACTTCTACTTAGAACATCACCATATCATAACACTAGCCCAGCAACAATCTAAACTAGACGCCTCTAATTTATCCATTGCAAGTTTTACGTGGCTTAGGGCTTTCGATATAGAACCGTTATTACCTACGAACATGAACCACAACGAGGATAACCAAATTGTTGACAACTCGTTGCAAAATAGATATTGACTATAGTAGGAGAGACAGACACCCGATAGCCACTTATGCAAACTAGTTGCATGTCAAGCATGGAACAGGTCTCATGTGCGAGGACATGTAAAGTTTGTCCGGGCCGCTTCATCCCACTAAGCCACCAATATCCAAAATTACAACTAAGTAGCAACAGCATGATCATCATCGCCCACATACTCATATGTGTACTACCCGTGTAAAGCATCTACGCATAGATCCGGCTCTGATACCACTGTAGGGTTCACAGCATAGAAAACAAAAATTTTCCTACGATGTGAACTATGTACCAAGATCTATCTGTTAGATACAAACAACGAGCGGATGTATATCCGTAGAGAACATGCCCTTGAAGACCGGCAAAGCTTAACAAGTTCAACTCGTGGTTGATGTAGACGATCTCTTGCCGATCTCAAGATCGAGAGGAAGTCCTAGCGCCACAAATCAGCAGCGCATCCGTTCTCGAGCAACCTCCGCCTCCTCGCTCCAGCGATGCAGCGGAAGCATAACTCTTTCTTGCCGAATAGCCACCGGGAACATGTATCTCGCTAGTCCGAGACCATGGGGGTAAATTCTAGAGGGGGAGAGAGATCCTTCACGAGGAGGTGTGAGTGAGACGTGAGAGGAGGGGATCCTTTTATAAGAGGAGGGGGGCACCCAAGGGGGTGGCCGCCGGCCATGGGGGCTGCCCCCTCCCCTCCTTCATTCATGTGGGTGGACACTCCACTCACAAAACGGCCCTTCAATTTTCTCCACTCAAAAATCCACTCAAATTCCCATTAAATCTCCACAAAATTTAATGCAAACTCTCATTAAATAAAACTCTTTTACTTTATTCAGAATTTTGTCAATTACTTTAATGACAAACATTCACAAATAACCCCTTGCTAGAATTCCATTTCATATGCATAACCACTTTATGCAATTTCACCCGAAAACCTGTTTCGGTATCTAGTGAAATAAATTCCTGCGCTTGTTCATTCTTTCGGCATGAAACTTTTGCTCCAATTGGATGTCGGTGTCTCTTAAGTGTGTCACCCTACGGTTCGTGAATAATGCGGACATGATCGAGACCCCTCTCGGGTCAATAATCAGAAGCGGGATCTAGAGACCCATACTGACTCCCACACATTCAACGATGACTTTCTTGTGATCGTCGGAACCTTTTACGCTAGTATCTTAATCCCTTTGTTTCACGATATATTACATGTCTGAGATTCGATCATCGGTATCTCCATACCTAGTTTTATCTCGTTACTAACATGCACTCTTTTCTCGTTCCCATGATATAACATTCTAGTGATCAAATCACTTGCTTGCAAGCTAATCAATGTGATATCAGCGAGAAGGCCCATAGTATATCTATCCGTCATCGGGATGAACAAATTCCACTCTCGATCCATGGGCCTCAACATAACACTTTGTTAGTTCTGAATCCATCTTTATAATCACCCTGTTATGGTGTGACGTTTGATGATATCAAGAAACTCTTCCGGTGTTAGTGATTGACATGATCTCATGGTCTAAGGATTAGGATCACTTCGTAAGTTGTTATAGCAATATAAACTCAATGACTTTGATCGTAATGCTATACTTCGGATGAATGTTCATCACACCATTACACTAATGTTGTGATCCCGTTATTAACAACATCCAATGTCCATGATCAGGAAACCTTGATCATCATGTTAATCAACGAGCTAGTTTATGAGAGAGGCATAACTAGGAACTTTCTGTTTGCTTATTAAACACACATGTATTAAAGTTTCCGTATTAATACAATTATAGCATGCAAAATAAACATCTATCATATACTTGGAATACACATAATAAACACTTTATTATTGCCTCTCAGGGTGTAACTACCTCGGTGAATTACGCTCGTAGTTGCAAGCCTGGATGAGCGGAAATGGTTGAAATAGTATGGTGGGGCCCAAATACCACTCACAGGTAGACCTTTCGGCCGTCCTAACCATTTCCAATCATCGGGACAAGAACGGGCGGCGTAATCGACAGGCGAAGGGATCAACTACATACACAAATGAGTATGTATGCAAGCCACCATACAACAGTACATCAGAGCCATTCCATCTAAAGAGAAAGGAAATATAGCAACGCCATACGGCAAGATTCAAATGTCCTAGATAGATATAATATTTTAGGATATCTCCTCATACATCAAACATCATAGTATCAGACGAAAGCGGCAAACAAGATCCGAGTACGGATAAGAAGCAAATCGGCATAAGATGCCCCATAAATAAGCACATCCCGCCCACAGATCTCACGGATCCCCGTTCCCGGAATCTCTACACCGAACGATCGTTGCCCACATCATCCGCCTCCTCCACCCAGTATCCATCTTGTGAGTGTACCTGTTCATCTGAATCAAATAATTTATCGTGTGAGACCCTAGGGGTACTCAGCAAGTCTTTATGCCTCTAAAGGGGACACAACCTGGGGTGACGCAATTGCAGCAAAAGATAAACCCTAACAGTTCTATAGATACTCGCTAACCATCCGCCTAACCAAAGATAGACGGATGTCCGTGAATTAATAACAACAGTTATAACAGTAATATCATCCGATCCATCCTCCTCCTCGCTTACCAACGAGGAAGCGGACGAACAACCCCCATCCGTTGGCAATTTTTTTAACCATTCCATGAGTGTTGCACTATTTACTAGTCATTTACTTAGTCAAATTAAAAGCGGTACTTTAGTTATGCTTGTCTATGATCGAGAAACTGTGCTCCAAGTCGTCCATAACCGCGGACACGGCTTTCAGAAAGTTTTACCCTGCAGGGGTGCACAAATAGCAACACACACTCGATCAACCTCGGAAAAACCAAATCAAAACCCAACGAGGCCTTCACGACAAAGCAATCACAGGATTCAGAAATATTTCAGGGGGCCACCCCATTGAGTACACCCGCAACGAAGATAGCTGACTCCGAGACGGACTCAAGGTTTGCGCCAGTGGCTGTAAACGACTGGGAACCCAAAACTGGGCTTGTCGATACCGCGAAAACACTCCGCTTACCTAAACAGTACAGGTGCTCCTCACACAATCGTAATAAAGAAGTAAAGCATGGCATAAGTACAGGATAGTAAATAAAACCTCAAACTAGTTTGTGGCCCCAAGAAATAAGACTGAATCAAGCTCTGGCTTAGGGGGTCCCATAAGCCTCCCGGATGTGGATAGCGCGAATAATCAAGGAACAGGAATCAAGTACTCGGGGTCCTACGGGACACAAGTGAGCAGGAAAAACCAAATAGCAGATATTGCTCACCAGTGCCACTTTCATTAGTTATCCCATTACTACTCAGGTTAAGTTGTTTAGGTACCTCGTTATCCATCAGACACTCACATACCCTACACATGCTGTTCTACGACTCGCATGGCTCAAACAACTCCTGTAGTAATGGCTCATGGGACGGAGGAACAAGCTTGGTGGGGTTTAAAAGTAAAGGCTATGCAATACTTGGGATTCAATTTAATGCAATCGCGACTCAATGATGCAAGAATAAGATAGAGGCAATAGGTACTATATGTATGCAAGCATGTGGTAGTGCTTGCCTGGCAGCTCAGTTGAAGCGAGAGAAGGATCTGGGTAATGCTCCTGGGTCTCTTGATATATCCCCTGCTCAGCGTCTATTCGAAGAAGAACCAAACAAACAAGGCCAACATAAATAAAGTGCACAAGCATATGAGTTAAAATGCGACAAGCAAACAATCATGCCATGATGAATGATGCACAATTTGCATGGCAATAAAGTAGCATGGCATGGGTGAGGTGTGGAATACAAGAACAAATCATTTTATTGAGTTTTGGCCACATTTTATCCTCATATTAGTTGCTGTTTACATTATATTTATATGATGCATGCTGCAAAACAGAACATGGAATGCATAAACAGAAAGGTCTCGTCGAGCTGGTCATTTTAGACATATCATTTGTTAAATTTGGAGTTATAAATCAAAAGTTATTAATTAATTAAGGTGAAGGGCATTTTCTTGTAATTTTAGTCAACTTGAAAATTTAAGTGTTCAAAATAATTTTGGATGGCATATTTGAAATCCTCACATTTTTCTGATTCAAAAACATATATTATTTGTATTATTTGGAATTATGAATTTAAATTTATTTTAAAGTCAAAATTATTAAATAGGGTCAAAGTCAAAGGTTGACTATTTAAATTAATTCTGAAATTATTTGATTAAAGATTTGAATTAACATTCAAAAATAAAACAGTTTTCATATTAAGTTTGAATTCAAATTCCAACCCATTTGAAAGTTATGAATTCATTTAGGTTTAAACAGATTTGAAATTTGAATTGAATTGAATTAATTTGAAAAGATTTGAATTCAAAACAGATACAAACAAAATACTTTTTACACTCAGGCAATCCTAGCCCTAGTCTCTGACAAGCGGGCCACATGTTGACTGGGCAAAGAACTGGTGGGGTTGAGGACCACGGGTTTGTTTCCAGCAAAGCGAGGTACCTTTTTATAAAAATGCCGGCTGGGAGGGCTGCGGTTGAGGCTGGCAACAGGCAAGGGGGCTAAGTGCAAAAGAGGACGGCCGGCGCTACCTGAATCCAAAACCTATCTTTGAAACTCGACAGGCAGCAGGGCGGCGGTGACGACTTCAGGTGAGGTTGGCGGCGGCCGTGGTTGACCAAAAAGGGCGCGGCCGGGGGCTACGGGAAGCTGGAGGTGCGGCCTACGCCCGAGGTTCCTCAGAGGAGTCTGGTGCTAACTAGGAGAGAGAGGACCTTGTGATGAAGTCGCGGGCAGAGAGGGGTGCAACAGCGGCTACTACGAGCGACGGAACGCGCACGCAGAAGAACCAAGACGACGGTGGCTAAAGCTAGGCGATAGGGGAAGATACAAGGAGGAGTAGGGACGGGAAGGGGGTGCTCACCTAGACCGATTCCCAAAGGAATTGAGGATGGGGGTGGTCGGAGGTGATGACGGCGACGGCGGTGTTGTTCCGCGCTTGGTCAGGAAGAAGAGGAAGCAGAGGCGCCACGCCCAGCTCCTCCTAGAGCTCACGAGGTGGTCGACGAAGACCGCATGCACGCCCTTCGGCTCCAGAAGGTGATCAAGGCGTCTGCGCGGTGACGCCTCCTTGCTGTTGTTCTCGGGCAGGGTGAAAAAAAAATAGATGGGAGCAGAAGTAGGGGATGGCGGCGGAGAGGAGGGGAAGAGGGAGGCTAGGGTTCGAGGAGGCCTCCACGGCTTGGGGGGGATAAGAAGAGGAGGGAGCTGACGCGGATGACGGCGGGAGACGGTCACCTGCCTCCTCCGTTGTCCGCTGCAGAGAGGAGGAAGGCGAAGGACAGCGACGGTGAACATGACGGCGTGAAGGGGTACGGGCTAGGTGGCAAGCTGGGCTGGCCCAAAGAAAGGAGTAAGAGGAGAAGCTCCGGGTGGGCTGCTGCGGTGGCCAGGAAAAGCCCAGGTATGTTCTTTCTCTCTTTTTATTATTCCCTGGTTTGTTTTATTTAGTTTTTTGTTTGAACTTGGTTCAATTTCAAATATCCTTTCTTGTGAATTCTTTTCAGATATTTTAAATAGAAGATTTTAGCACTTAAATGGAGAAAAGGGGGGGGTAGAAGAATAGAGAGGATATGTCCATGAACCAATTTGGACATGATGCAAGGATAAAGAGATTTTGGCAAACAAAATAGGGATGAGGTTAATCAAAACATTTATAATTTTAAAATAATGGTGCTCCCCATTAAACAAGAAGGGGCCCCTAATGAAAGGATCATGCAAAACATTAGACATGTGCATAGGAGCATGTAGAATACAATGGAGCAATCCATTTAGCATGTGGGTATGATTGGCAAACACAAATCCAAATAAAAGAATCCACATGCTATAGGAATGGTGAACTACCCACAAGATCATGTAGGCAAAGTGTAGTGGAACAAAGGTGACAAGAATCCACACATTGTACATGGGCATGATTTAAATATAAACAAGACAATTAGAAGCCCACATGTACATGCATGGTGGAATCTGGAGAAACATTTATCACAAGGGGCCATAGTATGAACATTAGGTACAATGATTTAGAGAGACATGTCCTCAACTCAATTTGGGCATTAAACAATATATCAACAACCAAATACAATATCAAGAGGAAAATACAATTAATAATGCATATGAGATAAGAACCAACACAAGAAGGGTTTTATATGATGCTCAAATGCAAGGTGGCATGATGACATGAGCATGCAATAATGATGATGCAACAATTATGTCTAGGAAGTAGTCATTACATTACTAAACCAAGTAGCATTACAGTTGTTAGACAAATGGGATGCTACAACTCTCCCCCACTAAATAGGAATCTCGCCCCGAGATTCTAGGAAGAAGAAGAAGACTCAAAGAGGGTAGGATAGTTGGCACGGAGCTCATCTTCACGCTCCCAAGTGGCTTCATCAACAGAATGGTGCGACCACTGCACCTTGCAGAACTTGATGGACTTGTTGCGAGTCCTTCATTCTGCGGTCTCAAGGATTTTTGTGGGGTGTTCTTGATAAGACAGGTCTTCTTGGAGATTGATTAGCTCATGATCCACGGTCCTGCCGGGATCCTTGAAGCACTTCTTGAGTTGAGAGATGTGGAAAACATCATGGACCTTGAGTTTTTCTGGGAGCTCAAGAGCATAAGCAACTTCTCCTCTTCTACCACGAATTTTGAAAGGACCGATGTATCTAGGAGCCAGCTTTCCTTTGATACCAAAGCGGTGTGTGCCTTTCATGGGAGTGACACGAAGGTAAACGAGATCACCAGGAACATACACCATGTCCGTGTGCTTCCTGTCATAATTGCTCTTCTGGCGACTTTGAGCAATCTTCAGATTTTCAAGAATGATGTGCACCTTCTCCTCCGCTTGAGTTACAATGTCAGGGCCAAACCAAATTCTTTCTCCTGCACCTGACCAACCAATCGGAGTTCTGCACTTGCGACCATAGAGAGCCTCAAATGCTGCCATCTTCAGACTTTTCTGGAAGCTGTTGTTGTAAGAGAATTCAGCATAAGGAAGACATTCTTCCCACTTCATGCCAAAAGAGATGACGCAAGCACGAAGCATATCCTCCAGAATCTGATTGATCCTTTCAACTTGTCCTTGCAACTGAGGGTGGTAAGCTGTGCTGAAGTTCAACTTTGTTCCCAAAGCATTTTGGAAACTTTCCCAGAACTTGGAAGTGAAGATGCTCCCACGGTCTGAACTGATCTCAAGCGGAACCCCATACAGAGAGACAATTCTGTTGATATAGAGCTCAGCCAACTGAATTCCAGAAATTGTTTCCTTGACGGGGAAGAAGTGAGCCACTTTAGAGAGCCTGTCAATGACAACAAAGATTGCATTGTTGCCCTTCTACGACCTTGGAAAACCAGTGATGAAGTCCATCTCTACTTTCTACCATTTCCATTCCGGGGGTTTCAATGGCTGTAGAAGACCGAAAGGTTTCTGATGGACAGCTTTCACTCTACGGCAGACATCACACTCCGAGACATACTTGGCACAATATCGTTTCAAACCCGGCCACCAATATTGTGTTTTCAAGTCCATGTACATCTTTGTGCTGCCAGGATGGATAGAAAGAACAGAATCATGCGCCTCCTTGAGAACTTGCTCTCTCAAACCCGGGTAGTTCGGAACAAACATCCGGTGTTCAAAGAAAAGCGTGCCTTGATCATCGACGTGGAAGGACTCATACTTTGGAAGCTGAAGTTTGGAGATGATCTTTTTGGTGTGTGGATCACCAAGTTGACGAGAGCGAACCTTTTCTTCCAAGAGAGGAGTAGCCAGAAGGTTCAGGAGATGCCCTTGTTCCACAATTTCAAGGTTGAGCTGACGGAATTCCTCGCACAAGAGAGGCTGCTGTTCTTCCATCATGAGGTTGTTGACATAAGCTTTGCGGCTGAGAGCATCGGCCATGACATTAGCTTTGCCCGGAGTGTAGTTGATGGTCAAATCAAAATCATTGATTGCTTCAATCCATCTCCTCTGCCGAAGGTTGAGATCAGGTTGTGTGAAGATATACTTCAAACTCTTGTGATCAGAAAAGATTTCACAACGGTTGCCAAGCAAGTAGTGCCTCCATAGCTTCAAAGCAAAGACAACTGCTGCAAGCTCGAGGTCATGTGTAGGATAGTTGATCTCATGCGTCTTCAATTGTCGAGAGGCATAAGCAACAACTTGTTTTTCTTGCATAAGGACCGCACCCAATCCTTGCAAAGAGGCGTCACAGAATATCTGGAAAGGCTTAGATGTGTCCGGAGGAACCAATACTGGTGTGGAAGTGAGCTTCTCTTTGAGTGTCTCAAAGCTTGCTTGACATGCAGGAGTCCAAAGGTATTTCTTGCCCTTTTTGAGGAGATCGGTAAGAGGCTTCGCTATCTTCGAAAAGTTCTGAACGAAGCGACGGCAATAACTAGCCAAACCAAGGAAACTCCGCACTTCTTTGACATTAACAGGAGGAAGCCATTCAACAATTGTCTTCACAGTTTCCGGGTTGACTGCAATGCCCTTGGCAGAGATGACATGACCAAGATAGGTTACTTGAGGCAGCCAAAACTCACACTTTGAGAACTTTGCATACAAGCGATTCTCACGAAGCTTGTTTAGGACACACCGAAGGTGTTCTTCATGCTCTTCCTTTGACTTAGAATAGACTAGGATGTCATCCAGATAGACCACAACGAACTTATCGAGATACTCCATGAAAACCGAGTTCATAAGCCTCGAGAAGGTAGCAGGTGCGTTGGTGAGACCGAAAGACATGACCGTGTACTCATACAGGCCATAGCGGGTGGTGAAAGCTGTTTTAGGAACATCTTCCTTGCGAATCTTGATTTGGTGATAACCACTTCTCAAGTCCAGCTTAGAGAATACCACAGCTCCAGCTAGCTGATCGAAGAGACCATTAATCCGCGGAAGGGGATATTTGTTCTTGATGGTTTTATCATTGAGAGCCCGATAGTCAACACAAAGTCTATCAGTCCTGTCCCGCTTCTTCACAAAGATTGTTGGGCTACCCCAAGAAGAGGTATTGTGTTGAATGAAACCCAACTTCTCTTGTTCATCAAGCTGTCGTTTGAGTTCAGCCAACTCAGCAGGACCCATTTTATAAGGCCGCTTGGAGATAGGAGCCATTCCAGGTTCAAGCTCAATTACAAACTCAACCTCACGATCCGGAGGCATACCCGGCAACTCTTCAGGAAAGACATCTGGGAACTCACAGACCACCGGAACACTCTGAATAGCTTCCATAGCATCATCATTCAGAGCCGCCAAAGAGAAGAGCTGGATAGCAGGAGTCAAACTTGGAGAAAAGACTATATGGCCTTCAGGAATCTTCAGAGAAACCAAGCGTTCAGCACAATCAATCATAGCTGCATTTGCTGTCAACCAATCCATGCCCAAGATGACATCAATGTCAGAATTGCCCAGAACAATTAAAGATGCCGAGAACGAAGAGCCACCAATCTCAATTTGATTGCCATGGCTGATTTTAGAAGCTGCCATATTTGCTCCAGGAGAAAGGACCATTAACCGCTTGAGGAGAGGAACCAACGCTAACCCATTCTCATAAGCAAACTTGATAGAAACAAAAGAATGCGATGCACCAGAATCAAACAAAACTCGTGCAGGGACTGAGTTAACGGGAAGCATACCCATCACAACTCCAGGTGCATGCTCAGCTTTAGCGGCGTTGACACAGTTGGCACGAGCAACAGTAGACCCGGGCTTGGTGTTGATGTTGAGAGCCCGAGGTGGTGGTGCACGAACCAAAGGAGAGCTTGCCGCAGATCTTGGAGGGGGTGGAGGAAGAGCTTTGTTTTTCAACGGACAGTTCCAGCTTAGATGCCCAGAGTCTCCACACGTGAAACAAGCACCAGGTGGACGTGGAGCAACGTAGCCAGGGACTCCGCCAGGCGCTCCAGGGTAGTGGTGGTTGTAGCCCCTGGGAGCAGCAGTGAGGAAGTTTGGTGGCCTTGCCGCGTAGCTTGCAGGTCTTGGTGGAGCCGGGAGCGACGGTGGGGTGTTAGGAACCCAAACGCAACGCTTAGAAGGAGCTGTCATAGCTGAATAGCTTGGTGCATCATGGTTGTGTTTCTTTGACTCCTCAAACACTTGTCTACTTGCTTCCTCCTGCAGAGCTGTATGCTGAAGTTCTAGAAAAGACGCCGGCCTTGCATGTGTGATTGCATATTTAATCGATGCATTGAGCCCTTGTCGGAACCTCTTTTGCTTCTTCTTGTCATCGGATATCTCATCGCCACCATAATGAGAAAGGTTCATGAAGTTCCTGATGTAGGTATTGACATTATCATTTCCCTGCTTGAGGTTGAGAAACACTTCCTTCATCCTTTCCATGACAATTTGTGACAGATACTGCTCTTTGAATGCTCCAGTGAACCGTTCCCAAGTAGGCTGAAAACCAGTGCAATTTGCCTTCAGGTAATTCTCCCACCAGAGAGTTGCATCTCCCTTCAGAAGGTGAGTAGCACACTTTACCCATTCTTGCTCAGGAACATCAGCAGTCTCGAGTAGCCTTGACATCTCACGCAACCAATCATCAGCATCAAGTGGTTGATCAGAAACATCAAATTGGCGAGGGTTGAACTTCAGAAAGCTTTTTATGTCTCCGCGCTTGGGAGGTGGAGGTAGCGGAGCAAACTCATTCCTCCGAACACTCTCTTCAAAACGCTGCTGGTTCTGCTGCATTGCTGCCAAGGCATTGGCGATGTTTGACAATAGCAACGCCATACGGCAAGATTCAAATGTCCTAGATAGATATAATATTTTAGGATATATCCTCATACATCAAACATCAGAGTATCAGACGGAAGCGGCAAACAAGATCCGAGTATGGATAAGAAGCAAATCAGCATAAGATGCCCCATAAATAAGCACATCCCGCCCACAGATCTCACGGATCCCCGTTCAGGTGGTATGTCCTCATCAGAACGGCGTGGTGGAGCCATCCTGTGATTGATATAAAACACAAGTCAGTACTATAATGGAGAATAATAATAATCCAAAATAGTACCAAGATGGAATTAACCAAGATTAAAGGATACAATTTACTAAGATGATATTAAAATATCAACAAAGTTCAAAGCACCTAGAAGATATTAAGCATATCGCACACGACTGAAAAGGAGTGTCGTACACAAATATATCAAAAGAAAATTTTTCCACAAATTTCGGCATTAAAATACCAATAGATGCGCAAAATTACTTAACGAATCAAGATTAGTGACTCTACCAATTCAATATACAAAAGCGAATGATGAGAGTAGTGGTATGGTCGCGACTCCATCCCGCACTCAAATCATTACTCCGCACATGAATAAGTAGAACACATATCCTAACCCCTTCTTCTCACGTTGAACCTAAAGATTAGTAACTACGGAAACGAACACCCCAAACAAGATAACGTCGGATAACAAAGAGTAAGACAGATCGCGGCGGTATGCAACGAATCAGATAGATCGCGTCGGTTTGCAAAAGCCTGTCGGTATGGAATGTACCAACAGTTGATAACCAAAAGGCCGATTGAGATAACAACTTGGATGCAACAGATAGACAAGGAATTACACACACACACACACACACACACACACACACACAAAAACACACAACCTATGGTACTACGGAAACCCAGAACACGTGAATCCTAGTTTGAACTTTTAAGAAGAGGATCGAAAACGTTACAGTTCCATACCAGAAAAGGGTGGGTGGGTAAGAAGAAAAATGGAAGCAGTCCTACTCTCACGTTTTGTTTTTCCCTACTATACATAACTACCAAAAATATTTGCTAGACTGACAACGACCATTTGGCTGAGACCCTGAAGGGCGGGATGGCTCTGATACCAATTGTAACTACCTCGGTGAATTACGCTCCTAGTTGCAAGCCTGGATGAGCGGAAATGGTTGAAATAATACGGTGGGGCCCAAATGCCACTCACATGTAGACCTTTCGGCCGTCCCAACCATTTCCAATCATCGGGACAAGAACGGGCGGCGTAATCGGCAGGCGAAGGGATCAACTACATACACAAATGAGTATGTATGCAAGCCACCATACAACAGTACATCAGAGCCATTCCATCTAAAGAGAAAGGAAATATAGCAACGCCATACGACAAGATTCAAATGTCCTAGATAGATATAATATTTTAGGATATCTCCTCATACATCAAACATCATAGTATCAGACGAAAGCGGCAAACAAGATCCGAGTACGGATAAGAAGCAAATCGGCATAAGATGCCCCATAAATAAGCACATCCCGCCCACAGATCTCACGGATCCCCGTTCCTGGAATCTCTACTCCGAACGATCGTTGCCCACATCATCCGCCTCCTCCACCCAGTATCCATCTTGTGAGCGTACCTGTTCATCTGAATCAAATAATTTATCGTGTGAGACCCTAGGGGTACTCAGCAAGTCTTTATGCCTCTAAAAGGGACACAACCCGGGGTGACGCAATTGCAGCAAAAGATAAACCCTAACAGTTCTATAGATACTCGCTAACCATCCGCCTAACCAAAGATAGACGGATGTCCGTGAATTAATAACAACAGTTATAACAGTAATATCATCCGATCCATCCTCCTCCTCGCTTACCAACGAGGAAGCGGACGAACAACCCCCATCCGTTGGCAATTTTATTAACCATTCCATGAGTGTTGCACTATTTACTAGTCATTTACTTAGTCAAATTAAAAGCGGTACTTTAGTTATGCTTGTCTATGATCGAGAAACTGTGCTCCAAGTCGTCCATAACCGCGGACACGGCTTTCAGAAAGTTTTACCCTGCAGGGGTGCACAAATAGCAACACACACTCGATCAACCTCGGAAAAACCAAATCAAAACCCAACGAGGCCTTCACGACAAAGCAATCACAGGATTCAGAAATATTTCAGGGGGCCACCCCATTGAGTACACCCGCAACGAAGATAGCTGACTCCGAGACGGACTCAAGGTTTGCGCCAGTGGCTGTAAACGACTGGGAACCCAAAACTGGGCTTGTCGATACCGCGAAAACACTCCGCTTACCTAAACAGTACAGGTGCTCCTCGCACAATCGTAATAAAGCAGTAAAGCATGGCATAAGTACAGGATAGTAAATAAAACCTCAAACTAGTTTGTGGCCCCAAGAAATAAGACTGAATCAAGCTCTGGCTCAGGGGGGTCCCATAAGCCTCCTGGATGTGGATAGCGCGAATAATCAAGGAACAGGAATCAAGTACTCGGGGTCCTATGGGACACAAGTGAGCAGGAAAAACCAAATAGCAGATATTGCTCACCGGTGCCACTTTCATTTGTTATCCCATTACTACTCAGGTTAAGTTGTTTAGGTACCTCGTTATCCATCAGACACTCACATACCCTACACATGCTGTTCTACGACTCGCATGGCTCAAACAACTCCTGTAGTAATGGCTCATGGGACGGAGGAACAAGCTTGGTGGGGTTTAAAAGTAAAGGCTATGCAATACTTGGGATTCAATTTAATGCAATCGCGACTCAATGATGCAAGAACAAGATAGAGGCAATAGGTACTATATGTATGCAAGCATGTGGTAGTGCTTTCCTGGCATCTCAGTTGAAGCGAGAGAAGGATCTGGGTAGTGCTCCTGGGTCTCTTGATATATCCCCTGCTCAGCGTCTGTTCGAAGAAGAACCAAACAAACAAGGCCAACATAAATAAAGTGCACAAGCATATGAGTTAAAATGCGACAAGCAAACAATCATGCCATGATGAATGATGCACAATTTGCATGGCAATAAAGTAGCATGGTATGGGTGAGGTGTGGAATACAAGAACAAATCATTTTATTGAGTTTTGGCCACATTTTATCCTCATATTAGTTGCTGTTTACATTATATTTATATGATGCATGCTGCAAAACAGAACATGGAATGCATAAACAGAAAGGTCTCGTCGAGCTGGTCATTTTAGACATATCATTTGTTAAATTTGGAGTTATAAATCAAAAGTTATTAATTAATTAAGGTGAAGGGCATTTTCTTGTAATTTTAGTCAACTTGAAAATTTAAGTGTTCAAAATATATTTTGGATGGCATATTTGAAATCCTCACATTTTTCTGATTCAAAAACATATATTATTTGTATTATTTGGAATTATGAATTTAAATTTATTTTAAAGTCAAAATTATTAAATAGGGTCAAAGTCAAAGGTTGACTATTTAAATTAATTATGAAAATATTTGATTAAAGATTTGAATTAACATTCAAAAATAAAACAGTTTTCATATTAAGTTTGAATTCAAATTCCAACCCATTTGAAAGTTATGAATTCATTTAGGTTTAAACAGATTTGAAATTTGAATTGAATTGAATTAATTTGAAAAGATTTGAATTCAAAACAGATACAGACAAAATACTTTTTGCACTCAGGCAATCCTAGCCCTAGTCTCTTACAAGCGGGCCACATGCTGACTGGGCAAAGAACTGGTGGGGTTGAGGACCGCGGGTTTGTTTCCAGCAAAGCGAGGTACCTTTTATAAAAATGCCGGCTGGGAGGACTGCGGTTGAGGCTGGCAACAGGCAAGGGGCTAAGTGCAAAAGAGGACGGCCGGCGCTACCTGAATCCAAAACCTGTCTTTGAAACTCGACAGGCAGCAGGGCGACGGTGACGACTTCAGGTGAGGTTGGCGGCGGCCGTGGTTGACCAAAAAGGGCGTGGCTGGGGGCTACGGGAAGCTGGAGGTGCGGCCTACGCCCGAGGTTCCTCAGAGGAGTCTGGTGTTAACTAGGAGAGAGCGGACCTTGTGATGAAGTCGCGGGCAGAGAGGGGTGCAACAGCGGCTACTACGAGCGATGGAACGCGCACGCAGAAGAACCAAGACGACGGTGGCTAAAGCTAGGCGATAGGGGAAGATACAAGGAGGAGTAGGGGCGGGAAGGGGGTGCTCACCTAGACCAATTTCCAGAGGAATCGAGGATGGGGGTGGTCGGAGGTGATGACGGCGACGGCGGTGTTGTTCTGCGCTTGGTCAGGAAGAAGAGGAAGCAGAGGCGCCACGCCCAGCTCCTCCTAGAGCTCACGAGGTGGTCGACGAAGACCGCCTGCACGCCCTTCGGCTCCAGAAGGTGATCAAGGCGTCTGCGCGGTGACGCCTGCTTGTTGTTGCTCTCGGGCAGGGTGAAAAAAAAAATAGATGGGAGCAGAGGTAGGGGATGGCGGCGGAGAGGAGGGGAAGAGGGAGGCTAGGGTTCGAGGAGGCCTCCGCGGCTTGGGGGGATAAGAAGAGGAGGGAGCTGACGCGGCTGACGGCGGGAGACGGTCACCTGCCTCCTCTGTTGTCCGCTGCAGAGAGGAGGAAGGCGAAGGACAGCGACGGTGAACAGGACGGCGTGAAGGGGTACGGGCTAGGTGGCAAGCTGGGCTGGCCCAAAGAAAGGAGTAAGAGGAGAAGCTCCGGGTGGGCTGCTGCGGTGGCCAGGAAAAGCCCAGGTATGTTCTTTCTCTCTTTTTATTATTCCCTGGTTTGTTTTATTTAGTTGTTTGTTTGAACTTGGTTCAATTTCAAATATCCTTTCTTCTGAATTCTTTTCAGATATTTTAAATAGAAGATTTTAGCACTTAAATGGAGAAAAGGGGGAGTAGAAGAATAGAGAGAATATGTCCATGAACCAATTTGGACATGATGCAAGAATAAAGAGATTTTGGCAAACAAAATAGGGATGAGGTTAATCAAAACATTTATAATTTTAAAATAATGGTGCTCCCCATTAAACAAGAAGGGGCCCCTAATGAAAGGATCATGCAAAACATTAGACATGTGCATGGGAGCATGTAGAATACAATGGAGCAATCCATTTAGCATGTGGGTATGATTGACAAACACAAATCCAAATAAAAGAATCCACATGCTATAGGAATGGTGAACTACCCACAAGATCATGTAGGCAAAGTGTAGTGGAACAAAGGTGACAAGAATCCACACATTGTACATGGGCATGATTTAAATATAAACAAGACAATTAGAAGCCCACATGTACATGCATGGTGGAATCTGGAGAAACATTTATCACAAGGGGCCATAGTATGAACATTAGGTACAATGATTTAGAGAGACATGTCCTCAACTCCATTTGGGAATTAAACAATATATCAACAACCAAATACAATATCAAGAGGCAAATACAATTAATAATGCATATGAGATAAGAACCAACACAAAAAGGGTTTTATATGATGCTCAAATGCAAGGTGGCATGATGACATGAGCATGCAATAATGATGATGCAACAATTATGTCTAGGAAGTAGTCATTATATTACTAAACCAAGTAGCATTACAGTTGTTAGACAAATGGGATGCTACACAGGGCATATTCCCTTCACGGTTATAGATGTGTTGTTGCTACTAGGGAGAAAACAACGGTCTCTTGTTCATGGAACATGTGGACTATTTACCTTACACGCTTTGCTTAAAGCAGTTGTCTGTTGCTTGCAACTTAATACTGGAGGAGGTTCGGATGATAACCTGAAGGTGGACTTCTAGTCATAGATGCAGTTCGATGGCGGTCTATGTATCTTGTTGTATTGCCCAATCGAATCTCATAGGATCTTTCTGACTAGTAATTGCATTGTTATGCCTTGCTTAGTTTATGTCAATTGCCCTGCTGTAATTTGTTTACCCTTCATGCCATGTTGTTTATCTAAGGAGAGCACCTCTAGTGAACTATGGACCGCGGTCCAATCTTTACCATTTATACATCCTCCATTGTTACTTGTTTACTTGTTGCAAACCATTACCTTCTACACCATACGTTTAATCCTTTGTTACAGCAAACCGTTGAGCTTGACAACCTCATTGATTCGTTGGGGCAAAGTCTTGAGTTTGTGTTGTGCAGGTCTCCACGTTGCCAGCAACACCTGTGTGACGTTTCCTTCCTCCTAGTGGTTCGATAACCTCGGTTTCTTACTGAGGGTAACTTGCTGCTGCGCTGCTTCATACCTTGCTCTTGGGGTTTCCAACGAAGCGTCCCATGACAAGTGGTGGGCGCCATCAGTGGGCTATGATTTTCTCTGCTTAACTTGTCGCCCAACCCATAAGGACCATGTGGACTTGACGTCATCGCCACCTTCCTCTATTTTCTCATTCTTGTGACCAACCACGAGACGAAAGATGACGCATATCGCAGGTTCGAATATCGGATGCCCTATTTTGTGAAATTTCCCCTTTTTCTCTCCTTGCTCCAATCCCTAGCTATGCTTATCCCGCTACCATCAATCCGGTATGCACCGTTATGTACCTCTCTAAGCCTTCCCTTAGCCCAATGTTCTCCACCGCAGATGGCCTACCGCTCGCGTGCCCTCCCTCATGGTCATTTCCCCCTACCCTGTCAAGTGCGTGAGCCCCTGTCATTGCCTTTTTTTCTACAATGGTCGATATGAAGTGGGTCTTGCACAAACATAGATCCCAAGATCATGGTCTAGGTAGAAGCGAGGATAAAGGACATGGGCAAAAAAACTATGCAACTCTGGACCCCGATGGATGTGTCATTTACTAAAGAGTAAGAACTGAAACAAGTTCTTAGATATGTTCAGTTAGTGATTGGAATCCCATATAAATCAGGGGATATGTGTTGATAACCATATGGTGGTGGCTAGTCGTCATTCTCCTCTAGCTAGGGTTCCAGCGAGGTGAGATAAGCGAGAACTCGAGAGCTCAATATAGAGTGAGTTGAGGACCAGAGGTACGAATGAAAACGGAGGGATGCAGTTCTATTTATAGTGCTATAAAGGCAGTTCACTCGCATCGTCGGGATACGACTATGTCGGTATCACAACAACCACTGGCTGGGGACGGGGATGGTGACACTGGCCACATGGCCATTTTTCTTTAGACCTCTCAACGGCTTTGGATCTAAGTGTGAACGCGGTGTAAGTTTTCTTGGGCGGTAGTCCGTTTGGTTGTATGGGTATTTTTTCTTCCCTTCTCTTTTTTCCTTTTCCATTTCTATTTTCTATTTCTTATTTGAACTATGTTTATAATTTTTAGTTGAATTAGGTTTTGTTCTAGATATTTTATTACTAGATTTCTTTTAAGAACATACTAGGTCATTTGAGAGTTGGTGGTTTATTTTTTATTAAGAATTTGTTTTATGAATTCATGGTTACTTTCATTTGTGAAGGAAATATGACTTAATCCTTTTAATGAAATTTATTCAAAATGAATCTTTTGAACTTCAAGCATTTCAATGGTTTTAATGATTTGATTCCCATGTTTTGCAAAGGACATGAATTCCTTCACTTGAAATAAAATCTTTTAGAAGTAATTTACTTAGTATGGAAGAATTTAATAGAAGATTTTTTTGTATTAAACTTCCAAATGGAATCTTTGTTCAAAATGAATATGTTTAACAACAAAGATTTCCATGGTCTCTCATATTTTCTATTCTTCTATTGGTGCACTTTAGGAAAAATAAATATCTATATGCATGTCCCACATGAAATATAGGGTTGTCAACTAGGGTTTCCAAGTTAAGAGTAATGTCAAATAGTTGTCCTTATGTTCGGAAGTACTATATTTTATATTAAGTAAATCAAAATCCAGGTAAGACATTTAAAGAACTTCATATCTGGTTTATTTGCTAATTGTAAACAAGAATGATATAGATAGATGTTCTTATGATTAAAATGGTTTTTTTCCTTTTAGTCACATTAACAATTGGATAAGGTTTAGGTTTGTTTGACATAGATACTTGTGATCATATTCTTGTCAACATAACACTAGGGTTTAGTGTTAGAAGAATATAGTTACTTCACAAGGGTTTGAGGCATGGATTATCTCAACACATGAATTCTAGGTCTTCAATGTTGGAATTATGCCCTAGAGGCAATGATAAAGATGTTATTGTTATAATTCTTGTTCATGATAAAGTTTATATTCTATGCTAGAATTGTATTAAGCAGAAACTTTGATACTTGTGTGGTTTATGAACAACACCGTGTCCCTAGTACGCCTCTATGGACTAGCTCATTGATTAATGATGGTTAAGGTTTCCTAACCATAGACATGAGTTGTCAATTAATAATGAGATCATGTCATTGGGAGAATGATATGATGGACATACCCAAATCAAGCAGAGCAATTAGATCGTGTCATCGTGTTCATCTTTGCGAAGCTTTTTACTATGTCAAATATTGTATTCCTTAGACCATGAGATAATGCAAATCCCTGGTATCGGAAGAAAGCTTTGATGTCATCAAACGTCATCCTATGAGAGGGTGATCATAAAGGTGTCTCTCAGGTGATCGGAAAGTACTTGTTGGGTTGTATGTATCGAGATGGAATTTGTCCCTCCCGAGTCGGAGAGATATACTTCGGGCCCACTCGGTAATCGATATCAACACCGCTGCAAGCACGTGGTTAAGGATTTAATCACAAAGTGATATCGGATTACAGAACGAGTAAAGTACTTGCTGTGAACGAGATTGAACTAGGTATGCCGATACCAACGATCGAATCTCAGGCAAGTAAAATATCGCGTGACAAAGGGAATATATATATGGGATTAATTGAATCCTGGCATCGTGGTTCATCCGATATGATCATCGATGAATATGTGGGAGTCAATATGGGTTTCTAGATCCCGCTGTTGATTATTGATAGAAGATCATGTCTGCATATTCTCGAACCCGTAGGGTCACACACTTAACATGCCTCGACGCTAGGATAGAATGGATAATTGGTTTATGAGTTTTTGTTCGGAGTCTCGGATGAGATCCAGGACATCACGAGAGGTTCCGGAATGGTCTGGAGAATAAGATTCATATAAAGGAAAGCAGTTTTTGGATTTCGGAATAGTTTCGGAGTTTATAGATATTGTACCGAAAGGTTCTAGAAGCTTCCGGAGTGGGACCAACGTGGCCCCACTTGTCGGAGGCCTGCGTGGGACTAAGGGGAGTGCCCTGGCTGCATTGGGCCAGGGGCAAAAGGCCCCATAGGCCCAGCCGGCCAAAACCCTAGGGGAAACCCTAGGAACCCTTCTAGAAGAAGGGGGGAAACTTGCCCCCCACTCCAACCCTTGGGGGCGCCGCCCTAGGGCTTGGAGGAGGGGCCAAGGGGGCCGTCCAGCCCCCTATATAAGGTGGGAAGGGGCGCACCCCTCCCCCCCCACTCCTTCAACCCTAGCCACCGACCTGCTGCCCTCCACCTCTCTCTCTCTCTCTCCCGACTGCGCGTAGGCGATGACCTGCCGCAGAAACTTTCCACCATTGCACCACGCCGTCGTGTTGTAGATCTAATCTATATCTTCTCCCCACTTGCTGGACCAAGGAAGGAGGAGACGTCGAGGCACCGTACGTGTGCATCTCTCGGAGGCGTCGCCACTTGCGGCGTTGGATCGGATCGGATCGCGAGGAGGAGAAGGCTAGTTCGACTACATCACCCACGTTCTGTTGAACGTTTCCGCTGTGCGATTTCTTCAAGGGTATGAAGATCTCATCTACCTCTCTCGTTGATTGCATATCCTAGATTAGATCTTGGCTTTCTAGTTTGCATCCGTAGAATTTTTTTGATTTACTATGCTGCGAAACCCTTAAGTGGTATCAGAGCTAGATCTATGTGTAGATGTGTTTCACGAGTAGAACGCAATATGCTTGTTGCGGGCGTTGATGTTTTCTGTTGCAAGCCTCTTGTTGTGTACTTCTTATGACGCGGGATAGTGAGATCGAAGCGGTCCAGGCCAACTTTACGCGACCTCGTTCGCGAGACCGGCTTCGCACTTGACGTGTGGCTTGTTTCACACATGCGGCTGGTGGATGCCAGTTTCTCTCACTGTAGTTGTCATGGTATTTACACCGGATGTTGGCAACCATAATATCACCGTTGTGGCTTTCCGTAGGTAAGAATCGTTCTTAGCTTGTTACTCCCATAAGCCACGTAAAACATGCAACAACAAAGTAGAGGCGTCTAACTTGTTTTTGCAGGGAGTGTTTCTATGATATGGTATGGCCCAAGATGTGATGTGTATGTTGTATGCAATTATCATGTTTTGTAATGTTTCACGACTTGCATGTCGATGAGTACACAACTGGCAGGAGCCATATGGTTGTCTTTATAATTGTGTATGACCTGTGTGTCAACTTCTTATACGCCATGTAATAGCTTTACTTTATCGCTAAGTAGTTAGCAATAGTTGTAGTTGCTATAAGTGGTGGAGGCAATCATGGTGGAGTGATGGAGATCATGCTGGCTTGCACAAGATGGAGATCATTGCGCGGAGATTGGCTATACCATGTCACATAAAATTATATGCATGTGATGTTTATCCTTTTATGTATCTTATTATGCTTAGATCGCGACAGTAGCATTATAAGATGATTCCTCACTTAAAGATCAAGATAAAACTGTGTTCTCCCCATGTATGCACCGTTGCGAAAGTTCGTTGTGTTCAAGCACAACGTCATGATCGGGTGCTATAAACTCTACGTTCATATACAACGGGTGCAAGCCAGTTTTGCACACGCGGAAATACTTGGGGTTGACTTGACGAGCCTAGCATGTACATACATGGCCTCGGAACACACGAACCGAAAGGTTAAGCATGAGTCATATGAATGATATGATCGACACTTTGTTGTCCACCATTGAAACCACATCTCTTCTCGTGAAGATCGGATTAGGTGTGGTGAATTTGGATCGTGTTCACTAAACAACTTGAGGGATGTTGAATTTAGTGGGAGTTCATCTAGTAATTTGATTAAGTTGAACTAGTTATCATGAACATAGTCTAAATTATACTTGCAAATTTTGTAGATCAAATGGCTAAGTCCAACTTCAAATTCAACGTTTTTGCTGAGAAAGAAAAGCTTAAGAACAATGGGTCTAACTTCACCAACTAGTTCCGCAATCTGAGAATCATCTCTCTGGCGGACAAAAGGACTATGTCCTTGAGAAAGCACTAGGTGACGCCCCTGCTGTAGATGCGCCGGCTGATGAGAAAGCCTGAGATCTAGATACGTAGGCATTCCCTTAATTTAATCCAAGTATAAATCATGACAAAACAATTTCCAAGACTAACTAGCATACCTTTTAGTGTATATGTTTAAACAATTTCCTCCGTTTGAAAACATAAGATCTAGATACCTTTTAGTGTATATGTTTAAATGAATCTACGCGATAAAAGATGTATAGATACATTTATTATATTAACCTAAAACATCTTATATTTCTAAACGGAGGAAGTATATCAAAGCCAGCTGGAAGCTGAGCCATGCCAGCCACGTGTTAATTAGTGTATAAACCAGCATTGAACACGTCAAATTGCAAACCACATCAGCCTGCAAAAATTACATTTCTTCCGGAAATCTGCATAAAGTAACAGCAAGAAGCAATCCCCTGCCCTGAGTCGTCATCATCAATGCTTAAGACCGTCCGGAATAATGTGGACGGGATATCTGCCGATGGACGTAGCCCACGGCCCATCGTCGTCGTTGGGTGCGGGCTTGATGCACTCCCACGCTGCGCTGTTGCACTTGAATCCAGAGCCGAAACCGATCATCCAGACGCGGTCGCCCTTGCGCATGCGGCCCTTGGCCTCGATGTAGGCCAGCTCATACCACAGCGAGCTACTGGAGGTGTTGCCGAACCGGTGCAGCGTCATCCTCGACGGCTCCACCTGCTCGTCGGAAAGCCTGAAGCTCTTCTGCAGCTCGTCGATGACCGCGCGGCCGCCTGCATGGATGCAGAAGTGCTCGAACGCCCTGCGGAAATCCGGGATGTACGGCTTCACCTTCACCCGCCTGCTGCTTATCACCTTCCGTGTAACCATGGAGAAGGCGAACCTGAGCTGCTCCCTGATCGGCAGCACGAGCGGTCCCATTACCGTGATGTTGGCCCTGAGCGATTCGCCGGCGATGTTTAACAGGTCTTTGTTGAGGTTGATCCCCCGATGGCCCTCGCCGTCCTCCTCTTGGAACACGCACCGGTAAGCGCTGTCCTGCGCGCCGGTGAGCGTGCGCACCACGTGCTTCAGGCGGAACCGGGCCTTGGCCGAGGACGTGGACAGCAGCGCCGCCGCGCCTCCTACGCGGAAGAGGCAGTTGGGCAGAAGCATGGCGCGCTCGTTGCCGATGTACAAGTTGGGGGTGATGGTCTCCGTGGACACCACCAGGGCGTGCGCCCCACGGGGAGCCACCTGCAGGAGGCTCCTCGCGAGCCCCACGGCGACGAGCCCGGCGCTGCACCCCATGCCGGACAGGTTCACGCTGCGGGTGTCTCCGCGAAGCTTGTACTTGTTTATGATCATGTCCACCAAGGACGGCACGGGGCAGAAGAGGCTGCAGTTGACAATGAGTATGTCGACGGCGTCGGGGGTGATACCGGTCTTGGCCAGCAGGTCGTCGATGGCCGAGAACGCCACGAGCTCGAACTCGGCACGGGCGGCCTCCAGGGTGCAGTACTTCTCCGACGGGATGTAGTGCTGCGCCGGGGGCAGACATGTCTCCTCCCCGAGCCCCGACCGCTCAAGGAGGCGCGTCATGAACCGGACGCTTCGCTCGTTCAGGTGGGGAAGCTGCCTGCTGTGCTCGAGGAAGCTGGCGAACGGGATGCGGCAGTTTTGCGTGGTGCGGAAGCCGGCGTAGTCGACGAGGTACACCGTACGCGCACGGAGCATGATGAGGTAGACGATGCCCGCTGCTGCCGGGAGGAAGCAGGCCAGGAACAAGCAGTGTACGGTTCGCAGGTCATGGAGGAGCCGGCTGCCATACTCCTCCTCCAGCCCGAACCATGCCACCGCGACCATGGCGGCAGCGGCGAGCGCCACGGTGAACACGATGCTGGTAGTGGAATTGTCCACGACGCGCTGGTACTGGGTCGGCGGGTTCATGCTCCTTGATCCTTGTCAAGGTGTGTTTGTTAGCGGTAATTAGAGTGACAGCGAGGGCCCTGAGGGGGTGGAGACATATAAAGAGGGCGCTGGCAACCTTATATTTTTGTCAGCGTCCCTGGGCCACAAGGCATGAAGGCAGCCAAGAGGAGAGTGGGCCGGTGACTAGGAAGGGAGACAAGGCCGCAACGGAAGAGGAAGCCTCCGGCTTGGGTCACAAGTGATGAATGGGCCAAGTGAGCCCATGATTGTAACGCTACGACAGACAGTGCCATTTAAGCGAGGACGGGTCGAACCTGAGAACTTGGCTTCTAACTGAATGATGAACAACAGTGCCGTGTAGAACTGGCTCGGGGGTGGTTGGGAGGAATCCGGACAGAAAATCGAATTACCTGCTCTCGATCTTGTGTGTTCCTGGTGATCTTAGTAGAAATCGTAGCCGGCACCTTACACTTGGTATCAGATTCAGCCCCGATCCACCACACCACCACTCCGGAGATTCCCAACCATCGATATTCCACTCGTTTTTTGTCTCGTCGGCGTTCGGATCTGATGGAGGGGCTTTCCCCGGAATCGAAGGCGCTCCACGAGCTCCTCATGGTGGACTCCAACGCAGAGTACAACAACTATCATGCATTAGAGAAATGGCAATGAGAAGGCACTTCAAAGTATTGATGAACTACATTCGGAAGTAAAATGTATAGGGAAAGTGAGCATAAAAAGTGTTCAGTAACCTTCGTCTCGGTACTGCCGAGTTTCAAACATCATTCTAGTGAGGGGCCATGTGGTTTACGCATCTATCTGTCGTGGTGGTAGACCAGGGAGTCATAGAAGTAGATACTATGTTGTGTAGTGGGGGAAAGTAGATTCAACGATGTAGCAACGATAGCATTGATGATGGCGTTGTTGAGCAGACTCCGGCGGAGTGGACATCGCCTAAGGAGGGGTCGAGGATGAGGCTTGAGTAAAATATGGAGAGTGTAGTGAGCGAGCAAGCGAGATGCCCCTATGGATAGGTTTGCAGGTAGCAAACATATATAGAGCGATGCGGGACCTTGTCTATCTCGGGAAAGGTAGAAGAGAGGATCCCGCAAATATTCTGCTAAAAATTTGAACTAGAATATTCTATCAATATAACATCGAAATTTAGTGCTGATTTGTGCTTGGCTCACCTCCGGACCCAGCTCGCTATGGACGTGCCTCCTCTGTAATGTACTCTAAGTACTATAGGAAGGATAAAAACAAGATGTATCTAAGGCGATGGGACATATCAATATGCTCTGGCATCCACTAGAGCATGGCCTTGCATTCGAGCACTTGGCCCGCTTCCACTCTGGCCTAAACAACTACTGAAACTTCTATGTACACAACATTCCATGTTCTGTGTGTGCACGATGGCTAATCCATGTCCATCTTTATTTTTTCCATGCAGATGGATCTTTCGTTTGTGCAAATCGTATAAATTTCTTCGTGTGTATAGTAGCTATCAAAAGTACTACTCCATCTACTTGTGGGCATGTTTGATTAAAAGGAATTTTAAAGGAATTTTATAGATTCCAATCCATAGGAATTTTTTTCTATAGAGTTTGTTTATTTCGAAGATATGAATTCTAGAAAATTCCTTTGCATTGCTTTCCTATGGGATTTCTAACAAGAGGTGATACATCTTGGAAAAATTCATATGTGTCTATGACAACTATGATATGTAGCTAAACCCTATTGAAATTTCATGCGGTGCAATTTGTCAAGCTTCATGTATTAGCCTATGCAACCAAAAGACCGAACTGATAAAAAGGAGTAGGCAATCCACTTATAATCTTCAATATAATCAAACAACTTGTTTTACCGATATCTACTTTTTTCATTCCTGTAGATTTCCAAGTGTCATGCCATCATATTCCGACATTTTGCATATGCTCTGCCATCATATTCCGACATTTTCCATATGCTCATGGTCTACAAATAATTTGAATAAAAAAATCCCATAGTTCAAATTTGACTTGATTTCTTGTGCCAAATAAGTTAGAAATCTTGACAAGTCATAAAACTTGGGAATCCTCTGTCTGATATGGTGTCGTTTTGAACCATATTCTTCCTACATATTTCAGAAATAACACTTTTGGAATTGAAGATAGGAAAATGATATTTGTTTTGCTCAAAAAATCACGATGCTCTCCTTCTAAACATAACCCGCCATGAATTTTTTTGCACGTCTACCTAATATGGGCAAATTGTCATAATAAATTATGACGAATATGGTCATTACATCAGGAGTTTTTTATTTCTCCTAGATTTTTAACTAATTCCACCACTTGAACGATTTTATGTATGGAGTATATTAACTAAAGGTATGTCAAATTTCAGTTGCAACTCCGTGATAACTTGCTTATAAAATGTCCAGGGAATCAATTTAAGGTATCAAAATATGGTAACTATATCTAATACTATCGAGAGTCTTCAAAGATTCAACTTCTTACTTGAATTTTCATTTCGACCCTATTTCAGAAAAATGAAAGAAAAAAAAGAAAAAAATTAAAAAACCATCACATGGTGCCCCTCTTACATCTACTGGTTTCAATGAAAAATGTATGTTAGTATGGCCTAACATGCATGATATTCTTGTGTTTCAAACCAACCAACCAAAACCATGGCCACAACTACGTACATCATAGATTGTGTGATAGTGTTCCCATATCGTTAGGTGGGTACATCGTGGTATGCTAAACCGTTTCCAATATTTCTGAACCAAATTTTTTTTAAAAAAATTCAAACGACATAAGTAAGAAACAAAAAACTGATATTTGCTATTGTATTAGGAAAAAAAAAGTGACGTGGGTTGATGGTGCTGCTGGTAGTACGTGTAGCCCCAACTTATATATAAATGGAAAACACATGCGACAGCATAGAAAAACACACAGTTAGAAAACTAAAACCGTGTCGGGTATGTCAACCAAAGCCGATGATTGGGTACCCCAACTGTGTGAGGAAACAATTAACTGGCACTTCGTCTACCTCATGTAGGAGTAGCGAATGTTCCATAAACCGTATGGGATATGTGATCTATACTAGGGATAGTGCTTTGCATACTATCTAACTGAACAGCTATGTTCCAGTCAATGGATCCCTCTAGATATCAAGGCAATCGTGAGGCTAGGGAAATATATACAAGGCGGAGTGCGGGACACGATCAACAAGAACCATCATAATATTTGGTCACCCACACGCTATATATATATATATTGACTAGAGCAGTTGTTGTGAGCGAACGGCCGCCATGGGTGCAGCTGCATGCAGGCATTAGAAATAGTGATATGATTACCCGAAAAATAAAAATAAAATAGCGATATGATCAACACACGAGATCACGAACACAAAAAGAAATTATAAACGCATGGTTTAATTTTTTCAAGCACTCAAATACAACAAAATAATGGTGGTACCCTATGCGTGGGCCTTCAGTATATTCATATTTAATACTTTAATTTTAATAGTGGTCATGCTCCTGTCCATCGTGGCCAACCACAACAACAACAAAAATTGTCCAGATCAAATGGACGTGCACATTATATACAGCCACAAACTTACATTTATCTGTATTTAAAAAACTAGTGTTTTAGGTAATCCCTTCGTATCGATTTATTAGGCTAACACGTAGTTTTAAAAAGTTTAACCATAATTTTGATTAAAAAGTATGAACTATTTTAGTAAAAACTATATCATTTGAAAATGTCAATAATCCACATCGCAACCAGGAAAATTCAGATCGCACACCAGAAGCAAAGATCAAGGGATTGCCAACTTGAATGAATGTTGTGGTGTTTTCTATCCTAGAGGATTAACCATGCCTTTATGCAAAGACAATGCCAAAGAACACAAGCGCTTGTTTAAAGCAGTGGCGGCGACCCGCCAAGTTCATAACAAATGTAGATAAATGCACCAACAAAATAGGATCAGTCACATGAACCATTTCATATGACCAAGGTAACTCACCTGTCGATGTTAGGGTTCATCTTCAATTTAGACTAGCATCTTCATCTATGTCCGCTCGCCCTCTCATAGCTTTATGCAAATTCTCCTAATCTAGTAAGTTCTTTAACTCCACATTAGTTACTAATGCTTTGTATGACAACTCGTTGATCGTTTGTCTTAGCTCTTCTCGGACAGCCCATTCTACAACGATTTCTTCCTGATCACACAAAGACTTCGACTTGGACTTGGACTATGACAACCCAGCTTTACGCAGAAACGTGCTTTTCTGAATACCTTCCCTTCAGGCAATGCACGGTGGGCCTTGAGCCCCAGCATCCACCCTTCAAGTACATCCCATCTACTAATCCCGTGAGTGTTTGGATTGTGGATTGTACTATAAGTAGGATGTGAACTGTGGATGCAAGGTCTCAAGGCACTACGTGCACAGAACGGGGTTCCATCTAAAGCAAATGGGGCGTTTGTAATTTTCATGCAAAGCACATCACATTGGAAACGTTCTTTTGAAATATATCAAATTGAGGAGGTTTTTTGGTATTCCGTTGAGTAAATGAGTTTCTGGACATTCACACTAGTCCATTTTGAACAACAAATGTGTGATAGACTGTTCACGAAATCGGAATAAACATTTTGGTGTACCATTGTAGGGATCTACAGAATGATAAATAATTCAAGACATTTGCATGGAATGGAATGGAGAAAATTTTGTTGGAATTATGCCCTAGAGGCAATAATAAAGATGTTATTATTATAATTCTTATTCATGATAATGTTTATATTCCATGCTAGAATTGTATTAAGCGGAAAATTTAATACTTATGTGGCTTGTGAACAACACCGTGTCCCTAGTACGCCTCTATGGACTAGCTCATTGATCAATGATGGTTAAGGTTTCCTAACCATAGACATGAGTTGTCAATTGATAATGAGATCATATCATTGGGAGAATGATATGATGGACAGACCCAAACTAAGCGAAGCAATTAGATCGTGTCATCGTGTTCGTCTTTGCGAAGCTTTTCTTATGTCAAATATTGTATTCCTTAGACCATGAGATAATACAACTCCCTGGTATCGGAAGAAAGCTTTGAGGTCATCAAACGTCATCCTATGAGAGGGTGATCATAAAGGTGTCTCTCAGGTGATCGAAAAGTATCTGTTGGGTTGTATGTATCGAGATGGGATTTGTCCCTCCCAAGTCGGAGAGATATACTTCAGGCCCACTCGGTAATCGATATCAACACCGCTTGCAAGCATGTGGTTAAGGAGTTAATCACAAAGTGATATCGGATTACGGAACGAGTAAAGTACTTGCTGTGAACGAGATTGAACTAGGTATCAAGGCAATCGTGAGGCTAGGGAAATATATACAAGGCGGAGTGCGGGCCACGATCAACAAGAACCACAATGATAGGAAATACCGGAATATTTGGTCACCCACACGCTATATATATATTGACTAGAGCAGTTGTTGTGAGCGAACGGCCGCCATGGGTGCAGCTGCATGCAGGCAATAGAAATAGTGATATGATTACCCGCAAAAATAAAATAAAATAGCGATATGATCAACACACGAGATCACGAACACAAAAAGAAATTATAAACGCATGGTTTAATTTTTTCAAGCACTCAAATACAACAAAATAATGGTGGTACCCTATGCGTGGGCCTTCAGTATATTCATATTTAATACTTTTAATAGTGGTCATGATCCTGTCCATCGTGGCCAACCACAACAATTAGCCGCAGTGTCGAGATAAAATGGACATGCACATTATATACAACCACAAACTTACATTTATTTGTATTTAAAAGCCTCGTATTTTAGGTAATCCCTCCATACCGGTTTATTAGGCTAACATGTAGTTTAAGAAAAAGTTTAACCATAATTTTGACCACTTGATAGGGAAAATGTGTCTGGTCTTTCGATGAGATGGTGATAGTCGATTTAAGTGGAGTTCGGTCTTGACGATTCGACTACACGTGCAAACACGAGCGCCAATGCAATCGCTAGACCAATCTCCTAGAGGTTACCGATCTTGCAGAAGCACGATCAGTCTGATCAGCGAGGGTCTTAATTCCTACCTGAAATCGGAACAAATAAAAACTAATATTGCAATCAAGATATTGCTGATATGGATGAAAGCTTTATTGAAAATGTGGGATATTGTGTAGGTGCGAAGTACAAGAGGCCCCTGCAATGCTCGAGCCTTGGCGAAGTTGCTATGATGGCTAACTTTATGTCTAAACAAAATTTGAGTCTACAGTGATGGCTATGGGGGATATTTAAGGAGAAAAATATGGGATTTCGGCCAGCCATAGAGGTGGTGGCCTAAACCAACCCTAGAAGCCATTTTCTCCTTAACAAAATATGAACTATTTTAAAAAATTGCTATTGAAGATGTCAATAATGTACATCGCAACCAGGAATGACCACCTGAGTTCATAAGAAGTGCAGATAATTGCACCAACAAAATAGGATGAATCACATGAACCATTTCACATGACCAAGGTAACTCACTCGTCGATATCAGGGTTTATCTTCAATTTAGACTAGCAAGTTTTATACAAATTAGCCTAATGTCGTAAAGTTATTTACCTCCACATCAGTTACTAATTCTTTCTGTGTCAACTAGTTCCATTGTTTTTCTTAGCTCTTCTTGGATAGCCCATTCTGCAATGATTTCTTCCTGATCAGACAAAAAAGTTGATTTAGACTTGGACTACGACAACTACGCAGGAACATGCTTTTCTGAATACCTTCCCTGCAGGCAATGCACGGTGGGTCTTGAGCCCCAGCATCCACTGTTCAAGTACATCCCATCTACTAATTTTGTGAGTGTTTGGATCCTGGATTTCTGTTGGCAGTAGGATGTGAACGGTGGATGCAAGCGCTCAAGGCACACTGTGCATAGAACGGGGTTCCATCTGAAGCAAATGGTATGTTTATAATTTTCACACAAAGCACATCACATTAGAGACGTTCTTTCGAAATATCTCGAATTGAGGAAGTTTCTTTTAGATATCCTTTTGATTGAATGAGTCACAGAAACTACTCCATTTTGAACGACAAAGGTGTGATAGAATGTTCACAAAATCGGAAAAAACCATTTTGGTGTACCATTGTAGGGATCCACAAAATGATAAAAAAAATCACGACATTTGTATGGAATGGCATGGCGACAATTTACAACCTCTTTTCTAATAAAACAAAAAAATATGTGATAGAAAGTTCAAAAACTGCCTGCCTTTCGCATGTGGTCCTCTTATATGTGCTACTTGCCATAAAAGGGGGTAAAGTTGAATTTTTACAACTTCTAAAAAACATGTGTGAACTTTTGATGGATTAAAGTCAAGATGTCACAACACAAAAAATCCATTGTCCATATGTAGTGAATAGTTATAGTAAAGTTCGATACAACATGCCAAATAGTTACCGTAAAGTAAACCAAATACTTAAGAAAATAAAACATCAGGCTGTTAACACAATGAAAGTCATCATCGTTATTTGAAATAACAATCTATTACATGATAGATTTTGGATCACCCTTTAAAATTCATCTACCTGCAAAGATGATTGGACAATTTGCATCCTCATTGACATCTGCATCAGTCGAATTGGGATGAGGATTTTCATACACCAGCTTCTAAAGATCAGCGGCATCATCTAGGCCATCTTCAATCGCAGAAATCCATCCTCAGTTCAATTCTCTAATCTGCCGAGTGACCGGGTCCAAATCCTTTTGGGGTACGCTTGGTGTCCATGATTTTGAGCACCCCATGTTCCTACTCTTTCGTCAAGGTTTAAAAGATAGTATTTTAGCCTGCCATGTTGACTTAAAACACCCCTCCGCCGAGATCATAAATTTCAATCCAGAAACAAAATTATTGCTTAGCTTCCAAAAAAATATTTATACTGTATCACGCGTTCGTGTAGTCTCCAACATGTCAAACTTCTAGGCACTTAACACACGTATCATGGGTCAGCTTGTGTGCACAATTTATTAGTAGAAGTATGGGTGCACCAGTTAATTAATTGGCGTTCAGCATTACCATGATTCGCACTTGCGTGCACGATCGTTATTAGGGCCGGGGTAGCACATGACACCGGCACACGGAACCAAGATGGGGCGCAAATTAATCAATTCAAATCAATTAACACTCCACGTAGCTAGCATGCATTATTACTTTAAAATCGAAGATATGGAATCTCTCAAGATATGAATGAAATCTGCCACAAGAGAAACATATATACTTCATCCGTTTTAAAATATAAGATGTTTTAACGTTGTGAAGCTAATGTATCTAGACTTATTTTAGTATATAGATTCACTCAGTTGTGGAGTGAATCTAGACATTAAAACAAGTCTAGATACATTCTCTTTACAAACCTAAAACATCTTATATTTTAAAACGGAGGGAGTATATATATAGGCGGAATACTTACTAGCTGCTAGGTTGACAGGCTGAAATATTATGCTCCCATAGATGCATCCAGCCACACTGTCGCTTAAAGAAAGCAGGTCATTTTAAAACATCAATACATCATGCAGCAACTGTATGCAGGTTACGCGTAAACAAATGGTTACATGATCCTTTACGAGATCACGATAGCAAAAGAAATTACATAGGCAGTATCATGTGGACGCGTAGTTCACTTCTGAGTTCTGAACACACTTAATTATAGTCGAGGATGCGCATCTGCGTATAATATTGACTGGGATACTCTTGCAAGCTTTATATTAGATATATATCGAAATGCTGCCAAACTGAGTTTCTATGATTTTTTGCACGAAATATCATTTTCCATATTGTAAGCGCCAAAAATCGTTTACTCAAATGCCAATAATATGGTGCAAGACTACACCATATTGAGAGTAGATAGTTTCCAACTTTTTATGAATTTTCATGCATTCTAACTACTTTTATCTATTAAACTGCTTTAAAACCGCTTTACGATTTAAAACCGTGAACCCAAAATTTTCAAAAAATTTATTGAGCGCAGGTGCTTTCTGGAAATAAAGACGGCGAGAACGACCGGGCCTTGTACTTAGCTCAACATCCCAGCAGTCTCTCTAATTTCTCAATCGCGTCAAATTTCTTTAGCCTATTTTACGATTTTAGATGTTAAGTGCTTTGAGAAGCCCGTCTTCTCCTCATGGGTTGTTTGATTTAGCATCAAATTTCGGTCTTGCTTGGTTCGAGACTTATAGATCCAGGTCGACATCCTCCTCCTCTACTTGCTTCCGCCATGAACGCCAATGAACTTGAAGCCAACGAGCACAGAGCACAGTGGCGACCTGCCCTCCATGCCTATCCGGAGACGGAGCTCTCTGTCATCGGCCTCACTGCCGCCATCCCTTATGCTGGTTTGATGACCCACAAATCCCGCATATGGTGTTTGAAATTTTCCAGTGGATTTAGAGTAAGTTTGAGAGGGGGAGGATGGAGCCAGGGTTTTGCGCAAACATGGAACAAGTCAAGCGGGCGTGTTTTGGAAAAATTCCATCGTATGGGTTGTGTCTCATCTTATCGGTACATTTGTGATCCAGTGACATATATTTGGGTTTTCAGGTTTCCTCATGTTTCTTTTTCTTCCTCTTACGAGGACTACCACTATCTTCACCTTGTTGGGAATCCCGCTCTATTCTTTTAGGGTGTCCTTCAGGATATAAAGGATCTTGAGTAGCTATACCACTCCTAGTTATAATTCCATAAACATGTTTATCTCCTGAAGCATTAACTAGAATATCCTTTTGTACCTTAGCAAGTTGATCAAGTTGGATTTGAACCATTTGAAAGTGTTTACAAAGCATTTTAATATCATTAGAAGTTATTTCCACAATATCTTTCAACTCATGGATAGCTCTAGAGTTTTCCAATAAATGATTCTGAACTTGTTTATTAAAGTGACCTTGTTTAACAATAAAATGTTAAGTTCCTCTAAACATTGATCAGGAGTCTTACCATAAGGAATATCACCTTCATCAAAGTGTTGGAGAGAGTGTACCTCAATAGTAGATGAGTGGGGAATTGGCTTACATAATTCTTCTATAGGAGGTAGATTCTTCACATCTTTAGCTCTAATACCTTTCTCATTTAGACACTTCTTAGCTTCTTTCATCACTTCATCATTTAATGCAATAACTCCCCTCTTCTTTGTTGTTGGTGTTTGAACTGGTTCAGGCATAACTGGTTCAGAAATAATAGTCTCAGGTGTATTCAGCTCAGTTGAAGTCCGATCATCATAATTCTTGCTTATCTTAGTCATTAATTCTTCAGCATCTGTAGGAGTCCTTTTCCTAAAAACACAATCAGCAAAGCTATCTAGGTAGGTCGTAGAATCATCAGTTAGTCCATTATAATAAATATCAAGAAGCTCATTCTTAGGTAATGGACATCCAGGATGTGCATGAATCAAGGCACAGAACCTTGTCCATGACTCAGGCAATTTCTCTTCTTCTCCCTGTTTAAAATAAAAAAGTCTCTGCAAAGCAACATGTCTAGCACTGGGAGGAAAATATTTCTGGAAGAAAGAAGCAATCAAGCAATCAGGGCTACCAATGGAACTAGGAGGTAATCTATTAAACCAAACCCTAGCTTCTCCTTTTACTAAAAAAGGGAAGATCTTAGCAACAAAGTACTTGCGCATCTTAAAATCATCAGAGAACAAAGCACTCAAAGTAGAAAGCTCATTCATATGAGCCACAACACTCTCATTTTCAGTACCACAAAAAGGTTCTTTCTTAAAATATCTAAATAAGATAAATCAAGAAATAAATCATAATCTTCATCTTTAATATCTATGGGAGAAGTGGCAAACTTAGGATCAGAGGACATCTTAGGCATTATAGTACGTCTAGCAAGGAGACTCTTAATAGCACTAGTACCATGTGTGTTTCGGCACTCTTCAACAAAATCATCAGTGAACTCAATGTAACCATCATTAAAATCATAACTCTCACTAACCTTAGGTGAGCTAACAGGTGTAACAGTGTCTTCACTAGGAGTTTTGGTATTTCCTAGACTAGCCATAGTGGCATCTAGAAAAGGACCTAATGAACTACTCGCATCAAGCATAGTAGAAGTAACATCATGAGCATCAAAAGCAGTTTCAGATTCAGCAGTAGTAGCAGTGTGTGTAGCATGAGTATGTGGTGGTGGTGTGACAAGCTTACTCATAACAGACGGTGAATCAAGAGCAGCAGAGGTGTTTAGGACTGTTCCTCTTCTTGTAGTGGATGGTAAAATAGGGAACTTTCCATCACGAGTCTTCCCCATAATGAAAGGAGTAGCAGTGAACACTGATAGATCCAAGTGAACTTACAAATAAAGCTATGCTCCCTGGCAACGGCGCCAGAAAATAGTCTTGATGACCCACAAGTATAGGGGATCGCAACAGCCTTCGCTGGTAGTATTACCTAGTTTATTGACCCGACACAAGGGGAGCCAAAGAATACTTGAAGCCTTAACAACTAAGTTGTCAGTTCAGCTGCACCTGGAAATAGTTCTTGCTCACAGAAGTTTATCAGTAGCAACAGTTTCTAGTAGCAATAGCAAAGCAACAGCAACGGTGAAACATGAACAATAGTAACAGTAACGGTAACAGTAGGATTCGAGTGCAGTTGACATAGGGATGGATGGACAGGCGTTTCATGGACGAGTCTAAACATGTAACTACAATATCTAGGGCATTGCAGATAAATAATAACAAGCATCCAAGTACTAAACAATCCTAGGCATGTGCTCCAAATATAGTCATACGTGCTCGCAATGAGAACTTGCATAACATATTCTGTCCAGCCAGCCCGTGGGAGCGGGGCCTCTAGGGAACTACTGGAAATTGGGGCCTCTAGGGAACTACTGGCAATTAAGGTGCTCCTTTTAATAGAGCAACGGAGCAAAGCATTAACACTCCGTGAACACATGTGATCCTCACACCACAACTATCCCCTCAGGTTGTCCTAATTATTGTCACTTTGGGACCTTTGGATCCGGACAATGATATGTGTACACAGCTTGCATATAAGATCACAAACAATACTATCATAATTATTTAATAATAAGTTCAGATCTCAGATCATGGCACTCGGGCCCTAGTGACAAGCATTAAGCACAACAAGTTGCAACAAAGTCAAATAGCACTAATAGAGATACTAGGCACTATGCCCTAACAATCTTATTCGATTACATGATAGAACTCATCCAATCCCTACCATCCCCAAGCCTACTGCGGGGGATTACTCACTCATGGATGACGGAAACATCTGTGATTGATGGAGATGCGTTGGTGATGACGATGGCAATGATCCTCTCCAAATTCCCCATCTCGGCAGGGTGCTAGAATGGAGTTTCTGGATCCGAATCTTGGTTTATGGTGGTGGCGGCGGAGCGGAACTCTTTCTAGAAAACTATTGAACCCCCCTCGGTTTTTAGGTCGAAAGGCAACTTATAGGCGCAGAGGGAGGCCGAGGAGCTGCCTGGGGAGGCTGCACCCCCTCCAGGCGCGACCAGTGGTGGGCCCGTTCTTGGGGTGGGTCTGGGCCCCCCAGGCCTCTCCTCCGTCTCTTCATCTGGCTCCATGGATCTTCTGGTGAAATATAATTTTTGGTATATTTTCCGGGATTTTTCCTGATAGTTCATTTTCTGCACAAAAACAAGACACCAAGGTAATTCTGCTGAAAACAGCGTCAATCCATGTTAGTTGTATCCAAATCACACAAGTTTAGAGAAGAAACAATAGCAAAGTGTTCAAGAAAGTAGATACGTTTTGGACGTATCAGTCATCAAGCTTTTTCTGGCGCCGTTGCCAGGGAGGCTAAGGACGTCTTCACAAGGGGAGTCCTCCACTTCTTTTCTCTTTACTTTTTTTTAGATTGCTTAGTTTATTTTGTTTGGTTTTGTTTACCACTTTTTCTCAAAAACTCCAAAAAATAGTTTAGTTTGGTTTGCTTTCTCTTATCAAAAATACAAAAAAATTAGTTCCTACTCTAGTTGCCACCTTGCTCTAGCTCACAATGTTGTTCCCCAAGTTCGCCCTGAAGGATCTTGCAATAGGCAGTGGCTCCATAATTTGGAAAGATAATATTGAAGAACACTTTAATCATGTTAGCAAGAACGAGGATATTGAGGATAGATCTATAGTAGAATTTGCTCCTAATCATGAAATTGATGCAGCTTCTTTAGTTCATATACTGGAGACTAGGTTTGTTAGCCTTCACCCCATGATACAAATTTTGTTCCTAAAACGAAAAGAAGAAAATAACGCTGAAAAGAGAGAATTTATCCTTGAAACTTTACTAAAATAATTCCATGATGTTGCTAAAGAAGCCAAAAAGGTCTTTGAGCATTTCAATATGCTAGGCTCATGTGTAGATGTTGTGGGTACTTCAGTTAGAACCAAACCTAGAGAAGAATTCAAGATACCCATACCCTTTAAGCTTGTTGGAATGCATGGAGCCTTTGAAAAGAATTTTGATTGGATTGGTCCTGAAAATCTTTTTGATGAAAGTAGTAAACCAAAGAGATACCTTTCATAGTTGAATACTTTGCAAGTATTGATCTAAATTCCTCATTTGAAAATACTTGATTTTCTTGCTTCTTGTGCCTAACTTAAAGGCATTAAAGAAAAGTACTTGTTGGGAGATAACCCAAGAGTTTCCTTGAGTATTGGAAGTCATTAATTCAGAAATGACCTTTCCTTATCGTTTTTGTTTGCTTTTTTTTTGCCAAGAATGACCTCTAATGAGAGGGAAGTGAGATTTGGGGAGTTGCTTTCCCGAAACAGATTTCTGTCCTCCACCATAAACATTCATGAGGAGTCTCTGTAACTCGGATTGAGCTGAAAATTTATGAATAAATCCCCCAGTATGTTATCTTACTTTCATTACTTCAACACTTTTTTATTTGAGCAACATAAGGTATTCGAACAAATCGGTTTCTACCTGCTGGTCTGTTTTGACAGATTGCTGCCATTATTTGCATTTGCTTCTTATCGATTTCTTTTTGAGTTCTCTTTTGGGGAATTGAGCTTTTTAAAGGAAGTTGCTTCAGTAGATTGTGTTTTTAGTGAAAAGTTTTGCTGTTCCAAAGCTAAACCCAAGGTTCTATTATCTTTTGAATACACTAATGTTGCTAATGAAGATTGTGTGAAGTTTTGTATGAAGGAAAAATTTCAGGTGTAGAGAGAGAATGATGTAATGAGATGAAGAATGGACAAAAGCTCAAGCTTGGGGATGCCACCATGGTTTCACCCCAAGAAATATCCAAGAGGTAGAAGCGTCAAAGCTTGGGGATTCCCAAGGCTTCCCCTTCTTCATCAATAAAAAGCTCAGGTCTGTCTAGACACTTCGTTTTTATTGTTTCATGCACTATTGTGTTGTTCTTGGAGCGTCTTAGTTTTTGTTTGCTTTGCTTAGTTTGATTAGTTTGCTTGAATAAAGTAGTTTGGACCCCCGTTCTCGCTGTGTTTTTTTCAAAAAAAAGGGTCAATTGGTGTTGGAAAGGAGTAGAAAGTTCTTGCTTGTAAGTGCAAGAGGAGCTTGCATTGACTGTGACTTAGACTTTAGCATGTCATTCTAGGTGTTGTTTTGACCTTATGCTTAGTGATTATTGATGTAGCATGACTTGTTCCAAACAATTGGGATTGCTTAGTGTGCCTTGAAAGAATCATGCGTTGTTTTAGCATGCAAAAGCATAGTATTTTGGTATTCTCCTATGATGTTTTGTTTGGGTTGACTTGGCACATGCTCACACCATGTTATGACTATGAACAATTCACCATAGCCTCTATGATCATTTATTCCTTGACTTGTAGTACCACTCTATGCTTTGATTAGTAATGTTTTGTCACTCTGCATGATTATGGCCATTATTGCTCTCTTAGTTGGTTGCTCCCAGTCTTTTGCTAGCCTCCACTTGTATGAGTAAGTTCTACTCATGCTTACAACTCCCAAGGAACCAAGTTTATTCCAAAGTGTCCACTATAAATTCCTATGCATGGTGTGTTACACCATTCCAAGTATATTCTTGTTTTCATCTATCTTCCAATTAAAAAGTATTCTGTTATGTGAAAACTAAGTGATTAAAGCCCTCACGAACTTGATGGCACACTTTATATTCTTTGCCCCAAATAAACTTGAACCATTGTGTCGTCTATGTTGTATATGCTTGCACTTATACGTTGGAATTAACAGAACCATGCTGTCATAGGGAACGTTTTCAACATTGCACTTGTACTTTGTACATAGTTGATATCATGCTCTTTTGTCTATGGATGTCACTGGTGTGAAATAAAGAGGGAGCTTGTAAGTCCGTGGAGTTATGTATTTTGTGTTAGAGAAACGCCTGGACCGCTAGCCTAAGCCATGCCTAATCATGGTGAAAACTTGCAGCATCACCATAATGTGATATCTGTGAAGCATCCTCAATAAAAATCTATGCAAATAGTAAATAAAAAGATCGTTGAGATGCTCATTGTCTGCTTTCCTTGTCATTTTGGTTATGGGATAGCTCCTGTACCATGTGCAAGGGGTACCCCGTTGGCGGTTCTCTATGATACGCATGTACTTACTATGACAAGAACTTACAAGTGACTGAAGTTGAGTAGCATGAGGTGTGGCCCTCGTATTCAAGGGACATGAGATTGCCAACTTATACTTTGTCAAGCATATACTCCATAGTTTGTTCACTTTAACCTTAATCACTTCAAGATGCTTATGATAGGGGCAATGAGGGCTGAAAACTAACAAGTATCATAATGTTTGGAAGCTCTTTTTGAAACTTGAAATCCCTGCTTCCCTTTATGAAGAGCCTTTCTTCCACTATTATGTTGAGTCTCCACCTTCTACCTTTAGGCACCATTAAGAGAGCATAGTTACCATTCTTAGTTCTATGTGTAATGTCCCAAAATTTATTGATTGATGCATATTGTTGATATTGCTTGTTCCTGTGCTGTTTTCATCTAGTCACTCTTATGAACTTTGACGGTGTCCTATGCATCTATTAGCTACTCTATGAGGGACAAGCTGAATGACACTATGCCATGTTTTCTGTATGTGAAACAAACAAACGTTTTTCAATGCATGTTATTCATGATATTTGTTTATGTAGGGGTTCGTAGAATGGAAAACAAAAATTTTCTATCGCATACAAACAAACAAGCCAAGATCTATCTACTAGATTGTAGCAACGAGTCTATGGAATAACTTACCCTCGAAGATTCCAAAGTGTTTAACGAGAGCGGATTCTCGTGGGTGATGTAGTCGTACTCTTTCCGATCTCAGGATCGTGTAGATAATCCTTCCGGCGCTGCGTTCCGGCAGCGCTCCCGCAGTCGGTGACACGTTCGGTACTCGACGAAGACCTTCCTCTCCCTTGTTCCAGCAGGCAGCGGAGGTTGTAGCACTCTCCTCGCGATTCCGGCAGCACAACGGCGTGGTACCGGAAGTAGAGGGGAAATCCCGCAGGGCTTCGCCTTAAGCCGGAGCGAGTATGGTGGAGTATGAGAGAGGGCTATTAGTGGTCTAGAGATTAGACACACCAATTAGAAGGCTCTAAACCGCAGGCTAAAGCAATTAGAAGCTCTAAACCAAAACGGCTCTAAACCGGAAATTAGAGGTACAAACTTGTGTGTCTCAAGGAGGAGGCCCTGCCCCTCCTTTTATAGGTGGAGGGGCTAGGCGCGCCAGGGAGGGAGGGGAGTCCCTCCCCAACTCGGCCTAGGGCTGGCCGCCGGCTTGGAGGAGAGGAACTCCTCCTCCAAGTTGGTTTCAACCTCCTCTTGCTTGTTTCCCACAGTTTCCTGTTTCCCACAGTTTCCTGTTTTCCACAGTTTCCTGTTTTAGCCGTTTGACTTTCAAACTGGCAGTTTGACTTTTCAGTTTTGGAACAGCAAGAACACTTAGTACATGATGCAATCATTCAATGACACATTCATGTACCCTCCCCCCCGGAGGGCCGGACAATCCGGACCCTTCTAGAACATTCCCGATGAAAACACCGGAATCATTCCCGAACTCCGAAACGGGACTTTCCTTATATGAATCTTATTCTCCGGACCATTCCGGATCACCTCGTGATATCCCGGATCCCATCCGAGACTCCGAACAACATTCGGTCTCTTTCTCATAATACCATAACTACTCAAACAACGTCGAATCCTTAAGTGTGTCTCCCTACGGTTCGTGAATTATGCGGACATGATCGAGACACTTCTCCGAACAATAACCAATAGAGGAATCTGGAAATTCATATGGCTCCCACATATTTCTACGATTACTTTGCGATCGAATGAACCACTTACATAGGATACCAATTTCCCTTTGTCTCACGATAGTTTACTTATCCGAGGTTATGATCGTCGGTATCTCTGCATACCTAGTTCAACCTCGTTACCGATAAGTACTCTTTTCTCGTTCCCGTGATATGTGATCCCTTGTGACCCAGTCACATGCTTGCAAGCTAATTGGATGACATTCCACCGAGAGGGCCCAGAGTATATCTATCCGTCATATGGATGGACAAATCCCACTCTTGATCCATGTGTTTCAACCAATACTTTCCGAACACTCAATGCCACCTTTATAGCCACCCAGTTACGATGTGGTGTTTGATGTCATCAAAGCATCCATCCGGTAAAGGTGATATGCATGATCTCATGGTCGAAGGAATTAGGTTACTATGTATCAGAAAGCATATAGCAATTGAACTATTTAAATGACTTGATCGTTATGCTACGCTTATCTATAGGAGTATGTCCATCACATCATTCTCCTAATGATATGATCTTGTTGTTAATAACATCTCTATGTTCATGATCAGGAAACCATGATCATATATTAACCAACAAGCTAGTTTAACAAGAGGCTTTACTAGGGACTCTTATTTTAGTTTACAAACCACACAAGTATTAATGTTTCCGGTTAATACAATTATAGCATGGTATGTAAACATTTATCATAAGTGTGAAGATATGATAATAACCACTTTATTATTGCCTCTTGGGCATATCTCCAACAGTCTCCCACTTGCACTAGAGTCAATAATCTAGTTTCAAACCTTTGTGTATTCAACACCTATGGCTTTCCGGTGTTGTATGTACATGATTGCTAGTGGTCAACTGATCTCCGGATCTGACACTTCCAGGTCTGTGTGTAATTGCATGTCACTGCGTCTTTACGCATCACTCATTCTCTAATGAGATGGCTTTGTATAAATTTGGTCTTTCGGTGTGACCTTTAGTTCTTTGGGGTTAAAACATGTTGATAATATTGTCGCACAATATATCTTCATAGTATTATCCCACTGTGAACTACACCTAGTTTGATAACAAACTACTTGACACAAATGCCCTCTTTTGCTGCTAAAACAGCAGTCATATACTTAGCCTTTTGTTGTAGTATCTGTCACAATGTCTTAACTTTGGAACTCATCCAAATCCATTATGGAACTCACTTTCCATTATATTGTGCCACCCTTAGTTTAGATTGAGATAAACTTAATTTGTACTTTGTGACAAAGCTAGTATCAATGTAGTACTTTTACAATGAACTAACCATCTATTTGTCACTTCTACAAATAATATACTCTTAGTTCTTCCAAAAGATCATAAGAATATCCTTACTATTGTCCAATGATCATCTTACGAATCATTCTGGTATATGCTCACAACATTTAGAGCATAGGACATATCTGGATTTGTACATATCACAGTATGATTGATATAAATACTATTTGTGATTTCATACATCAAGTATCAATCTATACTTGATTATTTGTTTCACTTTACCAAATGTCAATACACTTGAATATATATCATCAACATTGAACTCATTCAATCCTTTCTGTGTGACAAGAACCTCTCTTGTAGTTTCTATATTGAACTCATTCAATATCTTGTCTATGCACTTCTGGCACAACCATATTAGCGTCTATTGATGCCAAATATTTGGGTTTTGCCTAAGTCTTTCATCGGGATGAAATTCTTAATATGTGTCAATAAAAGATACATCTTTTCTAATCAACAATATGTCCTCCATATAATGTATTAGAAATATGTCTTAGCGCTCCCACTTAATTTCTTGCAAATGCAAGCATCTTCATTGTCTCTGATGAAATTAAACTCTTTTAACAGTTTCATCATAGTGAAGATTCCAACTCCGCGATGCTCACTTCAACCATTGAAGTTTGCATATGCTTTTAGCATCCTTTGAATTAACAAAACCCTATGGACCGTGTCATGCACACGTCCTAGGTAACGATTCTATTAGAAGAACTTGTTTTGTTTATTCAACTACCATATAACAAATTATATGTAGTGGTTGCTACATTAATCCGTCTAGACTAAATATCGCTATGAAAGATCAGATCTTGTCATAGTCAACCTTTGAACATTGTTGTGAACTTTTTCCCAACATGTCGACTATTTCATAGATGTGCAACATCCATGTCTATTTATTTATAGATCCAAACACAACTGTAAGGTCTTACACCTTTCTCGAGGGTCCTTCAAGTTCAAAACTTGATTTCTCATGAATGGAACTATCACGGATTTTATGGCTTCAAGCCATTTGACGGAGTCAGGGTCCATCATCGCTTCTTTGCATGTAGTCCGTTCATTATTCTAAAATAATGATTCAACCCTCAAATCTTGGTATTTGATTGTTTACTTGACCTACTTGTTTCAATAGGAACTTAGATCTCCGTGACCACAACCTTTGAAGCACGTGAGCCATGAGCATTGTTGCTGCCTCCGAAACACTTTTCGGCGCTACGCAATTCTGCACTTATAGCTAAGGTTCTTTTAACCTTATCAAAGTTCTATTGTCCTCCCACTTAACTTTTCACGAAAAATTCCTTCTCAAAGAAACTTGACGTTCTAAGCAACAAACACTTTTGTCTCCGGTGTTTATGGAGGAATACTTAACAGTTTATACAAAGACAGGTTCATCCGACTTTGGTTGCACACATCTTTCTTATGCATAGCATACCAATGTTTAAGAAAGGACAACTTGGGTTTTATCCCAAACCATAACCTTATATGGTGTCATTTCAACGGATTATGATGGAGCTCTTTTCAGTGGAAAAACGGTAATCTCTAAATCTTTTAATCTTTAAAATATAATGGCAGTTTTATGAATTACACCTTCGATCTTACCATGTCAAACAAGGTTTAATTTCATATCTCGAACGCTCCATACTCTTATGGTGTTTCGGGAAAATGCAAATCCACGGAACGATTCCTTAAATCTTAGGTATTATGCTAAACTTGTAACTTAAATATCTTCCTTTATGATCTTATCATAAACTATTTATATTCTTGTTACAATGATTTTGCACTTCATCTTGAAAGTCCTTGAACTTTTCAAATGTTTCACACTTCATCCTTATTAAGTAAATATTCATATATTCACTCAAATTTTCGGAGAAAGCACATGAAGTTGAAATCCATCGCTCTTGACTATACATAATTGACTTCATACAACAATATGTACAAGTTCCAATAAGCTAGTCTATCGTTCCCTTTTGGCCTATGAACGAAGTTTTAATTATCTCTAGGAAAGTTTCACAAGCGTCATTTGATCAAAATCAAATAGACTCCAAAATTCCATCCATATGGACTTTCTTCATGTTTTCTTTCCAATATAATTTAAACGGCGATGTCACTTCCTAAGTGATCTTTCAATCAATTTGTCTTTCTACATCTTTAGCACTAGTTTTATGGATGTGATATCTCCAACGAGATTTGCAAATCATCCATATTTTATAGATTACGGCAATTATTTGAACAACCCTTTTGTTATCATAATACCTGGTAAAACAAATCTTGAAGGCAAGCTTTGATGTTTAACGAGCAACACAATAACCCTTTATTTTGTTCTCGATGAACATCATCACATATTCTTTTGCTAGTTACTTAGGCCATTGTAGTTCATGAATTGTGTTGTTTCGTATGACGATTCACACCAACAAATTCAGTATCAAATACTTAAGAACCACATTGTTTAATAAGCAAAGAATATAGCCATAACATGTATATCATCTATATACTTAAACTGAACAATTCTAGTCTTTTCTTTTCTGCCATATACTTATGAGATTCTCTTTCAGTATTTCCTTTTCTGTTTGAAAGAATCTATCAACATCAATTAGTGGAGTCATTCATATGACACATAGTCCAAAGCGTGTATAGTTAAATACCAATGTCTTTGGACTTGCACTTTGAAGTAGATCACCATCATCAAATGTTTGGTGTTCTTTCAAATTCCTTTCTTTAGTAATCTCTTGGTGTAGTAAATATTTTACCTACATCAAATATTCACCCTTATCATGGAATTATCCATGATCAAGCTACTATTAGCTTGTAACGGTGAATCGTGAGTATAATGTTGCTCTCCCAAAAAAAACTTTTGGAGGTTTAGGACAACTAGTGTCTCCAACCATTTGCAAATTCTCATCAAATATGAGAACATGACTTCAGCCATATTATACTCTATCATGTTGCAACCAAAACTTCGTTTCAGATATCACAATATCTTCCACACATCATGGTTTCTGAAACAACTCTTTCAGATCCTAGATAACCTTGATATTAAGAGAATCCTTAGAATATCAAGAATCATGGAGACAAACATGATACTTATATACTAACACTTGGAATTGTTACTCTTGATTTAATACTAATTATTAAACTTCATGGAGTAACCGGAACTTACTGAAAGTTTGCAATAGGACTTTTAAACTTTAGATTAACACTTCAAAACAATACGATACCAGTTCGTAAAGTAACTAACCAGAATTCTATAGTTCTATTATCTCAATTATAACTAAGCGCAAGGTGGTAAACGGATGCCAATGACTATAACAACTATGCAAATTCACTTTGATTTAGTTTATGATAAATTGAGTTCTAATTAATAATTAAATTAATCTAGGTGAACTCTCACAAAAAAAATATCCCTCACATTGTTTTAGTGATCACACGAACCAAATCCACCACATCAAAACCGATCATCACGAGAGTTGATATAGCTTCAATGGCGAACAATCAACATGTTCATCATATCTACTATATGACTCATGCTCTACCTTTCGGTAATCCGTGTTCCTGAGGCCATGTCTGTACATGCTAGGCTCGTCAAGATCAAACCTTAGTTTCCGCATGAGCAAATCTGGCTTGCTCACGTTGTATACACTTGTAGAATCTAACACACCCGATCATCACGTGGTGCTTCGAAACATCAAGCTTTAGCAACGGTGCTAACTAAGGGTGAACACTTTATGACTTGAAATTCATGTGCATGAGGAATCATCTTATAATGCTACCGTCGTCTACTAAGCAATACAAGATGCATAAAGGATTAACATCACATGCAATTCATAATATGTGATATGATATGGCCTTTCTTCTTTGTGCTTCCGATCTCCATCTTCAAGCACGAACATGATCTCCATCGTCACCGGCATTGCATCAAGGTCAATGAAGCTTCACCATGGTTGTCGTCCACCGACTTCAACTATTACAACTACTTTGAATAGACACGCGGGTTTTAACATAAATTAAAGACAACCATATGGCTCCTGCCGGTTGCCAACTTACAATAAGGAACATTGCATACATCAAATATAATCACAATCATGGCCATATCACATCACTGCACACCCCTGCAAAACAAAGTTAGACGCCTCTACTTTCTTTGCATATTTTACGTGGTTTGGGGCTTTCAATAAGTGTCGTTCTAACTTACGAACAAGAACCACAACATTGATACTAGCATTGTTGATTACCCGTTGTAAATTGGATCTTAACTATGCTAGGAGAAACAGGCACCCGCAAAGCCACTTATGCAATACAAGTTGCATGTTAAGCGTGGAGCAAGTCTCATGAACGATGTCATGTAAGGTTAGCCCGGGCCGCTTCATCCCAACATACCGCAAGATGCAAAGTACACAAAAATCAATCGACAATAAAACCATCAACGCCCATAATGACCATTGTGTTCTACTCGTGCAACAGATATACATATAGACACGGCTCTGATACCACTGTAGGGGTTCGTAGCATGGAAAACAAAAATTTTCTATCGCATACAAACAAACAAGCCAAGATCTATCTACTAGATTGTAGCAATGAGTCTATGGAATAACTTACCCTCGAAGATTCCAAAGTGTTTAACGAGAGCGGATTCTCGTGGGTGATGTAGTCGTACTCTTTCCGATCTCAGGATCGTGTAGATAATCCTTCCGGCGCTGCGTTCCGGCAGCGCTCCCGCAGTCGGTCACACGTTCGGTACTCGACGAAGACCTTCCTCTCCCTTGTTCCAGCAGGCAGCGGAGGTTGTAGCACTCTCCTCGCGATTCCGGCAGCACAACGGCGTGGTACCGGAAGTAGAGGGGAAATCCCGCAGGGCTTCGCCTTAAGCCGGAGCGAGTATGGTGGAGTATAAGAGAGGGCTATTAGTGGTCTAGAGATTAGACACACCAATTAGAAGTCTCTAAACTGCAGGCTAAAGAAATTAGAAGCTCTAAACCAAAACGGCTCTAAGCCGGAGATTAGAGGTAGAAACTTGTGTGTCTCAAGGAGGAGGCCCTGCCCCTCCTTTTATAGGTGGAGGGGCTAGGCGCGCCAGGGAGGGAGGGGAGTCCCTCCCCAACTCGGCCTAGGGCTGGCCGCCGGCTTGGAGGAGAGGAACTCCTCCTCCAAGTTGGTTTCAACCTCCTCTTGCTTGTTTCCCACAGTTTCCTGTTTCCCACAGTTTCCTGTTTTCCACAGTTTCCTGTTTTAGCCGTTTGACTTTCAAACTGGCAGTTTGACTTTTCAGTTTTGGAACAGCAAGAACACTTAGTACATGATGCAATCATTCAATGACACATTCATGTACCCTCCCCCCCCCGGAGTGCCGGACAATCCGGACCCTTCTAGAACATTCCCGATGAAAACATCGGAATCATTCCCGAACTCCGAAACGGGACTTTCCTTATATGAATCTTATTCTCCGGACCATTCCAGATCACCTCGTGATATCCCGGATCCCATCCGAGACTCCGAACAACATTCGGTCTCTTTCTCATAATACCATAACTACTCAAACAACGTCGAATCCTTAAGTGTGTCTCCCTACGGTTCGTGAATTATGCGGACATGATCGAGACACTTCTCCGAACAATAACCAATAGAGGAATCTGGAAATTCATATGGCTCCCACATATTTCTACGATTACTTTGCGATCGAATGAACCACTTACATACGATACCAATTTCCCTTTGTCTCACGATAGTTTACTTATCCGAGGTTATGATCGTCGGTATCTCTGCATACCTAGTTCAACCTCGTTACCGATAAGTACTCTTTTCTCGTTCCCGTGATATGTGATCCCTTGTGACCTAGTCACATGCTTGCAAGCTAATTGGATGACATTCCACCGAGAGGGCCCAGAGTATATCTATCCGTCATATGGATGGACAAATCCCACTCTTGATCCATGTGTTTCAACCAATACTTTCCGAACACTCAATGCCACCTTTATAGCCACCCAGTTACGGTGTGGTGTTTGATGTCATCAAAGCATCCATCCGGTAAAGGTGATATGCATGATCTCATGGTCGAAGGAATTAGGTTACTATGTATCAGAAAGCATATAGCAATTGAACTATTTAAATGACTTGATCTTTATGCTACGCTTATCTATAGGAGTATGTCCATCACATCATTCTCCTAATGATATGATCTTGTTGTTAATAACATCTCTATGTTCATGATCAGGAAACCATGATCATATATTAACCAACAAGCTAGTTTAACAAGAGGCTTTACTAGGGACTCTTATTTTAGTTTACAAATCACACAAGTATTAATGTTTCCGGTTAATACAATTATAGCATGGTATGTAAACATTTATCATAAGTGTGAAGATATGATAATAACCACTTTATTATTGCCTCTTGGGCATATCTCCAACAGTTTATAGCCTTTCATGTTGCATGCATAGTTACTTTGTCTTATTGTTAGAACTCCATCTTTCATGCACATGTTTAGAGTTCTTTGATCCCAACTTTCAATGATTGCAAATGGTTTGATCTTTATTGTGAATTTGCATGTCACCTCAAAAATTATTCTTTTATCACTTACCTACTCTAGGACGAGCAGGAGTTAAGCTTGGGGATGCTTGATACATCAATATTCTCGGAATTGGATGGGACAAAAGCCAAAGTCAATATTTTACCGTGGGCAACACGAAGCCGGAGTATGAGACGGAGGGGAGGCACCAGGGGGCCACACCCCTTGACGGCGCGCCCTAGGGCTGGCCGTGCCTTGGGGGGTGCAGCCACCCTGGTGGCCCCCCTGCCTCGCCTCTTCGCCTATAAAGTCTCCCCGATGCCAAAACCCTAAACACCCGATCAATATTCCACGAAACCGTCTATAGCCACCGCCACCATCATCCCTAGATCGGGGGGATCTGAAGTTCTTCCTGGCACCCTACTGGACGGGAGATCATCCCGAAGGCCTTCTTCTCCGGTATGAAGCATGAGTAGTTCCACCTTGGACTACGAGTCCATGTAGTAGCTAGATGGTTGTATCTCCTCCTTGTGATTTCATGTATAGATCGTGTGATTTTCGTTCATGATCAAGATCTAATATATTTGTAATCATGCATGTTGTGTTTGCGGGGATCCGATGGGTATTGAGATTACTATGTCAGATTGATTAATGGTTTTGTCTATTTGATTCTATCATGTCTGTGTTGTTTGTGATCTTGCATGCTCTCCGTTGTTAGTAGCTATCTTGGCCAAGTAGTTGCTACTGACTCCAAGAGGGGGTATTTATGCTCGATAGTGGGTTCATGCTTCTAGTTTTCAAGGGAAGTGGAAGAAATATCTTCAATGGTAGATGTGTTGTTGCCACTAGGGAGAAAACAACAATCTCTTGTTCATGGAACAAGTGGATTGTTTACCTTACATACTTTGCTTAAAGCAGTTGTCTGTTGCTTGCAACTTAATATTGGAGGGGGTTCAGATGATAACCTAAAGGTGGACTTCTAGTCATAGATGCAGTTGGATGGCGGTCTATGTATATTGTTGTATTTCCCAATCGAATATCGTAGTATATTTTTGTCTAGTATTGCATTGTTATGCCTTGTTCAGTTCCTGTCAATTGCCCTGGTGTAATTTGTTTACCCTTCATGCCATGTTGTTTATCTAAGGAGAGCACCTCTAGTGAACTATGGACCCCAGTCCAATATTTACCATTGATACATCTTCCACTATTATTGTTTACTTGCTGCAAACCATCATTAACTTCCACACCATATAGTTAATCCTTTGTTACAGCAAACCGGTGAGATTGACAACCTCACTGATTCGTTGGGGCAAAGTCTTGAGTTTGTGTTGTGCAGGTTTCCACGTTGCTTGCAACACCTTTGAGACGTTTCATTCCTCCTACTGGTTCGATAACCTTGGTTTCTTACTGAGGGAAACTGTTGTTGTGCTCATCATACCTTGCTCTTGGGGTCTTCCAATGAAGCACCCACGTCAACACCGTGACTGTCATCAGTTGGTCGCTCCCAGTCTTTTGCTAGCCTCCACTTGTATGAGTAAGTTCTACTCATGCATCCAACTCCCAAGAAACCAAGTTATTCCAAAGTGTCCATTATAAATTCCTATGCATGGTGTGTTACACCATTCCAAGTATATTCTTGTTTTCATCTATCTTCCAATTAAAAATTATTTTGTTATGTGAAAACTTAGTGATTAAATCTCTCAGGAACTTGATGGCACACTTTATTTTTCTTGCCCCTAATAAACTTGAACCATTGTGTCATCTATGTTGTATATGCTTGCACTTGTATGTTGGAATTATCAGAACCATGCTATCACGGGTAACGCTTTGAACATTGCACTTGTACTTTGTATACAGTTGATATCATGCTCTTTTGTCTATGGATGTCGTCGGTGTGAAATGAAAGGGGAGCTTGTAAGTCCATGGAGTTATGTATGTGTGTTAGATAAACGCTTGGGCCTCTAGACTAAGCCATGCCTAATCATGGTGGAAACTTGCAGCATCACCATAATGACATCTATGAACCATTCTTCTTATAAAAAAGAGACATTGAAAAGAGGAAAGAGAGAAAAAAGCACCATATTCCCATGGTAAATAAGAAGATTGCTGAGATGATCATTGTCTCCTTGCCTTGTCATTTTGATTATGGGATAGCTCATGTATGATGTGCAAGGGGTACCCCGTTGGCGGTTCTCTATGATACACATGTACTTACTATGACAAGAACTTGCAAGTAACTAAACTTGAGTAGAATTAGGAGCGGCCCTCGTATTCAAGGGATATGAGATTGCCAACTTATACTTCGTCAAGCATATACTCCATAGTTTGTTCACTTTAACCTTAATCACTTCAAGATGCTTATGATAGGGGCAATGAGGGCTGAAAGCTAAAAAGTACCATAATTTTTGGAAGCTCCTTTTGAAACTTGAAATCCCTGCTTCCCTTATGAAGGGCCTTTCTTCCACTATTATATTGAGTCTCCAACTTCTATCCTTAGGTACCAGTTAAGAGAGGATAGTTGCCATTATTAGTTCTATGTGCATTGTCCCAAAACTTATTGATTGATGCATATTGTTGATATTACTTGTTCTTGTGCTATTTGTATCTAGTCACTCTTATGAACTTTGAAGGTGTCCTATGCATATATTTTATACTCCATGAGGGAGAAGCTGAATGCCACTAAGCTATGTTTTCTGTATGTGAAACAAACAAACGTTTTTCAATGCATGTTATTCATGATGTTTGTTTGTAACCTTTCATGTTGCATGCATAGTTACTCTGTCTTACTGTTAGAACTCCATCTTTCATGCTCATGTTTAGAGTTCTTTGATCCCAGCTTTCATTGCTTGCAAATGGTTTGATCTTGATTTTGATGGTGCATGTCACCTCAAAATTTATTCTTTTTATCACTTACCTACTCGAGGATGAGCAAGAGTTAAGCTTAGGGATGCTTGATACGTTGGAAACATATCTATAATTTTTGATGTTCCATGATTGTTTACTATCTACTTTGCTTTGCTTTGTCTTCACTTTGAGGTGTTTTTATTAGTTTTCTGGTACTAATCTATTAACAAGATGCCACAGTGCCAGTTGCCTATTTTCTTCTGTTTTTGGTTCCAGAAAGGTAGAAAATCAATATTCTCGGAATTGGACGGGACAAAAGCCAAAGTCAATATTTTAGCGTGGGGAACACGAAGCCATATTAAGAGACGAAGGGGAGCCACCAGGGGGCCACACCCCCTGGCGGCGCGACTAACCCTAGCCTGCGCCTGGGGGGTGTGGCCGCCCTGGCTGCCCCCCTGCCTCGCCTCTTTGCCTATAAAGACCCCCTGATGCAGAAACCTTAAGCACCCGATCAATATTCCACGAAACCGTCGGTAGCCGCCGCCACCATCGTCCCTAGATCGGGGGGATCTGAAGCCCTTCCCGGCACCCTGCTAGAGGGGAGATCATGTTGGAGGCCTTCTTCTTCATCAGGCCAGCCTCCGGTATGAAGTGTGAGTAGCTCCACCTTGTACTATGGGTCCATGTAGTAGCTAGATGGTTGTATCTCCTCCTTTGTGCTACCATGTTTAGATCTTGTGAGCTCCGTTCATGATCAAGATCGTCTATTTGTAATCATGCATGTTGTGTTTGCGGGGATCCGATGGATATTGAGATTACTATGTCAGATTTATTAATGGTTTTGTCTTATTGATTCTATCATGTCTATGTTGTTTGAGATCTTGCATGCTCTCTGTTTCTAGTAGCTATCTTGGCCGAATAGATGCTAGTGTTGGAGATATGCCCTAGAGGCAATAATAAATGTAGTTATTATTATATCTTTGTGTTTATGATAAATGTTTACATTCATGCTATAATAGTATTAACAAGGAAACATTAATACTTGTGTGATTTGTAAACTTAATTTGAAGTCCCTAGTATAGCCTCTATACTTCACTAGCTTGTTGGTTGATTAATGATTGTGGTTTCCCTATCATGAACATTGAGATGTTATCAACAACAAGATCATATCGTTAGGAGAATAATATGGTGGACATACTCCTATAGATAAGCGTAGCATAAAGATCAAGTCATTTCAATAGTTCAATTGCGACCATGAGATCATGCATATCACCTTTACCGGATGGATGCTTTGATGACATCAAACACCACACCGTAACTGGGTGGCTATAAAGGTGGCATTGAGTGTTCGGAAAGTATTGGTTGAAACACATGGATCAAGAGTGGGATTTGTCCATCCATATGACGGATAGATATACTCTGGGCCCTCTCGGTGGAATGTCATCCAATTAGCTTTCAAGCATGTGACTGGGTCACAAGGGATCACATATCACGGGAACGAGAAAAGAGTACTTATCGGTAACGAGGTTGAACTAGGTATGCAGAGATACCGACGATCATAACCTCGGATAAGTAAACTATCGTGAGACAAAGGGAAATTGGTATCGTATGTAAGTGGTTCATTCGATCGCAAAGTAATCGTAGAAATATGTGGGAGCCATATGAATTTCCAGATTCCTCTATTGGTTATTGTTCGGAGAAGTGTCTCGATCATGTCCGCATAATTCACGAACCATAGGGAGACACACTTAAGGATTCGACGTTGTTTTGAGTAGTTATGGTATTATGAGAAAGAGACCGAATGTTGTTCTGAGTCTCGGATGGGATCCGGGATATCACGAGGTGATCCGGAATGGTCCGGAGAATAAGATTCATATAAGGAAAGTCCCGTTTCGGAGTTCGGGAATGATTCCGGTGTTTTCATCGGGAATGTTCTAGAAGGTTCCGGATTGTCCGGCACTCTGGGGGGGAGGGTACATGAATGTGTCATTGAATGATTTCATCATGTACTAAGTGTTCTTGCTGTTCCAAAACTGAAAAGTCAAACTGCCAGTTTGAAAGTCAAACGGCTAAAACAGGAAACTGTGGAAAACAGGAAACTGTGGGAAACAGGAAACTGTGGGAAACAAGCAAGAGGACGTTGAAACCAACTTGGAGGAGGAGTCCCTCTCCTCCAAGCCGGCGGCCCACCTAGGCCGAGTTGGGGAGGGACTCCCCTCCCTCCCCTGGCGCGCCGGCCCCTCCACCTATAAAAGGAGGGGCAGGGCCTCCTCCTCTAGACACACAAGTTCCTATCCTCTAATCTCCGGTTTAGAGCCGTTTTGGTTTAGAGCTTCTAATTGCTTTAGCCTGCGGTTTAGAGCCTTCTAATTGGTGTGTCTAATCCCTAGACCACTAATAGCCCTCTCTCATACTCCACCATACTCGCTCCGGCTTAAGGCGAAGCCCTGCGGGATTTCCCCTCTACTTCCGGTACCACGCCGTTGTGCTGCCGGAATCGCGAGGAGAGTGCTACAACCTCCATTGCCTGCTGGAACAAGGGAGAGGAAGGTCTTCGTCGAGTATCGAACGTGTGACCGACTGCGGAAGTGCTGCCGGAACGCAGCTCCGGAAGGATCGTCTACACGATCTTGAGATCGGAAAGAGTACGACTACATCACCCACGAGAATCCGCTCTCGTTAAACACTTTGGAATCTTCGAGGGTAAGTTATTCCATCGACTCGTTGCTACAATCTAGTAGATAGATCTTGGCTTGTTTGTTTGTATGCGATAGAAAATTTTTGTTTTCCATGCTACGAACCCCTACAGTGGTATCAGAACCGTGGCTATATGTAGATCTGTTGCACGAGTAGAACACAATGGTCATTGTGGGCGTTGATGCTTTTATTGTCGATTGCTTTTTGTGTACTTTGCATCTTGTGGTATGTTGGGTGAAGCGGCCCGGGCTAACCTTACATGACATCGTTCATGAGACTTGCTCCACGCTTAACATACAACTTGTATTGCATAAGTGGCTTTGCGGGTGCCTGTTTCTCCTAGCATAGTTAAGATCCAATTTACAACGGGTGATCAACAATGCTAGTATCAATGTTGTGGTTCTTGTTCGTAAGTTAGAACGACACTTATTGAAAGCCCCAAACCACGTAAAATATGCAAAGAAAGTAGAGGCGTCTAACTTTGTTTTGCAGGGGTGTGCAGTGATGTGATATGGCCATGATTGTGATTATATTTGATGTATGCAATGTTCCTTATTGTAAGTTGGCAACCGACAAGAGCCATATGGTTGTCTTTAATTTATGTTAAGACCCGCGTGTCTGTTCAAAGTAGTTGTAATAGTTGAAGCCGGTGGACGACAACCATGGAGAAGCGTCATTGACCTTGATGCAATGCCGGTGATGATGGAGATCATGTTCGTGCTTGAAGATGGAGATCGGAAGCACAAAGAATAAAGGCCATATCATATCACATAGTATTGAATTGCATGTGATGTTAATCCTTTATGCATCTTGTATTGCTTGGTAGACGACGGTAGCATTATAAGATGATCCCTCATGCACATCAATTTCAAGTCATAAAGTGTTCGCCCTTAGTTAGCACCGTTGCTAAAGCTTGTTGTTTCGAAGCACCACGTGATGATCGGGTGTGTTAGATTCTGCAAGTGTATACAACGTGAGCAAGCCAGATTTGCTCATGCAGAAACTAAGGTTTGATCTTGACGAGCCTAGCATGTACAGACATGGTCTCGTATAGTAGATATGATGAACATGACGATTGTTCGCCATTGAAACTATATCAACTCTCGTGATGATCGGTGTTGATGTAGTGGATTTGGTTCGTGTGATCACTAAAACAATGTGAGGGATGTTGTTTTGAGTGGGAGTTCACTTAGTTTAATTTCATTAATTAATTTGAACTCAATTTGTCATAAACTTAGTCTAAACTATTGCAAATATGTTGTAGATCAATGGCAGCCCCTACCATCAATTTTAATGCGTTCCTAGAGAAAGAAAAGTTGAAAAACAATGGAAGCAACTTCGCGGATTGGTTCCGCAATTTGAGGATTGTCCTCACAGCTGGTAATTTGACCTATGTGCTGGATGCACCGCTGGGTGACCCACCTGCAGCTGATGCTCCCGATGAAGTAAAGAATGTTTACCTCGCTCGGAAGAATCAGTACTCCATAGTTCAATGTGCTATCTTGTATGGTTTAGAATCGGAGCTTCAGAAAAGGTTTGAAGAGTCAGACCCATATGATATTGTCGAGGATCTCAAATTGATTTTTGAGACTCATGCGGCAATTGAAAGCTATGAGGCTTCTGAAAAGTTCTTTAACTGCAAGATGGAAGAGGGCAGCTCCGTCAGTGAGCATGTGCTTAAGATGTCTGGGCACGCAAACAAACTTCAAAGCTTGGGTATAGTGATTCCTAATGCTTTGGGGATTTACCGTGTCCTCCAGTCACTGCCACCAAGTTACAGGAACTTTGTGATGAACTACAACATGCAGAACATGAACAAAGAGTTTCTAAAACTGTTTGCTATGTTAAAATCTGCAGAAGTGGAGATCAAGAAAGAGCACCAAGTGTTGTTGGTCAATAAGACCACCAAACTCAAGAAAGGCAAGTCTAAGCAAAAGGGACACTTCAAGAAGGGTGGTAAGAAAGTTACCACGCCGGCGAAGAAGACCAAGGCTGGACCCAAGCCTGAAACTGAGTGCTTTTACTGCAAGGGAGAAGGTCACTGGAAGCGGAATTGCCCAAAGTACTTGGCGGATCTGAAGAACGGAAACATCAAGAAGAAAGGTATATCTGATATACATGTTATTGATGTGTATCTCACTAGTACTCGTAGTAGTGCCTGGGTATTTGATACTGGTTCGGTTGCTCATATTTGTAACTCGAAACAGGTGCTGCAGAATAAACGGAAGCTAGCGAAGAACGAGGTGACGATGCGCGTGGGAAACGGGTCAAAGGTTGATGTGATCGCGGTTGGCACGCTACCCCTTCATCTACCATCGGGATTAGTTTTATACTTAAATAATTGTTATTTAGTGCCTGTGTTGAGCATGAACATTATATCGGGATCTTGTTTATTGCGAGACGGTTACTTGTTTAAATCAGAGAATAATGGTTGTTCGATTTATATGAGTAATATGTTTTATGCACATGCACCTTTGATAGATGGTCTATTCTTATTGAATCTCGATAGTGGAAATACACATATCAACAACATTGAGGCTAAACGTTTGAAATCAAGCGATAATTCGACCTATATGTGGCACTGTCGTCTTGGTCACATTGGAGTGAAGCGTATGAAGAAACTCCATTCCGATGGACTTCTTGAATCACTTGATTTTGAATCACTTGAGAGATGCAAAGCATGTCTGATGGGAAAAATGACTAAGACTCCATTTTCTGGTATGATGGAGCGAGCTACGGACTTATTGGAAATCATACATACCGATGTGTGTGGTCCAATGAGTGTAGCATCGCGCGGTGGTTATCGTTATGTTCTTACCTTCACGGATGACTTGAGTAGATATGGGTATATCTATTTCGTGAAACATAAGTCCGAAACTTTCGAGAAGTTTAAGGAGTTTCAAAGTGAGGTAGAGAATCAACGTAACAAGAAGATTAAATTTCTACGTTCTGATCGTGGAGGTGAATATCTAAGTTACGAGTTTGGCGAGCATTTGAAGAAATGCGGAATACTTTCACAGTTGACACCGCCGGGAACACCACAGCGTAATGGTGTGTCCGAACGTCGTAATCGAACTCTCTTAGATATGGTTCGTTCTATGATGTCACTTACAGATTTACCGCTATCATCTTGGGGTTATGCATTAGAAACAGCCGCATTCACTTTAAATAGGGCACCGTCTAAATCCGTTGAAACGACACCGTATGAATTATGGTTTGGGAAGAAACCTAAATTGTCGTTCCTTAAAGTTTGGGGATGCGAAGCCTATGTAAAGAAGTTACAGCCGGACAAGCTTGAACCCAAAGCGGAAAAATGCGTCTTCATAGGATACCCGAAGGAAACTATTGGGTATACCTTCTATCATAGATCCGAAGGCAAAATCTTCGTTGCCAAGAATGGATCCTTTCTAGAGAAGGAATTTCTCTCGAAAGAAGTGACTGGAAGGAAAGTAGAACTCGACGAGGTTGTCGAACCTTCTCTCGAAATTGCGAGTAGCGCAGCACCGGAAGAAGTTCCTGTGGTGCCTGCACCAATTAGAGAGGAAGCTAATGATGATGATCATGAAACTTCGGTTGAAGTTGCTACAGAGCCTCGGAGGTCAACGAGAACTCGTACCACTCCAGATTGGTATGATCCCGTTATGAGTGTCATGTTGGTAGACAACACCGATGACCCCGAGACATATGAGGAAGCGATGATGAGCCCAGATTCCAATAAATGGCAAGAAGCCATGAAATCCGAGATTGGATCCATGTATGAAAACCAAGTATGGACTTTGGTGACTTGCCAGATGGCCGGAAGGCTATCGAGAACAATTGGATTTTCAAGAAGAAAACAGATGCTGATGGTAATGTTACTGTCTATAAAGCTCGACTTGTCGCAAAAGGGTTTCGACAAATTCAAGGAGTTGACTACGATGAGACTTTCTCACCAGTAGCGAAGCTAAAGTCTGTGAGGATTATGTTAGCAATCGCTGCATATTATGATTATGAGATATGGCAGATGGATGTCAAAACAGCATTCCTCAATGGAGATATTGATGAAGAGTTGTATATGATGCAACCCAAAGGTTTTGTCGATCCTAAAGATGCTAACAAGGTATGCAAACTTCAACGGTCCATCTATGGATTGAAGCAAGCATCCCGAAGTTGGAATCAACGTTTCGATAAGGTGATCAAAAGTTTTGGTTTTATACAAACTTATGGAGAAGCTTGTATTTACAAGAAAGTGAGTGGGAGCTCTGTAGCATTCTTAATACTATATGTGGATGACATATTGTTGATTGGGAATGATGTAGACCTTCTTAATAGTGTCAAGGAATATTTGAATAATAGTTTTTCAATGAAGGATCTTGGCGAAGCAGCTTACATATTAGGCATAAAGATTTATAGAGATAGATCGAAACGCCAAATATCATTGTCACAGAGTACATATTTGGACAAAGTTCTAAAGAGGTTTGGAATGGAAGAAAGCAAGAAAGGGTTCTTGCCCATGTTGCCCAATACGACCTTGAGTAAAACTCAAAGTCCGACATCGGCAGAAGATAGAGAAAGGATGAGTAAGACTCCCTATGCCTCAGCCATAGGATCTCTAATGTATGCCATGCTATGTACTAGACCCGACATTGCATATGCTGTTAGTTTAACTAGCAGATATCAAAGTGATCCAGGAGTGGATCATTGGACAGCGGTCAAAAACATCCTTAAGTACTTGAGAAGAACTAAGGATATGGTTCTTTCTTATGGAGGTGATGAACAGCTCGTTGTTAATGGTTACACCGATGCTAGTTGGAACACTGATCCGGATGATTCTAAATCACAATCTGGATACGTATTTATTTTGAATGGTGCAGCAGTTAGCTGGAGGAGTGCAAAGCAAAGCGTTGTGGCGAGATCTTCAACTGAATCGGAATACATGGCTGCTTCGGAGGCTTCACAAGAAGCGATATGGATGAAAGAGTTCATTACAGAGCTGGGTGTGGTTCCTAGTGCGCTGGACCCAATGTCTATCTACTGTGATAACATGGGCTCCATAGCCAATGCGCAAGAACCAAGGTCACACAAGAAGCTGAAGCATATCAAGCTGCGTTTTCACGCTATTCGAGAACATATCCAGGATGGGGATATATAGATTTGCAAAGTACACACAGATCTGAATGTGGCGGATCCGTTGACTAAACCTCTCCCGAGGGCAAAACATGACCAACACCAAACTGCCATGGGTGTTCGGTATATTACCATGTAATCTAGATTAGATGACTCTAGTGCAAGTGGGAGACTGTTGGAGATATGCCCTAGAGGCAATAATAAATGTAGTTATTATTATATCTTTGTGTTTATGATAAATGTTTACATTCATGCTATAATAGTATTAACAAGGAAACATTAATACTTGTGTGATTTGTAAACTTAATTTGAAGTCCCTAGTATAGCCTCTATACTTCACTAGCTTGTTGGTTGATTAATGATTGTGGTTTCCCTATCATGAACATTGAGATGTTATCAACAACAAGATCATATCGTTAGGAGAATGATATGGTGGACATACTCCTATAGATAAGCGTAGCATAAAGATCAAGTCATTTCAATAGTTCAATTGCTATATGCTTTCTGATACATAGTAACCTAATTCCTTCGACCATGAGATCATGCATATCACCTTTACCGGATGGATGCTTTGATGACATCAAACACCACACCGTAACTGGGTGGCTATAAAGGTGGCATTGAGTGTTCGGAAAGTATTGGTTGAGACACATGGATCAAGAGTGGGATTTGTCCATCCATATGACGGATAGATATACTCTGGGCCCTCTCGGTGGAATGTCATCCAGTTAGCTTGCAAGCATGTGACTGGGTCACAAGGGATCACATATCACGGGAACGAGAAAAGAGTACTTATCGGTAACGAGGTTGAACTAGGTATGCAGAGATACCGACGATCATAACCTCGGATAAGTAAACTATCGTGAGACAAAGGGAAATTGGTATCGTATGTAAGTGGTTCATTCGATTGCAAAGTAATCATAGAAATATGTGGGAGCCATATGAATTTCCAGATTCCTCTATTGGTTATTGTTCGGAGAAGTGTCTCGATCATGTCCGCATAATTCACGAACCGTAGGGAGACACACTTAAGGATTCGACGTTGTTTTGAGTAGTTATGGTATTATGAGAAAGAGACCGAATGTTGTTCAGAGTCTCGGATGGGATCCGGGATATCACGAGGTGATCCGGAATGGTCCGGAGAATAAGATTCATATAAGGAAAGTCCCGTTTCGGAGTTCGGGAATGATTCCGGTGTTTTCATCGGGAATGTTCTAGAAGGTTCCGGATTGTCCGGCACTTCGGGGGGAGGGTACATGAATGTGTCATTGAATGATTGCATCATGTACTAAGTGTTCTTGTTGTTCCAAAACTGAAAAGTCAAACTGCCAGTTTGAAAGTCAAACGGCTAATACAGGAAACTGTGGAAAACAGGAAACTGTGGGAAACAGGGAACTGTGGGAAACAAGCAAGAGGAGGTTGAAACCAACTTGGAGGAGGAGTCCCTCTCCTCCAAGCCGGCGGCCCACCTAGGACGAGTTGGTGAGGGACTCCCCTCCCTCCCCTGGCGCGCCGGCCCCTCCACCTATAAAAGGAGGGGCAGGGCCTCCTCCTCTAGACACACAAGTTCCTATCCTCTAATCTCCGGTTTAGAGACGTTTTGGTTTAGAGCTTCCAATTGCTTTAGCCTGCGGTTTAGAGCCTTCTAATTGATGTGTCTAATCCCTAGACCACTAATAGCCCTCTCTCATACTCCACCATACTCGCTCCGGCTTAAGGCGAAGCCCTGCGGGATTTCCCCTCTACTTCCGGTACCACGCCGTTGTGCTGCCGGAATCGCGAGGAGAGTGCTACAACCTCCGTTGCCTGCTGGAACAAGGGAGAGGAAGGTCTTCGTCGAGTATCGAACGTGTGACCGACTGCGGAAGCGCTGCCGGAACGCAGCGCCGGAAGGATCGTCTACACGATCTTGAGATCGGAAAAAGTACGACTACATCACCCACGAGAATCCGCTCTCGTTAAACACTTTGGAATCTTCGAGGGTAAGTTATTCCATCGACTCGTTGCTACAATCTAGTAGATAGATCTTGGCTTGTTTGTTTGTATGCGATAGAAAATTTTTGTTTTCCATGCTACGAACCCCTACAGCTAGTGACTCCATGAGGGAGTATTTATGCTCGATAGTGGGTTCATGCCTTTATTTAATCTAAGAGAAGGGACAGAAATCTCTAAGGTTGTAGATGTGTTGTTGCTACTAGGGAGAAAACAATGGTCTCTTGTTCATGGAAAAAGTGGATTGTTTACCTTACACACTTTGCTTAAAGCAGTTATCCGTTGCTTGCAACTTAATACTGGGGGGGGGGTTCGGATGTTACCGTGAAGGTGGATTACTAGTCATAGATGCAGTTGGATGGTGCTCTATGTATCTTGTTGTATTGCCCAATCGAATCTCATAGGATCATGAATGTCTAGTATTTCATTATTATGCCTTGCTCAGTCCTATCAATTGCCCTGCTGTAATTTGTTTACCCAGCATGCCATGTTTGTTTATCTTAAGGAGAGCACCTCTAGTGAACTATGGACCCCGGTCCAATCTTTACCATTGATACATGTTCCACTGTTACTGTTTACTTTATGCAAACCACTTTTACCTTCCACACCATATAGTTAATCCCTTGTTTTTAGGAGACCGATGAGATTGAAAACATCACTGTTCATTGGGGAAAAGTCTTGAGTTTGTGTTGAGCAGGTTTTCAAGTTGCTAGCAACACCTTTGAGTCGTTTCCTTCCTCCCACTGGTTCGATAACCTTGGTTTCTTTCTGAGGGAATACTTGCTGCTGTGCTCATCATACCTTCCTCTTGGGGTCTCCCAACGAAGCTCTACGGTGATCTGAGCCACCATCACCATGCGAAGTGTTTCAGCCAGAATTTTGGAGGCATGGAGGCCTGTAGGAGAGAGTTCTAAGGATGTCACTAATAGTGCATAAAGAGCGTTCAGCTTTTCTGTTTTGAGGAGAGGTGTAGGGACAATAAAAACGAAGGAGAATACCGTGCTAGATAACAAAGTTCCTGATTTTGTAGTTGTCAAATTCACGACTGTTATCACATTAAATAAAATGTATGGAGAGAAAGAAGTGTGTTGAGACATAACATTGAAAATTTAGAAAAAAGGGATGCACGTCAGATTTATTGCGCAAGGGAAAGGTCCAAACATAATGAGTGAAATCATCTAAAATAACAAGAATAATACTTATAACCTGAAATACTCTCGACATGAGATGTCCATAAATCACAGTGTAGAAATTTAAACGGAAGGTACTAATGGAGGCAAAATAACTAAAGGGTAGACGAACATGTTTCCCTAATTGACAATACTCACACCACGAAGAATTATGGGTATCTCTATTACAAGGAATTTAAAATTCACTTAGGATGGATGATAAAGAAGCACTATGGAGATGGCCGAGATGTCGATGCCAAAGATCAACTGAAGCCACCATGGATGTCGGATCCACGATGGTCGGGGTACCATGGAGAGTGTATAAATCACCGGAGCTATTGAAGCGTGCGATATCGGCCTTGGTCCGGTAATCCTTCACAGATAAACCAAGAGGGTCAAACTCAAGGGAGACAAGATTGTCACGAGTGAATTGGCGAATAGAAATAAGATTTTTGATAAGATAATGTGCAACAAGAACATCACGAAGAAGTGGTTTAGGGGTTGAAGAAATTTGAGCTTGTCCAACACAATGAATAGGAATAGAGGAACCATTGCCAAGAATAATGGAAGAAAAAAGAGAAGTGGTACAGGAAGACAACAAATTACATGAAGCAGACATATGACTAGAAGCACCAGAATCAAAAATCCAATTCTTACTGAGTTTCCTTGTGTAGCAAAGTTGTTCATGGCCTATAAAAATGCAGCTTGATCCCAGCTTGGAGTTGAGGGAGAAGGCAGTGTGGGCAACAACGCCGGCTTCTGAAGTGGTTGAGGCGGTGTCGGGTAGAAGATCACATCGGCATATGCATGAGTGTTGTAGGGGGCGTCGTATGGCGCATAGATCGGAGCCGCATGATAGGTGTACTGAGGCGCACGCGGGAGCATGGGATCAGGTGCACCCGTGTGAGGGAAAACACCGGGCTGCCAGGCGGCGCCATAGGTAGGAGGGGCGCCGATCGGAGACAGGGTGGACCAAGGCATATGCCAGGCCTGCACGAGACCAGTCTAGGGGTTGTGTTGAGGGCGCTAGGTTGGAGATGCAGGTGGTGCATGGACCAGGGCAGGAGGTGGAGCCGGTGGTGCAGCGGTGGTCGTGGCGGCCGATAGATAGGCTGGGTGCCACGGTAATTAGGGCTAGGGCGCCATCCAGGAGGCAGCCGTGCTAAAGGTGGCGGAGATGGGGCCGGCACAGGAGGTCACGGGATGGCCGCAAAAACCTGGGGCCGTGACTTTGTTGGTGATGGAGCGATCAGCCCATTGGAGCATGGATCGGACCTCCGCAAAGGAGGGACGGGGCCGCATCATGGGGATGAACGAAGCTTGTTTCCTGAAGCACTCGCCAAGGCCGACAATGAGAATGTTGATGAGTTGCCGAATGTCGATGGGATCCCCAAGTTCTTGGAGCTCATAGGTTATGGTTTTGAGGCGCTGGCAGTAAACACCCACTAGAGAATCTCCATGCACGGTGTTGCAAAGTTTCGTGTGAAGCGTGTTGACGCGGGCATCGACATTGTCTTGAAAAAGGTGGCGAAGGGCCACCCAAAGAGCGGCGACGCTGTAGGCCTCACGGAAGACGAGGTTGAAGATTTCTGTAGACACCCATTGGTAGATCCATTGGATGATGACGAGGTCATCCTTGACCCAGCGAGGATCTAACGGCTGCGTGACGGAATCAGAGGTGACGTGGTCGAGGAGATTGCAGCGACCAAGATGAACTTCAAAGAGGTGGCGCCAATGGTAGTAGTTGTGCTTGGGGAGATCTAAAGTAATAGGAATAAAAGGACTAACATATGAAATTGTATCAGCATATTTTATTATGGATGGGATTGAAGGGACTAGGGTTTGGGTGGAGGAAGAAGAAGAGGATATCGATGTGGCGGCATCGAGCGTGGAGGCAGTGAGAGCAGCCCACCGCTCAAAGTAGCCGGGCGGCAGCGATGGGGGTGGGGTGGGCAGTGACATGCCCTAGATCGTTTAGTCTGAAACCATGTTGAATATAATAGTTTGATACTTCAATAATCAAAATCGTTAAAATTATAAGACAATATAAAGAGGGCTAGGCCCTGGCCGAGTCGGTGCCCTAGCTGAGTCGGTTTAGAGTCCTAAACTTGGCACACAAGTTGATTGTCTAACACATATTACATGACAACAATATTTAGAGGGAAGACTTGCGATGTGGCCTACACCAAAATAATAAATGTAGCAAATATAGTACATGTGAATAACAATTCAAGCTGAGTAAAGCATATTAAATAGGGTCTATTCCACATGTGGCCCTAGTTCACTAGAAAATTGAAACCGTGTAACTACGAATTGGACAAATGGAGCTATGTCATCAGCTAACGCGGTTTCGTTGAGCCCATGCCCCTAGATAGAAGTGAAGCCAGCTGTTGTTATGTTTGGCTTGCTTGCCATCTGTTTGACTCGTTATTTTGCATGTTTAACCTCCCATTTGCCCCGTCAGCTGCAATAAAAAAATAGCACAAAACCCACCAGCAAAGCTAAAAATAATTATATTTGTATTTCTTCTGACGTCTAGGACTCAGCATTTAGCCTCATCTGGAATTAACTGTCAACAAATGTTTTGTTCTGACATGTGGTACCAACACTACAGGAAGGAACATCAACGCTGAGGGGGAAAACGCTCGGCGTAGCCCAGATAACCCTCGGGCATGATCAACGCTGAGGGGGACCCTCGGCATTAAGCCCTCGGCTTAGGTGGTCCTCGGCACAGCAAGATACCATCGGCGTTGGTCCGGCCCTCGGCATAGATGCTTGTGCCGACGGTTTATGCCGCCTCTCGGCACAGCCTAGCCGTCGGCTCAAGAAGTTAACGGCACGAAGAAGACGGCGCCCAGGAGCAATGCCGAGGGGGATACACTCGGCATAGATTGCCACGTGGAGCACACAGGATGATGGTGTGGGAGCTCTGTGCCGAGGGGACCCCGCTCGGCGTTGCTTGCTCTGTGCCGAGGGGACCCCGCTCGGCGTTGCTTGTCCACCAGGCCGCTGTGAGGCCTAATGCCGAGGGAATCACCCTCAGCGTTGATGTCCACCAGCGTTAAGAAATTCTTTAACTACAAAATGGAGGAAGGGAGTTCCGTTAGTGAGCACGCCATTAAGATTTCGGGCTACACTCAACGCCTTGAGCAACTGGAATGCACGATTCCAGAGGAGCTCAAGATTGACAGAGTTCCACAGTCACTCCCTCTTAGCTACAAAAGTTTTGTAGTTCCTCACGATCAGATTGGTTCCACTGATATGATCACTGAGCTCTTCGCTAAGATGAAAGTAGCGAAGGTGGACATCAAAAAGAATAATCATGTGTTGATGGTCAACAAGCCCCCCACCTTCAAGAAAGGTAAGGGTGCAAAGAAGCCCTTCAAGAAAGGCGGCGGCAAGCGTGTTGCCCCTGCTGAGAAGAAGCTCAAGTCTGGTCCTAAGCCGGACACTGAGTGCTTCTATTGCAAGGACAAGGGTCACTGGAAGCACAACTGTCCGAAGTACTAAGCGGACAAGAAGGCTGGCACCATCAAAGGTATATCTGATATATATGTTATTGATGTTTTCCTTACTAGCCCTCGTTGTAGTGCCTGGGTATTTGATACCGGTTTAGTTGCTAATATTTGTAACTCGAAACAGGAGCTACGGAATAGACGGCGGCTTGCGAGGGATGAGGTGACGATGCACATTGGCAACGGATCAAGAGTTGATGTGATGGCCGTCGGCACGCTCTCCTTAGTTTTACCTTCGGGATTAGTTTTAAACCATAATAAGTGTTATTGTGTGCCTGCATTGAGCATGAACATTATTTCTGGATCTTGTTTATTGCAAGACGGTTATTCATTTAAATCGGAGAATAATGGTTGTTCTATTTATATGAGTAACATCTTTTATGGTCATGCACCTATTGTGAATGGTTTATTTCTTCTAAATCTCGAAAAGGATGAAACACACATCCATAACATTGAGGCTAAGAGATGCAAAGTAGATAGTAATAATACTACTTATTTGTGGCACTGTCGTCTAGGTCATATTGGAGTAAAGCGCATGAAGAAACTCCATTCTGATGGACTTTTGGAGTCTCTTGATTTTGAATCATTTGACACATGCGAACCATGCCTCATGGGCAAGATGATCAAAACCCCGTTCTTCGGTATGATGGAGCGGGCAACGGACTTGTTGGAAATCATACATACCGATGTATGTGGACCGATGAGTGTTTCGACGCGCGGTGGATATCGCTATTTTCTCACTTTTACCGATGACTTAAGTAGATATGGGTATATCTATTTAATGAAACATAAATCTGAAACGTTTGAAAAGTTCAAAGAGTTTCAGAATGAAGTGGAGAACCATCGTAATAGAAAGATTAAGTTTCTACGATCCGATCGTGGAGGTGAATATTTGAGTTATGATTTTCTCACACATCTTAAAGCAAGCGGAATCGTTTCGCAACTCACGCCACCCGGAACACAACAGCGCAATGGTGTGTCTGAACGCCGGAATCGAACCTTATTAGATATGGTCCGATCGATGATGTCTCTTACTGATTTGCCGTTATCATTTTGGGGTTATGCATTAGAAACCGCTACATTCACTTTAAATAGGGCACCATCTAAATCCGTTGAGACGACACCGTATGAACTGTGGTTTGGTGCTAAACCAAAGTTGTCGTTTCTTAAAGTTTGGGGATGCGAAGCTTACGTCAAGAAGTTGATGCCGGACAAGCTCGAACCCAAAGCGGAGAAATGCGTCTTCATAGGATACTCTAAGGAAACTATTGGGTATACCTTCTATCACAGAACCGAAGGCAAAGAGTTTGTCGCAAAGAACGGTTCCTTTCTTGAGAAGGAGTTTCTCCCGAAAGAAGTGAGTGGGAGGAAAGTAGAGCTATACGAGGTTATTGAACCTTCTCTTGAGTTGGAGAGTAGCGCATCACCTGAAATTGTTCCAGTGCCGCCTGCACCAACGATAGAGGAAGCTAATGACAAGGATCATGAAGCTTCGGACGATGCTGCTACTGAACATCGTAGGTCGACAAGGTCGCGTGCCCCTCCTGAGTGGTACGGCAACCCTGTCTTGACTGTCTTGTTGGTAGAAGACAGTGAACCTACGAACTATGAGGAAGCGATGATGAGCCCAGACTCTGAGAAATGGCTAGAATCCATGAAATCCGAATTGGGATCCATGAGCGAAAACCAAGTATGGACTTTGGTGGACCCTCCTAGCGACCGAAAGGCCGTTGAGTGCAAATGGATCTTCAAGAAGAAAACGGACGCGGATGGTAATGCTACCGTCTATAAAGCACGGCTTGTTGCGAAAGGTTTTCGACAAGTTCAAGGTGTTGACTACAATGAGACTTTCTCTCCCGTAGCGATGTTTAAGTCCATTCGGATTTTATTAGCAATTGCTGCGTTTCATGATTATGAAATATGGCAGATGGATGTCAAGACTGCGTTCCTCAATGGCAACATTGATGAAGAGTTGTATAGGATGCAACCCGAAGGTTTTGTCGATCCTAAGGATGCTGATAAAGTATGCAAACTTCAGCGTTCCATTTATGGACTGAAGCAAGCATCTCGGAGTTGGAACCTTCGTTTTGATCAAGTGATCAAGAGCTTTGGATTTGTTCCAAATTGCTACGAAGCTTGCATCTACAAGAAAGTGAGTGGGAGCTCGGTGACGTTTCTGGTACTATATGTGGATGACATATTGATTATTGGAAATGACATCAACATGCTTAATGATGTGAAGAGTTATTTGAACAAGTGTTTTTCAATGAAAGACCTAGGTGAAGCTGCTTATATAATGGGCATCAAAATCTATAGATATAGACAAAGACGCCTGATAGCTTTAAGCCAGAGTACATACCTAGACAAAGTTCTGAAAAGGTTCAGAATGGATAAGGCAAAGAAATGTTCAGTGCCTATGTTGTCAGGTAAGATATTGAGCAAGGCTCAGTGTCCAGCTACGGTAAATGATAGGGAAGCTATGAGCAAAGTGCCTTATGCCTCGGCCATAGGTTCTATCATGTATGCCATGCTGTGTACTAGACCGGATGTGTCCAATGCTCTTAGTTTGACGAGCAGATATCAAAGTGATCCAGGGGTGGAACACTGGACAGCCGTGAAGAACATCCTAAAGTACCTAAATAGAACTAAAGAAATGTTCTTAGTCTATGGGGATGATGAACAGCTCGTCGTAAAAGGTTACGTCGACGCTAGTTTCGACACCGACAAGGATGATTCTAAATCTCAGACAGGATACGTGTATATTTTGAATGGAGGAGCTGTGAGCTGGAGAAGATGCAAGCAAAGCGTGATCGCGGGATCTATAGTAGAAGCGGAATACATGGATGCTGCAGAAGCGTCAAGTGAAGGAGTTTGGATCAGGAACTTCATCACTGAGCTTGGCGTGGTTCCAAGTGCATTGGACCCACTGGAGATATTGTGTGACAACACTGGCGCCATAACACTCGCTAAGGAACCAAGATATCATCCAAAGACCAAGCATATCAACCGCAAGTTTCATATAATACGAGATTATATAGCAGATGGAGATCTGAAGATTAGCAAAGTACATACAGATCTGAATATCGCAAATCCATTGACTAAACCTCTTCCACGTGTAAAACATGATCAGCACCTCAGTGCCATGGGTGTGAGATTGTTGCCAAATGTAAACTAGATTATTGACTCTAGTGCAAGTGGGAGACTGTTGGAATTATGCCCTAGAGGCAATAATAAAGATGTTATTATTATAATTCTTGTTCATGATAATGTTTATATTCCATGCTAGAATTGTATTAAGCGGAAACTTTAATACTTGTGTGGTTTGTGAACAACACCGTGTCCCTAGTACGCCTCTAAGGACTAGCTCATTGATTAATGATGGTTAAGGTTTCCTAACCATGGACATGAGTTGTCAATTAATAATGAGATCATATCATTGGGAGAATGATATGGTGGACAGACCCAAACTAAGCGAAGCAATTAGATCGTGTCATCGTGTTCGTCTTTGCGAAGCTTTTCTTATGTCAAATATTGTATTCCTTAGACCATGAGATAATACAACTCCCTGGTATCGGAAGAAAGCTTTGAGGTCATCAAACGTCATCCTATGAGAGGGTGATCATAAAGGTGTCTCTCAGGTGATCGGAAAGTATCTGTTGGGTTGTATATATCGAGATGGGATTTGTCCCTCCCAAGTCGGAGAGATATACTTCGGGCCCACTCGGTAATCGATATCAACACCGCTTGCAAGCATGTGGTTAAGGATTTAATCACAAAGTGATATTGGATTACGGAACGAGTAAAGTACTTGCTGTGAACGAGATTGAACTAGGTATGACGGTACCGATGATCAAATCTCGGGCAAGTAAAAATATCGCGAGACGAAGGGAATATATATATGGGATTGATTGAATCCTGGCATCGTGGTTCATCTGATATGATCATCGATGAATGTGTGGGAGTCAATATGGGTTTCCAGACCCCGCAGTTGATTATTGATAGAAGATCATGTCTGCATATTCTCGAACCCGCAGGGTCACACACTTAACGTGTCTCGACGCTAGGATAGATTGGATAATTGGTTTATGAGTTTTTGTTCGGAGTCTCGGATGGGATCCGGGACATCACGAGAGGTTCCGGAGTGGTCCGGAGAATAAGATTCATATAAGGCAGTGCAGTTTTTGGAGTCCGGAATTGTTCCGGGTTAATCGGTATTGTACCGGAAGCTTCTAGAACCTTCCGGAAGGGGACCAACGTGGCCCCACCTTCCGGGAGGGGGCATGGGCCTATGAGGGAGTGCCCTGGACGCATTGGGCCAGGGGCACAAGGCCCCATAGGGCCCAGCCGGCCAAGAGAGGTTTAAACTCTAGATAGAGCTTCTAGAAGGGTGGTTTCCTTGCCCCCCACTCTTCCTCCAAGGGGCCGCCGGCCTTGGCTTGGGGGAGGGGCTAGGGCTGCGCCCACCCCTCTATATATAGAGGGATGGGGGCGCACCAACCCCCTACACCTTCCCCTCCAACCCTAGCTGCCCTGCTGCCCTCCTCTCTCCCTCCCGACTGCTTGTAGGCGAAGCCCTGCTGCAGAAATTCTCCACCAATTGCACCGCGCCGTCGCTTTGTAGATCCAACCCATCTCTCCACCATACTTGCTGGACCAAGGAAGGAGGATACGTCGAGGTTCCGCACGTGTGCATCTCACGGAGGCATCGCCACTTGTGGTGCTAGATCGGATCGGATCGCGAGGAGGAGAAGCGAGTACGACTACATCACCCACGTTCCGACGAACGTTCCGCTGTGCGAATCTTTAAGGGTATGAAGATCTAATCCAATCTCTCTCGTTGTTTGCATCTCCTAGATTAGATCTTGGCTTCCCTCTGTTCGCATCCGTAGAAAATTTTGATTTAGTATGCCGCGAAACCCTTCATCAATATATGTAATGGTTATTACTTTAGAGTTTCTTAATTTCCTGACATACTATAAATATCTCTTAATGTGCCTTGATGATTTCGTGTTATCCTTAGAATTGTTCACTTTAAATACAACAGTTTAGTTATCATAATTAAAAAGGATTGCGGCACATGTTTTTCAACCACATGCAAGTCCATTAAGAACTCATGCAGCCATTCTGACTCAATAGATGTTTGAAGCGGTGAGTTTTGCTTGTATGGTTGACCTTGTCAATATGGCATGTCTACGAGACCTCCGTGACAGCGTGCTACCTCCAAGGATAAACACATACCCTCTGTGGCGTAGAGTTTATCAACATCAGATATCCAGTTAAAATCACTATATCCTTCAAGCATAGTAGGGTGTCCTAATTAGTGAATATCATAGCTCATCGAACCACATAGATATCGCATGACCTTCTCAAGTACATACCAATGATCAATACCCAGGTTAGAAACGAACCTACTTAACTTGCTCATAGCAAAATAGATATCAGTACTGTTGGGGTTCGGTGTAGAAAATCAAAAAATTTACTACGCAGCAAACCCCGGAAGCCCAAGATCTATCTACTACTAATACAGTAATGGGAGGGGATACGGTATTCATACCTTTGAAGAGCGAGCGCGGTTAATGTACCACGAGGAACATGGACGAAGAAGACGCCTCGATGCTGACCTCAAGGTCATGATGTCCTTCTGCTCCACGACAACTCCTAGTACCGAAAGAACGGTACCGCCAGAGGGATTCACATACGTATGGTGCTTGACGACGACTCCCGCTTCTCTCCGATCCATCCGAGATTGCGAAAGTAGATCTCCCGGCTGCGAATCCCACAGCGCGACGGCGCTCCACGGTGAAGAACTCCTCGCTCGCATAGCCCAGACAAGGGCGCGACGGTCGCAAGAGAGAGAGAGAGAGAGAGAGAGAGAGAGAGAGAGAGAGAGAGAGAGAGAGGCAACACATGACTATTATTTATTTCTAGGTAGAAAATGGTGTATTTAAATCCTCCTATGGGCACCTCTTTATATAGGCGGATTGAGGGGATCCCTCCACCTAAAGGTTCCCATGTGGGACTAAATGAATAAAGAAAAATAGGTGCAACCCGCCGCCGGACGGGTGGGCCACCTGCCCTCCCGCGCATGGCCCAGCGGGGTTGAGGCGGTGGAGGGGAGAGGGCCCCGGGTGGGCTGGCCAGGGGGCAGCCCGCAAGGCAGAGCTGCCCACGGTGGCGCCCAGCACCTGGCCCGGGTGGGCTGGCCTAGCCACTCTCATGCGCTGGTGCTCGTCCACGCGGCGGCCAGCCATGGCGGTCCCGGGTGGGCCGATCGGATGCAGCCCGCCAGCAGCTAGGGATGTAAATGGTACGGATAATTTCCGCTCCGAATCAACATCCGCGTTCGTTTTTGAGGATATGATATGCATTTTTAATTATCCGACGGATATGGATGCGGGTGCGAATATTCATTGAGCGGTATCCGAAGGATATGGTAGCGGATATGGTATTGATGATATCCGACGGATAAGGATAATCCGACATTTTATGCGGATTATCCGAGGTACTCAAATAGGATAATCCGATAAACTTAACACATCTCCAATATCTAGACAATCTAGTTATTGTGTCGCTAGCTATGCATGCTACATATTACACTATGCTATTATCAATCTCGCACTTTTATACTACTGCTATCTAGTGTTGCATGCTTTATTGTCATTTATTTTGTATAAACTAAATATTTTTTTTATATTTTTATGTGTATTTGTTTGATTATCCTCTTATGATCCATATCCGTAATCCGATATAATCCGCATTGAATCCGCATCCAGCTATTATACGCTCCAATCCGAATCTAGCAAAAAATATGGTAAAGGATATGGTAATAGTAATATCCGATCCGATCCGATTAGTTTACATCCCTACCAGCAGCTGCAGCAGCAGAGCTGCACGACGCTCATTACAGGCTGCCCACATGCGGTGCGGACTATCCGCTGCCCACAGGGGCCGTTTCAAAAACAGTCTTCTTTGCCCTTTTTCGTCTGTTTATTTTTAGGTAAAATACCTTCGGGATTTTGCCTAACTTTATAGGACGCCTTTATAAATATTTATTTAAATATTTAATAATTCATAATTAATGTATAATAAACATATTCAAATAACTATTTATCCGAAAACCCTTTTCCGGTCCTTTTTCTTTATCCTTTCTCTGAACACCTTTGGATCTTCCTAGAACTTTTCTGGTCTCTCTTTTCTCATTTCTTCAGTGATTCAAACTAGTCATTAACGATCTCCAAGCTTCATCAGCCCTTAAGCGTGCTACCCAATAGTTCGAGAATACTACATATATGGCCAAGATTCCTCTATGACCAATGATCAACATTAGGACATGGACGCCCATAATGACCACATGTGCACCCAACGATATTTGTCGTTGAACCGTAAATACTGTATACTATTCCTTTTGTCTCTGCGATACTGTATTGCCCGAGGTTTTCATCAAGTGACATCCCCATGTCAATGATCAACCTCGTTATCGACAATACCTTCTTTACTCGATACGATAAGTGATATCTCCATAACCTAGTCACACGCTGCACAACTTATGGATAACTTATCCGAGTGGGCCAGAGTATCTTCCGTCACGCGGATGGACAACTCCCGCTCTTTACGCAATCTCCTAAACCTATTTCTCTGGATATCCAATGACACCTTTATGATCACCATTTCACTGAGTGACGTTATGTGTCATCAAATCAGCTTTGGGTGACAGTGATTTGATATGGTCTCACGATCCAAGAAAAGAGTCACTATGTTTCCTAATCATCGTAACATGAACTCCGTGACATGATTGTGATACGATTCTATAGATAGTTTATGTTCATCATCTCATTCTCTAATGAAATGACCTCATTGTAAATTAGGGACCGAGGCACCATCATGATCAGGACACTTTTGATCATCTATTGATCAATGAACCAGTGACTAGAGTTTCACCAGAAACTACTATTTGTTTGTATATCACACGTGTATTGATGTTTCCCTATAAATACAGTTATAGCATGATATAAAACTTAATCACAAACTTTATGAAATATACCATCTAATATTTTACTCTAGGGCATATTCCCTTCAGGTACCCTCTCAACCCTTTACTACACTATGACAAGACCGAAGAGAATACTCATGAAGACCACAAGGAGGGTACATGTACTACAAGGAGCCAGATCCTTCCTGAAGCATTGAAGACATAGATTATGGAATAGAATATGACAGAGAAACGGAAGACTTAGAAGCGGAGCCTTAGACATAAGAAAATTATAATAAGTTAAATGGATCAAGCAAAGTAGAACTTTACTAAATAGGTTGTTGAGCTCCAGTGACAATAAATATAGTAGTGACATTGATCCTAAAGCTAGTTAATTTGAATCTAAATTCAAATGTGAATCCTCATTGGACCGAGGAGGGTATGAAAGCTTTTGTACTCTTTTGGATGTGAACATGAATAAAGAATAAAATGAACCGGTAGTGTTTCTGTTGTACCATTCTGAGGGTGTCGTATTTAGTAATGTCAATTACTTGCGCACTAGAACATGCAGCGGTGTGCTGGGTCACCGCAACTTCTTTCTATTACAAAAGACCAACAATAATGTTTGGTCATCCGCCATAAGGGCTATTGCATCTCGTCCTCCTCCTTCTCAGCCTCCTCACATGTTTTAAGTTGCGGTGAATCATGTTCCGCCGTCGCAGTGTCCTTGTTGTCCTCCAAATTCTTTTCGTAGTCGTCATCTAACGAGGACCAGCCGGAGTACGAGGACGTGGATCCGTATTTGTGATCCGGTGGCGGGAGGGACTGTTCCTCCTCCAACCATAGATCGTTGCTCAACAAGGTTACACTGCGCCGGTGGGCACTTCTAAAAGAAAGAGAGACACCTTCCGTGTGCTATATGTGCCCGCGAAGCACCCTCTGTGGGTCGTGGACACACCTTAGAATTTTCAGGATGACAACGATTGCTTGCACATCACACGATAAGGGTCCTTGTGCGAACGAAGACCTTAAAAGACTGGTTCTGCACTAGTGTAATCTGAGGACCAATCAAAATTTTCGAAGAAAACATATTCAGCCAGCAGATTAGCCAGAACATCATCATATTTGCCACATCACTGAAGATGTATTATTCACCAGACATCGTAGCTACAAAGTTTTTCATGTATGAACTAATTTATTCACAAATCTGATGCCAAAACGCAATATTACAAAAAAAAATCCAGAATATTACAGCTTACACATTTATTATCGAATCTATTTTTTACCTATTATGCATTTTATTTGACCTAGTATATCGTATATATATACGAGAGAAGACTTGGTAGTGGAATTATATGTTTGTTTTGTTTACAAGCCGACATACTGTGTATACTTAGCGTAGGCATCGGATTGCATCCCGATTGGGGCGCGGATGGCTTGATCTGGAATATCGAAGGCGTCTATGAGTTCGCGAGCCATGAGCCTCACTTGGTAACTGAGGTAGTCTACCAGTTTATTTATAGCCTGCAAGCATAAAGAGGACTATCAGGTTCTGGTTTCAAACTATAGCTGAAATTGAGCACTTGTTGAAACGAACCTTTGCTTTGTTTGGTGCGACATAGTCTAAATTCCGATATGTTCCAATGTCTTTCCAGATCCCATCGAGCGCGTAAAGGTCACACACTAGCTTCAGTACTTCGCGTGTTTTCTCATCAGGGCAACTGCATAGAGACGTCATAATTCATTTTTACCATATACAGCTCAAAAAGGACGCGACTAACACCTGAATGCTTTGTGTTTAACATCATTTTTTATTCATGCTTCAGCTAAAGAATATAATCGGGGCAAGGGCTCGAGGTCTTGACCAAAGAAAAGAGTTCTCAGTCAGTCAGTCGCACAAGTGCTATCTGCTGTGGCTCAACTACTCAATCACAAGTAACCGTGATGGAAACTGGGTCGAATATGCAGTCAGGGCAACATGAGTGGTTTCTTAATGCATGTAAAAAGAGCATTATTTTGCTGATTTCCCTTCAGGGGATCATGTTGGACACCTTTTTTCTTTAAGGAGGAAATACCCGCGGCCTCCGCACCGATCATGTTGGACATTGTACATGTTTATCCCAAGCCTCAAAAAACAAATAGTAAGAACTATTAAAGACAATCCACCTTCTTAACAGCCACTATGAAGGTTCATTTTCTTAGGAAAATCTACTAGTGAGATTCATATGATAGAAACCATGTTAGCGAGCACCCATGGTAAGAAAAGTGTAACTGATGATGAGCCCAGAATTATACCTTTTCACAACTTCTATAAACCTAGCAAGGATGATAGATTCAATGTGTGACTCTGCGAGTATGAGCAGATGGTTTAAACATCTGTTCCACGCACCAAAACCTCCAAGTGTCTTCATATCCTTCTGAAGTCGTGCAGCAACACTATGCAATAATCGTGATGTTCGGTACTGACAATAGAGTTTATCCAATCAGTACATGAATTTAGCCAAAATGTACTGAGATTATTATTAAGATATGACTCACTCTGAATGCTTCAAGCTGAAAGTTAGGATCCCGTAGATGATCTTCCGCTTCCCATCGGGCAGTAACACGATTTGGCTGAGATAAGTAGCTGCTCATGGAGTCTCTTAAGTAGTTCCAGGTGACTGAGAGTGTTCCTCCCTTAAATTTTTTCTCATATTGCTTCAGTAGGTCTCTAGCAACCTACATGCATGATAAGAGGTAGTGAAATATAAGCAACTTCATATCAGATTTAATGGCTCAGTCAAACTTCATTTTATCCAGAATATATAATGAAGTGTGTGATTTCGCTTTGTAAAACATGCTTACTGGTACCTGCTGCAAAAGAACTGTATTGTCTCCTTCAAATGTTTGAAATATATCATGGTCATTCCGTAGACTACCAAAACGATTTACAGCAGAATACCCATGGCCACCACAGGATTCTCGGCATATGCTAATAGATTTTGCTGTGTATGAAGTTATGTATGATTTCATCCCAGCTGCAAGTACATGAACATGAGCGCTTAGATCCTCATCATTGTTGGTTTTCTTCATTTCCGAATATGTATCTATCAAATACGCTCCGGCAAATTGAAATGCATATGCTGATGCTAACATAGGCATTAGTTTGTGCTGGTGAGATTGGTAATCCAGCAATCTGATTTCAGGTTGCTTAGGTGGACCAAATTGTTGACGCAATAAAGCATATCTAACAGCAATGGTTACTGCAGTTTTGAGTATTACGACAGAACTATATGCAAGAGCAACTCGTCCCCCAACAAGCTCGCCAAGGGTTGCTGCAAATCTTTTGTTTATTGTGGAGAGACTACTTGTGTATTTTCCATCTCGCGCCACATCGCCAAATCGGTTCAGAAGATTGTCACGGGGTATCCTAGCTGAACTGAACCTGAGGGCACCGGTATCTACACCATTTAAGCCTATCTTACGACCACAATCATTGATCTCGATTCCAGGAAGAACAGCATGGGTTTCAAGGTCCCGAATCGGGACAACAAATGCATGAATTCCCATGTCAGCGGGTTCCCCTCCTTCTCCCTGAAGTGGTAAAATTAACCTCGCAAAAACAGTAGCGAATTTCGCATGCATAGCTGCGAGGCCAATCCACCACTTAATGGCTCCATCAGATGGGGTATCAATGATGAACTCGTCAGTAACTGAATCAAATGTTGCAGTTGTCTGTAGGGCTTGAACATTTGATCCTGCCAAAAACCGAAAGGGAGAGAATCTAATAAAATTTATCATCCTTTTTCATAAAAAACAAAAAACTGACATGAACAGTGTTTCAGGTACTTGGTAGTGTGTACAAGTCCGAGCATCCATTCCAGATCAAGAAATCAGAAATTCTAATGAAATAAGTAGATAGATAGTCTAACCATGATGAAGTTCTGTCATGGCAAAACAGCCTGGATAGTCCAAATTGTCGATTTTGTCGAAGTACTTTTCTTTGTGCTTATTGGTTCCCAAATTTATTACAGACCCATGCCCCAAAGACTGCATTATCAGAAAGCAAGTTAGTGTATTTCTAACAACAAACATACAAGGGTAAGGTGAGTAGGTAAGGTAATTCAAGTCAATGGAACAACCAAGTTACGTACTGTATTTCTAACAACAAACATACAATGGAACAACCAAGAACATTGCTACAAAGCGACAATCGGTAGGCTCACAGTCATTGGGATCATGGTTTTGACACGGACATTGCCACGTGAGCGAAACCGTATTCGCATTCCAAGCTATGAAGTATAATTAATCTTCTCCTCATCCATTGCTTCACCTAGAGACAGACGAGAAACATGCACACGCAAAACTCATTATCGAGTTGTGGTCTTCATGTCCCGCTTTCGCCATCCCTTAGCAGTCCCTAACTCGATATTTGCCATTGAGATATTATTCTAACATTCCGAGCGTAACCGCCATGATATACACCAAAGTAATCGAGGCGATGTTGCCATTCGACATACTAATTGGGGCTAGCTTCGTGTCACCAGCGCCGGCAACGGCAACGCCACACCCAAGATCAGTATATGGTCAATCAGGAGGCACCGCAGCTACTCCACCAGGCTAATTAACCGGCCTCTGATCTTGTCCGCACCACTGCACAGCCAAGCACACTCGTGCATGAGCAGATGGATGGATGAATGCAGGTCCGTATCCAAGATGCCATAGGCGTATGCCATGCCAAGAACGACTTGCCAGCTGCCCTGATCTAGCCAATTCAAGAACACCATGTCCAGGAAAAAAGTGTAGGCCCCACTCGTCTCGACCCCATGTCCAAGCACCCCCAGTCCCTATCTCGAGCCCGAGCAGGCACACATTTACCCCTGCCCTTCCTCGCTCACCTTATCGCCAGGCCGCCCACCCCCTAGTTCCCATCGCCGGTTACCCGCCCCCGCCGCCGTTCAACCTCCCCTGTCCCCCGAGCTCACTCCCTGCCCTCCTCTTCGTCGTGCTGCCCTGCCATGCTCGTCCGAAGCTCCGCCCTGCCGTGCTCGTCCTTTGTCACCGGAGATCCGCGTCGGCGCCATGGCAGCCTTTGCATATCGCCTTTGTCCCCGGCCGCGCCGTGCTGCTCCGCCTCGTGACCGTCCTAGGCCGCGCTGCTCCGCCTCGTCTCCGTCTCCGTATGACCTCAAGTCGACCGCCTCACATCCCGCGAGCGAGCTCCTGGCAGCGGTCCACCTCGTCGCGCCTACAGCCAGCGGCCCAAGCTCCGGCAGTGGGCCACCTCGTCGCGTCGCCACCCATCCGTCCAAGCTCCGGTAGTGGACCACCTCGTCGCTTCCACCAACAGGAGAGAACCCAGCGACACCCATGAATTCGCCAGGACCTGATTGCTTTTACTTTTTGTGTATAATGACCTGATTGCTTTTTTATTTTCATCCTAAAGGCCTTTGTGTAATTTTTTTGAGTCCAACTTGTTTTTACTCACAGAACCCACCAAAACAACATCTAAGCTGAGCTTGTTTCAACAAACCCAAGATACCAAACAAGTGATAAAATCTGAGTTCAGCTTGTCTATGGGGCAACATGTATGAAGGAAGATGGTGATTCCGAGTTGGCACGGGCTACCAAACACACCCTACATAACCCGTTGAGGACATTTTACATGAATTCAGGTATATTATAAAAAATGTTTGCTTGAGGTTGTCCAACCCGAACCATTACACGCGCGTGAGGGCAGGAGAGAGGAGGCGGTGATTGTAAAAATCCATCTAGGGTTTGGTCTCACTCATCTAGAGCAGTCTTGGTTGATATTGGGTGAGCATCTAGTGAGAAAGCTAACATGGAACGGAAGCTGGTGTTAGCCTTGTAGAAGAGGCAAGAGGCAGATCAGATCACCCCGTGGAAATGACTTCGAACACGGTATTGAACTATTAGCCTTGTAGAAGAGGCAAGAGGCACCGAAAGATGCAGCCGAGGAGCTTGGAAAGAAAGCGAGACGTGTCCAGATTAGGATCTGGCAGATAAACCGTCGGTCAACCCCGTCTCCAGTCGCCTTGGTGCCTTGGATATGTCGTGTACCACGGACTCTCGCTGGCAAGAAGGATTGCGTTCTTTGTTTATACTATTTTTGGTGTCTTCTTGTGGATGTTGAGGCGGCGACTATGTCTTCAAATCAGAACAAGATCCTCCCTCCCCTATTCTCTCTCTAGTGCTACGCCTAGCGCCAGTGGAGAGCGTGTGGAGTCATGTGTCTGACAGGTCTCTCGGGTCCTATCGTTTTTTGTATACATTTGTGTGGTTTGAGGTCAATATCTTTTGATCTATGGTTGTCATTTTCGGCGATGGTTGCTTCTCTGGTGCGCTGGTCCTTTAGGGTCTTATGATGACAATTTTCGTCTGTCTACCATAACAAGTTCTATTACGACAAGCTTTGCACCACTTCGATGATGGAAGGGTGAGGGCTGCAACGCGCATTTAGCTCATGCTAGTGTATGCAGTCGACGCTTGGTGGTACAATGATATATTTTTAATTTATTATTTTTGGACTCCTTTGTATGGTTGTTATTATTACTAATAGATCTGTCGAATTTTGCAAAACAAAAAGAATAAACTACCAATGAAAGAAGATGCATGGATGACCCAAATAATCTCAAGACTGGATTAATGGAGACATAACGTTTTTTACAAGAAACGACATGGAGGTCAAATGCCTACCATTTGAAAATAGTACTTGTACATGTGTTCATTCTTTAGGGGAGGCAATTAATTATTTTTTCAAAAATAGGTTGAGACCACCTGGGTCGCAAAAATGTATATTGTATTTATTTATATTTTATATCCAACAAAGGTCTAGCAAGAACATAGATCAAAATACCCAAAGCCCCTACATAACACCTACAAACGCGACAATAAGGGAACAATGTGTCATCAGTGCCTTATGTCGTGAAAACACAAACAAGGCCCCATCGGCTAGATAGTAGGGGCATCACCGTGTCAGCTTATGGTTAGTCCAGAGCACACATCCGGTCCAGTAGACCCTCGAAGTGCACCTCAATCCCACTCTGCAAAATCCATCACTTCTTCGAAATGTCGAGTCAATTCAGAGCATATATCAGCATATTCTTCATGAGTCTGGTGTTGTCGCTGCCACGGAACCAAACAACACCCCTACCCTTTGCAAGTCCACCAAGTCACGTGTGTTGCAAAGACCCCGCTATGCTATCACACCGAGACCCGTCGTCTTTGACACGGTAGATGAAACACCGCTCCACCACTGGACCCCTCAAGACAACACATGATCCAAAACGATGCCCCCAAGAGGAAAAGCCACACTAAAAATGTCGCTATCGTCCGATACGAAGTCCTAGATCTAGGGTTTCCCAAGAGACATATGTGCGAGGGACAGAAGATTCGTGACGTCCAGAGGTAACGCTACGCCAAGCTCAAGGGCGCCATTCTGTGTCGACTTCGCTGGGCAACGAGACCCCCCTGTCACCGCCGACTAGGCTTTGCCTGGCGGGGCGAGAGGGGGAGTGGAGGGGATGCTGGTGGTGGTGGTTTATGGTTCCTCCCGAAATGTACTATTGCAAGAGAAAGGACATCGTCCTTTACCCCCTCTCCCTCTATGTAATTACCCTGCAATCTAGGTTAGTTAAAAGACAGTGCAAGAATCATACTGAATGCAATAGTTGGTATGGCCAGGATCAGGGTACTCACTTATTTTATATTACTCACACTCAAAGGAGCAAAATTACTGGATGAAGCAAAACTAAAACCATTTTTAACGTAAGCATTCCAGACAGGTATTACTATATCACACTGAAATGTATGTACTACTACGCTCGTAACACATGATGCTCTTTCATTAAGTACAGTACCAACTAACAAACCCGATATGGGACATATGGAAGCTAGCATCGGGTTCTGCTAGTTGCGTTATGTACTCATCAGTTAGTTGTGGTATGTACGTACTCGATCAGTTATTATAGTAAAACACAGCGAACCAACCTGTACTGTGCGCCGAACTTGATGCCGAGGGAGATGTCAATCCAGCCCACGGACTCCATAACGGCAAAGTACTGGACTCCATAACGGCAAAGCTGCCATGAGGCTGAGCGGCCGCACCCCGGCGTCCCGCACCAGCGCCGACATCTGCCGGATGCAAAGCTCCTGGTGCTCGGCCGGAGCCAGCTCCAGGGGCGTCTGGAGCTCCGGCCTGGCGACGACGTACTGGAACACCCGGTCCTGCATTTCCCGGTGGCGCCCCCGCATGTATGCTTTGAGCGCCGCCGCGTCCGCGCCCCCGGCAGGCCACTTAGCCCCCTCAGGAGCGGGTGAATCGGAGGGCAGGAGGAGGCGTCGGAGGAAGCGCATCGGCAGCGTGGTGTCTTCTTCATCCGTGCTGGAGCCGGAGTCGGAGCGGTGCGCTGAGGCCATGCATGTCGACGGCGGTGAGGTGTTGTACAGAACGTGAGCAAAGTGTACTTTGCGGGAGTGGGAATTGGGAAAGCGATCGAGGCCGAGGTGGTTTTTGTACTAGTGACGGATGCATTGTCTTCATTAAGAAACCGAACTCATGGGCCTTGTGCTGGAATCTAGATCGTGGGCAGCATGAATGCCAACCAGAGAAGGGACTATAACTTGGTGCGAAACAGGGGTGGCGGTTGATTTCTAATTCAGAGTCACTTTGTGCGAGTGTCTTGAAGGGTAAATATTATCATAATGGCGACTTTATGACAGCAAGCAATAAGAGGAATTCATCTCACACTTAGCGTACAATTTTGTATGGGAGAGAAGCTCTGAACCTGGGCTTGGTTAAACGGATTGGAGATGGAAGAGAGACTAGGATTTGGGATGATCCTTGGATCCCCACTAATCCTGGACGGATGCCGCTAGTAAGGAAAATGGACTCTGATGTGACTATGGTTCATGAACTAATGGACTCAGACATGGGTGAGTGGAATGAAGAGGTTTTGGTGGCAAAGCTGGAAATGGTGGATGTCAATGCAGTTTTAAAAATTCCAACTGGTCACTTGGAAGCTGATATGTGGGCTTGGCATCTAGAGAAACATGGCATGTTCACGGTTCGGTCAGCATACAAGGCCCTACTGGAAATAAATGAGATGATTAAACCGATGGGTAGTTCTGGTGGATCGGAACAAACCTACTGGAAAAAACTTTGGAAGTTTAGAGTGCCACCGAAGGTTCGGAATTTTTGGTGGAGAGTCATTAAAGGATATATCCCCTGCAGATCAGTGCTTAAAGGGAGACATATAGAAAGGATCTCCTTCTGCTCGGCTTGTGGTAAGGATGAAACAATCTGGCATGCTTTCTTTCAATGCACCTGGGCGAAGCTTTTTTGGTCAGAGATTAAGGATATAGCGGGGCTGCGAGTGCCCGAGCTTCATCCGGCGTCATGGGCTACTAATATGATTGATGGCACCAATGTCGATCAGAAAGATGTAGCCATGATTCTATGTGGATGTTGGGATGTCTGGTCTGAAAGAAACGCAAGGCATCATGGCGAGCAGAGCAGGACGGTGTCTCAATCTGTTAAGTGGGCGATTGACATTGCATCCGATCTTGTGATTACTGGCCAAAGGAGTCTGGAACTGAAGGCAAGAATCCAACCGAAGTGGAGAGCTCCAGTTGAAGGCGTGACTAAGATTAACATTGACGCGAGCTTCAATATTTCATGTGGAAATGGCTCAACAGGTCTCGTTATGCGTAACAATCTGGGAGAACTGAAGAGAGGTCAAGCTATCTGGTATGGTGCTGCTTCTAATGCTATTACCATGGAGACTCTAGCAGTTCGGGATGGGGTTAAACTCGCGTGTGAACTGGGGCTTTCGAAGGTTGAGGTGGAAACTGATGCAAGTGTTGTTGTTAACCTGTGGAAGAGAATGTACGGGTTTGTAGCATGGAAAACAAAAAAATTCTACTGCATGCACACAAACAAGCCAAGATCTATCTACTAGATTGTAGCAACGAGTCGATAGAGGAACTCACCCTCGAAGATTCCAAAGCGATTAACGAGAGCAGATTCTCGTGGGTGATGTAGCCGTACACTTGCCGATCTCAAGATCGCGTAGACGATCCTTCCAGCGCGGCGTTCCGGCAGCGCTTCCGCAGTCGGTCACACGTTCGGTACTCGATGAAGACCTTCCTCTCCCTTGTTCCAACAGGCATCGGGGGTTGTAGCACTCTCTTCGTGATTCCGGCAGCACGACGGCGTGGTACCGGAAGTAGAGGGGAGATCTCGCAGGGCTTCACCTTAAGCCGGAGCGAGTATGGTGGACTGTGAGAGAGCCTCGGTGATCTAGGGTTTAGACACGCCAAATAGAGGGAGCTAGGCCGACGGCTAGGGCAAGAGGGGAGCCCCAACTCGGCAACTTGGCAAACCCTAGGAGGCGGCGGCGACAATGGTGGAGGCCGGCGGCTAGGGTTTAGGTTTAGAGGAGAGAGGTGTCGGTCTGGAGGGGCAGCCCTGCCCCTCCTTATATAGGTGGAGGGGTGCGCCAAGGGGAGGGGAGTCCCTCCCCATCTCGGTCTCCAAGGGCCGGCGGTGGAGGGAGAGGGACTTCCTCCCCAAGTAGGTTTCCTACTCTCCCTCCACCAAACAAAATAGCCGTTTGTCTTTTCAAATTGGCGTTTGACTTTTCAAACTAGGATTTGATTTAACCCTTTATTTTGTTCAGCGATGACACCTAGTACATGATGCAACCATTCCAACTTGTTATGACACATTCATGTACCCTTCCTCTCCGGAGTGCCGGACATTCCGGAACCTTCTAAAACATTCCCGATGAAAACACCGGAACCATTTTCCAACCCCGAAACAGGACTTTCCTTATATGAGTCGCCAAGTGAGTTTTATTCACCTGTCTTGTTTTTCGTTGTACTCGAATCACTTTGCTTACGTAACCAATTTGCAAGACTGGAGTTAAAGAGATAGGCCATCCGTCCGTGGCCAAGGTGCCGCCAGTCGTCGCCGAGGAGGACCCCTCTCGGAAGAGGAAGGATGATGAGGTCGCTGCCCCCACAGACAGTGCAAAGAAGGCCAAGAGCGACGAGGTCGTCACGGTGTCTGACGACACGACGGTGGCTCCGAGTGATCCTGCGGCGGCGACGGCCTCGGCGATCAAGGAGGGTGCTCCCTCGCCTGGGGTGACCGAGCCGGCCTATTTTGGTGCGGGCGCATCCATCGCGACCTTCCCGCGCTTCATGGCCAGAGCGTCCATGGCGAGTGGTACCACGCCATCGAGCCACGCACCTGGGGTTGCCGAGACGGAGGTCGAGCAACGTCGCGGGCATACTCCGGCTCTTCTCACATCCGTGGACGCACCGCAACTTCAAGGCATGCTGGGCGCAGCCATCCAGGTATGTCCAGTCCCCGAGGATCGGGCCATGGAATTGCAGTGGTCAGATTCTTTTGGTGTTGTGCTTTTATTTCTTGCGCCCAGTCCCCGAGTACGCATTCGCTGAATTTCAGCGGGTGGGCGCTCAGGATTTTTGATCGCCAGTCCCCGAGTGTCTAGTCGCTGAATTTTAGCGGGTAGGCACTTAGGATTTTTGATCTCCAGTCCCCGAGTGTCCAGTCGCTGCATTTCAGCAAGTGGGCACTTTAGGATTTCGTTTTTGCTAACTGTTTGACTTTTGCACAGGGTTTGCAGCGTGAATCAGCCGATCGGCTTGCTGCGAAGTGTCGCGCGGAGAAGGACCTTGTCACCGTTCAAGAGGCAAACAAGGGACTCCAGGCGATTGCTGCGAAGGCAGAAGAGGTTCGCTAGGGCCTTGTCCCGGCGAGTGAGCTGACGGCGGCGCAATCTGCATTGAGTTTGGCGGAGAAGCGGATCGCCAACCTTGAGCGCGAGCTTGCGGACGCGAAGGAGGAGGAGAGCTCAGTGGAAGGGCGAGCCAAGGCTACCGTTACAGCCGCCGCTGAGGAGCGTAAGGTCTCCGACGCCCTTGTTGCTGGGCTTCAAGACGACTACACCTCTCTTCAAAACTTCATCACGGAGCTCTCCCGTCCTTTGATTGGTATGTGTGCCGCCTCTGCCTATAATATTTCCATTGTGTAATCTTTGATGTACTCACTACCCCTCCTGTCCACAGCTTGCGGAAGAGGCGCAGTCGTTCGACGCGCGGCAGTGCGTGGCCACTCTGGTCGACTCGGCCACACTGTTCGCGACTTGTATTCGGGCGTATCTTCAAGAGATGTTGCCCATGGAAGTAATTCCCAGCGACCTCGTCGAAGTGTGGCGGTACTTGGAGAAGGCGCCATCAGTCGTCGAGTTCATGACGCGGTCGGCGTTCCGGCGCGGGGCGGCGACGGCGCTGAGCCTTGGGCTCGCCCACTTCCCCGAAGACTTTGATCTGGATGACGTGACGAGTGGCTACCCGTCGTCCACCGGCTCGGTGGAGATCGCTGAGGTGCTGAAGCTGACGGACCGCGCCGCGGTGTACTCCGATCGCGTCTGGGCGATGGGAGATCTCCTTCCTTATCAGGAGACGATCGTCGCGCCCAACGACCCCGAGCCGCAGCACCGGGGTTTCAAGATCGAGCAGCCCTTTCTTGCGGCGATGGCGGTTGAGCTGACGACGTACCCGTCAAACCCGTACACTCCCTTCATTCGCAACCGCAAGGGTGGCGGCGAGTCGACGTCGAAGCCTACGGAGTAAAGTATTATGCCCTAGTGCGTTAGTAGCAGTTCTGTCATTGGGCATACTTTGTATTTTGTGACAATTGTGACATGCTATAATGAGATATCGTGTTATTTTGTGATTTGATTTGCCTTTGAGATTGAGGGTTGAACGAGTCCCCGAGCGCGTTCGCCCTTTTTTATGGGGTTCACCTTGTTTGTTTATGTGTTTGTGATTTTGAACGTTTTGTTATGGAGGTCGACTCGCCCGAGCTTGGAAAGCCAGTGGCAAGGCGACACCCATGAGTGCTCTATACTTCACCGTTTTCCCTTGCGCGAACGAGGTCGGGTAGCCGAGTCCCCGAGCATGGTACTTGGTTTTTCTAGGCGCATCTCTAGGGTGGGTGGGGACTGATCGCGTTAGAGTAAGCGCATCACTCCTGCCTGGCCCGACGGGTCATTCGCGTGGCGAGTCCTGGGCATGCTCTCATACTTGGCGTTTTACCTAGCCGCTCGCGCTAAACTGGTCATCAGTCCCCGAGCGTGGTACTTGGCCGTTCGAGTCGCTGTGTCGAGGATGCGGAGGATCATGGTCTCTGTGAGGAGCGAAGGCAGTTGTCTTGGCTCGTTAAGCCAGTCGAGCTAGGCGACTCCAATGGGGCTCCGGGTAGGCGTTTTTCGTGGACGTTACAAGACCTGGGGTAACCCAGTGCCCTTGTAGCGCACTACTTGTCCCTGCCGATCGCTATACCAGAGGTTGACTCCTGCAGTTAGCTTGGTGTTGTTTCTACGAGTGCGAGTGGCATAAGACACGGAGAGTAGACGCAATTTGCGGTAACCAATATTTTTATTTCATAGCGACTGGGGGATACATATGTGGAGTTCTAGGAGTAGAACTTCCGTAGGAGGTTTACATTCCATGGTCGCTTGACGTCGAGTTTCCCGTCCCCGCGGACGTCGATGAGGTAATAGGCGTCGTTGCCGAGTACTCGCCCGATGGCGAATGGTCCCTCCCATGGGGGGGAGAGCTTGTGCATGCCCTTCCTGTCCTGGATCAGTCGTAGCACCACGCCGCCTTCCTGGAAGGTGCGAGTTTTCACCTGCCGGCTATGGTAGCGGCAGAGTCCTTGCTGGTAGATGGCAGTGCGAGAGCGAGCTAGGTCGCGTGCCTCGTCGAGTTGATCGACTCCGTCCTGACGTGCGAGTTCGTCCGCAGCCTCCGTGTAGTGGACGACCCTTGGCGAGTCGTGCTCGAGGTCGGTGGGCATGACTGCCTCGGCGCCGTACACCATGAAGAAGGGGGTGAACCCTATCGACCTGTTAACTGAGGTGCAGATACCCCAGATGACGGAGGGTAGCTCCTCGACCCAGCACCCGGCGGTGCGCTCGAGTGGTACTTGGAGCCGCGGCTTCAGGCCATGGAGGATGCTCTGGTTGGCCCGTTCCGCCTGGCCGTTGGACTCCGGGTGGGCGACTGACGCGAGGTCGAGCCGGATGTGGTGTTCCTCGCAGAACTCGGCCATGGCTCCTTTGGCGAAGTTGGTGCCGTTGTCCGTGATGATGCTGTTTGGGAACCCGTAGCGATATATGAGCTCGCGTAGGAATTTTGTGGCGGTCTTCCCGTCGCATTTCCGGACTGGCTTGGCTTCCACCCACTTGGTGAATTTGTCGACTGCGACCAGGAGGTGGGTGAAGCCGGAGGGGGCCTTTTTGAAGGGGCCTACCATGTCCATTCCCCATACGGCGAATGGCCAGGTGATGGGGATGGTCTTGAGCGCTGAGCTCGGCACGTGTGTTTGGTTGGCGTACTTCTGGCACCCGGCGCACCGCTGGACGATGTCGACGGCGTCGGCGTGTGCGGTGGGCCAGTAGAAGCCGTGTCGCATTGCCTTTGCGACTAGAGAGCGGGCTCCGGCATGGTGGCCGCAGTCGCCGGAATGGATGTCGTGGAGGATCTTGCGTCCTTCGGCGGGTTAGACGCAGCGTTGGAACACGCCAGTCACGCTGCGCTTGTGGAGCTCGCCGTCGATGATGGTGAAGGATTTGCATCGCCGTGCGACCATCCAGGCGTCTGTCTCGTCCGCTGGCAAGGTGCCAGCCTCCAGGTAGGCGATGTACGGCTTGGTCCAGTCGTCTGGCTCGGCGATGAGTGCGACCAGGGCTGCCTCTGGCTGCAGCGGGACTCTGATGTCGATCTCCCTTGCGGGAGAGACTGACGGTTTGGTGATCGTGTCGAGGAAGACGCCGGCGAGTGGTGCGAGTCGAGCCGACCAGATGCGAGAGAGTGCGTTGGCCTCCTCGTTCTTCCGCCGGTCGATCCATTCGACGGAGTAGCCTGCGAAGTGTCTGCCTAGCTTGTCCACTGCTTGGCGGTACGCCGCCATGGTGGGGGAGACGGCGTCGCAGGTGCCAGCAACTTGTCCGGCGATGAGGTCGTAATCTCCGTAGCAGCGTAGGCGGTTGACGTTCATTTCCATGGCAACTCGCATGTCGTGGAGTAGTGCCTCGTACTCGGCCATGTTGTTGGTGCAGGGGGTGAAGTCGAGGCAGAGGACGTAGTGGAGCTTGTCGCCCTTCGAGGAAGTCAACACGATCCCTGCTCCTGCACCGTCCGCGTTCTTGGAGCCGTCGAAGTGCAGGCTCCAGTAGTGGAGGTATGGCAGCTTTTCCGGCTGCTGGCCTCTTCCCAGTCAGCGATGAAGTCCGCGAGAGCCTGCGACTTGATCACTTTTCGTGGCTCGTACTTGATGTTGTGGACGCCTATTTCGACGGCCCACTTGGCGACTCGCCCAGTCGCCTCATGGTTGCGGATGATGTCCTGCAACGGTGCTAAGGAGACGACCGTGATCGGATGCTCCTGGAAGTAGTGTGGCAGTCGCCGCTGTGCTCTGAAGACTGCGTATACCAGTTTCTGGTATTGCGGGTACCGCTGGCGCGACTCGGTGAGGACCTCGCTGATGTAGTACACCGGTCGCTGTACTGGGCGCTCCTTTCCTTCCTCTAGCCGCTCGACGACCATGACGGCGCTGACGACGCGCTCGAAAGCCACGACGTAGACCAGCATGGGTTCTTTGTCGACGGGGGCGGCGAGTAGTGGTGCTGCGAGTAGCACCTTCTTGAGGTCGCGGAGTGTGTCGTCCACCTCCTTATCCCACTGGAAGGTGGGGTTCTTTCGCATCAGGCGGTATAGGGGCATCTCCTTTTCGCCCAATCGGGGGATGAAGCGGCTGAGAGCCGTGACCCGCCCGGCCAGCTTCTGGACGTCGCGCAGGCACTCGGGTTTGCCGAGTCGAGCGATCGTGTCGATCCTGGTGGGGTTCGCCTCGATCCCACGCTTGGAGACGACGTACCCCAGTAGTTGCCCTGCTGGTACACCGACGGTGCATTTTCCTGGGTTTAGCTTTATCTTGTATTTCCGCAGGTTGGCGAATGTTTCCGCCAGGTCAGCGAGTAGATCGCTCTGGCGAGCGGACTTTACTACCACGTCGTCGATGTAGACGTGGATATTGCGGCCAATTTGGCTCGCAAGGCATTCCTGCATGCACCGCTGGTAGGTCTCCCCGGCGTTCTTGAGGCCAAAGGTCATGGCGGTGTAGCAGAAGGCTCCGAATGGCGTGATGAACGCCGTCTTCTCCTCGTCCTCAACGGCCATCTTGATCTGGTTGTACGCAGAGTAGGCGTCGAGGAAACACAGCGATTCCAAGCCCGAGATGGAGTCGATTATTTGGTCGATCCGCGGGAGGACGAATTGATCCTTCGGGCAGGCGCTGTTTAAGTTTGTGTAGTCGATACACATCCTCCAGGTCCCATTTTTCTTCTCAACCAGGACTGGGTTTGCCAGCCACTTGGAGTATTTGATTGGCCGGATGAAGCCTGCAGCGAGTAGATGCTGCACCTCCTCGGCGATAGCTCGGCGGCGCTCTTCATTGAAGGGCTGCAGCGACTGCTTGACGGGTCGCACTTTGGGGTCGGCGTTTATTTTGTGCTCAGCGAGTTCCCTAGGGACACCAGGCATGTCAGAGGGCTTCCATGCGAAAATGTCCCTATTCTCACGGAGGAACTCGATGAGCGCGCCTTCCTATGCTGGGCTCATGCCCGTCCCGATCGTCACCGTCTGGCTGGAGTCGCCTGGGACTAGCTCGACGGTGCGGGTGTGCGTCGTCGCCTCGAAGGCGGAGGTGTTGACGCCCTCCGAATTGGGCTTCTTGAGTATGGTAGGGTCGTCTTTGTTGACCCCGCTCGCGTATTTGGCGAGCTCGTCGGCGTGGTTGGTCTCTGCCGCGATGACGGCGTCGGCGAGTTCGGCTCCTTTGGCCTCGCACTCGGCGGCCATGTCGGGGTCGCCGTTGATGGTGATGACGCCGCGTGGCCCGGGGAGCTTCATCCCGTTGTACGCGTAGTGGGGCGCTGCCATGAACTTGGCGAACGCCTGGCGCCCCAGGACGCAGTGGTAGGGGCTGTCGAAGGGTACCAGCTCGAAGACGATCCGCTCGGTGCGGAAGTTTGCTGGTGTGCCGAAGGTGACTGGCAGCGTGACCTTGCCGATCGGGTGCGCATTCCGACCGGGGACGATGCCGTGGAACGTTGTGTTGGTCGTCTCGACCATCGACTGCAGGAGTCGCAGTCGCCTGAAGGTGTCCAGGTACAGGATGTTGATGGAGCTGCCGCCGTCCATCAGTGTCTTGGGGAGCCAGTAGTCTCCCACCTTGGGCTTGACCACCAGGGCGACTCGTCCTGGGTACTCGATGCGTGGCGAGTGGTCCTGGCGTCTCCAGGTGATGGGCTGCTCCAACCAGTTGAGGAACTGGGGAACGTCCACCTGGGCCACCGCGCTGACGGCAACGGCGCGGGCGATGACCTTCTTCTCGCGCTTCGTGTTGAAGCCTGTGAAGGTGTGGAGCGAGCCGGCCACAGTGCTGAATTTTCCGACGTTTGGCGGGTTGTTGTCAGGGTCCTCCCGCGCTCGCCGTGCCTTCTCGATCTCCTTGAGAGAGTGGCAGTCGGCGGTCGTGTGTGTGGCGGGCTTCCCTTCCCTGCTGTGAAACACACAAGGTTGGTTAAGGAGGGACGCGGGGTCGAACCTCGGTTTTGCCATGTAGTTGCCGCCGTCGCGGCGTTGCCCTCCGTCGCGGCGGAAGCTCTTGGGCTCGCGCTGCGCGTGCCCAGCGTTGGCGACGAAGTCGAATCGCCCATCACTGCGGCGCTTGCCGGTGAGGCGGGTGTTGCTGTAGCGTAGGTAGGATCGTCGTCCGTTGTCGTTGCCGCTCGTGCGGCGTTTGCCTCCCGACTCGTCGTCGGTTTCCTAGTTTGGGTCTTCCTCCGTGTATCTCTTGGCGATCTCGAGGAGATCTGGTATGTTGTCGAGCATGCGGGAGTGTCGTTTGAGCTTGGCGACCAGGGGCTCGTAGCGGCACGAGGTCTTGAAGCAGTGGATTGCGGTGTCCGGGTGGATGCCGACCGCGTTGTACCATAGTTCTTGCCACCGCTGGACCCAGTTGCGGGTCGATTCGCGGGGTCCCTGGACGCATCGTTCCAGGTCCTCGATGGTGGTGGCGCACGTGTAGGAGCACTCGAAGTGCCTGACGAAGGCATCTCGCATCTCTTCCTAGGAGTCGATGCTATCCCGGAGAAGGGTGTTAATTCACTGCCTGCACGTTCCCTCCATCATCAGGGGGAGGTAACGAGCGGCTAGCAGGTCGATTGTGGCCAGCGATCCCCATCGCCATGAGGTAGGTGTCCAGCCACACGGAGGGGTCGTACTTCTCTATTTCATTCGGCGCTTTGAAGTTCGCCGGATATTTTTCGCCTCGGATCATCGGTCCGAAGCATCGGGGCCCGAGTCGGCTTAGCGACCCCATTGGCTCGCCGTCGCGGCGATTGGTTAGGGTGTGTTGCAGGTCGTCGGGCTGGCATGCGCGCCAGCTTTGGTTGTTGATGATGTGGGTGCGGGCGTCGACTGGCTGACCGTTGGCGGTGACAAAGTTGGTCGCTGGCCTGGGGTCGTTGGTGGAGAGTGCCGCGTTCTCGGGTCGGTTTTGGAGCTGCAGCGGTTCGGGTGGCGGGCAATTGAGGGTGTTTGCCGCCAATGGGCGGCCGCTTGAGGCTGCTCTGCTTCCCGAAGAACGCGAGTACACCCGACCCTGCGAGTCGGCGTCTGCGTTTTGTTGCTCGACCGCCTTTGCGAGCAGGGCCCTGACATACTGGATCTATTGGGCGCCGTCACCGGTGGCCGTGATGTTGTCGGCCGCTGCTCGACCTGCCACGAGGTTGTCCATCGGGGTGGAGAACAGTGGTAGGACGTTCACATCTCGCTCCCGTGAGGAGACCACTATCCGCGGCTAATCCCTGGGAGGTGTGCGGTTGGGTGGAGGTGGGGCGCCGTTCGCCGTCGACCCTGGTGGGGGTCGGGCGCTTCCTCCAGGTGGCGCGTTCTCGCAGATCGCGCGCTCGGCCATGCGGGCCGGGTCGTTTTCGTCATCGAAGTTCAAGGCGCGCCCCTGGACGGTGGGGTTCAAGCGCGACCTGATTCGCTGCTGGTGGTAGCGCGACAGCTCCTGCGCCGTCACCTGCTCGAGGCGAAATTTTTCGCGCTCGGCTTGCTCCTTGCGGACTGCCTCCGCCAGCTTCAGGCGGAGTTCCTCGACCTCCGTTGCCTTGGCGTTAGGAGGGATCGGGGTGGAGAAGGGATCCTCTGGCGGATTGGTGCCAGTCGCCATATAGGTCGCGGCGTGGCACCCGGTCCCGTCGCGGAGATCGGCGGAGTTTTCCGATCCGGAATCAAAGTCGAAGATCCCAAGGATGGAGGGATCCTCGAAGTCTCCCACGTTGGAGACCTGGGTGATGGAGCCTACGGGCGAAGCCGCGGTGATGGATCCGGCGAGTGACGCCAGGGTCGCCGAGTCGGCGTCGTCGTTGAGGGCCGCGTCTTTCGTGGCCGCGATGGTTTCGGCCACGTCGCTGTGGGCCGAGTTGTACTCGGAGGCGAGGCGATGGATCGTGCGAACCTGGCTCTCGGAGAGCCGGTCGCGTGGCGGCGACTCGCGGATGCGAGCCGAGTCCTCCGAGACGATGACGTCGGTGAGGCCGACGAAGAGGCTGATCTTGCCGACTGGCAAGATCATGCTGTGTGTGACGGCTCGCGCCGCCAGGACATAGCTGCTCGGCAAGATCTGGAGCATCTCGCCGATCGCTATCATGCGGCCGGTGGCGACCATCTCGTTGATGGGCAGATTGGATCTCGCCGCAGAACACCGGCCAGACCGGCCAGGCCCCACGGTGGGCGCCACTGTCGTGGGAATGACCACGACAGATGCTGCAATCGGCAGCGAGTAGTAGAACGAAGGGCAAGGGCGGCCAGCCATCTGCGGTGTGAGATGAGGACGAAGACACGGGGTTTTACCTAGGTTCGCCCCCCCGGAGGGTAAAGACCTACTCGTGCTAGATTGTATTATGATGGAGGTATAATGGGGCGAGCTCGACGGCTAGGCGGCGAGTCGCTTGGGTGGATGATGGAACGTATCCTCTACACGCCCTGTAGGGAGGTTTATATAGACTCACCTCCCCTAGGGTTTACATATCTCAACCGAATCAGTTAAGGCTTCGGTACTCGTTTAACCTAATCCGACTGGGCCTATCTACTCGCCTGGATCTATCCCGGTTGACAAGGTTTAATCTCGTCAATGACCATTGTCATGGACTTGGGATTTGGAGAAGATGGGGATGGTGGAGATCGTGGAACGGTTAACAGACAAGCAACCAGGGGACACGATATTTACCCAGGTTCAGGCCCTCGGAGGGAAAACCCTACTCCTGCTTGTCTGCTCTTGATTATGGCGGAACCGAAGGTTACAGGGTGCGCAGATTCGATCTGGCGTGAAGGTCCGTGTGCGGAAGTATGAGTCGAGAGATCTAGGACGTGCCCTCCTGGCCTTTATATAGACTTAGGCAGGTCCCGGGCATAGTCCTAGTCGGTTACAAGTTCTAGGGTTTTACCCCTTTGAATTTCCTATCTATGCTAGTCTTGCTCTCCAAGGATCCGAAGGCGTCATGGGCCTTGGCCACCCGAAAATCTTCATGGGCCAGCGTATGTCTGCTGTGGGCCTTCCTTGGGCTGGACCAGGTATGCTGAAGTCACGTACCCGTAGGGTATAACCATGTCACCGGTAGGCATATCCCCATCAGCTACTGGCACCGACCCACCGGAGGATCCATTCTCCATCCCGATCCTTCCCAACGCAACGGCAACGGAGGTCGAGGAACTCCACCTGAAGCTGGCGAAAGCAGTCCGCAAGGAGCAAGCCTAGCGCGAAAAATTTCGCCTCGAGCAGGTGACGGCGCAGGAGCTGTCGCGCTACCACCAGCAACGAATCAGGTCGCGCCTGAACCCCACCGTCCAGGGGCGCGCCCTGAACTTCGACGAAGAGAGCGACCCGGCCCGCGCGGCCGAGCGCGCGATCTGCGAGAACGCGCCACCAGGAGGAAGCGCCAAGCCCCCACTAGGGTCGACGGCGAATGGCGCCCCGCCTCCACCCAACCGCGCACCCCCCCAGGGAACAGTCGCGGATCGTGGTCTCCTCACGGGAGCGAGACGCGAACGGCCTACCACTGTTCTCCACCCCAATAGGAGGCGAGGCCGCTGCGGCTGGAATAGCCCCCAACCTAGAGACCGGGGCGAATGGGGGAGGAAGCGAGGCCAGAGGTACCTCATCAAGGAGGGCAGCAGCTTCCGGTGTTGCCGTCGGGTGCGCCGCTTCACCCTTAGCCGAGCTGCCAGCGTCAGAACTAGTCGCAGAGCGAGGCGTAGACGCCTGCTTCGCCGGGTTCATCTTCCTCCTTGGTGGAGCCTTCACCTCCTTCTTCTTCTTCTTCGATGGCATAGCCTCACGACGCGAGGTGTGCTCGGGGAGCTCATCGTCATCGTCGTCGTGACGTTCGAGGCTCTTACTCGCCTCGAGCTCGCGCTGATGCTGTCCGCAAGTTTTGCGAACCATCGGAGATGTGTCCTCCACGGGCTCGTCTTCGTCATCATCGTCGTCATCACCCGCGTCGCTCCCGGCGTCGCCTCTGGGGGGTGGCGACTCGCTCCCGTCCCGAACGGATGAGCTCGAGTTTTCGTCATCTGCGGGTGGGAGCCATCCTTCCACCACTTGGAACAGCTACAATAAAGACGAAACAAGGCAGCATAACTGCGAGTGCATCATCTACGACTGCGAATGGCAATAACAATGGCGACTTACCGTCAGAGCTGGGCGCCTTGCGGTGTAGGGGGCGACCCTGGCCTTCGCGTCCAGGTACGCCGCCTGGGTGATCTTCTTCAGAGCCAATATAGTCCTCGAGCTTCCACTCGACGAGGCAGGATTTTGTCTGGTCGTCCCTGCCCGTGTACTCATACATATAATGATCGCGGCGGGCCAAAGGCACGAGCCGCCGCCCGAGCCAGCAGTTGTAAAGATTGATGGTTTGGAGGCCCTTCTTCTTCAGGCCGCGGATGGTTTGCAACATTTCGTCGACAACCATCCGCTGGCTCAGCGGGAGCTTGCCAGCCTGGAGCCGACGCGGTTCAGGACGGTTGGCGGAGTACCTTGGAAGCGCCACCTCGCCATCTGGAGTCGCCTCGGTGACATAGAACCAGGATTTCTTCCACTCGCTTGCTGCCTTGGCCGGCAGCATCAGGTCGAAGAAGGATGCCTTCGACTTCATTTGAAACGTCAGGCCACCCGTTGCCAGCATCGGGCCGCCTGATTCTTCGCGACTAATCCTCCCATGGAACAGATCTTGCCACAGGGGGAAGTAAGTCCTGCAGCCGAGATAGCACTCGTAGAACGCCACGAAAATGGCGAGCTGCTCGATGCTACGCGGGCCCAGGTCCGACGGCTGGATCCCGTAGAAGGCGCAGAACCGTTGGAATAATAGAAAAGTGGGAAACCCCAGCCCCCGCTCCAGGTGGCTGGGGAAGCAAACGAATTCTCCCTCGCGCGGGTCCGGAGTCACCTCTCCGGCCGCGGGGATGCGCCACCTGCCGGCGTGCAGGATCCCAGCCTCTTCGAAAGACGCCAATAGCGCCCTGGTGCACTTGGATCGGCCCCATGGTTCGGTGGAGGGGGCCATTGGTTGAAAGATTTGCGGAGGTCGGGGCTCTTTGGATTGGTTGGATCGCGATACGGAGTGGAAACGGATATGGGCTAGGTCAGAGGAAAGATGAAGGAGTATTTCCCCACTCGCCCGTCATTCCCCTTATATAGCGGTTGTTACCCGCCAATTTCGGGAGCCGTTACTGCGCGGTGATTACGCCGAAAGTTACCGTTGGATTACTCCAACGGCTAGTTTTGACCCCACTTGACGGTCCAACTTCATCCACTCGACTCGTCGCTCCACGTGACTTGCTTATTCGCTGACCCGATCACTACAACAGTGACTGAATATTCGCCGACCCGTTCGCCGAGCTGCGACCCAATTGGGCGCCGTTAGAGCGACTAGAGTAACTGTTTTTTCCTTTATTCAAGAGTCCGCCGCCGATTCGACTGGGCGTCCGCATTGGAGCCGTATACACCGACTGCCAGCGACCACCTGCGACCAATCAACTACGGCCTCGGGGACTACTGATGGGGATATGCCTACCGGGGTATACCCAGCAGGACGATTCCGACTAGCCCAGGTACCTACGAGTGGGCCTGCAGTAACGGTGACTGGATCACGACCTGGCGTGGACTCAAGTGACTGGAAGCTGAAGGCCCAGAAGCGTAGGTAGGCCCAGTCGGATTAGGTTAAACGATTGCTGAAACCTTAACTGATTCGGTTGAGATCTGTAAACCCTAGGAGGGTGAGTCTATATAAGCCTCCCTAAAGGGCGAGTAGAGGACATGTTCCATCATCCACCCAAGCGATTGCAGCATCTGCCGTGGTCATTCCCACGACACCTTGTGTCTCCTCCCTCATCTCGCACCGCAGATGGCTGGCCGCCCTTACCCCATGTTCTACTACTCACTGCCGATTGCAGCATCTGTCGTGGTCATCCCCACGACACCTTGTGTCTCCGCCCTCATCTCGCACCGCAGATGGCTGGCCGCCCTTGCCCCATGTTCTAATACTCGCTGCCGATTGCAGCATCTGTTGTGGCCATTGCCATGATAGGGAGGTAGCGAGCCGCGAGTAGGTCGATGTGGCCGGCGATTACCATCGCCATGAGGTATGTGTCTAGCCACATGGACGGGTCGTACTTCTCGATTTCCTTCGGTAGCTTGAAGCTCGCCGGGTATTTTTCGCCTCGGATCATCGGTTCGAAGCACTGGGGGCGACTCGGCTTAGCGATCCCCTTGGTTCGCCGTTGAAGTGGTTGGTGAGGGTGTGCCTCAAGTCGTCAGGCTGGCGTGCGCGCTAGCTCTGGTTGTTGATGATGTGGGTTCGTGCGTCGACTAGTTGCTCATTGCTCGCGGGTCATTGGTGGAGAGCGCCACGTGTGCGGGTTGGGGTTGGAGCTGCAAGGGCTCGGGTGGTGGTTAGTTGAGGGTATTTGCCATCGTCGGGCGGCCGCTCGAGGCCACCCTGCTTCCTGATGAGCGGGAATACATACGACCCTGCGAGTCGGCTCCCGAGGTTTGTTGCTCGACGGCCTTGGCGACCAAGGCCTTGGCATATTGGATCTGCAGGGTACCTTCCCCAGTAACGATGATGTTGTCGACCACGGCTCGACTCGTGATGACGTGTTCCATCGGAGTGGAGAATAGCGGGAGGCCGTTCGTGTCCCGCTCCCGCGAGGAGACCATGATTCTTAGCTGGTCCCGGGGGAGGGGGCGCGGCTGGGTGGTGGGGGAGCGTCGTTCTCCGCCAGGCCTGGTGGTGGTCGGGCGCTTCCTCTTGGTGGCGCGTTCTCGCAGATTGCGCGATCGGCCACACGGGCTGGGTCGCTCTCGTCGTCGAGGTTCAGGGCACGGCCCTGAACGGTGGGGTTCAGGCGCGACCTGATGCGGAGTTGGTGGTAGTGCGAGAGCTCCTGCGCTGTTGCCTGCTCGAGGCAGAATTTCTCGCACTGGGCTTGTTCCTTGCGGACCGTCTCCTCCAGTCGCATGCAGAGTTCTTCGACCTCTGTCGCCGTCGCGGTCAGCGGGATCAGCATGGAGAAGGGGTCTGGCGGGGCCTCCGTGCCGCTCGCCATGTAGGTCGCGACGTAGCGACCGGATCCGTCATGGAGGTCGCCGGAGTTCTCCGACCCGGAGTCGGAGTCAAAGATCCCGAGGATGGAAGGATCCTCGAAGTCCTCCATGTTGGAGACTTGGGTGATGGAGCCCGCGGGTGACGCGGAGACAATAGATCCGGCGCCTAACGCCGGGGTCACCAAATCGGCGTCGTCGTTGAGGGCCGCGTCGTCCGCGGCCACGTTGGTCTCAGCCACATCATTGTTGGTCGAGCCGTACTCAGAGGCAAGGCGATGGATGGTGCGTACCTGACTCTCAGAGAGACGGACGAGCAGTGGCGACTCGCGGATACGAGACGAGTCCTCCGAGACGATGACGTCGGTGAAGCCGACGAAGAGGCTGATCGTGCCGACCGGCATGATCACACTGTGCGTGATGGGGCATGCCACCGGGACGTAGCTGCTTGGCAGGACTGGAGGATCTCGCCGATCGCAATCATGCGGCCGGTGGCGATTGTCTCGTTTATGGGTAGATTGGATCTCGCCGCAGAACACAGGCCTGACCGGCCAGGCCCCATGGTGGGCGCCACTGTCGTGGGAATGGCCACGCCAGATGCTGCAATCGGCAGCGAGTAGTAGAACAAGGGGCAAGGGCGGCAGCCATCTGCGGTGCGAGATGAGTGCGAAGACAAAAGGTTTTACCCAGGTTTGCCCCCCGGAGGGTAAAGACCTACTCCTGCTAGATTGTATTAATGAGAGAGTACAAGGACGAGCTCGACGACTAGGCGGCGAGTCGCAGGGGGTGTATGATGGAACGTGTCATCTATGTGTACCCTAGGGAGGTTTATATAGGCTCACCTCGCTAGGGTTTACATATCTACAACCAAATTAGTTAAGGATTCGGAGGGTGCTTGACCTAATCCGACTGGGCCTAGCTATGCTTCTGGGCCTCCAGCTTCTAGTCGCCTGGATCCTTGTTAGGTCCTAATCCAGTCGCCGTCCTGCAGGCCCACTAGCTGGCAGCTTGGGCCAATAGGAAACGTCCTGCTGGGTATACCCCACTCGGCATATCCCCATCATCAGCAGTTTACATTTTGGATCAATATTCATTCTGTGCTCCGCAAGTTACCTAGATACACCTTTCATGTCGGCAGGTTGCCAGACAAAGATGTCCCTATTCTCACGGATGAACTTGACGAGCGCGCTTTCCTATTTAGGGTCCAGGTTCGTCACAATGGCGGTGGTCTTTGAGGCATCGCCTACCACAAGTTCCACCTACTTGGTTTCGATGGCGTCCTTGAAGGTTGGGACGGAGTCAGAAATCTGCTTCTTTGACGCCGGCATATCTAAGGCATCGACCTTGCTCTGGATCTCCTTGAATTCCTCGCTATAGTGGACAGATTCTGTAAAGGCTGCTTCTCTAATCTCACAGTCCACTGCCTTGGTAAAGCTTCCGAATATGGTGATGATGTCGTTTGGTCCGGGTATCTTGATCTTGTTGTAGACGAAGCATGGCTTAGCCATGAAGGTGTGGAAGATGTCGCGTCCGAAGATGACGTGGTACACGCTCTTGAAGGGGACTACCTCGAAGGTCATGCGTTCTTGGTGGTAATTATTAAAATCGCCAAAAGCGACCTGAAGTGTGATGCACCCAAGGGACCGAGCCTCTCGGCCAGGAACTACGCCATGGAACACGGTGCTGGTCCATCTTAGGTTTGCCTCTGTCAAGTTCATCTTGTGCGGCGTATCTAGGTACATAATTTTGATGCTGCTTCCACTATCCACCATACATTTGGTGAACTCGTTGACGTCAATCAGGGGGTTGACTACCATGGCATACTGGTTCTCCGTAGGGATGAGGTCTGGGTAATCCTTCATGTCCCATGTGATTGGAATCTCCGACCAGAGCAGTTACTGGGGAACTGGGGGTAGTAGCCATCAGTATCCTCATAGAGGTTTTCTGTTGTCGCACGGTAGGGGTGCCAAGGAAAGTGTGGTAGACGGCAGCCTTCTTCTCGAAGGGGTTCTTGACCTTGCCATCGCTCTTGGTGGCGTGCTTGGGGTCAACGTCCTCGTCCATGTCACTTGAATCCTTGGACTCCTCCTTCTTCTTCCCCTTGCCCTTGCCTCGTGGTCTGTTCTTCCGACTTTGCTTGTAGCCGGACTCTGGGTCCTCCTTGAGATCGTTGACGAACTTGCAATGGATATTGGTGTGAGTGGCCTTGCCGTTGGCATCGAAATGTATGAGGCACGACATATCACGGTACTCCTCGTAGGTTTGGGGCCAAGCTGTCCGCCATCACCTCGTCCTACAAATGTCATGGCAACCATGTTGGATGTTTGCTTTTCTTATGGCGGGCTCTTCCTCTTGGTGTTGTTGTTCCTCCTAGCTTGAGTTGGAACGCCCGTTGCCAGTAGGGAGCCACGAGCATCGTCGTCGGCAACCGCGAACTCACTAGCCAGTTGGATCATCTGGTTGAGATCTAGCCGGTGATTTTCCTGCAGGCGCTTCAACTTATGTCAGCGCAACGTACCTTTCTCCAACCCATCGCTGAAGGAGGCCATGGCGTTATGAGTGTGCACTCATGCGCAGGAATTCTTCATATCCAGCCAGCGAGAAAGGTAGGCACGAGATGACTCGTCTTTCTCTTGCACGCACTGTTGTAGATCGCCAACAGTGTAGGGACGTTTATACATACCCTCGAAGTTCTTGGTGAATGCTTCTTGCATGTCCAACCAGTTGCAGATGGATTTCTCCTGCAATTCATCGATCCATTGTTGGACCGTACCCGCCAGCATCAGGGGGAGGTACTTGACGGCAACGTTGGGGTTACCCCCTGAGATCTCCACCGTGTTTCCGTAATGCTGCAGCCACGTAGCTAGCTTGGCGGTGCCGTCATAGGGTTTGATGGTCTTGTCAATCCAGAAACCCTTGGGGTAAGTTGTGGTCCGTATTATAGGTCCAAAGCAACGTGGTCCCAGGTATTGTCCTTCCTGGGCCTCGTGAATCTTGTCCAAGCGTGAATATGGCTCTGGCTTGCTCTTCTCTTCTTGCCGCCAGGGGATGGGCTGCATGAACGACGCGGGCCTCCTCCGCCATGGTGGCCGCTAGGGGGTGACGGAGGCGAAGGTTGCGGTGGGTTAGCTTTCTTACTGTTACCCTCCTGCGACTCCTCATGCTTGTCGCGGTTGTTTTTCGGACGCGGAGGGTCATGGCGTGACCTGCTCTTGTGTCCTTGGTTGCGCTCCCCATCATGACGGGTCTGCTTTGTGTTGTCGTGGATGACGATGCCGCTCTGCCTTGGCGGAGAAATATCCATGCAACAGTGAGCCTTGGGGTCTTAGTGATGTCGGGGAGACCGGGGCGGTGGAGATGGGCGACGAGGATGAGCCTTGCCTCCGTGGTTAGAGGATATGGGGATAGCATCCTTCCTGTTGCGTGCATCCCTCCGTCTTCATTTTGATGAACCCGTCTGAGACCCGACATCCTGAGGAGATCGGCCCCTTGGTGGCTTGGGATTGCTAGCCTGGCAAAACACTGGATCAGACTCAAGCCTCTAGGAGGTGGCCTTTTCCTGTTGTTTCACCGCCATTGCCACGAGTTCATAGACCTGTACCACAGCTGCGGGTGATCTATCCTACTCTAGAAGGATCTTGGTGACGACTAGGTTGAGAAGAGGAGTGGGCATCACCTGCCTGCCTTCGCTATCAATATATGGCTTTGCTTGTGGCGGCTGCGAGGGAGCCCACTCGCCGTATGCCAGGATCATTGATGACGCGAACCGGAGCCTTCTTAGACTCCTGCTACTGGAGCAGAGTCTTGTACTCGGCTTCCATGACTCTAGCTTTCTCTATTGACTTCTGCGCATTGGCCAGATCTCGATCCAGCTTTGCTCCTTGCTCCGTGATGGCCTGCGCCTCCTCCAGCAACTGCTGGCGCTTCTCGTCAAGCTAAACCATGTTCCGAATATGAGCCACCGTCATGGGCTCAACGAGCAGGTTGCCATAGATCACTCTACCAGCTGGAGTAATTTGGGAAGCAACATACGTAGATGTAGATGCCGGATGCGGCAGGTTTGCGGTGTTGTTTTTACTCGAACCAAGGTTGAGTGTCTGCGGCTGCTGCACTGGGTTAGGCGGAGGGGGCATGGCATTTGTGCGATCATTGTCGGCAGCAATAGGTGGTCCCTTCCCCTTGTCCAGCGCTTTAGGCATATCTTGTCCGTGTTGATCTTCGTCCATCATGGTCCCAATGGAGACAAACACCTCCCGGGACGTGATGGCCTTGTCGGCCTGCTCATCACGTCTGAAATCCTCCTCCATCTCCTGCATAGCAGAGTCTAGCTCCTCCGGACTGAAGTCAATCTCCTCCGAGTCAGTACTGATGTCGGCGTAGAGTGCGTCAAGAACAGAGTTGAAGGGTGCCGGGCTTCCTTGATGATGGGCGGTGGTGGCGCGACAGCAGCGATGACGATTGGAGGCGGTGGTGCAACTGCTGCGACGATGATTGGAGGCGGTGGTGCGGCCGTGGCGACGACGACCGGAGGCGGTGGTGGCAGTGGCTGAGGCGGAGGGGCGCCGTCTAAGAGCGCAAGCGCTGTCTGAGCTGCCTCTTCAGCTTCCGCGTAGTTGTTGACGGTGCTCACCATGCCTTCGAAAGTGAGGCGTCCTGAAGCCTGCTGCCACCTTAGCGTATGCCAGAGAAGTGTTTTGTGATCCAGCCCTTCCACAATGTGATACATGGCATCATCATTGGGGTAATGCACCAGGTCGTCCCGTATACGGAGCCACCTGGCTAAGTAATCGCGGGGGTTTTATCCCACTCTCTGAACGCAATGTGCCATATCGAAGATAGTCACCACATCGACGAACTTGGATCTCTGCCATCCAGACGCATGGGCAAAGCCGGCGGACTTGCAGCGATCTTCCACCATTATATCCTGCACTGGGGCGGTTTGGGTGGGCCTTGAATTTTTATGATCGTTGTCGGCAAACTCCGAAGAGAGATCCGACTTCGATCCTTTCATGAACGTGTCCTGCCCGTAGGTGGTCCGTGCGGGTCTTGACGCTCTTCCGACTTCTAGGGAACTAGTGCCTGAGTCGGTTTCGCCGGTGAAGAGGTGGATGTCTCCGATGGGGACGATCGAGCATCGGGTGGGGTTCGTCTTCACCGAGATCCAGAACTCGTTGGGATGGATGATCGGAACATTGCTGGAAAAGCGAACGCGACCGATGGCTATGGTTTCGCCGATTCTAGCGAAGATCTTGGTCCTCACCCGTTGTAGAGCCTGAAGCGCCTCTTGGACCATGGTGGGCGCCAACTGTCGTGGTATTGCCGATGAGTACGCCATGGAGGGGTCCGCACAGTGCGTGTTTAGAGACGTGGGGGAAGGTGGAAGGTTGGCGGGTACGAGGTAACACAGCTTACCCAGGTTCAGATCACACGACGGTGGCGGAATCCTACTCCTGCTATAAATCACTATAATGGCAATACGCGGGGTTACAGGGATCGGTTCGCTGTGCGCGATATGAGTTGTACGTCTAAGTTATTGTGGTCTAAAGGCTCCCATAGGTCTGGCTTATATAGTCGCCAGATCCTAGGGTTACAGGCAAAGTCCTAGCCGGACAGGTTATAGAGTCCTACACAGTATACAATTAGTCTAACGTGTCTTGCACTCCAAGGCTCTGGGTACGTCGGTGACTCCTCTGTAGCCTTCCTTTATCTGGCATGCGCCTCCCTTCTGGATCCATCTAACTGGGCCGCCCTGCAGGCCATGGGCCTTGCTACCAACTATGGGCCACCCGGGTTATCAGGATTAGAGACATGCTATGAAGATACCCATATAGCATATCCCCAACATCGTACACGGAACTTTGCCCATCGACGAAGTCAAAAGTCGGCAAATAGTACGTCGAGCAAAGGGCTATACCATAATCAATGGGCAGCTCTACAGAAGAAGCACCACTGTTGTATACCTAAAATGTATTTCCTAGCAGGAAGGTATTGATATCCTTCGTGATATTAATCTCGGAGATTGCGGGCATCACTCCGCTCCTCGATCGTTGGTATCCAAAGCCTTTCGGGAAGGATTCTACTGGCTGACCGGGAAGGCGGACGCTGACAAGATGATTGAGACATGCATAGGGTGTTAGTACTATGCTCGGCAACCACATGTGTTAGCTCAGGAATTGCGAACAATACCAATAACTTGGCGTTCGCAGTCTAGGGGCTTGACATGGTTGGACCGTTACAGACGACACCTTGTGGGTTTACGAATCTGCTTGTAGCAGTTGAAAAATTCACAAAATGGATATAAGCTAAACCCATTAGAAATCTTGATAGGGCAACATCCCTTAAGTTTGTCCGGGATCTATTGGTGATATTTGGTCTCCCACATAGTATCATCACCGATAATGGCAGAAATTTGTCACTCGGAGAAGTAGATGATTATTGTCATGAGAAAGGCATCCGCCTTGACTTAGCATTTGTGGCACATACACAATCTAATGATCAAGTTGAGCGGCCCAATGGAATAATTTTATAAGGAATAAATCCACGTCTAGAGGCACCACGCACTACATAGAGCAGTTGGAGCAGGAGTTGCCATCTGTTTTGTGGAGTTTAAGAACTACTCCCAAGAGATCTACCGGCTACACCCCTTTCTTCATGTTATATGGAGCAGAAGCAGTCCTACCCTCCGACATCCTCCATGATTCACCAAGAGTTTCCGCCTACGACAAAGATAACACTGAAGAGTCCAGTTGCCTAGATGTGGACCTTCTCGAGGAGGAGCACGTGCTGGCATGCATAAATTTGCCATCTACTAGCGGAAGATACATAGCTACCATAGTTTCTACGTTCGGCATCGCTCGTTTAAAGAGTGGGATCTGGTGCTCCGACTTAAGCAGAAAAAAGTCACACAAATTGTCCCCGCCATGGGAAGGACCGTTCATCATAAGAAAGAAGTTAGTCAGTGGTTCCTATTACCTCATGGATAATCGTGAGTTGAAATATATGCCAAGTGAGGATCATAACGTAAGCAACATGACCCGGACGATGACTACCCGGAGCTTGATCGGCCATGAAACATAGCACAGCTACGTCCTATTTACACTTAGCATATTTTATTTATATGATCAATGAAATAAAGATTTTTGGTTCACTCATACCACTGAGTCTTTTACCTCCTTTAGTGTTTATTTTTTTGGATCATATAAAACCTTTATGCGCAAGCTTTGCATTTGCACTTATAAAAATTCTGCCTACAGGAATTAGCTTAAGTTTTCTGGTATACACATTCTTTCTTGTTTTTATGTGGATTCTGGGGTAGTGACTTTCGGCACTCGAAGTCGGCGATTTTGTTCTTAGGGTTTTGACGGTGACATTGGGCATCATCACCTGAGCGCATGGTTCTGGATGAGGGTCTTCCAACTCATGAAAGTTCAAGCATAAAAATCAAAGTAATGGATTAGCTAGAACTTGCTTAAAAACATATACATACATGCTGGAACTAGTTCCTAAGTAGCTGGAAACTTATAGTGAAGTTCTCCACCTTAAGCGAACCATATTGTTTTCCGCATAAATACATTCCCAGAAGAAACAAATGTTACAAAATGTTTTCATTCTTCTGGCGCATGTCATTTAGAAGTTGCGTCGTCGGCAGCAGGAGAGCCATCTTGTTCATCAACAAAGTCGGTGGTCTTCAAGTACTCGGAGCCAGTCTGGTCACCATCGATAACCTCGAGAGGCATGGAGACGTCCGCCTTGACCAATTGGGCGACCCTGGTGTCATAGCCGGTGAGAGAAGACCAGATTGCATCGTGCTCGATCTTTTCTCCATCTTCGTTCATGTCGAGGAGACCAGAGGTCACCGTGTCGATGTCGGCATCGTCGTAGTGGGACTTGACCATGTCTAGGGCCATCCTAGCGCCAGCCCGGGTACATGCATCTTTCCAGCTTACCATACTCTCGGGGGCTCGATGAAGGATATCCGAGAACATCATGATGGTATCCACCGCCTTGATGTTGATGTCCAGGGGCTTGGTGATTTCCTTGGCTTGGGATATCGCAGTGTCGATGAAGTTACCAGCAATAACCATGCATTCTTTTGGCGGAGGAGCATTATTGTCCAGGCCAATAGGAGTTGCATTTCCGACAAAGACATTTGAGTACATGAGTTCACCACAATAGATCAGAGTACCTGATTTACCGAAATAAAAGACGGAGAACGCTTACCGAAGACGCTGCTCTCAGCCTGCTAGAGAACCTCCGTCATGGAGTCCCGTTCATTCCGGAGAGTTTTGTATGCCTCAAGGTTTCGAGCATTTTCCTTGTCGGCGGCTTTCTTCTGCTCCATAAGAATTGCAATCTCCTCCTTAAGGTGGTTCATCTCCGTGTTTGCAGATTCTTGCACAGCAGCTAGTGCATCTTCCGGGTATCAGCCCTCTCCTGCTTCAAGATTTTTTTTTCGCTATCTAGCTCTTGGATGTGCTAGAATTTCTCGACAATATCTTTGGCCTTGGAGACACCTCTGCAAGTCAGAGAAATGATAGACCACAATGCGTAGTCAGAGGAAAAAGACACCAGATCAAGTTGAGAATGAAAATGAAAAGATAACATAGTCTTACCCTTGGCGATTTGTTCCTTCAAGAAGGAGGTTTTACCCTTTTTAGCTTAAGGATCCTTGCGCATCTTGTGAAACTTATCGTTGGCAGTCACCCTTCGAGCATTCTCATTCTGCAAATGCAAAAGGTTACTTAGTCTACTTAGAGCATCTAGCAGGAATTATTTGGTTCCACCTAGAGGCTCGAGGGCTACAATACGAGTTTTTAACTCAAAAGCTATGCTTAGTCTTTCTTTAAGCATCTAGTCGGAACTAGTTCTGTTTCAACTAGAGGCTTGGGAGCTACAGTATGGAAAATTACAAACACTGCGTATTCTACTCTAAAAATATCTAGTCGGAATAATTCATTCAAACTACATACTTGGGGGCTACAGTACAAAGTTTCTTACTTAGACACTCTTAGAGCATTCAGACCAGAGGACCTATGGTTTTCCGTCTAAATCCTCGGGGGCTATAGTGGGATACTATATGTGAAATGCAAAGGCATAGAAAAATTACATATGCGATGATCTTGAGGTTGATGGCGCTCTCAGCAAACAGTTTGCCAAAGGCAACTGTGTTAACTCATAGGATTTATGCCTGTTTGAGTAGCTCAAGACCGCATTTTGGAGAAGTCGGTGTTGTGCCAGGAGCCACGGCAAAGGTGGTCAGAGTGAGCGCTGGAACTATAATCTTTGGAGCCTCTGCCTGGCTCATGGTCACCGCAGATCCGCCTCTCACCATCAACTCCTTATTGCTTTCAATGGCATCCTTAGCCAGAGCTTCAGCCACTTTGGAGGAGGCGCTTTCCTGCGTTGCCTGTTCACCGGCAATAAGGATCACCGCGGCAACATATGGGACCTCAGCAGAAGGAGTGTTTTCCACTTCCATGGCAGAAGGTTCAGATGCTACTGTAGTCGGAGATCCAATGGGTACGGTAGATGGTTGGAAGGTAGGGGCTGGAGGAGCGATGGCGGGATAAGCTTGGACAAACATATCTCTAATGTTTTTAGAAGCCCCCGATGTCTTGGAGGTCTTCTTCAAACTTAGGCTAGCCTTTTTCCTGAAACATGCAAAGTATAAGTACAGGAATAAGAGGAGCAAAACGACAATGTCGGATGAAAAGAGGCTTACACAATATTCGGTGCCTTTGTCAAGGGGATGCTGGTTAATCTTCTTTTTTCGCTGCCTCTAGGGAGGCGGTGGATCTCTTGGAGGTTACACCCTCCCGTCTTCTTCTTCTTACCTCCATTGGCAGCATTAGAGGTAGATCTCTTCCGCTTTCGTGCCAATGGGACTTTATCGTCGGACATGATTGTCAATTCCTTCATTTTGGGGTCATAGACCTAGGGAGCCATGCTGGTATCCTCCAAGTCCCCCAGCTGTTAAGTGAAACGAATGTGTTAGACGGAAGTACGTATTCAAGACGGAAGAACTGAGCATATGTCAAGACAATAAATGAAAATCACCTTTGGGAACTTGTGATCCTTCACCTTGACGATGTCCTTGAGGCGGAGATTGATGGAGTCACTGGAAAAGTTATCCTCGGAGATCCGGAGGGTATCTTTTCTGTCCTTTGTGTATTGACACATCAGCTTCTCGCGATGCTACAGAGGATGGATCCACCTGATGAACTAGCCATGGCCAGGTCCAGGCCGGTCAGACCCGTCTCTATGAGCCAGTCAATCCACCTTACGGCGCGGGGGGCTTCGTCGTCGAATGGGAGGAGGGCTTGTTATCTCCATGTTGGGGCTTCAGCTGCGGCCCCGTCGACAATGTTCGGGTACGATGCTTCTCGGCCAGCCAAAGGGATATCTAGGCCGTAGAAGTACGTACGTTGCCAGTTCTTGCAGCACTCATGTCCTACGATGTCGGGGAACCGCCGGCCAGGCCGGATCTTGAAGCTAATGGTCCCATAGTTCCTAAGCTCTTCTCTATTCACTGCGGATTCCCTCTTCACGGTGAAGAAGTATATGAATAGATCTAACCAAGGCCTAATCCCTAGGTATCCCTCGCACAGAGCCGCGTAGTTTCTAAGTGCAAGAATAATATTGGGGGACAGGTTCTGAGGTTGAACCCGGAAGTTCTTGAGAACTTGGATGCAGAAGTCGGACAATGGCAGGGAGACACTGCGTACAAACTGAGCTTTGAGGTATACCTTTTCTCTGGGTTGGGGAGAAGGGACGACCTCGCCGGCCGGCGCCTCCCGCCAGACCAGGCCCTCCGTCGCGGGGATGTACCCTTCAGCAAGCATATCTTTGATGTCGCTATCAGAGATGTATGAGCCTCGTCATTCTCCCTTGTGGGAGTCAGCCTCCTCCTCCAATGGCTCCAGCGCCGCTGGTATTTGGTTGCCACCGGTGGATTCCACCACCGTGGACCGCGGCACCACCACGCCCTCCGGCAGGACAAGAATGGTGTTGGATGGCTTGGCGGAAGCCTCGCCGGACTTCATCATTGCTGGCGCGTCGCTGCTGCTCAGCATTGAGAGTGGAGAAGGTGGACCAGAGTTTGGAGGAGGCTAGGGTTTTTTCCTCTATGTGTGCGATGTGCTCGAGGAGAGGCTTAGGCTGGAGGAAGACGATGACGAAGGAGAGAATGAGGTGAAAAGATAAAATTACCACCGCAGTTACAATATATAGCTATTGGATATCGAGGTGATCTAACGGTTGCTCCATGGACAGCGAGTTCGAGAACATGCGTGGAAATTTCGCAACGTTCCCACCGCCGCCACCAATGTTTCGGACCCCTCGCGTGGGAAAAACTGTCATGATTGTGTTTTCTACATGTGTGATTTAAGAGGCATTCCTAACCTATGGTCTACGTCATCTCACTAACATGTGCAGACGAACAGTCACATCTGAAGCTTCCGGCATGGACGGATCCTGTCCGGCTACGAGAAGAGTACGATGGAAGACTCGGTGATTCTCTGACTTACAGGTTGAACACGGAGGATATTGCGGGGTTCTTTGGAGGACTACAATATATTGCTTGTCGATTTGCCGACATCGCCTATACGGAGCATTCAACTTAAAGAGGCAAGACGGCGCAAGATCTCGGAGTTCTCCGGGGGCTACTGTTGGGGATATGCTAAATGGGTACCACCATTACATGTCTCTAATCCGGATAATCCAGGTGGCCCACAGTTGGTAGCGAGGTCCATGGCCTACTGGGCAGCCCATTCAGATGGATCCAGAAGGGAGGCCCATGTCGGATAAAGGAAGGAAACGGTGGAGTCACTAACATACCCGTAACCTTGGAGTGCAAGACACGTAGACTAGTTGTATCTAGTGTAGGACTCTATGACATGTCCGGCTAGGACTCTTCCCTGTAACCATAGGACCTAGCATGTTTATAAGCTAGGCCTACAGGAGCCTTTAGGGCATAATACAATATAAGACACAACTAATATCGCGCACAGCGAACCAATCTTTGTAACTCGGCATATTGCCCTTATAGTGATTTATAGCAGGATTAGGGTTCCGCCAGCGTCGTGGAACCTAAACCTGGGTAAGCTGTGTTACCTCGTACCCGCCAACCTGCCGCCCTACCCCATATCTATAAAAATGCTCTGTGAGGATGCCTCCATGGCGTACTCGTCGGCAATACCACGACACTCGCCGCCCCTGTGGCCGAGGAGTAAGGCCAACAGCATCGGCGCACGTCCCTAGCCGCCGGGACAACGGCGCCCACACCAGAAGAGGTCGTCGCCTCCAGATCCAAGCTCCCGTGTTTTCCCCGGCGGCCGGAGCCGTGGAAGCGTCGACAGCGAGCAGGCCCCATACAGCGCTGGGGAATCCCTCCCTTCCATAGCGCTGGGGCCAGGAGGCCGGATCCCCGCCGCCCCCATCATGGGCGCCGCGCTCTTAGGCCGGCGGGCCTCTTGGGACGACGAGGTGGGAGGGGAAAGGAGGCGGAAGGTGGTGTCCACGCTAGCGTTAGGCCCCTCGGTCGCCAGGAGGGTGCGACGCGAGGGGGATGTGGTCTCCACCCACTAAGAGTGCCATTGAGGACTAAGTATTTCTCGAAATAGGTTTTCGCCCCGCTTTATAAATAAAACCACACGGTTGTTCCTCTATCATCGTATTGACCGAGAAAATGAAGCGCTGGTGGAGCCGACGGTCGGTCCTCTATCATCGTCAATGAGACCTCTAACAGTCACTAGTGCAGGCCCCCCCTTTAACTCCGGTTGGGAGGGCCCTCTAACAGCGGTTCCCCAACCGCTGTTGAGGGTTCGGTGTTAGAGGGGGCCCCCTTTAACAACGGTTCTTATACGAAGCGGTGCTAAAGGGTGGCGCACATGGGGCTGCCGCAGGCCTCAGCCCCCCCCTTTAACACCGGTTCGTATCTGGAACCAGTATTAAAGGTTCTTCTGCCGCGGCAGAGATTTAGGCCGTTTTCCTGTCGCGGCAGAAGACTTCTGCCTCTGCCCCGTTCTGGGCGTATTTCTGCGGGAGGGGGGGAGCGAGGGGGAATCGATCGGGAGCGGTATACACATAAATCGTCATCGGTACATACGAGTACATGAATAATTAAGCAACTATTATTATACACAAACATCGTCATCGGCACATACATCGTCATCGGCACATACATCGTCATCGTTCATCTTGGTGGATATCTAAAGAGTTCTGCTCCAGCTTTTTGTGTGGCACCTAGCTTTTTGTGGCCATCTTCGCAAGTTGGATACAATAATGTTTTGTGATCCTTTAACATCTGCTCCAGCTTCTCCTTCTCCTTTTCAGTTTCACATTCTTCCTTTGCATCAGTAATGGCCCGACCAAGATCGTCATCAGCGGGCCCATCTGCTCCCTCTTGATCTTCATTATCTACCTCCGTTGCATTATCATCATATTCAGGATACATATTATGATAGTTTTCATCATCCTCTTCTTCTTCGTTGTCTTCCATCACAACCCCTTTTTCTCCGTGCTTGGTCCAACAATTATAGCTGGGCATGAAACCGGATCGAAGCAGGTGGGCGTGAATGGTTCTGGTATTTGAGTAGTCTTTCTTGTTCTGACAGTGAACACACGGACAACACATAAAACCATTGTGACCACGGTTTGCATTAGCCACAACGATGAAATTTTGGAGGCCCGTAATGTACTCGGAAGTGCGGCGGTCACCGTACATCCATTGCCGATTCATCTGCATTAATATGTAGTATATATCAAAAAATAATAGGGAGATGACCATTTATATATATAGTACATCAATGACACATGAAACTATAGTTGCCGACCTCGACCGAGACGGAAAGAGCAACAAGAAAGCTTATTTTAAGCTCTCGGGCATTTCACCGAACACCTCTAGTGCATATGAAAAAAACACAAACTAGCACTCTTCACACCCTCTTGCTAGGCTCCAAAATGTGAAAGAATGGAAGAGTGGGGTGTGTGTGGGCTGGGGTGGTGTCTTATATAGCCCCCCCTTTAACACCGGTTCATGCCACGAACCGGTGTTAAAGGGGGGGGTGTGCGCGGGCCACTGCTGCAGGGACCTTTAACACCGGTTCGTGGGGGGCTCCTTTTTTGCCGCAGGGGCCACGCTGGTACGGCCCCCCCTTTAACACCGGTTCGTAGAAGAACCGGTGTTAAAGCCCCTTTTCGTGATCAACAAAAGACCTCGTTTCCACTAGTGAGTTCAGATCTGAAAGATTAAATCTTGCTCATTGATTCAGGAACTACAAATGACTCCAAAGTTCAGATAAGCTAACACAAGAGAATAAGAACATCAAAAGGCAGGACATTCCATAAACGCAACAACAGGGACAGGGCTGGCTCGTCCACGACATCTAACATAGTAGCAAATAGCATAACTCCTGGCTTGGCTGGTGCAAACTTTCCCACCAGTATGTAAGTTGTAACTAAAGTTAGAGGGACCAATGAACTATTGATAATTTTATTACTTTTGAGACTCTTCGTACTGTTGTTGATTTTATATTATTATAATAAACTAGCATGGTGGCCCTCGCAAGTGCGAGGGCAACGTTTGAATATGTCTAAAATCTTATAAATATATATTAAAAAAATTATGTTATGCTATTAGATTTATATTATAGTCACCGTAAATATTATGCTAAATAGGAAAGCACTTTGATTTAGTTTCTCCTTAACGGAAGCAACATCTATGTCTGAGCTGAAAAGACGATATAGCCTACCACCGCATATAGTTTTAAAACAAAATATAGTAAACTTTAACAGATATCTGAACTCCTGAATAGAATAATTGAGTTAATCTTCAACAGAAGTGCTAGGGCTAGGGGATATAATATTGAAGAGAATGTGATCGAATTACTTAGCAGCCCTTACAGGCATCGTCTATGTCCTAGTTGTTCAGGAATTGAGGTTCATCACACAATATTGCCTCAGGTGCTTTTGTGTAGATATCTACCATCCTAGGACGTGGATTCTATTTTTCATCTTGCCAACCAAGAACCATGCAACCCTAAAATAGTCTTTGAATCAAAAAACATTTGTTTTGCGATGGCATTCTCTTCGGTGTATTATAAGTGTTTGCACATATGTTCATATAAGGTAGATAGGTACCAGCCAAACTTTATAATTAATCCAGATCGTAGATATAAGATATGGAATACTCTACTTTTATGTGACATGATATCGAGATAAACATTCAATTTCCTCTTATCAATTTTGTTAGCTTTTGATTCAGTAATATATTTGGTAGCTTACATGTAAAATATTTAGTCATCTTTGATTTTGAAGAAATATATTTTTTTAATACATGTAATAAAAGTTATGGATTTTCGCATATCTAGAAACTTGCACTACGAAATGATTTTAATATTGGGGGAACATCACAACTCCAATAGTTTTGGACTCTTAGAACTGCAATACACTTAGTTGTGAGAGATGAATTTTCAAAGACTATCCAAAAATAAAAATTCTTAGATCTTCATGGCCGCATGATGTAAGCAAGATGCAAGATCTAACCTCGCCACGGTAATGCTCATGCACGGGTAGAAGACTTGGCTGGCCGACGGGCCGAAGGAGCCCAAACTGAATACGACGGCGGCGGGGGGTCGGAATTGGTCAGCCTCGGCAGCCTGCGTGTGGATACATATATGCTACTATACGGCTTCCATGTTACTTCAGACGTACACCTCCGAAGTAAATCTTGGTCAAATAGAATTAAAAGATTATATACACGGCTCCCTGATCTTTTTTTCTTTCATTTGGCTCCCTGATCTTTAGGATCTATATTAACGTGCACTGCCGGTATAGGAGTTGTGTTTAAACCAAACAATGTGGGGATAACGTGCCTATCGTGTATACATAATTAAAATTACGTAACTTTAGTCAAAGCATCCAACGGCCCTGCAATTAGATCTAACGGTAAAAATAATTCCGATGATGTGGATCAACCTAATATCTTGAAAAACACCCTTACGTAGCTTTGCATTTGCACTTATAAAAATTCTGCCTACAGGAATTAGCTTAAGTTTTCTGGTATACACATTCTTTCTTGTTTTTATGTGGATTCTGGGGTAGTGACTTTCGGCACTCGAAGTCGGCGATTTTGTTCTTAGGGTTTTGACGATGACATTGGGCATCATCACCTGAGCGCATGGTTCTGGATGAGGGTCTTCCAACTCATGAAAGTTCAAGCATAAAAATCAAAGTAATGGATTAGCTAGAACTTGCTTAAAAACATATACATACATGCTGGAACTAGTTCCTAAGTAGCTGGAAACTTATAGTGAAGTTCTCCACCTTAAGCGAACCATATTGTTTTCCGCATAAATACATTCCCAGAAGAAACAAATGTTACAAAATGTTTTCATTCTTCTGGCGCATGTCATTTAGAAGTTGCGTCGTCGGCAGCAGGAGAGCCATCTTGTTCATCAACAAAGTCGGTGGTCTTCAAGGACTCGGAGCCAGTCTGGTCACCATCGATAACCTCGAGAGGCATGGAGACGTCCGCCTTGACCAATTGGGCGACCCTGGTGTCATAGCCGGTGAGAGAAGACCAGATTGCATCGTGCTCGATCTTTTCTCCATCTTCGTTCATGTCGAGGAGACCAGAGGTCACCGTGTCGATGTCGGCATCGTCGTAGTGGGACTTGACCATGTCTAGGGCCATCCTAGCGCCAGCCCGGGTACATGCATATTTCCAGCTTACCATACTCTCGGGGGCTCGATGAAGGATATCCGAGAATATCATGATGGTATCCACCGCCTTGATGTTGATGTCCAGGGGCTTGGTGATTTCCTTGGCTTGGGATATCGCAGTGTCGATGAAGTTACCAGCAATAACCATGCATTCTTTTGGCGGAGGAGCATTATTGTCCAGGCCAATAGGAGTTGCATTTCCGACAAAGACATTTGAGTACATGAGTTCACCACAATAGATCAGAGTACCTGATTTACCGAAATAAAAGACGGAGAACGCTTACCGAAGACGCTGCTCTCAGCCTGCTAGAGAACCTCCGTCATGGAGTCCCGTTCATTCCGGAGAGTTTTGTATGCCTCAAGGTTTCGAGCATTTTCCTTGTCGGCGGCTTTCTTCTGCTCCATAAGGATTGCAATCTCCTCCTTAAGGTGGTTCATCTCCGTGTTTGCAGATTCTTGCACAGCAGCTAGTGCATCTTCCGGGTATCAGCCCTCTCCTGCTTCAAGATTTTTTTTTCGCTATCCAGCTCTTGGATGTGCTAGAATTTCTCGACAATATCTTTGGCCTTGGAGACACCTCTGCAAGTCAGAGAAATGATAGACCACAATGCGTAGTCAGAGGAAAAAGACACCAGATCAAGTTGAGAATGAAAATGAAAAGATAACATAGTCTTACCCTTGGCGATTTGTTCCTTCAAGAAGGAGGTTTTACCCTTTTTAGCTTAAGGATCCTTGCGCATCTTGTGAAACTTATCGTTGGCAGTCACCCTTCGAGCATTCTCATTCTGCAAATGCAAAAGGTTACTTAGTCTACTTAGAGCATCTAGCAGGAATTATTTGGTTCCACCTAGAGGCTCGAGGGCTACAATACGAGTTTTTAACTCAAAAGCTATGCTTAGTCTTTCTTTAAGCATCTAGTCGGAACTAGTTCTGTTTCAACTAGAGGCTTGGGAGCTACAGTATGGAAAATTACAAACACTGCGTATTCTACTCTAAAAATATCTAGTCGGAATAATTCATTCAAACTACATACTTGGGGGCTACAGTACAAAGTTTCTTACTTAGACACTCTTAGAGCATTCAGACCAGAGGACCTATGGTTTTCCGTCTAAATCCTCGGGGGCTATAGTGGGATACTATATGTGAAATGCAAAGGCATAGAAAAATTACATATGCGATGATCTTGAGGTTGATGGCGCTCTCAGCAAACAGTTTGCCAAAGGCAACTGTGTTAACTCATAGGATTTATGCCTGTTTGAGTAGCTCAAGACCGCATTTTGGAGAAGTCGGTGTTGTGCCAGGAGCCACGGCAAATGTGGTCAGAGTGAGCGCTGGAACTATAATCTTTGGAGCCTCTGCCTGGCTCATGGTCACCGCAGATCCGCCTCTCACCATCAACTCCTTATTGCTTTCAATGGCATCCTTAGCCAGAGCTTCAGCCACTTTGGAGGAGGCGCTTTCCTGCGTTGCCTGTTCACCGGCAATAAGGATCACCGCGGCAACATATGGGACCTCAGCAGAAGGAGTGTTTTCCACTTCCATGGCAGAAGGTTCAGATGCTACTGTAGTCGGAGATCCAATGGGTACGGTAGATGCTTGGAAGGTAGGGGCTGGAGGAGCGATGGCGGGATAAGCTTGGACAAACATATCTCTAATGTTTTTAGAAGCCCCCGATGTCTTGGAGGTCTTCTTCAAACTTAGGCTAGCCTTTTTCCTGAAACATGCAAAGTATAAGTACAGGAATAAGAGGAGCAAAACGACAATGTCGGATGAAAAGAGGCTTACACAATATTCGGTGCCTTTGTCAAGGGGATGCTGGTTAATCTTCTTTTTTCGCTGCCTCTAGGGAGGCGGTGGATCTCTTGGAGGTTACACCCTCCCGTCTTCTTCTTCTTACCTCCATTGGCAGCATTAGAGGTAGATCTCTTCCGCTTTCGTGCCAATGGGACTTTATCGTCGGACATGATTGTCAATTCCTTCATTTTGGGGTCATAGACCTAGGGAGCCATGCTGGTATCCTCCAAGTCCCCCAGCTGTTAAGTGAAACGAATGTGTTAGACGGAAGTACGTATTCAAGACGGAAGAACTGAGCATATGTCAAGACAATAAATGAAAATCACCTTTGGGAACTTGTGATCCTTCACCTTGACGATGTCCTTGAGGCGGAGATTGATGGAGTCACTGGAAAAGTTATCCTCGGAGATCCGGAGGGTATCTTTTCTGTCCTTTGTGTATTGACACATCAGCTTCTCGCGATGCTACAGAGGATGGATCCACCTGATGAACTAGCCATGGCCAGGTCCAGGCCGGTCAGACCCGTCTCTATGAGCCAGTCAATCCACCTTACGGCGCGGGGGGCTTCGTCGTCGAATGGGAGGAGGGCTTGTTATCTCCATGTTGGGGCTTCAGCTGCGGCCCCGTCGACAATGTTCGGGTACGATGCTTCTCGGCCAGCCAAAGGGATATCTAGGCCGTAGAAGTACGTACGTTGCCAGTTCTTGCAGCACTCATGTCCTACGATGTCGGGGAACCGCCGGCCAGGCCGGATCTTGAAGCTAATGGTCCCATAGTTCCTAAGCTCTTCTCTATTCACTGCGGATTCCCTCTTCACGGTGAAGAAGTATATGAATAGATCTAACCAAGGCCTAATCCCTAGGTATCCCTCGCACAGAGCCGCGTAGTTTCTAAGTGCAAGAATAATATTGGGGGACAGGTTCTGAGGTTGAACCCGGAAGTTCTTGAGAACTTGGATGCAGAAGTCGGACAATGGCAGGGAGACACTGCGTACAAACTGAGCTTTGAGGTATACCTTTTCTCTGGGTTGGGGAGAAGGGACGACCTCGCCGGCCGGCGCCTCCCGCCAGACCAGGCCCTCCGTCGCGGGGATGTACCCTTCAGCAAGCATATCTTTGATGTCGCTATCGGAGATGTATGAGCCTCGTCATTCTCCCTTGTGGGAGTCAGCCTCCTCCTCCAATGGCTCCAGCGCCGCTGGTATTTGGTTGCCACCGGTGGATTCCACCACCGTGGACCGCGGCACCACCACGCCCTCCGGCAGGACAAGAATGGTGTTGGATGGCTTGGCGGAAGCCTCGCCGGACTTCATCATTGCTGGCGCGTCGCTGCTGCTCAGCATTGAGAGTGGAGAAGGTGGACCAGAGTTTGGAGGAGGCTAGGGTTTTTTCCTCTATGTGTGCGATGTGCTCGAGGAGAGGCTTAGGCTGGAGGAAGACGATGATGAAGGAGAGAATGAGGTGAAAAGATAAAATTACCACCGCAGTTACAATATATAGCTATTGGATATCGAGGTGATCTAACGGTTGCTCCGTGGACAGCGAGTTCGAGAACATGCGTGGAAATTTCGCAACGTTCCCACCGCCGCCACCAATGTTTCGGACCCCTCGCGTGGGAAAAACTGTCATGATTGTGTTTTCTACATGTGTGATTTAAGAGGCATTCCTAACCTATGGTCTACGTCATCTCACTAACATGTGCAGACGAACAGTCACATCTGAAGCTTCCGGCATGGACGGATCCTGTCCGGCTACGAGAAGAGTACGATGGAAGACTCGGTGATTCTCTGACTTACAGGTTGAACACGGAGGATATTGCGTGGTTCTTTGTAGGACTACAATATATTGCTTGTCGATTTGCCGACATCGCCTATACGGAGCATTCAACTTAAAGAGGCAAGACGGCGCAAGATCTCGGAGTTCTCCGGGGGCTACTGTTGGGGATATGCTAAATGGGTACCACCATTACATGTCTCTAATCCGGATAATCCAGGTGGCCCACAGTTGGTAGCGAGGTCCATGGCCTACTGGGCAGCCCATTCAGATGGATCCAGAAGGGAGGCCCATGTCGGATAAAGGAAGGAAACGGTGGAGTCACTAACATACCCGTAACCTTGGAGTGCAAGACACGTAGACTAGTTGTATCTAGTGTAGGACTCTATGACATGTCCGGCTAGGACTCTTCCCTGTAACCATAGGACCTAGCATGTTTATAAGCTAGGCCTACAGGAGCCTTTAGGGCATAATACAATATAAGACACAACTAATATCGCGCACAGCGAACCAATCTTTGTAACTCGGCATATTGCCCTTATAGTGATTTATAGCAGGATTAGGGTTCCGCCAGCGTCGTGGAACCTAAACCTGGGTAAGCTGTGTTACCTCGTATCCGCCAACCTGCCGCCCTACCCCATATCTATAAAAATGCTCTGTGAGGATGCCTCCATGGCGTACTCGTCGGCAATACCACGACACTCGCCGCCCCTGTGGCCGAGGAGTAAGGCCAACAGCATCGGCGCACGTCCCTAGCCGCCGGGACAACGGCGCCCACACCAGAAGAGGTCGTCGCCTCCAGATCCAAGCTCCCGTGTTTTCCCCGGCGGCCGGAGCCGTGGAAGCATCGACAGCGAGCAGGCCCCATACAGCGCTGGGGAATCCCTCCCTTCCATAGCGCTGGGGCCAGGAGGCCGGATCCCCGCCGCCCCCATCATGGGCGCCGCGCTCTTAGGCCGGCGGGCCTCTTGGGACGACGAGGTGGGAGGGGAAAGGAGGCGGAAGGTGGTGTCCACGCTAGCGTTAGGCCCCTCGGTCGCCAGGAGGGTGCGACGCGAGGGGGATGTGGTCTCCACCCACTAAGAGTGCCATTGAGGACTAAGTATTTCTCGAAATAGGTTTTCGCCCCGCTTTATAAATAAAACCACACGGTTGTTCCTCTATCATCGTATTGACCGAGAAAATGAAGCGCTGGTGGAGCCGACGGTCGGTCCTCTATCATCGTCAATGAGACCTCTAACAGTCACTAGTGCAGGCCCCCCCTTTAACTCCGGTTGGGAGGGCCCTCTAACAGCGGTTCCCCAACCGCTGTTGAGGGTTCGGTGTTAGAGGGGGCCCCCTTTAACACCAGTTCTTATACGAAGCGGTGTTAAAGGGTTGCGCACATGGGGCTGCCGCAGGCCTCAGCCCCCCCCCTTTAACACCGGTTCGTATCTGGAACCAGTATTAAAGGTTCTTCTGCCGCGGCAGAGATTTAGGCCGTTTTCCTGTCGCGGCAAAAGACTTCTGCCTCTGCCCCGTTCTGGGCGTATTTCTGCGGGAGGGGGGGAGCGAGGGGGAATCGATCGGGAGCGGTATACACATAAATCGTCATCGGTACATACGAGTACATGAATAATTAAGCAACTATTATTATACACAAACATCGTCATCGGCACATACATCGTCATCGGCACATACATCGTCATCGTTCATCTTGGTGGATATCTAAAGAGTTCTCCGCCAGGCGTGACGACCTCATCAAGTATGAACCCCGCCAATTCCTCTTGAATGGCTCGTATGCGTTCAAATGGTAGGAGTTGGTCCTGCATCCGTTCGATCTGAATATATATGAAGAATGGGCCGTCAATATATATATAAGAATAAAACTCAACACAATTGATGGTAATAAAATAATGTTGTGGACTTTGTTTACTTACTCTAAGTTGTTCTAGTGCGTCTTGGCCCATCGCACATATCGTGTTGCGAATGAATTCGCAAACATAGAACCCACATAAGTTATTGCCGTGTCCCTGATGCGCGCACTTTACGAGAATAGAGAGTTCAATCAAAATAATAATCAATAAAGCATGATATAATGGAATTGGAAGCTAGCTAGTATTACTTACATTTTGGTCTACAAATTTTAGTTCTTCTGACCATTCACCCACGGCCCTGCCCGTGAACCTTTTCCAAACCCTGTCCGACAAAGAAAATGGATAAAGGAGTAATTAATTACTTATTGTCACAAAAGTTGCCGATCTAGTCCGATAATATGATTGAAATTACCTCTGGAGCATCTCTCTAAAGTTTGCCCATATCTCTTTTTCTTTTTGTAACGAGTCCATGACAAGGACTTTTCCTGAGTCGGGTTGAATGACTAGCAGAATAAAGTGGAACCTACGCACGCACAACTCATCATCAGTTACACTTAACATCGAGTAAGCTGAAATAGAATGTGTACAAGAGAGAGGGTAACAGTACTCACGAGAAGTTGTAAGGCAATAGTATTTCCCTTTTGGTTTGTTGTCTCAGTAAAGACGTTAGCAAGTAATCTTCTGTTTGCCCGGGTTTGGTTTCTACCACTTCTTCATGAACTCTATTTGGGTCAACGAACCCAATGTCAAAAGGGCCTCCTTTCCTGCATTCCATAACCTTTTTCCTGCATAATAGTATATACATATATGGTGAGCATATATATATACATGCAATTAATAAAGTGAATGAGATGAGATATAAATTATAGAAATAGTACTTACACACAATAAAGGCTGATGGCAGCTTTGTCGAGTTCCTTCTGATTGAATATAAAATGCAAGTCTTGAATGTTGAAGTCGATCGCGTCATCTCCGCAGAAGAAAATATCATCTCTTATATGTGCCGTGATCCATTCTACCTTTCTCGTCTTGCAGAAATGAAGGTACCACTTGTGCAATTTTCGCATCTTTGTTGGTAGAGTCTTGAGATCCTCTTTCTTGACGAGATTCTTCCCATACTTCCATGGCTGTATGGGGTTGGCATCGCATTTGGGCAAGTTGTCTCCCATGACGTTCAAGTATGCAATGTAAGTCATCCCCATCTCATTGGCCTTTCTTTGTAGCTCTGCCTCGTAATCATTTACGGGAGGAGCGTCCCGTGTGTCGAACATTTGGAGCGGGGCACATGATTGGTTTTCCTGCTCTCCGAGCATGGGAACTGTTTTCTGGGGTGCCTCACGACTGCTACTTTCAGTCTCCCTACGACGCCTTGCATCTGCCTTCAAAATCTGGCACTCGTAGTCCGGCACAAGTGGGGTTTCAGGTTTCGAAAGATTTTTGTAAAACTTCTCCACCACCGCCGGATCTATTTTCTCCTTTGGCTCGGCCCGTCTAGGTGCAAAGAATTTCTTGACCTGTTCTTCCGAGATCCTATTGGTCTCCTCGTCGCTGCGATTCCATGGTAAAACCGGCAATGGCTTGGCGGAAGGCTGCGGGACGTAGTTTTTTGAACTCTTTGGCGTACGGTTTCCTGCGGATTTCTTTGTGGCAGTGCTACTGATGCTCCTCGTGGCAGTGCTCTTCCGCTTACGCTGAGGAGATGGCTGAAGCACCGGAGATGGCTGACGGGCCGGAGATGGCTGCCGCGCAGGAGATGGCTGACGGGCCGGAGATGGCTGCCGCGCAGGAGATGGCTGACGCGCCGGAGATGGCTGCCGCGCAGGAGATAGCTGAAGCGGCTCAGACTGCTGACGCTGCGGAGACGGCGGGGGTGCCAGTGACCTCCAATTTGGAAGCATAATGTGTTCCTTCTTCCAAAGAATGGTTGTTTTCACTGCAAATTTGAGTTGAGTTTCCCCTTCACCTGTAGCATGGTCAAGCTGTGCTTCCTCATATTCCTTCACAACCTCATCCACCCCGACAATAGCATAGCCATCTGGAATCGGTCGGCAGTGGTAAGTTCCACCAGCTACAGGAGGTAAGGCATAGCCGACAGCCACCTTAATGGATAAGCCCATTAATCTCACATGCAGCTCAGCGTGTTCGCTCTCCGTGATCTCATCCACGGGGTATCGAGGACCCGTCATTTCAAGCGTGGGTTGCACGTTCTCCGTGGAAGCCACACTGCTTTTCCGCGCAGAGTCTGGGCCGCGGGCAGCTTCCAATGCAGGCTCTTCGTGCCGCTGAGATGGGCCGGTAGCTTGATGGCTCTGTTGTGCATTCACTTGCGCCTGCAGCGCCGCAAGTGCATGTTCTATCTGTGTCATCCGCTCTGTACGTTCATTTTCTTTTCTGCCGCGCCATCTGTAAGAGTCGCTCCAGTCGGCAAACCCATCCTTCCACGTCATACCCCCTGTGCCTCATGCATGTCCAGGGTGTTCTTTTTTACCGATGGAGCGTGTGATCTGGTCATTCTCTCTGTCGGGATGGAAGGTTCTGGCGGATGTTTCCTCGTATGCCGTGATGAGTTCAGTGACGGGTTTGGCAAGGAGGGTTGGGAAGATACACAATCCTGTTTCTGGGTCCAACCTTGCCCCGATTCCGTAGAACCAAGTCTTTGCACGTAGGTCCCACCCATCTGTCTGGGGTGTGATCCCTCTCTCGCGCAGGGCCTTCTCAGCTTCCTCCCACTTAGGCCTCTGAGATATGTAGCCACCTGACCCCGTCCTCTGGTGATATTCCTTCTTCAGGGCATTAAGCGTATTGGTTTCTAACCTCTTTTTAGCTATAGCACTTTTTTATATGTCTCAAATTCGGGCCAGTGAGGTCTTATCTTCGCATAATATGCGTCTTCGAAATTTGGAGTCACGCCAGATTTGACAAATTTTTTCAATTTTGTCTTCCAGTTGCGGAAAGCGTCAGCCATCTTCTTTAGAGTCCACTCTTTGACCTTTTCCTTTATAACCGGGTTGTTTTCATCCTCCTCTAGCGGAAGGGTGAAATTTACCAACAACGAATTTCAAAGCGTTTCTTTGGATCTGTCATCGACAAAGGTACCGTCGCCCTTCTTTGGCTTATTCCAATTTTCAATTATGATTGGGATTTGGTCCCTAACAAGAACTCCAGCCTGACGTACAAATTTGTCTGCGGCCTTCTTGGGCTCCATCAGCCTGCCATCAACACGGACTGCTTCGATCGTGAACTTTGCACGATCTTTCAACCGCTGGCTCGCGCCTCGCTTGCTCTTTTTCGTAGAAGAAGATGGTTGCTGGCTGGTCGATCCAGAGGGCTAAAAGAAGAAAGAAGCGTTAATTAATACATGTAGAAGAAGATTGTTGGTGGAAGTCAGCAGAGGCTTAATCAATGCATATACCTCGCCGGACTTTGTAACCATTAAATTGCGTTCACCGGAGTCTTCATCTTCTCCATGACTAGTACTTGAGCTGTCGTCATCATGTCCCTGCAAGTTCAGATATTGTGAGGTGTCCTCATCAATAATGTTCTCCATTATTTCTTCTTCTTCAAGGTTTCTACTAAGTAGATCCATAGTTTCTAAAACAATAATATTATCTAGAGTAAGAGTGTAAACAGTCAAGTGGACTTGGATTCATAGACAAATATACATATTATTCATAAAAAAATACACAAATGAAATTAAAACCCTAAGGATGCTTGATCATTTTAAACGAGTTTCGAGGGGTCCAAACCCTAATTCGGAGAAATCCCGGATGCATATGAGAGGGGCTAGCTACAGTGGCTGACCGGAGGCTGGCGGCGTTGGAGAGCGACCTAGGGAGCGCGAGGTAGCGTGATGCGGCCTACCTAAAATGGGCGTTGTTCGAAAGAGGAGGCCGAGGCAAACATTATAGCGACGGAAAACAACTTGGCAGAACAGATACAATGTGGAGGGGATGTCCCCAAGATAGGCCCCAGACCGAGGGGAGAAGCCACGATGCTCGCCAAAGAGCTGCCCGCGTAGTCCACCTTCTAAGGCCGCCACCGACATCCACGAACTCTAGCCACCACTCCGACGACCAACGACACATCGCATCGCCGAAGAGAGGGACGCCGTGCCGTCGTTACCAGCGGACACACCTGCAACCCAGAAGGACCATGCATACACCCCGACATCGCTGGCATAACGCACCCCACCTAGGCCACATCGGAGCTCGCACCCCACATAGGCCGCATCGCGAGCTCGCACCCCATGGCCACCACCGGAGCTTGCACCCCACTTAGGCCGCCCCCGCAGCCGAGAGGCGAGGCCGTCCCCGTACCGCGCCTGGGCCCTGGGCCTCCCCGACGAATCCGCCTCCCTGACCCATCCCCTCCACATCCCTGTCATTGGCCCCAATCCGTGGACGCGCTCGCGTAGCCGCTCCTGCCCGCCACACCCGATGACGCGAGCTACCACCGACAATGCGAGCTCGAAATCAGGTTTGGGTCTTCCCCTGTCGAAGCTGTCTTCGTGTCCGATTTGATCCTAGCTACTACTAATAAGTACAATGGTTTGAAATCATACTTTCTACAAAGCTTGTTCGATTTCATCTTGGTACATCTGTTTCGTACCTACATTCCTATTGCAGTTTTCGTGTCCGATTTGATCCTACTACTAATAAGTACAATGGTTTGATTTATATACAGAAGTATATGAAATTGAATCAAAAATCAGAGTAGTAAATTTTGAACCCTCTAGCTTACAACATTTCTTGTAGATTGTAAATGGAATCAATAGCAAATTTCGAACGACGCAGAGGACGGAGTGGCGCCACCGCGCGAGCTCCACTCTGCCGGCCGGTGGCACCACTGTGCGAGCTCCACACCGCCGCGCGCCAGGAGGAAACAGAGAAGGGGAGGAAACAGAGGGGACGACCAGGCGCGGTCCGCTAGCTCACCACGGCGTCGGGGTTCTTGTAGGCGCCGGCGTCGTCGTCGGCTTCGGTGGCGCGCGCGTGGTGGCGGTGGCGGTCGTCGGCTTCGGTGGCGCGCGCGCGGTGGCGAGGGCGGCGACGGCGAGGGCTGGAGGGCGCGCGGTGGCGACGGCGAGGGGTTCGATCGATCTGGCTCTGGAGGGGGAAGGGAGGAAGGGGATGGCGCATTTAATACCCCCCCCCCTTTAACACCGGTTCGGGGCTGGAACCGGTGTTAAAGGGGGGAATTCGTTTCGCGCGCGCATTTATTACCCCCCCCCCTTTAACACCGGTTCCATCCCCGAACCGGTGTTAAAGGGGGGGGGTGCGCGCGGGAAACGAAATAAATGCGCCCCCCTTTAACACCGGTTCCTGTCTGGAACCGGTTTTAAAGGGGGGGGCATTTATTTCATGCATTAAAGGGGCATTTTTAATTCAAAAAATATGATATGAATTTAGAAAATTCATATCTTTTTCATTTCAACTCAGAAAAATATGAATAATATATCATAATTTTCAGAAAAATAATATCTAACCATTCATGCAAATCATTTTATATTTACTTTACATGAAATTTTTCAAAATAATTAAAACACTTACATATAAATTTTGATTATTCAATTCAAACAAAAATAAATTGTTAAATCCTAAAACTTTGAACATAAGAAATATTAAGCATCTAAAAAATGATTTTTATTAGATCAAATCATATTTTAATGCCGCATCTTTTGTATTAACATTTTTGAATTGATTGGATATTTAAATGTCGCATCTTTTGTATACACTTGAATCTCACCAAGCCTCGCTCAACTTGCATTGTTTTTTGATAAAATAGCATATTGTGAACCTAAAAATGATTTTTGTAAAAAATCATGAGCATCGTATCATGTACTTGTAGTTCATATCTGACCCACTTCCTACCGATTCGGTAGGAATTTGTCTTTTTCACCAGAGGTGGACGGAAAGGTTTCAGATCCCCCTGTTGGTACATTGTGCATATAAGGTGGTCTAGTATTTTTGTAAAATGTGTTGGTGGTTTTTTGAATTAGCCATTTTGTGGTTGCTTCACAAAACCGTCCGTTTTTTATGCTCGGAAAATGGAAAATGCCTTTTTGGTGCGATAAAAAGGAAAACTTCCTCTTGCAACATTGTTTGCCATGCCATGATGCACATGTATGCACAATATGGCCATATTATCACAAACTATGCCTTGATTCTAGCCATAACATTGGTCATTTGACCCGAAAGCCAAGAAACCTCGAATGAGATAGGTCATTTTGAGACAGTTACATAAAGCCGAACTGGAACTGAAAATTAAGATACATAAAAGAACTAAAAATTAAGATACATGGCCAGATTAAGTAACAATCGGCCGAACTGGAACTGAAAATTAAGATACATAAAAGAACTGAAAATTAAGATACATGGCCAGATTAAGTAACAATCGGCCGAACTTGTTTCGGAATGTTGGAGTGATTCAGTCATGCTCCTGCCTACACCTGTAATACTCGCCACTATAGTCGTCGTACTCGCCGCCGCCATCATCGCTGTCGTCGTCGGGGTCGCCGTAATTGAACCTCTGGAGAGTACGCGTGGGCTGGACTTGAGGGTAGCGCGTGGGCTGGACTTGAGGGTAGCGCAGACGGGGGTTAGAGTCGGCGGCAGTGTCATAGGCCATGATGCACTGGAGAGTCCGACCGCGCCACCATAGCCGACGACCGGCCTCGTTGAAGTTAGGAGGAGGTGGGCCGTCCTCCTCGTGCCTGGCGAGCGCCCTCTCATGCCGATCCACGAAGAAGGCTTCCCAAGTAGGGAAATAGTCGGGATGCCATCTGGGATTCCTCCGCTGCTCCGGCGTGAGCTCGAAGTAGTAGTGGTTCGTGATGGCCATCCGGCGCGCCACACCTAGAGGGACAGGAGGAACCGGCACGCCTCCGACGCTCAGCATCCAGCCGACAGGGACACAGTAGCCCGGCGGGTAGGGGTAGTTCGAGGCGCAAAGCGCCTCCGCCTCCCTGGGGGTTAGTGCTACGGTGGAAGCCATGGGAAAGAGTGATGAGGTTGCAGATATGAGTCTAGAGATGTGCAATGACAATGGAGGCCAACCCCCTACATATATATATAGTGAACTAGCGGGAAGAACTGGAGGGAACAACTGGCGGGAAGAAAAATGGCGGGAAGAAAAATGGCGGAAAAAAATGGCGGGATGAACCTTTAGTCCCGGTTGGAGACACCAACCGGGACTAAAGATGAACCTTTAGTCCCGGTTGGAGACACCAACCGGGACAAAACACGAGTCAGCACTAATAATAGGGGTGAGTGTCGACATTATGTCGTGCGGCGTGTACCTTGTCCCGGATGGTGTCACCAACCGGACTAAAGATGAACCTTTAGTCCCGGTTGGAGACACCAACCGGGAAAAAACACGAGTCAGCACTAATAATAGGGGTGAGTGTCGACATTATGTCGTGCGGCGTGTACCTTGTCCCGGATGGTGTCACCAACCGGGACTAAAGATGAACCTTTAGTCCCGGTTGGAGACACCAACCGGGACAAAACACGAGTCAGCACTAATAATAGGGGTGAGTGTCGACATTATGTCGTGCGGCATGTACCTTGTCCCGGATGGTGTCACCAACCGGGACTAAAGATGAACCTTTAGTCCCGGTTGGAGACACCAACCGGGACTAAAGATGAACCTTTAGTCCCGGTTGGAGACACCATCCGGGACAAAACACGAGTCAGCACTAATAATAGGGGTGAGTGTCGACATTATTTCGTAAGTGTCAACACTATGTCGAGCTGCTTGTACTATAAATAGGCATCCTTGTGAGTCCAGTCCTCCAGCCAGTTTGAGGCAGGGACACCACTATGGCCAGTTTCAGGGAGATGCCGACGGAGCCCAGTCCTCCGGCATCTCCGAGAAACTGGTCATAGAGGCACTCCCTAATATGTGAAATTAGATAGCTCCCAGGTGTATTGATCTAGTTAGAGAAGTTACAAAGCTGCAAGATGGTTTTCGAGAGCAGGGACACCACTACGGCCAGTTTCAGGGAGATGCCGACGGAGCCTAGTCCTCCGGCATCTCCAAGAAACTGGTCATAGAGGCACTCCCTAATATGTGACCGCGCGCGTTTGGAGATCAGATCTTAATGGTAAGTACGAATCGGGACAACTTCTTCTCATAGTCCCGGTCCATCCACAAAACATGACTAACACTCAAGACATGTATTAATATTAAAAACATGAACTAGAGTTACATAATATGAGCATGAACTTCTTGGCATATGTCCTTCCTTATGATCGCTTTAGACGTAACCAGGGAGCATCTTCTTTACTTAACAGAATGCTTGGGTCAGTTTTCACTGTGAAGGGCGGAATTTCATCAAACTTATTATAATCTTCTGACATGTTTGTCTTGTCCTCGATTCCCACGATGTTTCTTTTCCCTGAAAGAACTATGTGACGCTTTGGCTCATCATATGATGTATTCGTTTGCATATTTTTCTTTTTTTTGGTCTGGAGGACATGTCCTTCACATAGAAAACCTGAGCCACATCATTGGCTAGGACGAATGGTTCTTCTAAGTTCTTCATAAGATTGTTGAGATCCACCGTTGTCATTCCGTACTTCTTGTCTACCTCAACCCCTCCTCCTGTTAGCTTGACCCATTTGCATCAAAACAAGGGGAACTTAAAATTAGGTCCATAGTCAAGTTCCCATATCTCCTCTATGAACCCATAATACGTGGTCTTTTGCCCATTGTCTTCTGCTGCATCGAAGCGGACACCACTGTTTTGGTTGGTGCTCTTTTTATCTTGGCCTATCGTGTAAAATGTATTCCCATTTATCTCGTACCCTTGGAAAGTACATACAGTCGAAGATGGTGTCCTGGCCAACAAGTACAGCTGATCCCCAACAGTGGTGTTATTCGTGAGAAGTTTTTGCAGCCAGCCGCCAAAACTCGCCATGTGTTCACTTATAATCCATTCATTAGACTGCCCCGGGTGTTTGAGGCGTATTAAATTCTTGTGTTCATTGATATACGGGGCAACCAAGATAGATCTTTGTAAAACCGTGTAGTGGGCTTGATTGAGAGAATGCCCGTCCCTACATATCATTGCTTTACATCCTAGGGTGCCTTTTCCACGCAGTCTCCCCTCATGTCGTGATTCTGGAACACCAATCGCCTTAAGGTCAGGAATAAAATCAACACAGAACTCAATGACCTCCTCTGTCACATAGCCCTTGGAGATGCTTCCTTCTGGCCTAGCACGGTTATGAACATATTTCTTTAAGACTCCCATGTACCTCTCAAAGGGGAACATATTGTGTAGAAATACAGGACCGAGAATGGCAATCTCTTCTACTAGGTGAACCAGGAGATGCGTCATAATATTGAAGAAGGATGGTGGGAACACCAACTCAAAGCTGACAAGACATTGGGCCACATCTGTTTGTAACCCTGGTAGGCTTTCTGGATCGATTACCTTCTGAGATATTGCATTGAGGAATGCACATAGCTTCACAATGGGTACTCGAACATTTTCAGGTAGAAGCCCCCTCAATGCAATCGGAAGCAATTGTGTCATAATCACGTGGCAGTCATGAGACTTCAGGTTTTGGAATTTTTTCTCTGCCATATTTATTATTCCCTTTATATTCGACGAGAAGTCAGACGGGACCTTGATACTGCTCAGACATCCAAAAAATATTTCCTTCTCTGCTTTGGTAAGAGCGTAGCTGGCAGGAGTTTGGCATCGTTTACCCTTCTCGTTCTCAGGATGCATAGGCTCTTCAGGGGCCTTCAGACGTTGCTGGTCCTGTCGTGCTTCCGGTGTATCTTTTGTCTTCCCATACACTCCTAGAAAGCCTAGCAGGTTCACGCAAACATTCTTCGTCACGTGCATCACGTCGATTGAAGAGCGGACCTCTAAGACTTTCCAATAGGGTAGGTCTCAAAATATAGATTGCTTCTTCCACATGGGCGCGTCTCCGGCATCGTCATTCGGAACAGATAGACTGCCAGGACCTTTTCCAAAGATTACTTCTAGGTCCTTGACCATACCAAATACCTCCTCACCGGTACGGAGGACAGGCTTCCTCCGGGGTTCTGCCAGACGTTTGAAATGCTTGCCTTTCTTTCTTACTGGATGCAGGTTCGGAAGAAATCGGCGATACCCTAGGTACACAACCTTCTTACATTTATCCAAATATACACTTTCAGTATCATCTAAACAGTGTGTGCATGCATTGTATCCCTTGTTTTTCTGCCCTGAAATGTTACTAAGAGCAGGCCAATCATTGGTGGTTACGAAAAGCAATGCTCGTAGGTCAAATGGCTCCCCTTTGTGCTCATCCCACATACGTACACCTGGTTTGGCCCACAGCTGTAAAAGTTCTTCACCTAATGGCCTTAGGTACACATAAATGTCGTTGCCGGGTTGCCTCAGGCCTTGGATGAGCACTGGCATCATAATGAACTTCCTCTTCATACACAACCAAGGAGGAAGGTTATAGATACATAGGGTCACATGCCAGGTGCTGTGACTGCAGCTCTGCTCACCAAAATGATTCATGCCGTTTGTACTTAGACCAAACCTTAAGTTCCTTGCGTCACGTGCGAAGTCCGGGTACTCTTGCTCGACTTTTCTCCACTGTGACCCATCAGCGGGGTGTCTCAACACCGCGTCTTTCTTACGGTCTTCCATGTGCCATCGCAACAACTTGACATGCTCTTTATTTCTGAAGAGACGTTTTAACCGTGGTATTATAGGAGCATACCACATAACCTTGGCGGGAACCTTCTTCCTAGGGGCCTCGCCCTCAACATCGCCAGGATCGTCTCGTCTGATCTTATACCGCAGTGCAGTGCATACCGGGCATGCATCCAAATTTTCGTACTTCTCACCGCGGTAGAGGATGCAGTCATTAATGCAGGCATGTATCTTCTGCACGTCTAATCCTAGAGGGCAGACAACCTTCTTTTCTTGGTATGTACTGTCGGGCAACTCATTATTTCTTGGAAGAAGATTCTTCATTTTTACCAACAACTTTGAAAATGCGCTGTCAGTCACACCATTCTCTGCCTTCCATTGCAGCAAATCCAGTGTGGCACCTAGCTTTTTGTGGCCATCTTCGCAAGTTGGATACAATAATGTTTTGTGATCCTTTAACATCTGCTCCAGCTTCTCCTTCTCCTTTTCAGTTTCACATTCTTCCTTTGCATCAGTAATGGCCTGACCAAGATCGTCATCAGCGGGCCCATCTGCTCCCTCTTGATCTTCATTATCTACCTCCGTTGCATTATCATCATATTCAGGATACATATTATGATAGTTTTCATCATCCTCTTCTTCTTCGTTGTCTTCCATCACAACCCCTTTTTCTCCGTGCTTGGTCCAACAATTATAGCTGGGCATGAAACCGGATCGAAGCAGGTGGGCGTGAATGGTTCTGGTATTTGAGTAGTCTTTCTTGTTCTGACAGTGAACACACGGACAACACATAAAACCATTGTGACCACGGTTTGCATTAGCCACAACGATGAAATTTTGGAGGCCCGTAATGTACTCGGAAGTGCGGCGGTCACCGTACATCCATTGCCGATTCATCTGCATTAATATGTAGTATATATCAAAAAATAATAGGGAGATGACCATTTATATATATAGTACATCAATGACACATGAAACTATAGTTGCCGACCTCGACCGAGACGGAAAGAGCAACAAGAAAGCTTATTTTAAGCTCTCGGGCATTTCACCGAACACCTCTAGTGCATATGAAAAAAACACAAACTAGCACTCTTCACACCCTCTTGCTAGGCTCCAAAATGTGAAAGAATGGAAGAGTGGGGTGTGTGTGGGCTGGGGTGGTGTCTTATATAGCCCCCCCTTTAACACCGGTTCATGCCACGAACCGGTGTTAAAGGGGGGGGTGTGCGCGGGCCACTGCTACAGGGACCTTTAACACCGGTTCGTGGGGGGCTCCTTTTTTGCCGCAGGGGCCACGCTGGTACGGCCCCCCCTTTAACACCGGTTCGTAGAAGAACCGGTGTTAAAGCCCCTTTTCGTGATCAACAAAAGACCTCGTTTCCACTAGTGAGTTCAGATCTGAAAGATTAAATCTTGCTCATTGATTCAGGAACTACAAATGACTCCAAAGTTCAGATAAGCTAACACAAGAGAATAAGAACATCAAAAGGCAGGACATTCCAGAAACGCAACAACAGGGACAGGGCTGGCTCGTCCACGACATCTAACACAGTAGCAAATAGCATAACTCCTGGCTTGGCTGGTGCAAACTTTCCCACCAGTATGTAAGTTGTAACTAAAGTTAGAGGGACCAATGAACTATTGATAATTTTATTACTTTTGAGACTCTTCGTACTGTTGTTGATTTTATATTATTATAATAAACTAGCATGGTGGCCCTCGCAAGTGCGAGGGCAACGTTTGAATATGTCTAAAATCTTATAAATATATATTAAAAAAATTATGTTATGCTATTAGAATTATATTATAGTCACCGTAAATATTATGCTAAATAGGAAAGCACTTTGATTTAGTTTCTCCTTAACGGAAGCAACATCTATGTCTGAGCTGAAAAGACGATATAGCCTACCACCGCATATAGTTTTAAAACAAAATATAGTAAACTTTAACAGATATCTGAACTCCTGAATAGAATAATTGAGTTAATCTTCAACAGAAGTGCTAGGGCTAGGGGATATAATATTGAAGAGAATGTGATCGAATTACTTAGCAGCCCTTACAGGCATCGTCTATGTCCTAGTTGTTCAGGAATTGAGGTTCATCACACAATATTGCCTCAGGTGCTTTTGTGTAGATATCTACCATCCTAGGACGTGGATTCTATTTTTCATCTTGCCAACCAAGAACCATGCAACCCTAAAATAGTCTTTGAATCAAAAAACATTTGTTTTGCGATGGCATTCTCTTCGGTGTATTATAAGTGTTTGCACATATGTTCATATAAGGTAGATAGGTACCAGCCAAACTTTATAATTAATCCAGATCGTAGATATAAGATATGGAATACTCTACTTTTATGTGACATGATATCGAGATAAACATTCAATTTCCTCTTATCAATTTTGTTAGCTTTTGATTCAGTAATATATTTGGTAGCTTACATGTAAAATATTTAGTCATCTTTGATTTTGAAGAAATATATTTTTTTAATACATGTAATAAAAGTTATGGATTTTCGCATATCTAGAAACTTGCACTACGAAATGATTTTAATATTGGGGGAACATCACAACTCCAATAGTTTTGGACTCTTAGAACTGCAATACACTTAGTTGTGAGAGATGAATTTTCAAAGACTATCCAAAAATAAAAATTCTTAGATCTTCATGGCCGCATGATGTAAGCAAGATGCAAGATCTAACCTCGCCACGGTAATGCTCATGCACGGGTAGAAGACTTGGCTGGCCGACGGGCCGAAGGAGCCCAAACTGAATACGACGGCGGCGGGGGGTCGGAATTGGTCAGCCTCGGCAGCCTGCGTGTGGATACATATATGCTACTATACGGCTTCCATGTTACTTCAGACGTACACCTCCGAAGTAAATCTTGGTCAAATAGAATTAAAAGATTATATACACGGCTCCCTGATCTTTTTTTCTTTCATTTGGCTCCCTGATCTTTAGGATCTATATTAACGTGCACTGCCGGTATAGGAGTTGTGTTTAAACCAAACAATGTGGGGATAACGTGCCTATCGTGTATACATAATTAAAATTACGTAACTTTAGTCAAAGCATCCAACGGCCCTGCAATTAGATCTAACGGTAAAAATAATTCCGATGATGTGGATCAACCTAATATCTTGAAAAACACCCTTATATTGCTTTTAGTATATAATAGATATATAGAAGATACGTTCTACAGGAGGCTTTGCTAGTTTCTTTGGTTCTAATCTTATTTCATGGAGTGACAGAAAACAGCCAACTGTCTCTCGTTCTAGTACCGAGGCTGAGTATAAATCTTTTGCAAATGCTACAGCTGAGCTGATCTGGGTTGAGGCTCTTGTCAGAGAATTGGGTATTACTCTTCAAGAGAAACCTACTCTCTGGTGTGATAAATTCAAAATTCGGTAATACATAATGATAAGCACTCACAACTAAAATATTTTCATATTTGTATGTATCCTTTGGAGCATACTATTTGACTTACTTGAGTGATATATCTTCATAACAAACATATCTCATGGTATATCTAACATAGTGGACCATAACTGTACCTAAACATTACTTTGCCATTATTTATTTTTGTGAATCATGATTGCTATTTTTGTACAATGATATACAAATTATATTAGGTGCACATAATGATACTAAAGACCAAGGTCTGAATTTTGACATCGAGCACGGGTCTAATGAGATACGGAAAATACAGTAAGCTCAGGATCTAACCTTTAGTTCTATGTATCACTGGTACCACGTAAAAGCTACACATATGGCCAGTTCTAACAAATGACAAGTATAACATTGGCGCACTAACATGTGCACATGATGACCATTTGCACATGTATGTTCACATAGCATGTACTGAAGAATGGTGTCGTGAAGCTTAGAGATTTACAAGGATAATAAGAGCAAATGCGAGGGCATCACCTTTAGTTGTTGTTTTTAGATAGGATAGCCATCATTTAGTGTGTCCATCTATAATTGATAGTAAAATACATAAATGGAGGAAAATAATATATTTTAGTCACCATACATGTTAAATAGATATCATATGAGTAGAAAACATCTTTAATCGTCTTTAATTCATAGGAGGAGAATTATTAGGCTATTTACAAAAAAAAATACTCCCTCCGTCCCAAAATAGATGTCTTAGATTTGTCAAAATTGGATGAATCTATATACTAAATAGTGTCTAGATTCATCCAAATTTTAACAAATTTGAGACATCTATTTTGGAACGGAGGGAGTAGTAATGATCATATGAGTCATTTGTGTTGTATATGGAATTTAAGTTTAGACTATGAGCTAGCTAGCTTGTAGTTTCTGTGTGCTATTACATGAGTATGTAAGGCTAACATTCCGATTGGCAAATAGTTAAGATTTGCTTCAACAATGACTCTAGAATTGTTAGACCATTATGATCCAATATAAAAAAATCTAATAAAATAAAATAATAATTTATCCTTATTAAGATATAGGGCAACTATAGTTTCTGTTTTACTTCTTATCTCATATCTACCGACATCACTTGATATCAATAACAAAGGTTAGAGAAGTTTAATTAAAGTTGATATAGAATATCATTTATTCTTTAACACATACAATATTATGTTTTAATATTTTTAAAACTCTTCCATGCTAAGCTTACTTTTAAATCCCAACATTCAATGGTCTCACTCACTCGTAGGTTGTCAAAGATAACATAATTTTGGCATCTTAATCAGTCATCACTCTTTCTACATGATTGCAAATTGCAATACATGTCCAAATAAAATTTAAGGATAATAAACGTAAAAACTTCGTCGCAAAACCATGTAGATTTACATAAAAGGTTTTTTAATCACATTATATGCAATTCATGAATATAATTTTTCCCCTAAATGTTTTATTTAAAGCAACTTTTATTTTCTAGTTGTCTATGATTTATATAAATATTTTCTAAGATTTATAATCCTCATAAGTAATCATGCTAGCTCAATAATTATTTCGAGGAATTAATTGTTACCATGACTTCAAATTTATTTTTAATAAAACTGGCTTCATGTCTTGTTGGATTATGAATAAAATATATACTATCTATTGCTTCTCTTGATAACAACCCAATTTTTTGGTGTTGATAGCTATTTAGCAGTATCATTGTTTTCCTTAGCGATTTATCTACATGCTCAATAGCCGATTCCCCCCTTCATGCACGACTTTTACTTGTATCACTATATTTATTATACTATTATTTTGCCAGGCTATGAATGATAGTATCATGAAGCTTAAAGCCAATTGCAGAAGTCCTATCTAGTTTACCTTCCAACAATGAATTGTAAGGTTATAGGAAGAAATTCATCCACACCTTTGTTATATGTCTCTATAAGGTAGGGTGACACAACCACATTTGTTACATATATATAGAATCTAAGGGATTCTACAAAATAATGAAATTATCAATTCCCTTTTCAACTTTAATCGTTCAAATTGTACAATCCCAGGATGCCTTTTATATATGTGATTTCACTAAACTCATGACCTATTTGCTTGTGTAGAGTTGAGTATACTGTGATTAATAGTAAACATGATACACTTTTGTCATATCTAATATTAACTATTAAAATCTATACACATTTAGAAGACTAATCAATAGTGATATGTTCAAGACATCATATGTAGTTATGAAGATCCAAGTACAACTATAAAAATCAATTAACTATGATTTTTGAAACAAAATTATGATAATACAATGGTTTTTTATTGTTTACACATAGCTATAAAGATCGACTATTTGTGATCTACGGATAGAAATAAGGTCTGCTACATTAACAAAAACATGTTTTGATTCTTTGAGAACTCCTCACATGTCTCCTTTACCTACTATGCATATTGTGATTTTCTACCGTAATTTGATTCAAAAGTATACCCTTAAGATATGGATAGTTCAAATTGTAATGATGCATAAACAAATCCGTCGAATTTATTTTATTGTTGAATACTTTGCATTTTATGATAATCTTTGGTACATCTCACTTATTGTGTCGTATTGTTATTTCATTGTGTCACTTGTAAGTGTGAACAATTCTTGATCATGGTAGATTTACATGATGTTTTTTAGTTCATAGAATATTCACTACCTTGAATGTTTGATTGTGAGTGAACCAGGTGGTTGAATCCACGTTAATAATTTTTATTTTTATTTGTATTTCATTGGAAGTTTGTAAGGATGTTAATTTCTTATTTCAGCGTGGATGATTATGCTTCCATAGGGGATCCTAGACGCTATATGAATCTTCCACAAGGGAGCCTAGACGCCTCTGACTTTGGAACTCCCTTCGTCTCAAACCTCCTCCTTACCCTTTTACTTTTAAATGAATAGAACATGTTTCAATCTGCCCCCACTTTCATTAACCTTCAACAACTGCTAGAAGGCTTCGGGTGAGGGTAAGGTAGGAACTAAATAATCTCCAAAATGTTTTTTAGGCTTCTTACCTCATTATGTCTTTTTTAACTGGTTCACAACAATGTCGTGGGTGTTAGGATGATGTCCTAATAAATGTATTTTGGCTTCATCGAATTTTTGGTGTTCACGTATGGGATGTGTATTATGTAGTAGTCAATGGAATCGGCGATTCTCATTAATTGTCATTTCATTTTTTCTCTGCATATTGGCGAGCGACACCCGGAAAATCTGTCTTGTAAGAAGTGTGGCTCTTGTTTTGAAATTGATGGGTGTTACTCTTGAAAATCAACTTTTCATAATACTCCGTGCTTACCATAATATAGTGCATATAAGATTTTCGAAAATTTAAACATTATCAATTTTGACCAAATTTATTGAGGAAAATGTCTATATGTACAATACTGCAATATACATTGTGATGAATTTAATATTACTGATTTGGTATTCTAGAAGTTCATATTTTTTCCTACATACTTGGTCAAACTTTATACATTTTGTAAATGAAGGAGTATGGTTTTGAATCTAAGAGGTTAACTTAACTTCTATAACTTACATTTCAAGTTATATATATTATGGATTTGTCCATGAAATCGGTGATTCTCGTCGTTTTTTCTTAGGCGACGTCCAGGCATTCAGTCATGCGAAGGTGTCTCTTTGTCCGAAAACATAAGGTAGTACTACTTGCAGAATTCAACTTTTCATAATTTTAATAATATATGAGGTTAATTTAACTTGGTGATAATTCTATTTATACACATACAAATATGTCTACTTTTAGAGCGTGTATTTGCCAATTAGGCTAAGACCATGTTCCATGCGTGTAATGATAATAAGAAAACTCAGAAATGTATATTAGCTTTCGAGTTTTTTTATCAGTGTGCCGTTTCGAGTTGGCTTTGTGTTGAAGTTTTTCTTTATCACCGATCAGTTTGAGTTTTTTTTTTGCTGGAGAGCCATATGCCTGGAACCAATACCTCCTAGTTAAACTTTACCACCGTGTCAAGGGATTGTGTGGCTCCTTGTTTCTAATTAATTCCTAGCCATACTTACCTTTGTAAGTTTTTTAATCACCAATCAGTTTGCTTTTTTTTCTTTTAGAGGGAAGATCATAGTCAGATCAACATATGTAATCAACATATGTACGTGCTGGGGCGGGTTCATATTGTTGATGATTTGCACGTCTGTTTTATTTACTCCTGATACGTGACCACTTTTTACGTAACCTTTTGTATCTTTAAATCGTAACCATAAATTGTGTATCTAACGGTTAACATAATTTGGATGATGTGGATCAACTACATGCCTCAAAAAACATCCTTATATTGCTTTTAGTATATAATAGATCTGTACGTGGAATTTTGCAAAAAACGTTACAGGAATAAACCAGACAATGAAGAAGACAAATTTTATTCGCAAAAAAAGGACGAATTTGAAATTACAAACCACATCAGCCTTAATCAGTAATAAACAACATAAATTCTTTCCGACTTTTTATATTATAAATAGAAGCAATAGTTATTAAGCGTAAATAGCAGCAATTTAATGTTTCAGAACGTCTGGAATTTGGACTGGATATCTGTGGATGGACGTAGCCCACGGCCCATCCGCGTTGCTGGCAGGCAGGATGCACTCCCACGCTGCGCTGTTGCATTTGAATCCAGAGCCGAAGCCGATCATCCAGACGCGGTCGCCCTTGCTCATGCGACCTTTGGCCTCGATGTAGGCCAGCTCGTACCACAGCGAGCTGCTCGACGTGTTCCCAAACCGGTGCAGCGTCATCCGCGACGGCTCCACCTGCTCGTCGGAAAGTCTGAGGCTTCTCTGTAGCTCGTCGATCACCGCGCGGCCGCCGGCGTGGATGCAGAAGTGCTCGAACGCCCTGCGGAAGTCGGGGATGTACGGCCTGTCCTGGCTGCCGATCACCTTCCGTGCTACGACGGAGAAGGCGAACCTGAGCTGCTCCGTGATCGGAAGGACGAGCGGCCCGATTGCCGTGATGTTGGCCTTGAGCGCATCGCCGGCGGTGCTTAACAGGTCCTTGCTGAGGTTGATCCCGCGGTGGCCCTCGCCGTCCTCCTCCTGGAACACGCACCGGTAGGCGCTGTCCTGTGCGGCGGTGAGTGTGCGCTCGACGTGATTCAGGCGGAACCGCGCCTTCGCCGAAGATGCGGACAGCAGCGCCGCCGCCCCGCCTACGCGGAAGAGGCAGTTGGGCAGGAGCATACAACGCTCGTTGCCGGTGTAGTAGTCCAGCGTTACGGTATCACTGGACACCACCAGCGCGTGCGCGCCGGGAGGAGCCAACTGCAGGAGGCTCCGCGCCAGCCCCACCGCGACGGGTCCAGCGCTGCACCCCATGCCGGTCAGGTTCATGCTCCGGATGTCGCCACGCAGCTTGTACTTGTTCACGATCATGTCTGCCAAGGAAGGGACAGGACAGAAGAGGCTGTTGTTGACGATGAGTATGTCGACGGCGTCGGGGGCGATGCCGGTCTTGGCGAGCAGGTCGTCAATGGCTGAGAACGCCACGAGCTCGAACTCCGCACGGGCGGCGTCGAGGGTGCAGTACTTCTGGACCGGGATGTGGTGCACCGCTGGGGGCAGACATGTCTCCTACCCTAGCCCAGAGCGCTCCAGGAGGCGCTCCATGAACCGGATGCTGCGATTGTTCAGGTTGGGCTCCTGTCTGGTGTGCTCCACAAACTTAGCTAACGGGACGCGGCCGCTTTGAGGTGTGCGGAAGCACGCGTAGTCGACAAGGTACACCGTACGCGCACTCTCCATGAGGTAGAAGATGGCCGCTGCTGCCGGAAGGAAGAAGCAGGCCAGCAGGAAGAGGTGTAAGGTTCGGAGGTCCTCTGGCCCGAATCGTGCCACCGCGACCATGGCGGCGGCGGCGAGCGCCACAGTGAACACGGCAGTGAGACCCCGGTACTGGGACGGCGGGCTCATGCTCCTTGATCCTTGTTTAACGTGTGGAGTTCAAGGTATGTTTGTTAGTACGAATTACAGCGCAAGAGTGAGGGGCAGGGGTTTATAAGCCCAGCTTCTTGCACACATGCACTTGGTGCAGGTCATATCGTGTATGTTGAAGGGCTTGCAGTGTAAATGCGTGTGTTGTGAGGATCAGATTGTAAAGCTACATTGTATATAGAGTAAGGAACAGAGAAGAGGAGGATGGTATGGTGTCTTTTTGAGTATGAGTTGATTTTTGTTTTCGGTGTGGCATGCACGATCATATTGTAAATCGTGACAGGGACTGCAACATAGTCCTAGCTAGAAAAAGGGGAGAAACAACAATTTGGCAGCTGGTTGTTGAAGTAAGGTCGTGCATTAATTTCCTGACAGCCACGGCAGCGATAGTGGCAGTACCCAACGTTTTGGCTTCAGTTTGTATATAGTGGCAGATCGGGGAGCGATAATGATAACTGGAGGAAGCTAGCTAAGTGTTGGAGGTCCTTGTGTTAGATATTAGCCTAGTAGAGGGACGGTTAAAAGTAAAAATGATGTAACATGTATAAGTCGGGTACAGCTGAATGGAAGAGAGTAGAAGCAGCCAGAAAACATCTTGTGTTCCTCCTCTTTCCTGTCCAATCTAGAACCAGAACAGTGAGGCTTGTCGTCGACATGGTATCAGAGCGCGCGGCGGCGCTGTCCCACGGCAAGGCTGGTTGACAGATTTTGGGTGTTTTTGGTAGAAGACGGTGGTGGTGGAAGGCTCCTGGGCGGAGGAGTGCTTGACCTGCTCAAGGGATTGGAGGAGCTACGGGTCCAGTGGTCCAGACCTTGCTTCGCTTCTTCAATCAAGGTCAGGTGCATCTTGTTGCTTGAGAAGTCTGCGATTTGAGGAGGAGATAGATCTAGTTTGGGTTGTGGATTTGGGAAAGCTGAGATTTGAGAAGACAGAGTTGTAGCTGTTGATTGGGGATCGAGTCCTTTGACAATCTGTGAGGTGCTTGTTAGGGAGAAGACCGTGTTGGAAGATGGGTGACAACACTGGCACTAGGGCTGTGACAGCATGGGAGCTAGCTGCTGTCCTGCAGGCGATGGATGAGAAGTACATATCTTTGTTTGATGCGATCAGTAAACAAGCAGGAAATTCGAGAGCAGAAGCAGAGGTCAGGGATGAGGTACATCCTCCGCAGCTCCCTCATGTGAAGCTCGAGGGATCTGAGACTTATGCAAGTTGGGCGGAGCACGCAGAAACCATCCTGGTTTCTAGGAAGCTTGATGGCTACATCCTAGGTACAGTTGAGAAGCCCAATGAAGAGAATTCAAAGGAGGGACAGAGGTGGAAGACGGCGAATGCGCTGGTGAGAGCCTGGTTGTTAAGTTCTATCTCACCTCAGATAGCAAAACAAGTTGAGAGAATTAAGGAAGCTTCTGAAATTTGGAGGCTCCTAAAAGGCACCTTTTCAGGAGTTGGCAATGAGATGCTTGCTTCAGAATACAAAAGGAATTACAGAAGCTCAGTCAAGGAGAAAAGATAGTAGTGGAGTATGTTTCAGAATTAAAAAGGTTATGGAGTGACCTATATTATTATGATCCGGTGGAATTGGAGTGTGCCAAATGTGTGGAGAAGTATAACCGATGGGCAGAAAGGAAGGCGAGTGAGAGATCTTCTTAACGGGCTTGACCAAAAATGTGAGAATAGGAGGACAACTCTCTATGGCACCGGGAAGCTACCCAACCTAGAGCGAGCAATTTCTGCAAGCATAAGTGAAGAAACACGCCTACAGTTAGAGGCAACTAGGATTGCCACACAAGGAGTGGCACATAGGCGTTCCGCTTTGTTTGCTGCAGATAGAAATGCTTATCAACGGTCAGCCTGGACATATGAGGATCTCTTGTCCAGAGTTGAATGGAGGAGGCCGGGCTAGAGGTCAGAATTGGTGTGGTAGGGGTCGCGTCCGCATGATGGGTGGACGTCGAGGTGGCCAAGGACGAGGTATGTGGCTTGTAGGGAGAGCCAATGCATCAGCTGCCACAAAGAAGGCCTCAAAAACTGTGACCGTGGAGATGACTGCAGAGGACCTAGAGCGATGGATTCAGCTCAAGGGAATGAACCTAAGTGACAAACATCCTGCCGAAGCATCTAGTCCATCATCCTCCGCAGCCTCTGCTAATTTTGGTGGTCAAAATTCTAACGCTGAGAATCATGAATCAAATTGCATACCATGGCTAATAGATTCAGGTGCATCTAGGCATATGGCTGGATCCCATCGGGAATTTTCTAGTTATAATCCTAACTTGAAAGGGCAAAATGTTAGGTTGGCAGATGGTTCAACTCGAGTTATTATGGGAATAGGGACAATCAAATGCGACGATAACATGTTCCTCTCATCTGTGTTACATGTTCCGTCGTTCCCAATTAATCTTCTATCAATCAGTTGTATTACAAAAGATCTGAATTGTGCCGCCATTTTCTTTCCACATTGGTGCTTATTTCAGGAACTTGGGACTGGAAGAAAACTTGGGACGGGGAGAATGCATGATGGTCTATACTACTTGGACAATAATATATCAGCTTTCGCAACCGCTGCCCTAGCACACAATCTATTAGAGGAAGTTATGTTGCAATACCGTCGACTAGGGCATATGCCCTTTGGTATTTTGGGTTAACTCTATCCTGACCTTCTTAGTAGAGTTAGTAAGGAAAAGTTGTTGTGTGATGCTTGCCAGTATGGGAAACAAACCCGAAGTTCTTATGTATCATGAGACCATCGTAGTAATGTGCCACTTCAGACTATCCACTCAGATGTGTGGGGCCCAAGTGGAGTAGTATCAAATTAATGGTTATCGGGATTTTGTCACTTCCATTGATTACTGCACTAGAACTACTTGGGTGTATGTTTTGAAAAACAAGAGTGACGTGTTTGAATGCTTTATATATTTTTATAATATGGTTGTGACACAATATAATGCTTAGGTGAAAGTATACTGACAATGACACTGAGTATGTGAACAAGGAGTTTGATGAATATTTATCAAACTCGGGAATTATTCATCAAACAACTTGTCCAAGTACTTCAGAGCAGAATGGTTTATCTGAGAGGAAAAATAGACATCTCCTGGAGGTTACTAGGTGCTTGATGATAACTATGGATGTTCCTAAATATTTGTGGAGTGAGGCGGTGATGACTGCGGCCTACCTAATCAACCGAATGTCATCTAGAGTGCTTAATAATAAGACACCTATAGAGTGTTTAACAGGTAAAACCTCATATGTGGTTCCTCCAAAAGTGTTTGGATGTGTATGTTTTGTCAGAGATTACAGGCCATCGGTTGGGAAGTTAGATCCTAGAGCTGTAAAATGTATATTTGTTGGATATTCTGGGAAACAAAAAGGGTATAAATGTTGGTGTCCTACTGATAAAAGGATGTTTGTGAGTATGGATGTAGTATTTAGGGAGCACGAGGCATTTTATGGTGGAACAATTGATTTAACTGATGTGTTTCCTAATATGTTTGATGGTGATACCTCAAAAACAGATTGCTCGAGAGGGGAGATAAAGTGGAGGAAGGTAATGGTGCAATCATGAACAAGGTGATTGTTGGAATAGTGCCAACAAGTGATACATATGATGATGAAGGTGGTAGTGTATCATAAACAGAACAAGATCAACTACAAGGATAGTTCCACGACATACCACATGAAGAATTACAATGGCCTAAACCAAATGAGGACCGACAGCTACAACTATATTCAAGGAGACAGGAGAGGAACATGTACATGTGGAGGAAGGCACTTCAGATTGATCCCAAATTTCACCATCGCCATCTACAAATGATGGTACACTCTCCTCTCTATATGATGATTTAGATGTTCCTATTGCTCATCGAAAGTAGCCCCGAATAAACGCTGGGAAATTACCTTCAAAACTGTCTCCATATTGTGTCTCGAATTATGTTTCATACTCCTCTGTTGGCTCTCAATACAAGTCATTTATAGCATCCATGGATTCTGCAGTACCTATTCCACATGACTGGAAGGAAGCAAAGCAACACCCAGAATGGAGGATGGCAATGCTAGAAGAGGTGCAAGCACTCGACAAAAATAACATATGGGTACTTACTACTCTCCGTCCAAATAAGAAATTAGTTGGGTGTAAATGGGTGTTCACTATAAAACAGAATCTAGAAGTCAAGGTTGAGAGATACAATGCTAGGTTAGTAGCAAAGGGATATAGTCAAACATATGGGGTGGATTATGATGAAACTTTTGCGCCCGTAGCAAAAATGAATACAATCAGGACATTGATTTCAGTAGCACCTAACAATGGAAACTATTTTAGCTGGATGTTAAAAATGCATTCCTCCATGGAGAGTTGCAAGAAGAAGTCTATATGGAAATTCCTCTTGGTTTTAATACGAGAGAAACTGAGGGTAAAGTGTGTAAATTAAAGAAATCCCTTTATGGACTGAAACAGTCACCAAGAGCTTGGTTTGGGAGATTTAGGAAGGAGATATGCTTGATGGCTTACCAACAAAGCAATGCAGATCACACCCTTTTCTTTAAACATTGTAGTGGCAAAATAACAATTCTTGTTGTCTATGTTGATGACATAGTCATTATAGGAGATGATGACAAGGAGATATCACATCTGAAGGAGATGCTTTCAAAATCATTTGAAGTCAAGGACTTGGCGCATCTTTACTACTTCCTTGGAATTGAGGTTGCATATGGTAATCAAGGTATTTATCTCTCACAAAGAAAATATGTACTTGATTTACTTGCTGAGACTGGAATGCTCGAGTGTAAACCAACAATCACTCATGTTGAATCAAATCATCGCATTTTAGCATAATCTGGTGATCCAGTGGATAAACACAAATACCAGAGACTAGTTGGGCGCTTAATCTACCTATCACACACCAGGCCAGACATTACATATGCGGTTAGTGTTGTCAGCCGATATATGCATGATCCCCGCACCGGTCACTTGGATGCTGTGAATCGTATTTTACGGTATCTCAAAACTTGTCCATGAAAGGGAGTATTGTTTTCCAGTATTGAGCACCTAAGGATAGAGGGGTATACAGATGCAGACTGGGCTGGGCTCCTAGATGACAGAAAATCAACATCAGGCTACCGTGTGTTTGTTGGTGGTAATTTGGTTAGCTCAAGGAGTAAGAAACAGAACGTAGTGTCTAGGTCCACGGTGGAAGAGGAGTTTAGAGCTATGGCCTCGGTCTTATGTGAATTGATGTGGTTGAGGATATTGCTGATGGAATTGGGGCTCTTTGATAATATAGTACCACTTCAACTGTACTATGATAATCAAGCTACAATCAGACTTGTTAATAATCCTGTTCACCATGATAGGACAAAGCATATCGAAATAGATAGACACTTCATAAAAGAGAAGATAGATGAGGGATTAATTCAAGTTCAGTTTGTTAGGTCTGGAGAACAAATTACTGATATATTGACAAAAGGAGTGTGTAATGTATCCTTTATGAGAATCTGTAGCAAGATGGGGCTTTTAAATATATTCGCCCCATCTTGAGGGGGAGTGTTGGAGGTCCTTGTGTTAGATAGTAGCCTAGTAGAGGGGTTAAAAGTAAAAATGATGTAACATGTATAAGTCGGGTACAACTGAATGGAAGAGAGTAGAAGCAGCCAGAAAATATCTTGTGTTCCTCCTCTTTCCTGTCCAATCTAGAACCAGAACAGTGAGGCTTGTCGTCGACACTAAGTAATCAAAATTTGGACCTAATTGCAAGTGCAAGGAAAGCATATGGAGCCCTTTTGGCTAGTGTTACCAGCAGTTCAAGGACCTTGGACTCTCTCTTTCGGTTCCAGGTTGAATTGATGCCCATGGAGTTCGTTCAGCTGGTCGACGTCCACATTGTGGAGGCGACTCGCCCCCTTCATGGGGAGGTGGAAGCTCTCAAGTTGAAGTGTTTGGTTGTCGTGAGGTTGTGGGAGAACAATGCTTACCCACTCGGGGGCATCGGTTACGTGTTATATTGGTAGGGACGCAATCCGATCTATGATCGGTGAAAGAAGAAGAAACGCCGGTCAAGCGGCCGGCGAGAAAAATTTGGCGAAGAAAGATCTAATCTACTATTTGCGCGGCCCCGGCGGAGAACGATCTTCCCGGGGGCGGCGCGGCGGAAGCGGTGGTGCTAAACTCTAGGCGGAGTGAACCGCTCTGATACCATGTAGAATTACGGAATATTATCTGCATTGATATTGATTGAGGTGATTACAACGTAAGCCCTTAGGCTGTTTATATAATACTAGAAGACTTGTGGGACAAGAAGGCTACTAGAGATATAATTGGATTACAAACTTAAAGTATCAAATATAGTCCAAACCGTGATATACTCTAACACTCATACCACTGCAAGCGATAAAATAAGCTCAGATGAAATAAGCTGAAAAAACTGAACTGTAGTTTTTCTGGGGTTTATTTTCACCGTAGTTTCTCTTGGACACCCGTTTGGTTTCTGCACAAAGCCTCGCTCTAGCCTGGCTAGTTTCGGTTTCTATGATAATGACATGTTTTTGTCTACTCGGGATCAGTCGGCTTATAAATCCACACGCCCCTAAGGTCTTCACTAATTCGTACTAACAAAGGCTCCTAGAAATATCCATCCACACGTTACACAAGGATCAAGGAGCATGAACCCGTCGATCCAGTACCGGGGTCTCAATGCCGTGTACCAGTGCGCCGTGGACAATTCCACTGTCATCGTACTCACCGTGGCGCTCGTCGCAGTGGTGCCGTTCGGGCTGGAGGAGCTTGCCAGCCCGCTCCAATATCTCCGACCCGTACACCTCTTCCTGGCGTGCTTCCTCCCGGCAGCAGCGGCCATCGTCTGCCTCATGCTGCGTGCGCCTATGGTGTACCTGGTTGACTACGCCTGCTTCCGCACCCCGCGAAGCGGCCGCATCCCGTTCGCCACCTTCCTCGAGCACATCAAACAGCTTCCCGACCTGAACGAGCGCAGCTTCCAGTTCATGGCGCGTCTCCTGAAGCGCTCTGGGCTAGGGGAGGAGACCTGTTCGCCCCCGGCGCAGTTATGCATCCCGATGCACAAGTACTGCACGCTGGAGGCCGCCCGTGCCGAGTTCGAGCTCGTGGCATTCACGGCCATCGACGACCTGCTCGCCAAGACCGGCGTCTCCCCCGACGCTGTTGACATACTCATCGTCAACTGCAGCCTGTTCTGCCCCATCCCGTCCTTGGTCGACATGATCGTGAACAAGTACAAGCTGCGTTCCGACATCCGAAGCATAAACCTGTCCGGCATGGGGTGCAGCGCTGGGCCAATCGCCGTGGGACTCGCGAGGAACCTCCTGCAGGTGGCTCGTCCCGGCGCGCACGCTTTGGTCCTGTCCACGGAGACCTTAACCCTGGACTACTACACCGGGAACGAACGCGCCATGCTCCTGCCAAGCTGCCTCTTCCGCGTAGGCGGGGCGGCTGCGCTGCTGTCCACGTCTTCGGCGAAGGCGCGGTTCCGCCTGAAGCACGTCGTTCGCACAGTCACCGGCGCAAAGGACAGCGCTTACCGGTGCGTGTTCCAGGAGGAGGACGGCGAGGGCCACCGTGGGATCAACCTCAGCAAGGACCTGTTAAGCACCGCCGGCGATGCGCTCAGGGCCAACATCACGGCAATTGGACCGCTCGTCCTGCCAGTCACGGAGAAGCTCAGGTTCGCCTTCGCCGTCATAGCACGGAAGGTGATCGGCCGGCGGGTCAGGCCGTACATTCCCGACTTCCGCAAGGCGTTCGAGCACTTCTGCATCCACGCCGGCGGCCGCGCGGTGATCGACGAGCTGCAGAGGAGCCTCAGCCTCTCCGACGAGCAGGTGGAGCCGTCGCGGATGACGCTGCACCGGTTCGGCAACACCTCGAGTAGCTCGCTGTGGTATGAGCTGGCCTACATCGATGCCAAAGGTCGCATGCGCAAGGGCGACCGTGTCTGGATGATCGGCTTCGGCTCTGGATTCAAGTGCAACAGCGCAGCCTGGGAGTGCATCAAGCCCGCCAGCAACGCCGATGGGCCGTGGGCTACGTCCATCCAAAGATATCCCGTCCACATTCCGGACGGTCTGAAGCATTAAACTGCTGTTATTTTCAATGGAATTTCTGGAATGAATCGTTACTATTTTTATTTTCTTTATTATTGATGTGGTTTGTAATTTGTCTTTTTCATTGTGTGGTTCATCCCTCTAAATTACATTTTTGTGGGAAAGTCTTGCACCAGTTTACCAATGTTAGCCAAGCCTAGTGTCAGTATGTTATTTACTATTGTTAGGAGTCATGGCCGAGCCAGCCCTATCGTTCCTGTTGTTGCATTCGTGGTCTGTGTGCAGGAATATCCTGCGGGTTGATGTTCTTTATTTTGTTGTGTTAGCTCATCTGAACTTTGGAGCTTGCTATCCATCCTCCCGTAACCCTCCCTCCCGTGGCGACCCCCAAGGGCCGCCGGAGGGCCCCCAGATCTCGGCGCCGCCGACCTTCCCCTCCTCCAGATCGCCTTCCTCCGCCGCTGCCGCCGGCGCGTCGGCCGTGGTGGCGGCGACCCCCTAGTACCTGAGGTGCTAGGGGTGGTGGCTACGGCGGTCTTCTTCAATGGGGTGGCTGGGGCTACGCCGTTTCAAGAAGGCCCCAGCGGTGGTCGGGACGGTGCTTCCTGGCTAGGCGGCGGCTGCAGTCGGACTCCCCTCCCTAGGCGGTTGCAGGTGATGGTGACCCACCATCCTCGTGGCGGTGTGGAGGGACTCAGGGCGCCGGTCGCCGGACGGATGGTTCCCTGAGCGAGCACGTGGAGGGCGAGGGGATCGGGCCGAAGCGCCGACCGCGAGTTCGGCCTCAGAGCTGGGCCAGGATATGTTGCGGATGAGCATGCCAGTGACGTTCTACAACGGCTTTCTGGTTTCTCGTCTTCTCCACATGCTCGACTTGAATAAAAGGCGGTGGCCCTAGGGTTCCTACTCGTCGCCTAGGTGAAGATCTGTCAGTTGCCTGTCGTCATCGATCTGGCTGAAGCGTCGTGTTCCAAAAGGCTCCTCCGGCGAACTCCACAGTGCGCATATGCCGTGAGATCAATGGATCAGGTGGGATTCGGTCGTGTGCACCCATGTTTTTACTCTGGAAATTTGGGTTCGGAGGGAGCGCTTCGAAGCTTTGTTGGCTGTTAATATCATGGGGCATGTTCTCGTTCCATGGTGCCGACGGAGAATGTCATGAAGGCCGAGATCTGAGGACTGACAACGGTGGTTCGAGTCTAGGTGGTGATCAGGAATTGACTTGGTGACTCGTGACTTGGAGCAGTGGTATGGAAGCGGGGGCGACGGTACAGGAGAAGCCCATGGTCCTATCTTTCAGGGTGAAAACCCAGGGTCTGGACTTAATTGATTGTGCCTGGCAATGGCCTCGTTGAAGGTATTGTTTTGATAGCGTGGACTTTCTTCAGGGTGAAAACCTAGATCTTGATCGGGCGATGACGGTGTTTGTGCACTGTTACCTTCTTGGAGGCGTCGTTTTTGGAGAAGATGGACTTCCGGTGCTGTCTCGGTGGTGGTAGTACTGCTGTTTCAATGAATGATTAACTGTAACAAAAATTTTGTAATTCTTCTTTCTTTTAATGCATGTGTGCATTCATATGGCCGCTAGGGCAATGCATTGTTGTAGAGGCTGGGTGTAATTGATATCCATTGATATTATTATATGCTCCTTTCCAAAAAAAATCTGAACTTTGGAGTCATTTGTGGTTTCCAAATGGATGAGTAAGGTTTTTTAATCTTTTTGATATGGAATGTTAAAGGTCTCAATGACGATGATAGGAGAACGACTCTTAAATCCACCATCACATCATTTGTCTATCATTTTGTGTGCCCCGACCGACGACCTTTGTGGCTGGCTTCCAGCTAAAAGGTGTCGGGCCATTGTAACCAGGGTACCCTGGCCCATCTGCTGCAAGGCATTCATGGCAAGACATTCACAGGGCCGGCTCTATACTTTCGAGGGCCCTAGGGCGAACTCAAGAATAGGGCCCGTAATGCCAATAACTTGCTATATAGGTATATACTTGCTTATTTTCACTTGCAAAAAAATAAGAGTTAACATCAACAATAGTTAGTTCATTACTTATCCGAAGATTATTTATTAGCCTCAAGGTCTGTATTTAAATTATGCTCATCATCTTGTTCCAGATCATATTGTTCCATTTGGTTATTATTGTTGACATCAACAGTACTGTTGTTGGAAAATGCTTATTTAGAGCACATCTTTGCGATTCAATAAACTGATTCTCGCACTTTCTTTTCCTTCTTTTCGTAGTACCGGACAATTGTTTCGACATTGTAACAACTATATGGATTAATGGTGAAGGAATTTACATGAAATTACAAGTTAAAAATCTAAATGAGGGATTAGATCATGGATTATATGAGGATTAGAGGATTGGTCAGTTTGGACTTACAGAGCAGGAGGCGTGAAGTCATCAGTCCTACCCGGCACAGGCGAGGCGAGCAGCTGATCGACAGGACGAGAGTCGTCGCGTGTGAGGACTAGGGCAAACGGCCGAGGCCTAAATCACGGCAGACGAACAGACACAAAGTCAATCGTGTTAGACTACCGAATTTCCGACGGACCGATTATTTCTATTCTTTTTAGGAAAAAGACCGATCACTGTGTGCGTGTGCATTTTCCTATTTCTCTTCGTCTCCCAATTGTTGGGCCTCGTGATCTTTTCTTCAGCTTATAAAATACTCCCCTCCGACCCATATTAGTTGACTCAAATGGATGAATCTAGACTTTAGTATATAGGTTCATCTAAATTTTAACAAATACAAGTCAATTAATATTGGTCAGAGGACTAAAGAAAAGAATAAAGGGCTAACTTGTTAAGCACACATATATGACATGATTTAATCATGGGCCCCTTCAGGCCCTAGGCCCCTGGCCATCGCACAACCTTGCCATGGGTCAAAGACGGGCCTGGACATTCACTGGTCCTTAGAGAGACTCCCTCACCAAGCGTCAAGGAGAGGCCTCCGCGATGCCTACTAAGCATGGCTCTCTCCGAGAGAGTTTCTACAAAGCCAATAGCATATTGGCGAGCACCCAACTGGGGCGCACCCGTGCACCAACACTTGGAGTACCGAAACTATGTAAGAATACTTACGATCCAATAGCTAAATAGAAGCTACTTCCCCAACGGGAAGCCATCAACTTCACCTCCAAGCAAAGGGGAGCTTTCCACTCCTCGAAACCAGGATTGGCCGACAAGGCCTCGATATGGGGGACCACTCCCCTCTCTCAGCAGAGACATGAAGGGCGTGACGAAAGCAACATCTTTGACTCAACCACTCCCTCTATTATTGTTGGAGATATGCCCAAGAGGCAATAATAATGTGGTTATTATCATATCTTCATGATTATGATAGATGTTTACATGCCATGCTATAATTGTATTAACCGGAAACATGAATACTTGTGTGGTTTGTGAACATATAAGAGTCCCTAGTAAAGTCTCTTGTTAAACTAGCTTGTTGATTAATAGATGATCATGGTTTCCTGATCATGAATATTGGATATTATTAATAACAAGGTCATATCATTAGGAGAATGATGTGACGGACATACTCCTATAGTTAAGTGTAGCATAAGATCAAGTCATTTAATATAGTTCACTTGCTATAAGCTTTCAGATACATAGTAACCTAAATCCTTCGACCATGAGATCAAGTTAATCACCATCACCGGATGGATGCTTTGATGACATCAAACACCACTTCATAACTGGGTGACTATAAAGGTGACAATGAGTGTTCGGAAAGTATGTGTTGAGGCACATGCATCAAGAGTGGGATTTGTCCATTCATATGATGGATAGATATACTCTGGGCCCTGTCGGTGGAACATCATCTAATTAGCTTGCAAGCATGTAATTAGACCACAAGGGATCACATATCACTTGAATGACTGAAGACTACTTATCGGTAACGAGGTTGAACTAGGTATGAAGAGATACCGACGATCAAACCTCGGATAAGTAAAATATCGCGAGACAAAGGGAAATTGCTATCGTATGTAAATGGTTCATTCGATCATGAAGTAATCATAGAAATATGTGGGAGCCATATAAATTTTCAGATTCCTCTATTGGTTATTGATCGGAGAAGAGTCTTGATCATGTCTTCATAATTTACGAAACGTAGGATGACACACTTAAGGATTCGATGTTGTTTGGTAGATATGAAATGTGAGTAAAGAGACAGAATGTTGTTCGGAGTCTGATGGAACAAGGGAGAGGAAGGTCTTCATCGAGTGCCATACGTGTGACCGACTACGGAAGCGATTATAGCCATAACATTGGTTGTTTCGCTTGAAGGCCATAAAACCTCGAACATGATGGCTCATTTTGAGAAGGTTTTTGTGTGATATTGACAATATTCCAAATTTGATATTTTTCCTTGCAACTATATCGCATAATGTGACACCACGCGAAGGTTTTACACTGTTTGGATCGTTTTTGAATTTCTTATGCCCATTTCAAACTATATGTAATGTTTTTATGTTTTAGTTAATTTTTATTTACAAATGTGTAATATTTGAGTGTAGATAGATATATTATATTTTTCTGCAAATTTCGATATATTATTTGTATTTTCGTCAATTAGAATTATTTAGTAATGATTTTTTTAAAGATTAATATGGTAAAAGTGAAAATAGCTATGTTAAGGGCATTGTCGTCGGCGTAGTTCCAAGGGCATTGCCGTCGGCATAGCAATCCAACGCCGATGACAATCCTACACCGACAGCCAGCTTCGTGGGGTGCCCGGCTCGTGGCCTACACCGACGGCCACAACTTTTGGCTGTGGGCGTAGCCTCTAGCCCTTGGCGCTTTTGAGTTTTCCTATAGAGATATATTGTAGTAAGTGTGCAAGTTGAGAAGTATTATTATGTAGAGTAGACCTACGTGGAAATATGTACCGCTACAAGCTTATCGGGATGTACAAGGCGAGGAAGTTTCACCGGCAGGCATTAGTAATATCCTTAGTTTTGAGTCTTATTTCCGTGTTATATTCCAAACCCTAAACCCTAAACCCTAAACCCTAAACCCTAAACCCTATCTTTCAGGGTGAAAACCCAGGGTCTGGACTTAATTGATTGTGCCTGGCAATGGCCTCGTTGAAGGTATTGTTTTGATAGCGTGGACTTTCTTCAGGGTGAAAACCTAGATCTTGATCGGGCGAGACGGTGTTTGTGCACTGTTACCTTCTTGGAGGCGTCGTTTTTGGAGAAGATGGACTTTCGGTGCTGTCTCGGTGGTGGTAGTACTGCTGTTTCAATGAATGATTAACTGTCACAATTTTTTTGTAATTCTTCTTTATTTTAATGCATGAGTGCATTCATATGGCCGCTAGGGCAATGCATTGTTGTAGAGGCTGGGTGTAATTGATATCCATTGATATTATTATATGCTCCTTTCCAAAAAAAATCTGAACTTTGGAGTCATTTGTGGTTTCCAAATGGATGAGTAAGGTTTTTTAATCTTTTTGATATGGAATGTTAAAGGTCTCAATGACGATGATAGGAGAACGACACTTAAATCCACCATCACATCATCTGTCTATCATTTTGTGTGCCCCGACCGACGACCTTTGTGGCTGGCTTCCAGCTAAAAGGTGTCGGGCCATTGTAACCAGGGTACCCTGGCCCATCTGCTGCTAGGCATTCATGGCAAGACATTCACTGGTCCTTAGAGAGACTCCCTCACCAAGCGTCAAGGAGAGGCCTCCGCGATGCCTACTAAGCATGGCTCTCTCCGAGAGAGTTTCTACAAAGCCAATAGCATATTGGCGAGCACCCAACTGGGCGCACCCGTGCACCAACACTTGGAGTACCGAAACTGTGTAAGAATACTTACGATCCAATAGCTAAATAGAAGCTACTTCCCCAACGGGAAGCCATCAACTTCACCTCCAAGCAAAGGGGAGCTTTCCACTCCTCGAAACCAGGATTGGCCGACAAGGCCTCGATATGGGGGACCACTCCCCTCTCTCAGCAGAGACATGAAGGGCGTGACGAAAGCAACATCTTTGACTCAACCACTCCCGCTATTATTGTTGGAGATATGCCCAAGAGGCAATAATAATGTGGTTATTATCATATCTTCATGATTATGATAGATGTTTACATGCCATGCTATAATTGTATTAACCGGAAACATGAATACTTGTGTGGTTTGTGAACATATAAGAGTCCCTAGTAAAGTCTCTTGTTAAACTAGCTTGTTGATTAATAGATGATCATGGTTTCCTGATCATGAATATTGGATATTATTAATAACAAGGTCATATCATTAGGAGAATGATGTGATGGACATACTCCTATAGTTAAGTGTAGCATAAGATCAAGTCATTTAATATAGTTCACTTGCTATAAGCTTTCAGATACATAGTAACCTAAATCCTTCGACCATGAGATCAAGTTAATCACCATCACCGGATGGATGCTTTGATGACATCAAACACCACTTCATAACTGGGTGACTATAAAGGTGACATTGAGTGTTCGGAAAGTATGTGTTGAGGCACATGCATCAAGAGTGGGATTTATCCATTCATATGATGGATAGATATACTCTGGGCCCTGTCAGTGGAACATCATCTAATTAGCTTGCAAGCATGTAATTAGACCACAAGGGATCACATATCACTGGAATGACTGAAGAGTACTTATCGGTAACGAGGTTGAACTAGGTATGAAGAGATACCGACGATCAAACCTCGGATAAGTAAAATATCGCGAGACAAAGGGAAATTTCTATCGTATGTAAATGGTTCATTCGATCATGAAGTAATCATAGAAATATGTGGGAGCCATATAAATTTTCAGATTCCTCTATTGGTTATTGATCGGAGAAGAGTCTTGATCATGTCTTCATAATTTACGAAACGTAGGATGACACACTTAAGGATTCGATGTTGTTTGGTAGATATGAAATGTGAGTAAAGAGACAGAATGTTGTTTGGAGTCTGATGGAACAAGGGAGAGGAAGGTCTTCATCGAGTGCCATACGTGTGACCGACTACGGAAGCGATGATAGCCATAACATTGGTTGTTTCGCTTGAAGGCCATAAAACCTCGAACATGATGGCTCATTTTGAGAAGGTTTTTGTGTGATATTGACAATATTCCAAATTTGATATTTTTCCTTGCAACTATATCGCATAATGTGACACCACGCGAAGGTTTTACACTGTTTGGATCGTTTTTGAATTTCTTATGCCCATTTCAAACTATATGTAATGTTTTTATTTTTTAGTTAATTTTTATTTACAAATGTGTAATATTTGAGTGTAGATAGATATATTATATTTTTCTGCAAATTTCGATATATTATTTGTATTTTCGTCAATTAGAATGATTTAGTAATGATTTTTTTAAAGATTAATACGGTAAAAGTGAAAATAGCTATGTTAAGGGCATTGTCGTCGGCGTAGTTCCAAGGGCATTGCCGTCGGCATAGCAATCCAACGCCGATGGCAATCCTACACCGACAGCCAGCTTCGTGGGGTGTCCGGCTCGTGGCCTACACCGACGGCCACAACTTTTGGCTGTGGGCGTAGCCTCTAGCCCTTGGCGCTTTTGAGTTTTCCTATAGAGATATATTGTAGTAAGTGTGCAAGTTGAGAAGTATTATTATGTAGAGTAGACCTACGTGGAAATATGTACCGCTACAAGCTTATCGGGATGTACAAGGCGAGGAAGTTTCACCGGCAGGCATTAGTAATATCCTTAGTTTTGAGTCTTATTTCCATGTTATATTCCAAACCCTAAACCCTAAACCCTATCTTTCAGGGTGAAAACCCAGGGTCTGGACTTAATTGATTGTGCCTGGCAATGGCCTCGTTGAAGGTATTGTTTTGATAGCGTGGACTTTCTTCAGGGTGAAAACCTAGATCTTGATCGGGCGAGACGGTGTTTGTGCACTGTTACCTTCTTGGAGGCGTCGTTTTTGGAGAAGATGGACTTCCGGTGCTGTCTCGGTGGTGGTAGTACTACTGTTTCAATGAATGATTAACTGTCACAAATTTTTTGTAATTCTTCTTTCTTTTAATGCATGTGTGCATTCATATGGCCGCTAGGGCAATGCATTGTTGTAGAGGCTGGGTGTAATTGATATCCATTGATATTATTATATGCTCCTTTCCAAAAAAAATCTGAACTTTGGAGTCATTTGTGGTTTCCAAATGGATGAGTAAGGTTTTTTAATCTTTTTGATATGGAATGTTAAAGGTCTCAATGACGATGATAGGAGAACGACTCTTAAATCCACCATCACATCATCTGTCTATCATTTTGTGTGCCCCGACCGACGACCTTTGTGGCTGGCTTCCAGCTAAAAGGTGTCGGGCCATTGTAACCAGGGTACCCTGGCCCATCTGCTGCTAGGCATTCATGGCAAGACATTCACTGGTCCTTAGAGAGACTCCCTCACCAAGCGTCAAGGAGAGGCCTCCGCGATGCCTACTAAGCATGGCTCTCTCCGAGAGAGTTTCTACAAAGCCAATAGCATATTGGCGAGCACCCAACTGGGCGCACCCGTGCACCAACACTTGGAGTACCGAAACTGTGTAAGAATACTTACGATCCAATAGCTAAATAGAAGCTACTTCCCCAACGGGAAGCCATCAACTTCACCTCCAAGCAAAGGGGAGCTTTCCACTCCTCGAAACCAGGATTGGCCGACAAGGCCTCGATATGGGGGACCACTCCCCTCTCTCAGCAGAGACATGAAGGGCGTGACGAAAGCAACATCTTTGACTCAACCACTCCCGCTATTATTGTTGGAGATATGCCCAAGAGGCAATAATAATGTGGTTATTATCATATCTTCATGATTATGATAGATGTTTACATGCCATGCTATAATTGTATTAACCGGAAACATGAATACTTGTGTGGTTTGTGAACATATAAGAGTCCCTAGTAAAGTCTCTTGTTAAACTAGCTTGTTGATTAATAGATGATCATGGTTTCCTGATCATGAATATTGGATATTATTAATAACAAGGTCATATCATTAGGAGAATGATGTGATGGACATACTCCTATAGTTAAGTGTAGCATAAGATCAAGTCATTTAATATAGTTCACTTGCTATAAGCTTTCAGATACATAGTAACCTAAATCCTTCGACCATGAGATCAAGTTAATCACCATCACCGGATGGATGCTTTGATGACATCAAACACCACTTCATAACTGGGTGACTATAAAGGTGACATTGAGTGTTCGGAAAGTATGTGTTGAGGCACATGCATCAAGAGTGGGATTTATCCATTCATATGATGGATAGATATACTCTGGGCCCTGTCAGTGGAACATCATCTAATTAGCTTGCAAGCATGTAATTAGACCACAAGGGATCACATATCACTGGAATGACTGAAGAGTACTTATCGGTAACGAGGTTGAACTAGGTATGAAGAGATACCGACGATCAAACCTCGGATAAGTAAAATATCGCGAGACAAAGGGAAATTTCTATCGTATGTAAATGGTTCATTCGATCATGAAGTAATCATAGAAATATGTGGGAGCCATATAAATTTTCAGATTCCTCTATTGGTTATTGATCGGAGAAGAGTCTTGATCATGTCTTCATAATTTACGAAACGTAGGATGACACACTTAAGGATTCGATGTTGTTTGGTAGATATGAAATGTGAGTAAAGAGACAGAATGTTGTTTGGAGTCTGATGGAACAAGGGAGAGGAAGGTCTTCATCGAGTGCCATACGTGTGACCGACTACGGAAGCGATGATAGCCATAACATTGGTTGTTTCGCTTGAAGGCCATAAAACCTCGAACATGATGGCTCATTTTGAGAAGGTTTTTGTGTGATATTGACAATATTCCAAATTTGATATTTTTCCTTGCAACTATATCGCATAATGTGACACCACGCGAAGGTTTTACACTGTTTGGATCGTTTTTGAATTTCTTATGCCCATTTCAAACTATATGTAATGTTTTTATGTTTTAGTTAATTTTTATTTACAAATGTGTAATATTTGAGTGTAGATAGATATATTATATTTTTCTGCAAATTTCGATATATTATTTGTATTTTCGTCAATTAGAATGATTTAGTAATGATTTTTTTAAAGATTAATACGGTAAAAGTGAAAATAGCTATGTTAAGGGCATTGTCGTCGGCGTAGTTCCAAGGGCATTGCCGTCGGCATAGCAATCCAACGCCGATGGCAATCCTACACCGACAGCCAGCTTCGTGGGGTGTCCGGCTCGTGGCCTACACCGACGGCCACAACTTTTGGCTGTGGGCGTAGCCTCTAGCCCTTGGCGCTTTTGAGTTTTCCTATAGAGATATATTGTAGTAAGTGTGCAAGTTGAGAAGTATTATTATGTAGAGTAGACCTACGTGGAAATATGTACCGCTACAAGCTTATCGGGATGTACAAGGCGAGGAAGTTTCACCGGCAGGCATTAGTAATATCCTTAGTTTTGAGTCTTATTTCCATGTTATATTCCAAACCCTAAACCCTAAACCCTATCTTTCAGGGTGAAAACCCAGGGTCTGGACTTAATTGATTGTGCCTGGCAATGGCCTCGTTGAAGGTATTGTTTTGATAGCGTGGACTTTCTTCAGGGTGAAAACCTAGATCTTGATCGGGCGAGACGGTGTTTGTGCACTGTTACCTTCTTGGAGGCGTCGTTTTTGGAGAAGATGGACTTCCGGTGCTGTCTCGGTGGTGGTAGTACTACTGTTTCAATGAATGATTAACTGTCACAAATTTTTTGTAATTCTTCTTTCTTTTAATGCATGTGTGCATTCATATGGCCGCTAGGGCAATGCATTGTTGTAGAGGCTGGGTGTAATTGATATCCATTGATATTATTATATGCTCCTTTCCAAAAAAAATCTGAACTTTGGAGTCATTTGTGGTTTCCAAATGGATGAGTAAGGTTTTTTAATCTTTTTGATATGGAATGTTAAAGGTCTCAATGACGATGATAGGAGAACGACTCTTAAATCCACCATCACATCATCTGTCTATCATTTTGTGTGCCCCGACCGACGACCTTTGTGGCTGGCTTCCAGCTAAAAGGTGTCAGGCCATTGTAACCAGGGTACCCTGGCCCATCTGCTGCTAGGCATTCATGGCAAGACATTCACTGGTCCTTAGAGAGACTCCCTCATCAAGCGTCAAGGAGAGGCCTCCGCGATGCCTACTAAGCATGGCTCTCTCCGAGAGAGTTTCTACAAAGCCAATAGCATATTGGCGAGCACCCAACTGGGGCGCACCCGTGCACCAACACTTGGAGTACCGAAACTGTGTAAGAATACTTACGATCCAATAGCTAAATAGAAGCTACTTCCCCAACGGGAAGCCATCAACTTCACCTCCAAGCAAAGGGGAGCTTTCCACTCCTCGAAACCAGGATTGGCCGACAAGGCCTCGATATGGGGGACCACTCCCCTCTCTCAGCAGAGACATGAAGGGCATGACGAAAGCAACATCTTTGACTCAACCACTCCCTCTATTATTGTTGGAGATATGCCCAAGAGGCAATAATAATGTGGTTATTATCATATCTTCATGATTATGATAGATGTTTACATGCCATGCTATAATTGTATTAACCGGAAACATGAATACTTGTGTGGTTTGTGAACATATAAGAGTCCCTAGTAAAGTCTCTTGTTAAACTAGCTTGTTGATTAATAGATGATCATGGTTTCCTGATCATGAATATTGGATATTATTAATAACAAGGTCATATCATTAGGAGAATGATGTGACGGACATACTCCTATAGTTAAGTGTAGCATAAGATCAAGTCATTTAATATAGTTCACTTGCTATAAGCTTTCAGATACATAGTAACCTAAATCCTTCGACCATGAGATCAAGTTAATCACCATCACCGGATGGATGCTTTGATGACATCAAACACCACTTCATAACTGGGTGACTATAAAGGTGACATTGAGTGTTCGGAAAGTATGTGTTGAGGCACATGCATCAAGAGTGGGATTTGTCCATTCATATGATGGATAGATATACTCTGGGCCCTGTCGGTGGAACATCATCTAATTAGCTTGCAAGCATGTAATTAGACCACAAGGGATCACATATCACTGGAATGACTGAAGACTACTTATCGGTAACGAGGTTGAACTAGGTATGAAGAGATACCGACGATCAAACCTCGGATAAGTAAACTATCGCGAGACAAAGGGAAATTGCTATCGTATGTAAATGGTTCATTCGATCATGAAGTAATCATAGAAATATGTGGGAGCCATATAAATTTTCAGATTCCTCTATTGGTTATTGATCGGAGAAGAGTCTTGATCATGTCTTCATAATTTACGAAACGTAGGATGACACACTTAAGGATTCGATGTTGTTTGGTAGATATGAAATGTGAGTAAAGAGACAGAATGTTGTTCGGAGTCTGATGGAACAAGGGAGAGGAAGGTCTTCATCGAGTGCCATACGTGTGACCGACTACGGAAGCGATTATAGCCATAACATTGGTTGTTTGGCTTGAAGGCCATAAAACCTCGAACATGATGGCTCATTTTGAGAAGGTTTTTGTGTGATATTGACAATATTCCAAATTTGATATTTTTCCTTGCAACTATATCGCATAATGTGACACCACGCGAAGGTTTTACACTGTTTGGATCGTTTTTGAATTTCTTATGCCCATTTCAAACTATATGTAATGTTTTTATGTTTTAGTTAATTTTTATTTACAAATGTGTAATATTTGAGTGTAGATAGATATATTATATTTTTCTACAAATTTCGATATATTATTTGTATTTTCATCAATTAGAATGATTTAGTAATGATTTTTTAAAGATTAATATGGTAAAAGTGAAAATAGCTATGTTAAGGGCATTGTCGTCGGCGTAGTTCCAAGGGCATTGCCGTCGGCATAGCAATCCAACGCCGATGGCAATCCTACACCGACAGCCAGCTTCGTGGGGTGTTCGGCTCGTGGCCTACACCGACGTCCACAACTTTTGGCTGTGGGCGTAGCCTCTAGCCCTTGGCGCTTTTGAGTTTTCCTATATTGATATATTGTAGTAAGTGTGCAAGTTGAGAAGTATTATTATGTAGAGTAGACCTACGTGGAAATATGTACCGCTACAAGCTTATCGGGATGTACAAGGCGAGGAAGTTTCACCGGCAGGCATTAGTAATATCCTTAGTTTTGAGTCTTATTTCCGTGTTATATTCCAAACAAAACACAAGGAGTCAATCTCACCCGCGATATAAGAAATCTATGTACCATAGTAGCTAAATATGGATCCTGCTTATATCGATCATCAATGTTAGTATATTATAAAGCTTTAATTTATTATATAGCAGCCGCATCAAATCTAGCTGGATATTCAAAAGCTAGCCGGATTATTTTCTACTAGTCCTACTATACAACAACGTATAAATAAGGAGAATAGTCTGCTGCCCAGGGGATAGCTGCCCCCCTGGTGGATGTCCGTCAGCTTGTGCGTTGAGATGCGTGCAAAACAACCATAAGCTAGACAGTTTAATTAAGCGGTCTGTAATAAAGCTGACATGATACATGAATGGTATTGTAAAACTGACACGCTGCATGCACAAAAAATGTCCCCTCGATATACGTGTACTTTGTCTTGCTACATGCGCACAAAATGACACGTTAAAACTGACATGCTACAGGATCGATTTAGTCTTGTGTGCGCAACAATGGCACTACGGGTCACGACGACTGTGATGGAGCTTCTGCGCGTGCATGCTGCATTTTTGTTGGGAGCGTCGTGTTCTGTTCACATGCATGAACGAGCCCATCACAGTATACTGTTCTCAACTAGCTTGATGTATCCAGCGTGATGGGATTTCACATGCACTGAATCAAACAAGGGCTAGGTGTGTATAGCCTTGGGAGGTGCAACATTCATGACCTGAGATGAGACTAGCTGTCTTCAGGGGTGGAGCCAGGATTTAATATTGAGGGGGGCGAAAATACTAATGATCATATATAAGATTTTTTTCTCATGAAGACAACAACTACCTATCATTTTGTGTTGGAAGAACTGTTTGGATAAAAAGCATAATAGTAAATCAAAGTATCGGCATAGAAATGATATTAATATGTAGCACTAAATCTTAGACAATACAAAACAAAAGATTAGTTTATATTGGATCAACTTTATCTCTACGAGTATAAAGCTTGATAATTCCATTGTAGGTGACCTTCCTATTATTATTTTCCAATTATTATGCAATAAGTTGTCATCATCACCGAGCAAACATCAAACAAAATACGCATATTTTTTTGTAAATTAATCAATTATACTATAGGTTATGCAATCTATTGATAAAATACTAACGATTTGGTACCTTTAATCAGAGTGAGAAAGATTGATTCCTATACCCGATGGCACAACATGCTTGTTGCTGGCGTTGCGGCATGATTAACAAAGGTACAAACTGGCAAACAACATGGCTGGCTAGCATGCCGCCGTGGCATCGCATGGCGTCTGGCTACTGAGTAGGAGCGAGCGATGGTGGCATGCATCTAGTCAATTAATCGGAACGATTGCATATGGTGCTAGCTATTAGGTCTAGTTACACAAACGAAGAATGTTGAGACATGTTACTACGGTTGACTAATAAAAATAATTCATGGGCTACATTTGGCTTTCGGTATATAGAAGCACGACAAAACAATTAAATTTGGGCTTAGTGTTAATGAAGCCTATGAGGCCATTAATTTAGTACTAAAATCTACACCTATGTATTGAGGGGGGGGGGGGGGGGGGGCGATTGTTAGGGGGGGTCTAGCCCCTGCTAGCCCCCCCTTGGCTCCGCCCCTGGCTGTCTTGGTATTCCTGAGAACACATGCTCGTAATAGCTAGCATTGTTTATACTTGGGACACATGTAAATGACATAGGGTGACACAGAGAAACCAACATAATGACAAAAACATAGGTTTCTATGCTCTGTACATGCGCAATGCCACCCGAGGCAGTCCATGCAGACTACTGACAAGGCACAACAGTCCAAGCAAACTCTAATCACCAATTAGTACCACATCTCCAGCAACACAACAAATGACTGCCAGATGCTTGTTCATATCTCAACATGAATCGTACGGTGTAGGCTGGGGGGCAGCTATCCCCCGTGGCAGGAAATCCACACTCATAACTAAATGTGTTGAAAATGAAATACACATTACAAAGGCGTGTTTTTGATTTTGTAATTAAGTCGATCATATCACTATCTCTTTGCTCAAAAATCGTAAGAATTTGGTTGGGACCAATTTTTTAGCCACCATGTCAATTTACTGATTGTATAAAGATATAACGTTGAGATTTTCTTTTAGCCGGGAGATGTTATGTGCTACCTAATTTTATCACATCGTTCTTGCATGCGCGAGTTATCTAAGCATTTGTTTGTTTTCCAACTAGGTGTTGGATGGAGGTCAGCAATCAGCTAGACTTAACTCTACAATAGTTTAACATGATCCGTACACTCTATGCGCATGGGATATATGATTATTAAACCCACTTGTCCTCAACCCGTGCATCCGTACACGACAGGAAAGAACTAAGGTACCGACGGCCGGCCGGCTAGACGGCCAAAATATCAGGGCCGTCGGCGTAGCTACCTTCCGTGGCCAGCTGACCAGCCTAGCCGTCGATGTAGGGACGACCGTCGGCGTAGGTGACGGTGCCGAGGGTAGCCGTCGGCGTAGCGTGGCCGTCGGCGTAGTATAGAGGGCTGTGCCGACGGTGGCCCTCGGCATAGGTATAGCCCTCGGCGTAGGCCCAACTTATACACGGCGATGAAAACGGTGTTAGGCAGACAGACTATGCCGACGGCCTGGCCGTCGGCACAGCTCTTTAAATTTTTTTGTTTGGCCTGTGCCAACGGCTTAGCCGTGGCGTAGGCCTTCCAGATTTTTTTCCTTTTATCTCATTATTTTTTGAAAAATCATAACTAAATCATTCTAATTTAGAAAAATATAAATAATATATCAAAATTTGCAGAAAAATAAGACCTATCTATCTACACTCAAATATTACATATTTATAAAAAAATAAGTGAAACATAAAGCATTATATATAGTTTAAAACGAGCATTATAAATTCAAAAACGATCCAAACAACGTGAAACCTTCGCGTAGTGTCATATTATGTGACATAGTTAGAAGGAAAAATATCAAACTTGGTATATTGATTATGTCTTAAAAAACCTTTACAAAATGACCTATCTCGTTCGAGGTTTCTTGTCTTTCGGGTCAAATGACCAATGTTATGCCTAGAATGAAGGCATGGTTTGTGATAATGTGTCCATATTGTGCATAAGTGTGCATCATGGGATGGTGAACAATTTTTTAGGAGGAAGTTTTCTTTTTCGTCGCACCAAAAAGCCGTTTTCCATTTTCCGAGTGAAAAAAACGGACGGTTTTGTGAAGCAACCACCAAATGGCTAATTCAAAATACTACCGTCATATTTTAAAAAAAAATACTAGACCACCTTACATGGATAATGTCATAATAGGGGATCTCAAACATTTCCGTCTATCCCTGGTGAAAAAGATAAATTCCTGCCGAATCGGTAGGAAGTGGGTCAGATATGAACTACAGGTACATGATTGGATGCTCATGATTTTTTATAAAAATTATTTTTAGGTTCAAAATATGTTGTTTCATCATAGATCCACTTCAAGTTTCGCGAATCTCAGCCCCGATCTAACACTACAAGAAATCTGGCTATATATGACCCTCCATTTTCGTCACAGAATCGTCATAGTAGTCCATTTATGACGATTCTATGACGATTTTGAGATCTTCAAAAGTTGTGCGTCGCAAATGAACGATAACGACGTTTTTGGTAAAATCGTCATAACCGTCTATGACGATATTGGATCGTCATAACGTTTATGACGATCCAATATCGTCACGAGCCATCTAGTCTAGCCAAGTCAGATCCTACGTGGCAAAATTGTGATGAAATTAAATCGTCGTAGTGTTAATTCAGCCCAGTCCATTTCTGGATTCTACATGGGCTCAGCCCAACAATTCCAACTTGTTTTTTTCTCCTATCCATTCTAGTCATCTACATGGGCCAAGCCCAACATTTTTGACTTTGTTTTTGGGCCTTGGCCTTTTTACAAACAACTTCAGGTTGTTTGTGTCTACGGTACGACATATTAGTTTTCATTTCCAGTTTGATCCCAACATTTAATTTTTCAATGTTTTGAAAGGAATTAAACAATTAATAATTTAATCAAAACAGATATAAAACACGAGTATCACATTCATTCGTAATCATACAGGACACACATGCAACCCGAATACACTAGATGCACAAATAGTACAGGACGTTTACAGAAACCACCTCGAAACACAGAAAAATGCAAAAAAGCTCCTCGGCAGGTTCCTGCACAACACAACCATAAGCACCTCCAGTCTCGGCGGTCACGACAGCACCAGACAGGAACCACCACAGGTCAGACAAGCACCCTCACCATCATTGGGCTTCAAGGTCCTTAGAAAAGCCCCGTTGTGGCTAGAGGGGAGCTTGTCGCTGTGGCTAGAAGTTGGGTGCATGTTCTAGCTTCTTCCGGCAGACTTCATCTAAGAGCCTTTGTAAAAATGTGACAGAACAACAGTTGCTAGAAAATGAAATCCAACACCTTGTAAATAAGGTTGTTAATAGTAGAGTGCTGAATCACACCCCCTTGTCAATGATGAATAATCCTCTCAGAGCAATTCCCTGGTACAATAATATTGATAACTCTCATTAAATTTAATAATACACAAGGAAATGCAGAATAAAAGCGAAATATCTAGCAGAATGACTAGGTCATATGTAACTAACAAGTGATAAAAAGCAGTATACCTGATCAGCAATCAATACACGATTGATTTGGTGACATCGGAAACTAGCGGGTATTTCAGATCACCTAGAGCACCAGGTTTCCTCTCTATCTGCACCCATGCAAGATGGGAAAACTACAAGCACAGAGCATTTCACGTGTCAAGCTAGTAAGAGACATCGATGAAGCATAGGTTGTGATTACCTATTATTTCGTACAGTGAATAATAACTATAAAGACTATAAAGTGTGATGTTTAATGCAAAAGCAGAACAAAAGAAGACAGAGTGCTTCCTACAAACCAGCCACTGGTTTTCTGGATATAAGTTAGGCTAATAGTTTGAGCATAAAATGCACTTTCTAAGCAGAAGGGGTGGGAGAATATAAATATGTTATCCCTACATCATTCTCAATGGAGTTGATAAGCATATGTAACATGTGTAATAAAATTTTTATCTCCATACTCTGATAAATACAGAGCATCACTTTATTCTCGCACTAGGCATGGCTGATGCCACATACTTGCATCCAATAAATACAACAAACATCCAACATTATGTCACTTCAATGTTAGCTCTTAATGAGATGTTGCTTCTCTAAGGTCTGAACAAGCACATATATGCAGTGAGTAGTATATGTATCGTAACTGCACGAAAAGTCGCGCAGACAAAAGGTAGCATACCACACTGTCAACTGAAACGCCGAGAACTTCGGTATTTATCTTCTCGAACGCACTGATACAAGTTCTGTTTGTAATACAGTGATTGTGACACAATATGTTTATCGCCCAAAGCACTGATAAATATTCAAGTAATCCTATTACTACTGCATGGCACCAACATCAACATATTACTGCAATATACCAGGTGTAGATTCTTTCATCGTCAATTAATATACCAGGAGTATATTTTGTATTTTCATTCTTCTATCTTGTGTATAGGAAATGACTTGCTGGTTCAAGTAATTTATCTAGAATGAGTAATCTATAGAAGAAATTGAGGATTTGGGATACCAAATTGATCATAGAAATAGTAGACTGCAGTACTGTCATAGAAGATAGACTGCAGTACTGTCATGACAGTAAAATGACAGTGAGTAAATTGACAGTGAGAATCATGATATAGAAGATAGACTATAGTACTATCATGATATAGAAGAAATTGAGGATTTGGGATACCAAATTGATCATAGAAATGGAAATTATTATACATGGCCTAACCCTATATTGCTATCTATACATAAACCAGTAGTACTACTGCTACTAGAGGAAAATATGCTGCATAATAATCTCTTGCCTTCTATTAGAAAAGGAAGGAAATACTATATCAAACACACAAACGTGCATGGTCATGTACCCAGCCCAGGTCAGATAAGATCATATCGAAAATAGGAGCTACCAATCATCATCAATTGATTATCAAACTATAACTTTGAGCTAGAAACTCACTTGGGTGAATTAACAAGGACTATAAGGGAGTGGGAGAGACTGAATACTTATCTGAACCAAACCACGACGATGGAGACGGTGAGGGTGGGGGATGCGACGGTAATGATAATGGGTGGCTTCATTATCTTATGCTACAGACATTTTCTGAGAAGCATATCCTGATTTGAGGGTATGAAAACCAATATAATGTTATGCCAATATGGTTTCAACTCAATGAAAATTAGTAGTACAAATAAAACCAACTAGGAGATTACATGTTAACTCATCTGTAAATAAGCATAGTCCTAGGAAGTTTTAGAAGAACATTAGCTATCCTTTTCATACTTAGCAGAAATCATAATTCAAGACATGGACAGAAAAGGTTTGCTGCACAGCTATATTGTTAAATGTATGCAATATGTGGCTGAGAGAAAGGCATAACTAGTTTCTTAATGCACATGAATAATGATAACATAATCCTGACATGTACAAGCCAAGGAACAACTAATGTTCTGGCATATGCACTGCTAGTAAAGATCAGCTAGCATGGTCACATAACATGTATACTAATTGGACGTCGGGGAATCTGCAGTGACCAACTCTCTGTGAGTGCTCAAACATGGTCTATGAATGACACATATTGCAAATAAACAGTAGATACTACAACCATGTCTCATAAAACAAGTGGAGGAGAAAAGAGATGAACAAGGGAACTTACATATGCCATGGAGCCCATGAAGAGGAGCAGCAGGGGTGAGGTCAGGAAGATCTGAAGACCTAGCCAGAGGATCTTTTTTCGTCGGACACTCCAAGTTGCCTGCCTCTTCTCATTCACATACCCCATTTGTCGATGCAATTCCCTGTATGCCAAAACACGCATGCTAGTATAAGGATCTATCATCAATATAAACACAACTACAGTTTGATGTATGCCAAGCATCTGATTATCACCGCAACAGAACAATCTGCATTAAGAACCACATATCATATGCAAGTTAAACATGGACATGATTGGCAATCTGTCTCTAGTACTGCATAGGTGCAAAATAAATATATATTTTGCAATAGGAAACCATGTGACAATAGGAATGAAAGAGCCCTAGCTATGTGGCATGTAAATGGAAATTCCTGAAAATTGAGAGCATAGTGTACTCTCCCGATTCAAAAATAGGAAACTTGGAAGTTTAAACAACATAGAGTTAACACAATTGTACTGGCGAAATTTTACTTTCAGTATACTATTAATTAAGCACACCATCATTTCTTAATATCAAGCGTGCAGGGGATCCTGAGAAGAAGGCATCACTTTGAAGTATAATAAAGAATATTGATGAGAAAACGTACTTCAAGAACGACACAATAATTTCAGGTGTTCATGAAAATTCTATGTACCTCAACTCTCTCGAGCACTGAGGTAGGTTCAGATAGAAGTTTTCCCGTGATTTGGATCGACGTGGACGGTCTGTCAGCCCCAATTCCTGCCTTTGCTCCAGATGATTTCCCTTGCGTATGAAGGAATCGTCTGCATCCATACCATTCCACCCGTTCAGTTACAAGTAGCACAAAATGGTGATACAAGATTACAATTTGCACATGTCAGAAATAATGGTTCTTGCTATCTTGTTTAATATTACACTGGAAATTACCTTGGGTAAGCACAGGACCCTTAATATTGCCATTCTTCTTCGGCTTCCACTTCTTGGAAAACAAGCCCCCAAGATCCCCTAGTAACTTGTCCCCCTAAAAAAATGCACCGTCACAAACTTATTCATCTATAAGCAATGAGCATGGCCAAGATAAAAGTGGGACTTTATGACGCAACATAAATTATCCTAAGTAAACAGTTTGTGAGTTTTGGAGTAACTGGTAGTTCCAAGCTTCCATCATTAATCTTAGTTCAGAAGAAAAGTTCTAAACAAGATTGGACTAATTAGTAACGATATATAACTCGGTAGGTCTAGAAAGGAAGACAACAAGATCCTGTACCCTGGATATTATGAGTAAACACACCATTCAACATATATTATGAGTACTACTCGTGCAAAAGGGAGAGTCGTTTCAGAAGTGGCACCAGCACAATGGTTTGAAGCTATTGTTATGCATCGAATCAACCATAGTAACTTAAGTACTCATATCCTAAGGAGAACACGAAATTAAGCATCAACACACTATACTCAACAAGAAAGAAAGACTGAGTGATTCATACCTGCTGGGAAAACAAGGCGACGACAACGCTGAAGAAGAACAGACCCGGACGCCCACCTGCGTCCAAGATGAACTCGTCGCCGTGCTTTTTGGCTGGAGGTGGCGCTCTGCTCGTCGAGGAGGCGAGAGTGACCATGGGCCATGGATCTGGGGTAGACGGGCTTGGAGCCGCCGCCCGACGGCATGGAGTGACCACCACCCGACGGCATGGAGCCGCTGCCTTGGACGGAAAGGTCAAATCCTGACTTCCTACTCCTCTCTAGGCTTGGGCTAGGGTTTCGGTTTGACGCAATGTGTGGTGGTTCCATGCGGTGGAAAAGAAAGGCAAGGAGGAGGGGATTCAGGGGATGTTGTCGCCGAGGCAGGGGGTGGACAGAACTGGCCGGGATCTTCGCCGACGGCGGAGAGGGGGGGGAGAGGAACCATGGAGGAGGGAGTTCGGCGCTGGGAGGCCAGGACGGTGTTTTTTTACAAGGGTGGGGTTGGTGGTTTTGGGTTCTTATCCCGCCTGTTGGGCCCAAATTTCGCTAGGTCTACGCGCGTATGGTGTGCCAGGTCATCGATCCACTGCAAGTTCCCACCAGACACCATCTCAGTCGTCCATCCTGTTTACATCCAATGGCCGATATTGCCCTCCTTTTGTATCTTGTCCTTCCTAGCACTATGACGATTTTGCCTTATAAAATTACGACGTTTTTGTACAAAATCGTCATAAGTTTTCTAGGCTTGAACCCTCCCAAATAGTACATGACCATGTGATGCATAATTTTCATAAATCTATGACGATTTTGTCCACGGTCACTACCAAAAGGTCATAGGCTGACACATTTCTTGTAGTGTAAGAATCTTCATGCCCGCCCTTCGACAAAGTTTAACGATAGTTTAAAACGGGCATTATAAATTCAAAAACGATCCAAACAACGTGAAACCTTCGTGTGGTTTCATATTATGTGACATAGTTAGCAGGAAAAATATAAAATTTGGTATATTGATTATGTCTCAAAAAAACCTTCACAAAATGACCTATCTCGTTCGAGGTTTCTTGGCTTTTGGGTCAAATGACCAATGTTATGGCTAGAATGAAGGCATAGTTTGTGATAATGTGTCCATATTGTGCATAAGTGTGCATGATGGGATGGCTAACAATGTTTTAGGGGGAAATTTTCCTTTTCGTCGCACCAAAAAGCCGTTTTCCATTTTCCGAATGCAAAAAATGGACGGTTTTTAAGCAACCACCAAATGGCTAATTCAAAATACTACCGTCACATTTTTCAAAAATACTAGACCACGTTACATGGATAATGTAATAACAGGGGGATCTCAAATATTTCCGTCTATCCCTGGTAAAAAGACAAATTCCTGCCGAATCGGTAGGAAGTGGGTCAGATATGAACTACAGGTACATGATCGGATGCTCATAATTTTTTACAAAAATCATTTTTAGGTTCAAAATGTGTTGTTTCATCATAGATCCACTTCAAGTTTAACGAGTCTCAGCCCCGAGCTAAGAATCTTCATGCCCGCCCTTCGACAAAGTTTAACGATAGTTTAAAACGGGCATTATCATTCAAAAACGATCGAAACAACATGAAACCTTCGCGTGGTGTCATATTATGTGACATAGTTAGAAGGAAAAATTATCAAAATTGGTATATTGATTATGTCTTAAAAAAACCTTCACAAAATGACCTATCTCGTTTGAGGTTTCTTGGCTTTCGGGTCAAATGACCAATGTTATGGCTAGAATAAAGGCATAGTTTGTGATAATGTGTCCATATTGTGCATAAATGTGCATCATGGGATGGCGAACAATGTTTTAGGAGGAAGTTTTCCTTTTCGTCGCACCAAAAAGCCGTTTTCTATTTTTCGAGTGCAAAAAACGGACGGTTTTGTGAAGCAACCACCAAATGACTAATTCAAAATACTACCGTCACATTTTTCAAAAATACTAGACCAACTTACATGAATAATGTAATAACAAGGGGATATCAAACATTTCCTTCTATCCCTGGTGAAAAAGACAAATTCCTACCGAATCGGGAGGAAGTGGGTCAGATATGAAGTACAGGTACATGATAGGATGCTCATGATTTTTTACAAAAATCATTTTAGGTTCAAAATATGTTGTTTCATCATAAATCCACTTCAAGTTTAGCGAGTCTCAGCCCCGAGCTAAGAATCTTTATGTCCGCCGTGCGACAAAGTTTAACGATAGTTTAAAATGGGCATTATAAATTCAAAAACGATCCAAACAACATGAAACCTTCGCGTGGTGTCATATTATGTGACATAGTTAGAAGGAAAAATATAAAACTTGGTATATTGATTATGTCTCAAAAAAACCTTCACAAAATGACCTATCTCGTTCGAGGTTTCTTGGCTTTCGGGTCAAATGACCAATGTTATGGCTAGAATAAAGGCATAATTTGTGATAATGTGTCCATATTGTGCATAAGTGTGCATCATGGGATGGCGAACAATCTTTTAGGAGGAAGATTTCCTTTTCGTCGCACCAAAAAGCCGTTTTCCATTTTCCGAATGCAAAAAACGGACGGTTTTGTGAAGCAACCACCAAAAGGCTAATTCAAAATACTACCGTCACATTTTTCAAAAATACTAGACCACCTTACATGGATAATGTAATAACATGAGGATCTCAAACAAATTCCTACCGAATCGGTAGGAAGTGGGTCAGATATGAACTACAGGTACATGATCGGATGCTCATGATTTTTTACAAAAATCATTTTTAGGTTCAAAATATGTTGTTTCATCATAGATCCACTTCAAGTTTAGCGAGTCTCAGCCGCGAGCTAAGAATCTTTATGCGTGTCGTTTTAAACGGGCAAATGAAATTATGATAAGAATCACGACATAGTTTGTGATAAGTTGATATTGATATCATATTTGGATTCCTATCATTTTTTTAATCAATTTAGACATATTATTTGCCGAATTCCGATTTACAGATTTAAAGATATTAATTATTCCATATTAAATAAAAATACAAAAAGTAAATAAATATTTATATTTTTATTTGAATTCAATAATATTTTTACTTATTCATTGTTCTTTACTTAAATAATTGCTTATAATTTCAAAAAATATAACCATGTGACATGATGATATAAGAGTTAATAGGAATGATATCATAGTATTGACAACAATGTGTAAATTGCTTTGCGGGAAGAGATTCTAAAGGAACGAGGAAGTTAAGCGTGTTAGAGATGGAGTAGTGCTAGGATGGGTGACCGAACGGGAACTTTTACTAAGACTACAATTTAATCAATTATTAACTATAAATAGTGTTAAAATGATTAAAGCGAGAGATTATGGAGTCAAAAAATTCAAAGATTAAAAAAACAATTTTAAAAATATTTTAGGCTATGCTGACGGCCTGGCCGTCGGCGTAGCTCCAGGCTGGACCGTTATCGAAGACGGCCGTTGACTGACATGTGGGGCCCGCTGAAAGACGCTATGCCGAGGGGGGATGGCTGTGCCGACGGCCACGGAGCTGTGCCACGAGGACGTACGCCGAGGGGGCTACGCCGACGGCCACCGTCGGCACAGCCTGTGCCGACGGCAATTTGACTTTGTGCCGACGGAAGCCGGCCGACGGCAATAGCGAATCTTTCCTGTAGTGGTAGTCTATTAATTTTGAAATACATAAAAAATGTAAACATTACTTATGTGATCTTGGCACATTTTTTGAAGTAAGTATATGATAAGGTAATTAGAAACACAACTTTGAAAGATTGTTGTGAAAATGCATGTAATCCATGGCAGCGGCCGCTGCAATTCTCATACCAAATGTTGGATTCTAGCCTTTAGATCGTTGCCACTAGCAACGGATCCTCTCGGTGATAAACTTTTAACTCCACGAAGGAAATAAAACACAAACTCAAAACAAATCTTTTGATTATCATAGGAACGTCTCATTCATGTATGTGCGTTCTATTTTTTTTGATGATTTTCATTGTTAAATGTAGCCATACGATAGTAGCTTTTATACACGTCCACCGAAGATACTATGAGATTAGACTAGGACTACAGATCCTAGTTCTATTCTCATATTTGATCCTAAAACTACTCCTACATGTACTACATGAAGGCTATTTTCTACATGGTAGGGTGTTGGAGATATGCCCAAGAGGCAATAATAAAGTGGTTATTATTATATCTTTGTGTTTATGATAAATGTTTACATTACATGCTATAATTGTGTTATTAGGAAACATTAATACTTGTTTGTTTTGTAAACATAAAAGAGTCAATAGTAAGCCTCTTGTTAAACTAGCTTGTTGATTAATAGATGATCATGGTTTCCTGGCCATGGATATTGGATGTTATTAATAACAAGATCATATCATTAGGAGAATGATGTGATGGACAGAAACTCATAGTAAGCATAGCATAATATCAAGTCATTAAGTTCGTTTTGCTACCAGCTTTCAAATACATAGTAACCTAATACTTCGACTATGAGATCATGTTAATCACCATCACCAGATGGGTGCTCTGATGATATTAAACGCCACTTCGTAACTGGGTAGTTATAAAGGTGGCATTGGGTATTCTGAAAGTATGTGTTGAAGCGCATGCATCAAGAGTGAGATTTGTCCATCCAAATGACGGATAGATATACTCTGGACCCTCTCAGTGGAATGTCATCCAATTGCCTTGCAAGCATGTGACTATTTCACAAGGGATGTCATATCATGCTACGAGTAAAGAGTACTTATCTGTAACGAGGTTGAACTAGGTATGGAGATACCGATGATCGAACCTCAGATAATTAAAGTATCATGCAACAAAGGGAATCAGTATCATATGTTAATGGTTTTTCTGATCACGAAGTCATCGTTGAATATGTGGGAGCCTTTATGGATCTCCAAGTCTCACTGTTGGTTATTAATCGGAGAGGAGTCTCGATCATGTCTGCATAGTTCGCGAACCGTAGGGTGACACACTTAAGGTTCAATGTTGTTTAAGTAGATATGGATATCAGTTGGAGACCTAACGTTGTTCAGAGTCTCGGATTAGATACAGGACATAACGAGGAGATCCGGAATGGTCCAGATAATAATATTCATATAAAGGAAGTCATCTTCCGGGGGTCGGAAAAGTTTTTGGTGTTTTGACTGGAGCTTCTAGAATGTTCTTGAGGGGCCACCAGTGGGCCCACCACCACGGGAGGGGCCACACAGGCTGAAGGAATGTTGCGGGGGCTCATGGGCCAGACACACCAAGCCCAAGGGGCCAAACCGGCCAGCCCTAGGGTTTTGGGGGTGAAGATTTGGGGGCAAGTTTCCCTCCTCCCCTCCCTCTTGCGTCGGCCCTAGGAGGAGGCGGCCAAGGGGGTAACCTAGCCACACCCCCCTCTATATAAAGAGGGGAGGGGAGGGGAGGGTGCACCCCTGCCCCTTCCTGAAACCCTAGCCGCCACCTCTACCTCCACCATCCTCCTGCTCCGGCTTAGGCAAAGTCCTGCAGGATTATCTCCTCCACCACCACCACCACACCATCGTGCTGCTGGGATTCCGATGGGGATCTACTACCTCTGCTACCCGCTGGAACGGGGAGAGGAAGGTCTTCATCGACTCCGTATGTGTGACCGAGTGCGGAAGTGCTGCCGGAACGCAGATCCGAAAGGATCGTCATCGCGACTTAAGATCGGCAAGTGATCAACTACATCAACCATGAGATCCGATCTCGTTAACACTTTGGATCTTCGAGGGTTAGTTCTCGTCAATTTTGTTGCACCTATCTTGTAGATTAGATCTTGGTTTTTCTGTAGATTGGATCTTGGTTTCGTGTGTTCTTGAAGTAGAAATTTTTTGTTTTCTATGCTACGAACCTTACATAGGGATGATAGCTAAAAATCTGAATCATGACCATCTCGATAATAAGTGAAATATTATATAGATTGTAATACTCTCAATAAATCAGTGTGAGATATGGCAACTGCATGAAATCTAGATAGATATTTAAAAGCTTACTGGATTATTCTCTGCTGGTCAAATCTTGCTGGATATTACATGATTAGTTAATGCTATATACTCTACACCATGCCATTTGAGCTGTTCACATGCATATTAGCATATTAGCAACATCTGTATATTATAGTTAGTGTGCAAGTTAAGACATTTTATTATGTAGTATAGACCTACGTGGTAGGATGTACCACTACAAGCTTACCGGGATGTACAAGGAGGGAAGCTTAATTGGCGGGTATTAGCAGTATCCCTAGTTTTGAGTCTTACTTCGTTGTATGTTCCAAACAAAAAACACTAGGGTTCAATGCCACCCGCGATATAAGCAATCTATGCACGATAGTATCTAAATCTGGATCCCGCTCATCTCGATCATGCTACTATATTATGAAGCTTTTATTTGTTCTATGGCAGCTGCATCAAATCTAACTGGATATTCAAAAGCTAGCCGGATTATTTTCTGCTAGTCCTATTATACAACAACGTATAACTAATTAAATGTGTCAAAAATGAAATACATATTACAAAGGCGTGTTTTTGATTTCGTAAAATTTTTTAGCCAACATGTCGATTCACTGAATGTATATGTTGGAATTTTGGACCAAAATAGTCTAGCCCATTTTCTATTTCAATAATTCCTGAAAATCCTAGAGGCCCATGTGGCCCATTCATGCAAGGCAAGAGCTGGGACAAATGTTTAGTCCCACATTGCTAGTTGAGTGGAAGTTGGACCAGCTTATAAGGTGAGCTCTCCTACCACTTGGTAAAAGGATGAGAAGGAGAAGGAGAGAGTTCCACACGCGCGCTCCTCCTCCTCCTCGCTCGCCTCGCCACGCGCCGCCGCGGGTTGCGGGAATCTCGTCGAGCCGAGCTTTATTTTGCCACGCATAAATGGTATATGAATATATGTACAGAAGCTGAAACGTTTGCTTTGAATGGACTTTTAATACGAGTTAAATGAATACGAATTGAGTGGAGGCTGTCCGGTGGGCTGCCGCCTGTTCGTTTCATCTTCTGCACTGTCTGCCTTCCCCTCTGCGCCTATAAGAGAGAGAGAGGTCGCGCCTCCTCTCAGTTACACTGCCACACATCCCTTGCGCCTCCAGTTCCAGAGCACTGCGCTACCTCCATCTTCCCCATCCCGTCTTGCGGCGTGCACCGCGAGCCGGGACAGTAGGCCTCCGAGACCCCGCTGCTTCGAGTCCTGTACGGGAGGAGGGCGATAAGGTTTTTGGGGAGCGCTATCAGCGCGACTACTTGCTTCGTCACGGACTCCCTCACATATAGCGACGTCTTCCCCGACAAGGACTTCTTCCCCGACATCAGCACCCTCTTCCTCGACGACATGGCCAACGATGGTTCCAACGCCAGCGGTTCCACTTCTGCTACTGTCGTGTACATCTTCTGTCTCAATCTTGTTCTGATCCTATCCAAAGTTTTATGCCTTGCAGTTTGTTTGACTATATGCCTTAATATGTATTCGCTATTTAACATGATTAGTATATTGCCTATTATTCTAGTCATGTTTTATCTAGCGTTTATTATGGATAATTCGCTTGGTAAATTGCTCTATTACTCAACAATCCAAAAACCTTATTTCAGGCAATTTGCCCTAAGTGGCTTTGTTGCTTCTATGAATCCACCTGTGTTTGAAGGTGTGAATTACAAACGATGGCGTGCGAGAGTAGTGCTCTGGTTTCAGACCATGAGCTGCTATAACGCCATCTATGACGCACCTAAGGGGGAACTTAATCCCGCTCAGGAAGAGGCGTTCCAAAAACTTGATACCACTTTCAAGGCTGCCTTGATCAGCATCCTTGGCGACAATATTGTCGATTCATATCTGTCATTTAGCAATGGCAAAGATATGTGGGATGCGCTCGAGAGAAAATTTGGAGTCTCTGATGCTGGCAGTGAACTATATGTCATGGAACAATTCTATGACTATAAGATGATTGATGAACGCTCCATTGTGGAGCAGGCTCATGAGATACAGTCACTTGCCAGGGATCTTGAGCACTTCACTTGTGTGTTACCGGACAAGTTTGTTGCCGGAGGCATCATTGCCAAACTTCCCCAGTCATGGAGGAATTTTGCTACTTCTCTGAAGCACAAGAGACAAGAGTTCTCCGTGACGGATCTCATTGGGACTCTTGATGTGGAAGAGAAGGCGAGAGCAAAAGACACACGTGCTCGAGGTACCGAGGGAGGTTCTAATGCCAACCTGGTACAGAAAAGGAACTTCCAGCCTCACAAGTTCAAGAACAAAGGCAAGTTTGATGACAAAGGAAAGTTCGATGGAAATAACAAGGCCTCACAGTCCACCAGCTTCAAGAAGAAGACTGATAAGAGGAAAGGTGCTTGTCATGTGTGCGGTGATCCTAATCATTGGGCTCATGCTTGTCCCAACCGCTTTGACAAGCGCCAGCATGGGAAGAGCAGCAAGACTGCTAATGTTGTCATGGGCGACGTTGAGATGAAAGATGTTGGGTATGGTATATTACCTACTGTTCTTTCATTATGTCATTCTCCTGATTGGTGGATTAACACGGGCGCTAATGTACATGTCTGTTCTGATATTTCCATGTTTTCTTCATATCAGGACAGAGGGACTCAAACCGTGCTGATGGGGAACGGCTCGCATGCTTCTGTTCATGGTGTTGGTACGGTCGATCTGAAGTTCACTTCGGGAAAGACTGTGCGCCTGAAGAACGTGCATCATGTTCCCTCAATAAATAAAAATCTTGTTAGCGGATCTCTTCTGTGTCGAGATGGCTACAAGATTGTATTCGAGTCCAATAAATTTGTAATTTCGAAGTATGGAACCTTTATTGGTAAAGGCTATGAATGCGGAGGCTTGTTCCGCTTATCTTTGTCAGACATTTGTAATAAAGTTGTTAATCATATTTACACAAATTTTGAATCAAATGTCTGGCACTCTGTCTTTGTCATATTAATTTTGGTTGTATGACGCGGCTAGCCAAAATAAATTTAATCCCTGATTTCTCAACTGTTAAGGGATCTAAGTGCCAAGTCTGCGTGCAAGCTAAACAACCTCGCAAGTCACATACGACTGCAGAAGTGAGAAATTTAACACCACTAGAGCTCATACATTCTGATCTTTGTGAGATGAATGGTGTGTTGACAAAAGGTGGAAAGAAATATTTCATGACTTTGATCGATGACTCTACGAGATATTGTCATGTGTATCTTCTGAAATCAAAAGACGAGGCTTTGAGTTTCTTCAAAATCTATAAAGCTGAGGCAGAAAATCAACTTGATCGAAAGATTAAGAGGCTTAGGTCTGATCGTGGTGGAGAGTATTTTTCCAACGAGTTTGATTCCTTTTGTGCGGAACATGGTATAATTCATGAGAGGACGCCTCCCTACTCACCCCAGTCAAATGGAGTAGCCGAAAGAAAGAACCGTACTCTAACAGATTTGGTTAACGCCATGTTAGACACATCGGGTCTTTCTAAGGAATGGTGGGGGAGGCATTATTGACCGCGTGTCATGTCCTAAACCGAGTTCCCACAAAGAACAAAGAAATTACTCCATTCGAAGAATGGGAGAAGAAAAGACTAAAACTCTCTTACTTACGTACTTGGGGTTGTTTGGAAAAGGTTAATGTACCAATCCCCAAGAAGCGCAAGCTTGGACCAAAAACCATTGATTGTGTTTTCTGGGCTATGCTTTTCATAGCATTGGTTATAGATTCTTGATAGTAAAATCTGAAGTACCTGACATTCATGTCGGTACAATCATGGAGTCGACTGATGCGACTTTCTTTGAGGATATCTTTCCAATGAAGGATAAACCTAATTCATCAAATCCGGAGATACCTAGTTCATCTGATCAGGAATTTGCTATATTCTCTGGACCTATCATTCCGATTGAACACTCTGAAAGTCCTAAGAAGGATGATAATGAAATTCCTAAAAGGAGCAAGAGACAAAGGACTGCAAAGTCTTTTGGTGATGATTTCATTGTGTACCTTGTGGATGACACTCCCACTTCCATTTCAGAAGCTTATGCATCTCCTGATGCTGACTACTGGAAGGAAGCTGTTCATAGTGAGATGAATTCCATCTTAGCTAATGAAACATGGGAGATCACTGATCGTCCTTATGGGTGCAAACCTGTAGGATGTAAATGGGTGTTCAAGAAGAAACTAAGGCCTGATGGTACTATTGAGAAGTACAAGGCAAGGCTTGTGGCCAAGGGTTATACCCAAAAGGAAGGTGAAGACTTCTTTGACACTTACTCACCTGTAGCAAGGTTGACCACCATTCGAGTACTACTTTCTCTGGCTGCCTCACACGGTCTTCTCGTTCATCAAATGGACGTTAAGACGGCTTTCCTAAATGGAGAGTTGGATGAGGAAATTTATATGGATCAACCAGATGGTTTTGTAGTAAATGGTCAAGAAAGAAAAGTGTGCAAGCTACTGAAGTCTTTGTATGGTCTTAAACAAGCACCTAAGCAGTGGCACGAAAAATTTGATAAAACCTTAACCGCTGCAGCCTTTGTTGTAAACGAAGCTGACAAGTGCGTATACTATCGCCATGGTGGGGGTGAGGGAGTCATCATTTGTTTGTATGTTGATGACATACTGATTTTTGGAACCAATCTTAATGCAATTAAGGAGGTCAAAGATTTCTTAACTCGTTCCTTTGAGATGAAGGATCTGGGAGTAGCTGATGTCATCCTGAACATCAAGCTATTGAGAGATGATGATGGTGGAATTACATTGCTTCAGTCCCACTATGTGGAAAAGATCTTGAGTCGTTTCGGGTATAGCGACGTCAATTTTTCTCCTACACCGTATGATCCTAGTGTGTTGCTTCGAAAGAATCGAGGAAATGCTAGAGACCAACTAAGATACTCTCAAATCATTGGCTCGCTTATGTATTTAGCTAGTGCCACGAGACCTGACATCGCCTTTGCTGTAAGCAAACTCAGTCGATTTGTCTCAAATCCAGGAGATGATCACTGGCATGCTCTTGAGAGAGTTATGCGATATCTAAAAGGCACTGCGAGCTATGGCATACACTATACCGGGTATCCAAGGGTACTAGAGGGTTATAGTGATTAAAATTGGATATCTGATGCTGACGAGATAAAGGCCACGAGTGGATATGTTTTCACACTTGGTGGTGGCGCTGCTTCTTGGAAGTCTTGCAAGCAGACCATCTTAACGAGGTCAACTATGGAAGCAGAACTCACAGCACTAGACACGGCCACTGTTGAAGCAGAGTGGCTTCGTGAACTCTTGATGGACTTACCTGTGGTTGAAAAACCTATACCCGCAATTCGAATGAACTGTGATAATCAAACTGTGATTATTAAGGTGAACAGTTCTAAGGATAATATGAAGTCCTCAAGACATGTGAAGAGGAGACTGAAATCTGTCAGGAAAATGAGAAACTCCGGAGTTATTGCATTGGATTATATCCAAACATCTAAAAACTTGGCAGATCCCTTCACAAAGGGTCTATCACGCAACGTGATAGAAAATGCATCGAAGGAGATGGGTATGAGACCCACAATTTGAGTTTTCCACAGTGGTAAACCACTCTATGTGATCGGAGATCCCGTGAATTAGAATTGGGAAACAAGCTGTTGGTTAGCTGAGAGGAAAGTATCCCTACTTTAATAAACACCACTCCATAAAGATGCAATACTTTCCTATTCTGCATGGCAGGTTGATTTATTATCTTAATGTGTTCTAAGTGGCTTATCCTAATATTGCCTATTATTCTAGTCATGTTTTATCTAGCGTTTATTATGGATAATTCGCTTGGTAAATTGCTCTATTACTCAAGATAGAGTTTCTCATCCGGGATATGTTACGTGCTACCTAATTTTATCACATCGTGCTTGCATGCACGAGTTATCTAAGCATGTGTTAATTTTCCAACTAGGCGTCGGATGGAGGTTAGCAATCGGTTAGACTTAACTCTACAATAGTTTAACATGGTCTATGCACTCTGTGCGCATAGGATATATGATTATTAAACCCACTTGTCCTCAACCTGTGCACCCGCATGTTGAATTAATTTTGAAAATACAAATAAAATCGTAAACATTACTTATGTGATATTGGCACATTTTCTGTAGAGTATATGATAAGGTAATTAGAAACACAACTATAAAAGATTGTCGCGAAAATGCATATAATCCTTGGGCAGCGGCTACTGCAAGTCTCATACCAAATGTTGGATTCTAGCCTTTAGATCGTTGCCACTAGAAACGGATCGTCTCGGTGATAAACTTTGGAACTCCTCGAAGGAAATAAAACATCAACTCGAAACAGATCTTTTGATTATCATAGGAACGTCTCATTCATGTATGTGCTTTAATTTCTATTTCTTTTGATGATTTCCATTGTTAAATGTAGCTATATGACAGATTTTATACACGTCCACCAGAGATACTATGAGATTAGACTAGGACTACAGATCCTAATTCTACTAAGAGTCATATTTGATCCTAAACTTACTCCTACATGTACTACATGAAGGTTACTTTCTACATGATAGGGGTCAATGTTTTTTTTTGAGAGAGATAGGGGTCAATGTTGCTCGCAATACGTGCGATCCATTCACCATGGTAGCTAAAAATCTTAATCATGACCATCTCGATCGTAAGTGAAATATTATATAGTTTTTAATTCTCTCAATAAATTAGTGTGAGATATGGCAGCTGCATCAAATCTAGATAGATATTTAAAAGCTTACTGGATTATTCTCTGTTGGTCAAATCTTGCTCGATATAGTTATGCTATATACTCTATACCATGCCATTTGAGCTGTTCACGGGCATATGACATATTATCAATATCTATATATTATAGTTAGTGTACAAGTTAAGACGTATTATTATGTAGTGTAGACCTACGTGGTTGGATGTACCACTACAAGCTTATCGGGATATACAAGGAGGGGAAGCTTCATTGGCGTGTATCCCTAGTTTTGAATCTTACGTTCATTGTATATTCCAAACAAAAAACACTAGGAACTAGTACAAAACATAGCATTAGAGACTGCGATCTGAGCCGATTTGGCACCAACAAAATTTAAACCGTCGCCCCGCCCTGACCGTAGCCGGTTAAAATTTTAAAACTGTCTCCAAGAGTTTTAGAGCCGGTTGAAAATAATAACCCCCCAACGGTACTCGAGACGGACAAAAGTAACACCCGTCTGCCTCACCTGCTTAGCCGGTTTGTTATTGCAACTGTCTGTAAGATATATTTTGTATTGGAGACGGGTATTTATTTGCACCGTCTCTGAGAAGGTAGAGACGGCTATGTATCACGACCGGCTGCGCAAGGTAAGTATCGGAGACGGTGGAAATTATTAACTTGTTGCGCTCTTATTTTTGCCAGTAGATGCCAGACGGAGCGTTCCCGCCAGAAGTTTGAGTGAACATTGACAAACCTGGTAACATCATATATAGTAACCACACAAAAAACCACAAGAAAAAATATAGGAGTTGCACAACATAGCCATATATATATAAGCATAGCAGTGTTCAACATAGCCATATATGCAAAAGTTGCATAACAAACTGATTCAAAATAAAGTTTGTGCAGAAAACAAAAGGCAAAAGGATTCAACATAACTATCTCATGTTGATCTTCTGAAACTGATGCTCAGATTAGTTTACATCATCAACAACACTGTAAATAGGGCACATCTTGCCAATGTCACTTGTCTCACTAGCCTTGGTCACACTCTGAACTAAAAATAACTTGATCATGAACTTGCCAGATAAGAAATGGTGGTTTGCTAGATAGTTAAAGTCATCAGGATCGTCAAACTTCATGTACACCCTGCGATTCTGATCAACTTCAAACTAGTACTTCTCAAGCCAAGCATGAACCACATGATAAGCATGAGTGATGTGGTTAGGAGAGTAAACAAACTGAATTTTCATAGCCAACAGTCCCTGGTTGTGCTGACCCTCCACAACACCTAATATACTCATGGTTGTCTCTGACATTATTGGGTTCTCAGTTGTCTCCAGGTAAATGAATAAATCAGAATAACCCTCTGGATATCCTGTTGCCCTTCGTCTTGGAAAAGTTTGGCAAGGCTCCTTAAAAAAGATGTCTTCAATCTGTAGAAGAAGATCGAGGCGTACTAGCTTGTAGATCTTCACACGCTCCTCATCAATTTTGGAAGTGTATTGCAGTGCATCCTCAAGTTTCTCAGTAGCATGAGAATTAGTTGGCCTAACAAGAAGCTAGCATTCAATGTTCTGGTTCACAACAAACTCGAAGTTGTTGCCAATTGATATGGCTCAGTTGATTGTAGAGCCTCATTGGGAGACCCCAAGAGCAAGGTGTGATGAGCTAGCAGCAAGTCTTCCCTCAGTTATGAAACCAAGGTTATCAAACCAGTAGGAGCAAGGAAACAACTCCAAGGTGTTGCTAACAACTTGGTATCTGCACAACACAAACTCAAGACTTTGCCCCAATTTACAGTGAGGTTATCAATCTCACTGGTTTGCTGAAAACAAAGGATTAAACGTATGGTGTGGAAGATAGAAATGCTTGCAGAAAGTAAACAGTAAATGGTGTATCAATGGTAAAGGAAAGGACCGGGGTCGACAGTTCACTAGAGGTGTTTCTCCGTAAGATAAATAACATGTTGTGGTGAACAAATTACAGTTGGGCAAAGATATATCGAAGATGCATATGCATATGCATGTACAAGTCATGATTGATCCTATGAGATTCGTTTGAGCATTACAACATAATACACAGACTGTAATCCAACTGCATCTATGACTAATAATCCACATCCAGGTTATCGTCCGAACCCCTTCCAGTATTAATTGCAAGCAACAGATAATTGCATTAAACAAAATGTGTAAAGTAAACAATACAATTATTCCATGAACAAAAGATTGTTGTTTTCTCCCTAGTGGCAAAAACACATCTACAACCTTAGAGATTCCTGTCACTTCCCCATATTACTAGAGGCATGAACCTACTATCGAGCATAAATACTCTCTCTTGGAGTTGCTAGAATCTACTTGGCCAAATCATCTACTAACAACGGAAATCATGCAAGATCACTAATAACATAGACATGATAGAATCAATAATCAATCTTGAACATAGTACTCAATCTCTATCGGATCCCAACAAACACAACATGTAGGATTACATAATATGATCTTGATCATGAACGGAGCTCACAAGATCTAAAACAATGTAGCACAAAAGAGGAGAAGCAACCATCTAGCTACTGCCTTGGACCCATAGTCCAAAGGTGAACTACTCACGCATCACTCCGGAGGTGGGCATGGTGATGAAGAAGGCCTCCGGGATGATCTCTCCCCTCCGACAGGGTGCTGGGAAGAGCTTCAGATCCCTCCCGATCTAGGGATGGAGATGGCGGCGGCTAAGGACTGTTTCGTGGAAATTTGATCAGGTACTTAGGGTTTCTGCATCGGGAGTCTTTTATAGGCGAGAGGGCAAGGTCGGTGGAGCCTCGAGGGGCCCACACCTAGGGCCTGCATGGCTAGGGGGACCCGCTTCTCCCTAGGGTGTGGCCACCTCCTGGCCCCCCTTCGTCTGTCCTTCTGGCTCCGTGTTCGCTCCGGTAAATTATTGACTTCGGCTTTTGTCCCATCCAATTCCGAGAATATTTCTTTTCTGAAACCAAAAATAGCAGAAACCAGGCAACTGGCACTGAGGCATCTTGTTAATAGGTTGGTCCCAGAAAATGTATAAAAATACCTCAAAGTGTATACCAAACATGACAAAGTTGATATAAAACAAGCATGGAGCATCAAAAATTATTAATACATTTACGACGTATCAAGCATTTCCAAGCTTAACTCCTACTCGTCCTTGAGTAGGTAAGTGATAAAAATAATAATTTTTAAGGTGACATGCGTAACACCCCAGGTTTTTCCCTACACGGCGATGCTACCCCGCTAACTACAAAACACAAATATTGGCGACCAACTCTAGAATCGGACACCACCTTCTTTGTTTATTAGGACATCCTATTAGAGCCTAGGTTTTAGAACTCTGAACTAGGTTGTTAACAATTGTTTTGCAATTTAAAATTTTGTTTTAGACCCAACTTAAAATTTGACAGTATGGTGCACAATAGGATGGTGTTCGTGGGACATGCATATCATTTATGTTTTTGCTGGTTTTTTACTTGTTGATTTTATTTGTCTAAATACGGTTGCATATAAGTTGTTTCCATCGATGTTCTTTGCTGATTATTGACACTATGTTGTATAGTTATGCCGCCGAGACGAGGTCATTCTCGTGGTCATGCTCATGGTCATGGACATCATGGAGGCCGCAATAGACATGCAGATGAATCAGATGCAGAGGCTGAGCAGAGTCATAACGGGGGAACACATGAAAGTCAATCTACCAACGAAGGTGGACATGATCGTCCTGGGATGAAGCTTAAAGAATGGTTATCACTTAATGCTGGTGACTTTCATGATACTGGTACGCCTATGGAAGCGTCCTCTTGGATGAATACCATGGAGAAGTATATGGATGCTTTGGAGTTGCTGTCGGTCAAGAGAGTTCTTTTTGTGGCTTTCGAGCTTAAAGGCTTAGCTGACGCATGGTGGAGAGGAGTCCGTGCCGCTCACGTCCCTGTTCATGGGGAGCCTAGTTGGGAGTTCTTTGTGCAACAATTCACTAGTAGGTATTATCCTAAATCATTCAAGGAAGAAATGTTCATTGCATTGACCCGGATTGAATAAGAAGACAAGAGTGTGGATGAGTACGAGGCTGAGTTCAGCAAGATGGTGCTCTTTGTGGATAGGGTGAATGTGTATGAGGAACACAAGGCCCAAATGTTCTCCAGGGGCCTCCACTCCACAAACTAGATACTTTGAAGTGATTGAGCAAGCCAAAAGGATGGAATTGGAGTTTTGACTCACTACATCTCGTAAGGGCCATACTAAGGGCATATGTGGCATCGTTGGAGACCGCAAGAGGACTTACCAGGATGGTAGTGAGTCTACTCAGCGATATGATTTCAAAAAGTCTAAGCCAAGTCACTAGCCTCATCAAAACACCCAGCCGAAGCAACAAGGGACACACTCTTCCTCAGCTCCACGTTCGATTGGGTCTACCATTATACAGCCTATTCTAGGGAAGGGTATGATGTGCTTCAAGTGCGGGAATAACCACCGTGCCTCAGAGTGTGACTTTAGAGGCTCATGTCGTCATGTGGCAGAGAGGGGCACATGGTAAAAGTCTGCAAGAGTAACCCTAACTCGATTATCAAGTGGCAAGTGACCACTCCTTCATCAGGACATGCATCAGCAACTAGTTCTTCTCGTGGAGAAACTTCATCGGCTAGGTCATCTCAAGGTTCTATTCAGATGATGATGAGTTCCCCAGCTGTACCCCCACAGTACCCTTACCCATACACGTCGTTTCCTTATCCGCCATCGGGCTACTTTTTGCCATCGGATCCACTGCCCGCGCCATACGCTCCTCTTCAGCTACCTGCACCAACTACCGCTCCATCACCACCGCAACAGGCTTTCGGAGTCTGTTTGGCAGCGGCACCACCTGGGATATACACCATGCCTACGACTTCTTCTCTAGGTCGTCCAGATGTTGGTACAGGTATACTTCTAGTTGGTTCTCGTGATGCTTTAATTCTCTTTGATTCGGGTGCTACCTATTCGTTCGTATCTCTTGATTTTGTCAACAAAGCTGGCCTATATAGTCAGGAGATTTCTGAATCCGTTCGAGTAAGTTCCCCTGGTGGTTTGATCAGTAGTTCCGTAGTATGTCCGGGTTGTTGATTTCCATCGATGATGAAGATTTTATGGAGAATTTGATGGTCATTCCTTTATCAACCTTTGATGTCATTCTTGGTATGGATTGGCTACACCGTTATCGGTTTGTTATCTCTTGTTTCTGGAAGACAATCATATTGGAGGATCCATCTGGTAGAAAATTAATATTTCAATATAGTGCTCATCAACGTTCTCTATCCATGTTGGCTAGCCTCTTTCCAGTCCAGAGAGTATTGAAGACTGGGTTTCTTTGGGCTTTGGTAAGGAAGCCGAGTAAAGAGCTGAAGATCAAGGACATTCGTGTTGTTACATATTATCCCGATGTTTTCCCTACGGAATTACCAGGTATGCCACCAGAACGTGACGTGGTGTTTCGTATTGACCTTGTTCCTGGTGCTCGCCCAATTTCGGTAGCTCCATATCGTTTAGCTCAGCCATTCCAAGCTGAATTGAAAAAGAAAATTGATGAAGTATTATCCATGGACTTGATTTGGCGCAGTGTGTCACCTTGGGGAGATCCTGTCTTGTTTACCGAGAAGAAAGATCTGAGTTTGAGGATGTGTACTGACTATCGGGATCTTAATGCAGTGACTATCATGAACAAATATTCGATGCCTCGCATTGAGGACTTATTTGATCAACTGAAGGGTGCCAAGGTATTTCCAAAGATAGATTTGTAGTCTGGCTATAATCAAATAAGAGTGCGAGAAGAGGATATTGAGAAGACGGCCTTCTCTACAAAGTATGGGCATTATGAGTACAAGGTTATGCCGTTTGGATTAACAAATGCGCCTGCCTATTTCATGGAGGCGATAAATAGCATGTTTCACAAGTATGGTGATTTTGTGGTGGGATTTATTGTTGACATTCTCATTTTATCCAAGACGGAGGAAGAGAACAAACGTCATTTGAGTATGGTTCTGGAGACCTTGCGGAGGAATAAGTTCTATGCTAAGTTGAAAAAATGTGAGTTTTGGCTATCGGAAGTTGCTTATTTGGGCCATGTTATTAATCATGAAGGTATTTCTATCGACCCAAACAAGGTTTCAACTGTCGTTGGTTGGGAACGACCATCTACAGTAAAGGAGGTGAGAAGTTTCTTGGGAATGGCTAGCTATTATAGGCGTTTCGTGAAGGATTTCTCTATCATTGCCAAACCCATGACCATGCTTACACATAAAGGGGTAAAGTTTCAGTGGACAGAGGAGTGCGTAGTTTCCGCTTATTGAAGCATCGATTGGTGTCGGCATCTATTCTTGCAGTTCCAGAGTTTGGAGAGCGTTTCACAGTATATTCTGATGCTTCATGTGTGGGGCTTGGTTGTGTGCTCATGCAAAATGGCAAGGTGATTGCCTATGCATCTAGGAAACTAAGGAAGCATGAGGAAAATTATCCTACACATGATTTAGAGCTTGCAGCAGTTGTATTTTCCCTCAAGCTGTGTAGGCATTATATTTATGGAGCGACATGTGACATATTTATGGATCATAAAACCCTTAAGTATAGCTTCACTCAAAGGGATCTGAACTTAAGGCAAAGGAGATGGTTAGAGTTGATTAAAGATTATGATCTCAATATCTAATACACGCCGGGTAAAGGAAATGTGGTAGCAGATGCTCTTAGTCGTAAGCCAGTTCCTCGACAATGAATTCATTGATAACTGATTTTGAGTGGACGGGTATTTCATATTGCTATGCAAGGGTTGTTGAATCAGAAACGCAACTCATTCTTGCTTCGGAGTTGCCCAAGCGAGTCTTGGAAGCGCAACAACAAGATCGGCTATTGCAGCAGGTCAAGAAGCGCATCCGGGAAGAGAAGGTTGGAGATTTTACTTTGGATTCCATGGGAGCTGTCCGGTTTTGTGGTCGTCTTTGTTTCCCTCAAACATCACAGGTAAAGGAAGATATTCTGAGAGAGGCTCATCGCACTCCATATACGGTACATCCAGGTGAGAACAAGATGTATGAGGACTTAAAGAAAAGTTATTGGTGGAAACGGATGAAGGTGGATGTGGCTAAGTATGTGGCTTCATGTAGTATATGTCAACAAGTGAAGGCTAAGAATAGGCGGTCAGCAGGATTGTTGCAGCCCCTAGAGGTTCCTAAGTGGCCATGGGATGACATCACTATCGATTTTGTAGTTGGCCTGCCTCGTACACCAAGAGGGAAGGATGCTATTTGGGTGGTGGTGGACCGACTCAGTAAAATCACTCATTTTATTCCTGTTCGCACCACACACTCAGCAAGTGACCTGGCTCCAATATATGTCCGTGAGATAGTCAGGTTGCATGGGGTCCCAAAAAACATCGTGTCTGATAGAGATGCTAAGTTTGTATCAAAGTTCTTGGAGAGCTTGCAGAGTGCATTAGGTACACAGTTGAGACTTAGTACGGTGTTTTACCCCCAAACCGATGGCCAGTCCGAGCGGACAATTCATACATTAGAAGATATGTTGAGGTGTTGTATTCTGTCTTGGCAAGGAAGTTGGGAGAATCACCTGCCACTTGTGGAGTTTTCTTACAATAATAGTTACCAGGCTAGCATTCGCAGGGCACCTTATGAGGCTTTGTATGGGCGAAAGTGTAGATCTCCGCTTAGTTGGGATGAGGTGGGTGTGACACCTCGGGATCAGGGATAAACAAATCCTAGACCTCCATCTGAAATAAGCTTAACCTTGAGCTCGAGAATATCCAGTGAAGAATCGGTAACACCTCAGTGACCCTACGGCACAAAAATTATTACAGCACGCTCATAACTGAGCGAAGAACCAAAATATTACAAGCAGAGGTCACTGACCACAAACATCAAACATCGGAAGGCAAATTATGCTATTAAGTATAGGAAACTTAACAAATGTCCTAAGAGGCCTGAAGCATAACGATGACGTCCCATTCCATAGATTCTAGGCTGCCGGCCGGGAACCCCAAGCTACTCGTCGATGTCGATGTAGTACCAAACTCATCTTCAGGGAACACTTACTCTGCCAAAAGTATCAACAAAGCAAGGGTGAGTACAGGGTGTACTCCGCAAGACTTATGGCTGGTGGAGTTGTTTTGCGTAAAACCATTTTTGTTTATAAAACAAGAGAGAGAAGAAGCTCGTCTATTCAGAGTATTTTAAAAGGGGATAAGAGAGCGACATCTCCAAAGTATTGATCATCATCTTTTGATATCCACCAAGTCATCATCATCTGAACCCTATCTAGGATCACCCCCTCGTACCCATGAGGAAGCATCCTTAAGCACACGTTGATCTACCAAGTTTTAAGATTAGGTTCATGTTCTCTATGATCATCACGTCCGTTCCCAAGTCGTCCATAACCGTGGACACGGCTTTCCGAAAGATTATTACCCTACAGGGGTGTACAACTTTACCCACACATACCAACTGACTCTTAATGCCACTTGACACACTTCCTTGGTGTGCTGGCAGAGGGTGTGGTTGGACACGACCTTTACCTTTCTTTCACCGAGACCATGAGTCATGCAATAAGTATGGTTCCGCCGTAACGGGTCAAATCCCGAAGCCAGTACTTAAAGATGTGAGGCGAGGTTGGTTTACCAAGGGCTCCATCCACCCCAAGCAACCCCGGCCACGCTTACCTACCTGTTATGAATGCACCTCCTTCACCGCCTTCAAGAAGATCCAAAATGCATGTCGAATGGAACGCCCAAACTATGTGAGTCATGGAATCTACTAGGCAAGTTAGTCAATCGAGGGGTTCCCAAGCCCCGTGTGGTTGTACGCTCGTCTTGGTTCAAGAGGCAAGAACATCGGGTCCTAGGGGTGGCGAGCATGGGACTAGAAAAACCACATCCCACTGTGGCCTCCCATACAAGCCTTAGCATGTTTAACTCATATCACCTCTGATATTATCTCATCACGTTCTCTTGTCATACTATATTCTTTGCATATGATACATTATCTGGATGGACCAGACTCAACAGCTATGCATGGCTAAGCAGGACTCAGATATAAGCTCTAGCAGTGCACACAAGTCAAACCTAGTTATGCTAGGAGCAGTGGATCAGGTAATATAAGCTCAAAGGGAGTAATGCAACGGATAGGATACTCTATCTATCGATAAAAGACCACAGTAGAATCGTATGCATCATGGCAGGAATGGAAATGCTTTCGAAATCATAGGATTATATCATGGTGGGGCTATGCTTGCCTTTGTCAGTTGATAACAAATAAGCAGATCTCTGGAAGATTGTACTTGACTTGGTTACAGTTGGTCAAGTATTGGTCTTCGATCTTCGATGGTGTTGATGTCGGTCTTCAATCTCGATCTCGATATCGTATTCTACCGAGAAGAAGCAAACACCGGAAAGAAAGGAAAACAATCAACACATGGCATCGATGCAATGATCAAGCAAGGATGATGGTATGACAAGTTAAATTGTATTGAAATGTAACCCTAAGGCATGCTCGACAATTTAATCGGGTTTCCGAGGGGTGCAAACCCTAACTCGGGGAAACTCCGGAATCACCTATGTGGGGTTAATATGTTCTTATAATTAAACTTGTCTTGAAAGTTGTTTAACAAGGCATGATTATAGGTTATATAGACAGATCTCATTTTTCTGAACATTTTGATATATTATACATATTTTTCTGACTTTTAATGAATTAGTTATTGAATTTACAAGATTTATATCAATTTCTGGCATTAATAAACCTTTATTACATCAGGCTGACGTCACCCTATCTAACCCTAATACTTTTCTCACCGAGGCAGATCTATCCCTATTCACTGATGAAGGGCCCCCAGGGCCACGTTAGGTAGTCACGCTGGCCTAGCTTATGCAGCGCTGACGCAAGTGCCACATCTGTGCCACGCAGGCTCGCCGGAATCCATGTCAAACGCGGCGAGGGACGGCGCTATAGGGCGCACGCGCTTGCAAGACTATGCGCGCTAGACTCAGACGGCCGAGGCGAGTCTAGCGAGGGCGGAGCCGCTGCTAAATGGTCACCGGAGGCTTGGCTGTGATGGCGGCGAACGACAAAACATGGTGCGAGCTCAAACTAGAGAGAGGGAAGGATTGGTGGGGTCCTGGAGGACCGGTGGGTCACCCTGAGCGCGTCAGATACGTCGTCGAGGATGGAGGGGGACGGTCGGCGTCGGAATCATCAACATCAACGACGCCGGACTTCAGGAACACGTGATGATTGGGCCTGATTTGGAGTGCCTCGGCTAGATTCCTTCACCGAGAATACACAAAGCGTTGACGGGAAGATGCGTGCTAGATCAACGGCAGTGATTCGAGGCTAGGGTTTTGGGGAGCTCGCGGAGAGCGAGAGAGAGAGAGGGCGCGGGGAGAGGATAAGGCCAGAGGAGGAGGAGGATGGCACGACGCGGCACTCTGATCTTCATCCGGGGCGGCACGATGCATCGCATCGCTTGAAGGCGATCAACGGCGGTAGAGCGGACAACGAGATGCTCGAAGTCGAGGACGAAGGCGACATAACGTCGAAGGGGTATGGGCTGCACGAGGGCCGCTACTGGGCCCTGACTGCTGCATGCGGGCAGCAGGGAAGGAGAGATGGGCTCGGCCTGTTTGGCTGTTGCTGCCCTTTTTTAATCTGAAAACCTTTTTCCAATTCTGTTTTGCATTTCTCTTTCTAGTTTCATTTCCAAATTTGTTTTGGATGTTTCAAAAATACTAGAGGGTTTACAAATTATATAGAAATATTGCAAGGGCCCTTTTATTCAGATTGGGCTCCACACATTTTGATAGTTTTCAAAATTTTCAAACCATTTGAATTATTTTCAAATAGAGGGAGAAAGTAGGGTTTATGGTTTTATTATTTTTCTTCAATGCACGTTTTAAGGCATGATGCTTATGAATGCGCAATCAAAACCCTATTTAGTAATTAGCTAAAACTGGGATGTTATAGTGGGAGAGAAGGCAATACTAGGACCAAATTATGTTCAACAAACCCCATAAAGAGTTGCTGAGATTAGAGAACATATGTTGGAAGCATAGAGTAGACAAAAGAGTTACGCCAATCCCAAGAGAATTAATGTGGAATTTGGAGTCGGTGATGAGGTGCTTTTGAGGGTATCACCTACCAAAGGTGTGGTGATATTTAATATCAAAGGTAAGCTCGACCCACGGTACATTGGACCATTCAAGATATTGGCACGAGTTGAGAAGCTACCATATCGTCTTGAGTTGCCCGAGTCAATGGAAGGTGTGCATAATGTGTTCTATGTCTAAATTTTGCGGAAGTATTTTCGGGATCCGTAATGACAAATGACTTTGGAGCCAACGATTACGATTGAGCAAGATTTGACATTTGAGGCTCGACCGGTGAAGATTTTGGAGGAGGCCGACAGAGTAATGAGGCGACGGACACTCAAGTTTTTCAAGATTATTTGGACAAATCAAACGGAACAAGAAGCAACATGGGAACTTGAATCTAAGATGCGAGAGAAATATCCTGAGCTATTCACATTCGGTGAGTAATTTTGATTTGTTTACCTTTAGTTATTCTTTGCTAAGTAGAGAGTAAAGAACTCGAGGAGGAATTCAGTTGAAGTGGGGAAGAATGTAATACCCCACTTTTCATAAACTTAGTTGTCATAAAAGACGTACATATTGACCAAAGTTTAACTTTCTGATTGGTAAGCCATATGGTAAATCTGAGGCCATGATTGTGTTTACCTAGCACACTTATTTTGGAGAAGTCACACTTCAGTTGAAGAGCTTAGTTTGCTGTAATAAGTTGGTTGGACCCTAGCACACTTCTTTTGGAGAAGTCAAACCACGTTTTTCATTGCCTAGAACACTCTAGTTTTCACTCTTATTGTTCTGTGAGTGTTCTCTTTTGCTAGCACTGCCTTTAGCTTTAGTTTCCTTTTTCTTTTTCTTAGAACTTTTTAGTTCTTCTTTGTAGTTAGGTGAGACAAGCTCTCTTATCTTTATTGATTATTATCTTTATGAGTTGTTTCAAATAAGTCGATTGGTGTTGGAAAAGATTAGAAAGCTTCATGCTTATGTTGGTACAAAAAGAAGCTTGTGTTAACTGTGACTTAGGCTTTATCATGTCATGTTAGATGTTGCTTTGACCATATGCTTAGTGATTATTGTTGTAGCATGACTTGTTTCAAATAATTGAGTTTGCTTAATGTGCCATGAAAGAATCATGCGTTGTTTTAGCATACAAAAGCATAATATTGTGGTATTCTCCTTTGATGCTTTATTTGGGTTGACTTGGCACATGCTTACACCATGTCATGACTATGAACCAGTCACCTTAGCCTCTATGATCATTTAGTTTTTGACTTGTGATATCACTTTATGCTTTGATTAATAATGTTTTATCGCTCTGCATGATTATGGCCATTATTGCTCTCTTAGTTGGTCGCTCCTAGTCTTTTGCTAGCCTCCACCTATACTGAGTATGAGATCTACTCGTGCATCCAATTCCCAAGAAACCAAGTTATTCCAAAGAGTCCACTATAAACTCCTATGCATGGTGTGTTACACCATTCCAAGTATATTCATGTTTTTATCTATCTTCCAAATTGCTTAGTGTGCCTTGAAGAAATTATGCGATATTTTAGCATGCAACAAGCATAGTATTATGGTATTCTCCTTTAATGCTTTGCTTGGGTTGGCTTGGCACATGCTTACACCATGTTATGACTATTATAAGTCACCATTATCCTCTATGATCATTTATTCCTTGACTTGTAGTACCACTCTTTCCTTTGATTAGTATGCTTTGTTGCATTGCATGATTATGGCCATTATGATCTCTTAGTTGGTTGCTCCCAGTCTTTTGCTAGCCTCCATTTGTATGAGTAAGTTCTACGCATGCTTCCAACTCCCAAGAAACCAAGTTATTCCAAAGTGTCCACTATAAACTCCTATGCATGGTGTGTTACACCATTCCAAGTATATTCTTGTTTTCAACTATCTTCCAATTAAAAACTATTTTGTTACGTGAAAACTTAGTGATTAAAGCCCTCACAAACTTGATGGCACACTTTATTATTTGCCCCTAATAAACTTGAACCATTGTGACAACTTTTTTGTATATTCTTGCACTTATAAGTTGGAATTAGCACAACCGTGTTGTCACGGAGAACGTTTTCAACATTGCACTTGTACTTTGTACTTAGTTGATATCATGCTCTTTTGTCTATGGATGTCACCGGTGTGAAATTAAGAGGTAACTTGGAAGTCCATGGATTTTGTATTCTGTGTTAGAGAAACGCCTGGGCCGCTAGCCTAAGCCATGCCAAATCATGGTGGAAACTTGCAGCATCACCATAGTGAGCTATCTATGAAGCACCCTCAATAAAAAGCTATGAATATGGTAAATAAAAATATTGCTGAGATGCTCATTGTCTGCTTGCCTTGTCATTTTGGTTATGGGAAAGCTCCTGTACCATGTGCAAGGGGTACCCCGTTGGCGTTTCTCAATGATATGCAAATACTTACAATGACAAGAACTTTCCTGGGCCCAAAGTTGAGTATGCATGAGGTGTGGCCCTAGTATTCAAGGGACTTGACATTGCCAACTTATACTTCGTCAAGCATATATTCCAGCTTTGCCACTTTAACCTTAACCACTTCAAGATGCTTATGATAGGGGCAATGAGGGCTGAAAGCTAACAAGTACAATAATTTTTGGAAGCTCTTTTTGAAACTTTTAATCCCTGCTTCCTTTATAAAAAGGCCTTTCTTGCACCATTATTGAGTTTCTACCTTCTACCTTTAGGCACCATTAAGAGAGCATAGTTGTCATTCTGTATGCAGTGTTCCAAAGCTTATTAATTGATGCATATTGTGATATTACTTGTTCTTGTGCTAATTGTTTCTAGTCACCCTTGTGAACTTTGAAGGTGTCCTATGCATCTATATTACTACTCTATGAGGGACAAGCTGATTGCCACTATGCTATGTTTTCTGTATGTGAAATAAACAAATGTTTTTCAATGCATGTTATTCATGATCTTTGTTTGTAGCTTGCCATGTTGCATGCATAGTTACTATGTCCTATTGTTAGAACTCCATTCTTTTATGCACATGTTTAGAGTTCTTTGATCCCATCTTTCAATGCTTGCAAATGGTTGGATCTTTATTGTGAGGGTGCATGTTCACCTCAAAAATTATTCTGTTTATCACTTACCTACTCGAGGACGAGCAGGAGTTAAGCTTGGGGATGTTGATATGTCAGAAACGTATCTATAATTTTTGATGCTCCATGCTTGTTTAGTATCTACTTTACTTTACTCGTCTACACTTTTAGGTGCTTTTTACATGTTTTCTGGTACTAACCTATTAACAAGTTGCAACAGTGCCAGATGCCTGTTTTCTGCTGTTTTTGGTTTTAGAAAAGTTAGTAAAGAAATATTCGCGGAATTGGACGGGACAAACATCAAAGTCAATTACTTTCCGTGGCGAACAAGAAGTCCAGAGGGGAGACGAGGAGGCGTGCCAGGGAAGCGAACCCCCCCCCAAGCGCGACCACAGGTGGGCCCGCGCCTGGCTAGGGTTTGGCACCCCTGGTCGACGCCTCAGCCTCCCCCTTCGCCTATAAAAAGCCCCCGATGCAGAAACTCTGAGTACCCGATCAATATTCCACGAAACCGTCTATAGCCGCCACCACCATCGTCCCTAGATTGGGGGGATTTGAAGTTATTCCCGGCACCCTGCCGGAGGGGAGATCATCCCGGAGGCCTTCTCTTCGGTATGATGCGTGAGTAGTACCACCTTGGACTATGGGTCCATGTAGTAGCTAGATGGTTGTATCTCCTCCTTTTTGCTTTCATGTATAGATCTGGTGAGCTCCGTTCATGATCAAGATCTAATCAATGTGTAATCATGCATGTTGTGTTTGCGGGGATCCGTTGGATATTGAGATTATGATGTTGGTTTGATTAATGGTTTTGTATTTATGATTCTATCATGTCTGTGTTGTCTGTGATCTTGCATGCTCTCCGTTGTTAGTAGCTATCTTGGACAAGTAGTTGCTAGTGACTCCAAGAGGGGGTATTTATGCTCGATAGTGGGTTCATGCCTCTAGTTTCCAAGGGAAGTGACAGAAATCTCTTCGGTTGTAGATGTGTTGTTGCCACTAGGGAGAAAACAACGGTATCTTGTTCATGGAACGTGTGGACTGTTTAACTTACACACTTTGCTTAAAGAAGTTGTCTGTTGCTTGCAACTTAATACTGGAGGGGGTTCGGATGATAACCAGAAGGTGTACTTCTAGTCATAGATGCAGTTGGATGGCGGTCTATGTATCTTGTTGTATTGCCCAATCGAATCTCATAGGATCTTTCTGACTAGTAATTGCATTGTTATGCCTTGCTCAGTTCCTGTCAATTGCCCTGATGTAATTTGTTTACCCTTCATGCCATGTTGTTTATCTAAGGAGAGCACCTCTAGTGAACTATGGACCTCGGTCCAATCTTTACCATTGATACATCCTCCACTGTTACTTGTTTACTTGCTGCAAACCATTACCTTCCACACAATACGTTTAATCCTTTGTTACAGCAAACCGGTGAGCTTGACAACCTCACTGATTCGTTGGGGCAAAGTCTTGAGTTTGTGTTGTGTAGTTCTCCACGTTGCCGGTAACACCTGTGTGACGTTTCCTTCCTCCTACTGGTTCGATAACCTCAGTTTCTTACTGAGGGGAACTTGCTGCTGTGATGCTTCATACCTTGGTCTTGGGGTTTCCAACGAAGCGTCCCACGACAAGTGGTGGGCGCCATCATTAACCGCTTTGGATCTTCGAGGGTTAGTAATCTATGAACTTGTTGCACCAATCTAGTAGATAGATCTTGGCTTGATCATAGATTATATCTTGATTTGTGTGTTCATGTGGTAGATTTTTTTTGTTTTCCATGCTACGAACCCCTACAACTGTCGCCATGTGGAAACACTTCCTACCACATTGGCGGTAAGAGGACTGTGGTGCCTATAAAAGAATGGGTAAGGCACCATAGGAAAGGGACTTCTTCTTCCACCTCGGAAACCCTAGCCTTCTCCTCTCAGGAGCTATTATTCTGATCGCGCAATCAAATTCTTATACTTGTAACCTCACCAAGCAATACAAGCAAAGAACAAGTAGGGTTTTACACAGCACAGTGGCCTGAACCTGGGTAAACTCCTCGTGTCATTCTTACCCTGATCCTACTGCTCCTCTCCAAGGTCATAGAGGGAGCTTGGAGGGATCGTTTTTGGCCCCCTATGTTCGATTCTACCTACTTCTCGAGATACCCTGCCTGGAAAATCTCTGATATTTGGCATGCCAGGTAGGGGGTCAAGGTGTATCTCCAGTTTCCTCATTGACATGGTCAGTATCTCTCGCAGGGAGCATGCTCGACGGGCTGCCTTTGCTGCTAGCCGAGCGAGGGCGGAGCCGAAACCTGAAGAACATCCTAGCAATGCCAACATCGAGCCTCCTCGCTAGGATCAAGGGGAAGCGGGCGGCGAGGCACACTCCTCCGCCCCTCCCCTGCCGCTCAGCAACAAGGGCACGCTCATCCTCCTACCCCGTTAGCTTCTAAGCGCGTATGCAGCAGCAACCCCTCACCAGGATCTGCACTTCTCATCGCACAAGATTTGTTGCGCCATGAGCCATACCGTGCAGCGCGTGATGAATGGCTTCAAAGCATCGCTGAGCTCCTCAGCATCATGGGAGTCGCCCTAGCATGCTCCCACTCTGCGATCTCACCACTAGCTCAAACCTCACGACTGTGCTAGGATTCGCAAGGTGCTCCACCACCACCACCACCGCCGCCGCCACCGGCCAGTGATGGCAACAATGCCCTGCTAGCACCAACAAGAGGCGTAGAGGTGGAGTAGGTCATTCCTCCTGAGTAACCTCTAACAGAGCTAGGAGAAGGGATGGTTATTAATAACCTATAGGTATGAGGCCAGGGTAACATGTGTAGACTCTATGGATGGGAGTGCCGGGTAGATCACCGTAGGGTCGTAGATGTACGGGACATTAGCATACCCATAGGAAGTCCCCGAGCAAATAGTATGCGGGAGGGACGACGGGAGCGGATTTCCGGGGTTGAAGTAGTTGCCATCCAGTGGGCCGAAACATTGCCTCGATGCTATCGAAGTAGACCTTGCGTGACATGGACGGAGTGTCCGGGGTGTACTCCGCTTCCGATGTCCCAACGGCGGTGCGGCCGCCACCTTGTCCCGGAGCCCCTAAGCCATCTATCGAGAGGTCTTTGGCTGCTCCGTCCGACGAAGAGGTCCGATCTGCATGAAAAGGGCTCCCCCTGCCTAGTGCGCCAACTAACAAAGGATAATGTTCGTGATCCCTCCGCAGTCTCACTTCCGAGAAACGAAAGAGAGTTTATTTGTTCGGCAATCATCTCGGGTCAGCCGGTTTGGATCTCCAAAGACGATAATATGTGTGTTACAGGGAGGATTCTCTCTGACTTTATTCATAAGGTGATCAAGATATCCTACAAAGTGTCTACAGGTTGATCTCGATGAGTTTATAATGACACCCGATGAGAGAGATAAATATAGGGTTTATGACTAAGGCTAAGGGTGAAGACTCGAGCGATTATGGTGTGTCCTCTTCAGGTGAACGTCCTTGAGTACTTATAGGCATCAATGGTGGAAGAGTCTTCCTTAGTCATGTTAGGTGTTCATCTTGTCTTGCATGTAATCTTAATCATCGATCTTCCTTGGATGTGCGTCTGGTCTTCGGAATCTCCAGAGAGCCATCTTCCATACCCACATGTCAGGTCGGTTGAGGTTAGGTCGGTTTAAGAGATTCTGGATGCATGCCTTAAGTTTCTTGATCGCGAAGGTACGCGTGGGCATGAATGGTGGATTAAGGCCCATGTGAGGTACATGCCTAAATCCACCCATCACTGACAACCATATCTTCTACTTATCGAAGGGGTGATATTAATCATAATGGGAGATTACGACATTGAATGGAGGAGATCTAGGAGGATCTAGGGTAGGCGGCAGCCATGGAGGAACCTTGGCGCGCCATCCTGTCTCTCCTCCTCCTATATAAGGTGGAGGGAGGGGAAGCCTATCATCCCATCCTGGCACTACAGGAATAGGAAGCTACGCCGACGGCCGATCGCTACGACGACGGCCAAACATCGGGGCCGTCGGCGTAGCCATCGTCCAGGCCAGCCCCGCCAAGCAGCCGTCGGCGTAGAATTGCCCTCGGCATATCCTATTCTACGCCGACGGCTGCCCTCGGCGTAGCTATTTTTTATTTTACCTCATTAAACTTTGAAAAATCATAACTAAATCATTCTAATTTGAAAAATACAAATAATATATCAAAATTTGCAGAAAAATAAGATCTATCTATCTACACTCAAATATTATACATTTGTAAATAAAAATTAAGTGAAACATAAAACATTATATATATATTTTAAAACAGGCATAAAAAATTCAAAAACGATCGAAACAATGCGAAACCTTCGCGTGGTGTTATATTATGTGACATAGTTAGAAGGAAAATATCAAACTTGGTATATTGATTATGTCTCAAAAAACCTTCACAAAATGACCTATTTCATTCGAGGTTTCTTCGCTTTCGGGTCAAATGACCAATGTTATAGCTAGAATCAAGGCATAGTTTATGATAATGTCCCCATATTGTTCATACATGTGAATCATGGGATGGCGAACAATGTTGCAGGAGGAAGTTTTCCTTTTTGTCGCACCAAAAAGCCATTTTCCATTTTCCGAGCACAAAAAACGGACGGTTTTGTGAAGCAACCACCAAATGGCTAATTCAAAATACTACCACCACATTTTACAAAAATACTAGACCACCTTATATGGACAATGTCTCAACAGGGGGATCTGAAACCTTTCCGTCCACCTCTGGTGAAAAAGACATTTCTGCCGAATCGGTAGGAAGTGGGTCAGATATGAACTATAGGTACATGATCCGATGCCCATGTTTTTTTACAAAAATTATTTTTAGGTTCATAATATTCTATTTTATCAAGGATCTAATGCAAGTTTAGCGAGGCTCGGCCCCGAGCTAAGAATCTTCATGCCCGTTGTTCGACAAAGTTTGACGATAGCTTAAAACAGGCATAAAAAAAATTCAAAAACGATCAAAACAATAGGAAACCTTCGCGTGGTGTTATATTATGTGACATAGTTAGAATAAAAATATAAAACTTAGTATATTGATTATGTCTCAAAAAAACCTTCAAAAAATGACCTATCTCATTCGAGGTTTCTTGGATTTCGGGTCAAATGACCAATGTTATAGCTAGAATCAACGCATAGTTTGTGAAAATGTCCCCATATTGCGCGTACATGTGTATCATGGGATGGCGAACAATATTGCAGGAGGAAGTTTTCCTTCTTGTCGCACCAAAAAGCCATTTTTCATTTTTCGAGCACAAAAAACGGACGGTTTTGTGAAGCAACCACCAAATGGCTAATTCAAAATGCTACCACCACATTTTACAAAAATAGTAGACCACCTTATATGGACAATGTCCTAATAGGGGGATCCGAAACCTTTCTGTCCATCTCTGGTAAAAAAGATAAATTCCTGCCGAATCGACACGAAGTGGGTCAGATATGACTACAGGTACATGATCCGATGCTCATGTTTTTTTATAAAATCATTTTTAGATTCATAATATGCTATTTTTATCAAAGATCCAATGCAAGTTTTCCTTTTCATTGCACACAAAAGACATTTTTCATTTTCCGAGCGCAAAAAGGGGGATTTTTTGAAGCAACCACCAAATAGCTAATTCAAAAACGGAGGGTTTGTGATTAGTGTATATGGATATCATATTTGGATTTCTCTCATTTTTCTGATCAATTTAGACATATTATTTGTCGAATTCCGATTTACGGATTTAAAGATATTAATTATTCCATATTAAATATAAAAATACAAAAAAGTAAAATTATTATATTTTTATTTGAATTTAATAATATTTTTACTTATTCATTAATGTTTACTTAAATAATTGTTTGTAATTTCAAAAAATAGAAATATGTGAAATGATGATATAAGAGTTAATAGGATTGATATCATAGCATTGAAAGCAATGTATGAATTAGTTTGCGGAAACAAATTCTAAAGGAACAAGTAAGTTAAGCGTGCTGGAGCTGGAGTAGTATTAGGATGGGTGACCGGCCGGAAAGTTTAACCAAGACTGCAATTTAATTAAATATTAAGTGTAATTAGTGCTAAAAATATTGAGATTAACGAGTCAAACAATTCAAAGATTTAAAAATTGTGAAAAAAAATATTTTTTAAAAAAATGTTTTTGCAACCTGTCGACAAGCTACGCCGATGGCCGCTACGCGGACGGCATTGCCCTCGACGTAGCATACGCCGATGACATTTTGATACACCGACGACCTCTATATACTCCGCCGAGGAAGACCTTTGCCGAGAGGATACGCCGAGAGCAGCCATCGGCGTACCATACGCCGAGGGCATTTTGGCCTACGCCGATGGCTTTTGCCCTCGGCGTAGCGCGCACGTCCTGTAGTGTTGAGGCGCCATAGCCCCTCCCTCCTTCCGAAGTTTTCCAGTCTCCACATACGTGCCAAGTTCCACTACTCTCGCGCTACCACACCCTAGACGGTGAATCTCCGCATGAACGAAGTCACCGGACAAGTGGATACCGTCGGGGGGATCAAAGCTTTAATCCTACGTTGAAGCATTGCACCAACTCTTCGTCAAGCATATATGAACTTCCCCTCCCATGTTCTTGCATAGATGATCTTGGCGTGTTCATAGTTTCCGAAAAATTTAAATTCCCTATACGAACCCCAAGAAGGCGTTAATTGACTTAACTCTACAATAGTTTAACATGGTGCACACACACTGTGCACATAGGCTATATGATTACGGTTTTGCTAGAAATCAGGCGCCTGATTTTTAGCTAAGTATCAGTCGCCTCTCTCACCATTAGATATACTTCGCAATTCGTGCAGCGTGAAAATTACTCATGAGTTGCAACTAGGTTGTAACTGAAAATTTGATGAGTTACAACTAGGTTGCAACTGGGAATTAGTACAAATTTTATAAGTTGCAAGTAGGTTGCAATTGAGAATTAGCATAAAATAGTAGAATGATATTAGCGACCGAGACATAACTAAAAATCAGGCGTCTGAGATTTAGACGCTCCCATATGATTATTAAACCCACTAGTCCTCAACCCGTGCACCAGTACGGTCTAGTAATTTTGAAAATCTATATAAGATTGTAAACATTACTTATACGATCTTGGCGCATTTTCTGAAATAAGTATCGTGATAAAAGAATTAGAACACAGCTTTAAACGATTGTCACGAAAATGCATGTAATCTTTGGCAGCTACTACTGCAGTCTGATTCCAAATGTTGGATTCCAGCCTTTAAATCGTATCCTCTCGACTAGAAAGTATGGAACTCTACGATGGAATAGATCTTTTGATTGCCACAGGCATGTCTCATTCCTGTATTGGCTCTCTATTTCTTTTGATGATTTTCGTGGTTAGAAGGTGTAGCCCTATGATTAGATTAGGACTATAAATCCTAGTTCTATTAGGACTCATACTTGATCCTAAACTCCTACACGGACTATATCAAGGTTACTTTCTACATAATAGGGTCAATGTCACTCGCAATACAGGTGATCCATTCACGATGGTAGCTAAATCTCGATCCTGACCATCTCGATCATAAGTGATATATTATATAGCTTATAATTATCTCAATAAATCGGTGTGAGATATAACGGATGCATCAAATCTAGCTGGATTATTCTTTGCTAGTCAGATCTTGCTGGATAATACATGATTATTTAGTGCTATATACTCTACACCATGCCAGCTGAGCTGTTCATAGGCATATTGGCGTATTATCAACATCTATACACTATAGGAAAACGGCGGTGTGCCCTCGGCACAGCCCTAAAATGCCGTCGGCATAGGCTATACCGAGAGCAGCCCTCGGCGTATCCCCCTCGGCATAATGCCCTGTCGGCACAGGCACTTTTGGCCGTTCGCACAGGAATTGCCGTTGGCATAGCCTAACTACCAGTTGTAAGTTTTTTTGATTTTTTTTGTAATTTTTGAAAAAAAATATTTTTAATTTTTAAATTGTTTGACTCGTTAATCTCTCGTTTGGAAAATTTCTAACACTAATTACACTTAAACTTCGGTCAAATTATAGTCTTGGTCAAACTTTCCGGTCTGTCACCCGTCATCACACTACTCTACCCACAGCATGCTTAACTTCTGTGTTCCTTCCAGATGAGTTTCCGCGAAGCAATTTGTACCTTATTGTCAATACTATATATCATATCAATCATATTAACTCTTATATCATTATGTCACACGTTCTTATTTTTTGAAATTACAGACAATTATCCAAGTAAAATAGCAATGAATAAGTAATATTATTATTGAATTCCAATAAAAATATAATGTTTTTTGTATTTTTCTATTTAATATGGAATAATTAATATCTTTAAATCCGTAAATCGTAATTTGACAAATAATATGTCTAAATCGATCAAAAAATGAGAGCAATCCAAATATGATATCCATATCATCTCAACACAAACTATGTCGCGATGCTAGCCATTATTTCTTATGCCCATTTCAAACTATGTTAAAAAAGGCGGAAATAAAGATTCTTAGCCCGGGGATGAGTCTCGCTAAACCTGCAGTGGATCTATGATGAAATAGAATGTTATGAACGTAAAAATCATTTTTCCATAAAATCATAGGCATTAGATCATGTACATGTAGTTCAAATCTGAACGACTTCCTAACGGTTCGGCAGGAATTTGTCATGAGGGGTTGACAGAAAGGTTTAAGATACACCGGTTGGGAAATTGTCCATATAAGGTGGTATAGTACTTTTGAAATATGGGGTAGTACCAATGTGCAACTCTTATTTTGTGGTTGCTTCACAAAACAACCAATTTTTTGCACTCGAAAAATGGAAAATGGCTTTTTGGTGTGATAACAAGGAAAACTTCCTCATTGTAAACCATCCCAAGATGCGCATGTCTGAAAATAGTGGCACACTATCACAACCTATGCCGCGATTATAGCCATAACATTGGTCGTTTGGATTGAAGGCCATGAAACCTCGAACATGATAGCTTATTTTGAGAAGATTTTTGTGTGATATTTACAATATTCCAAATTTGATATTTTTCCTTGCAACTATATCACATAATGTGGCACCACGAAGGTTTTACACTGTTTGGATCGTTTTTGAATTTCTTATGCCCATTTCAAACTATATGTAATGTTTTTATGCTTTAGTTATTTTAACTTACAATGTGTAATATTTGAGTGTAGATAGATAGATTTTATTTTTCTGTAAATTTCGATATATTATTTGTATTTACATCAATTAGAATGATTTAGTAATGATTTTTTAAAGATTAATATGGTAAAAGTGAAAATAGTTGTGCTGAGGGCATTGTCGCCGGCGTAGCTCCAAGGGCATTGCCGTCGGCTTCGCAATCCAACGCCAATGGCAATCCTACACCGACAGCCAGCTTCGTGGGGTGCCTGGCTCGTGGCCTACGCCGACGGCCACGACTTTTGGCTGTCGGCGTAGCCTCTAGCCCTCGGCACCTTTGAGTTTCCTATAGAGATATATTGTAGTAAGTGTGCAAGTTGAGAAGTATTATTATGTAGAGTAGACCTACGTGGCAATATGTACCACTACAAGCTTATCGGGATGTACAAGGTGGGGAAGTTTCATCGGCAGGCATTAGTAAATATCCCTAGTTTTGAGTCTTATTTCCAGGTTATATTCCAAACAAAACACAAGGAGGCAATCTCACCCGCGATATAAGAAATCTTATCTATGCACCATAGTAGCTAAATATGGATCCTGCTTATATCGATCATCAGTGTTAGTATATTATAATGCTTTAATTTGTTATATGGCAGCCGCATCAATCTAGCTGGATATTCATAAGCTAGCCGGATTATTTTCTGCTAGTCCTACTATACAACAATGTATAACTAATTAAATGTGTTGAAAATGAGATACGCATTACAAAGGCATGTTTTTATTTCATAATTAAGCGATCATATCACTATATCTTTGCGCAAAAACTACAAGAATTTGGTTGGGACCAATTTTTTAGCCGACATGTCGATTCACTGAATGTATAAAGATATAATGTTGAGATTTTGTTTTAGCCGGGAGATGTTATGTGCTACCTAATTTTATCACATCATGCTTGCATGTGCGAGTTATCTAAGCATGTGTTAGTTTTCCAACTAGGTATTGGATGGAGGTCAGCAATCAGATAGACTTAACTCTACAATAGTTCCTATGATTATTAAACCCACTTGTCCTCAACCCGTCCACCCGCAGTCTAAATTTTCAAATACATATAAAATCGTAAACATTACTTATGTGATCTTGGCACATTTTCTGACAGTAAGTATAAGATAAGGTAATTAGAAACACAACTTTGAAAGATTGTCTCGAAAATGCAGGGAATCCATGGCAGCGGTTGCTGCAATTCTCATACCAAATGTTGGATTCTAGCCTTTAGATCGTTGTGGCAACGGATCCTCTCGGTAATAAACTTTGGAACTTCGCGAAGGAAATAAAACACAGACTCGAAACAGATCTTTTGATTATCATAGGAACGTCTCATTCATGTATGTACTTTTATTTGTTTTGATGATTTTCATTGTTAAATATAGCCATATGACAGCTTTTATACACGTCCACCGGAGATACTATGAGATTAGACTAGGACTACTGATCCTAGTTCTATTAAGACTCATATTTGATCCTAAACCTACTCCTACATGTACTACATGAAGGTTACCACATGATAAGGGTCAATGTCGCTCGCAATACGTGCGATCCATTCACGATGGTAGCTAAAAATCTGAATCATGACCATCTCGATCATAAGTGAAATATTATATAGCTTGTAATTCTCTCAATAAATCAGTGTGAGATATGGCAGCTGCATCAAATCGAGATAGATATGTAAAAGCTTACTGGATTATTCTCTGCTGGTCAAATCTAGCTAGATATTACATGATTAGTTAGTGATATATACTCTACACCATGCCATTTGAGCTGTTCACAGGCATATGGCATATTATCAGCATCTATATGTTATAGTTAGTGTGCAAGTTAAGACATACTGTTATGTAGTATAGTCCTACGTGGTTGGATGTACCACTACAAGCTTATCGGGATGTACAAGGAGGGGAAGCTTCATTGGCGGGTATTAGTAGTATCCCTAGTTTTGAGTCTTATTTCGTTTTATATTCCAAACAAAAAACACTAGGGTTCAAAGCCACCCGTGATATAAGCAATCTATGCACGATAGTAGCAATCTGGATCCCGCTCATCTCGATCATTAATTAGTGCTACTATAATATGAAGCTTTTATTTGTTCTATGGCAGCTGCATCAAATTTAGATGGATATTCAAAAGCTAGCGGGATTATTTTCTGCTAGTCCTACTATACAACAACGTATAACTAAATAAATGTGTTGAAAATGAAATACGCATAACAAAGGCGTATTTTTGATTTTGTAATTAAGTCGACCATATCACTATCTCTTTGCTCAAAAATCGCAAGAATTTGGTTGGGACCAATTTTTTAGCCGACATGTAGATTCACTGATTGTATAAAGATATAACGTTGAGATTTTCTTTTAGCCGGGAGATGTTATGTGCTACCTAATTTTATCACATCGTGCTTGCATGCGCGAGTTATCTAAGCATTTGTTTGTTTTCCAACTAGGTGTTGGATGGAGGTCAGCAATCAGCTAGACTTATCTCTACAATAGTTTAACATGGTCCGTGCACTCTGTGCGTATGTGATATATGATTATTAAACCCACTTGTTCTCAACCCGTCCACCCGTAGTCTATTAATTTTGAAATACATATAAAATTGTAAACATTACTTATGTGATCTTGGCACATTTTCTGAAGTAAGTATATGATTAGGTAATTAGAAACACAACTTTGAAAGATTGTCGCGAAAATGCATGTAATCCATGGCAGCGGCTGCTGCAATTCTCATACCAATTGTTGGATTCTAGCCTTTAGATCGTTGCCACTAGCAACGGATCCTCTCGGTGATAAACTTTGGAACTCTGCGAAGGAAATAAAACACAAACTCGAAACAGATCTTTTGATTATCATAGGAACGTCCATTCATGTATGTGATTTCTATTTTTTGATGATTTTCATTGTTAAATGTAGCCATATGATACTCCATCCATCCAAGGCTTAATGCATATAATTTTTTTGAAAAGTCAAGCTATGTAAAGTTTGACCAAAATTTTAGAAAAACTACCAAGAACTATTATATTATATAGATACCATGTGAAAATATGTTTCATGATATATGAAAGGGTATAGATTATGTATTGTAAATATTAATATTTTTTTCTAAAAACTTGGTCAAACTTTAGTTGATTTGACTTTTGAAAAAAGTTGTATGCCTTAATCCTTGAGACGGAGGTAGTAGCTTTTATACACGTGCACCGGAGATACTATGAGATTAGACTAGGACTATAGATCCTAGTTCTATTAAGTCTCATATTTGATGCTAAAACTACTCCTACATGTACTACATGAAGGCTACTTTCTACATGATAGGGTGTTGGAGATATGCCCAAGAGGCAATAATAAAGTGGTTATTATTATATCTTTGTGTTTAGGATAAATGTTTACATTCGATGCTATAATTGCGTTAATAGAAAACATTAATACTTGTTTGTTTTGTAAATATAAAAGAGTCCCTAGTAAGCCTCTTGTTAAACTAGCTTGTTGATTAATAAATGATCATGGTTTCCTGGTCATGGATATTGGATGTTATTAATAACAAGATCATATCATTAGGAGAATGATGTGATGGACACACAACCATAGTAAGCATAGCATAAGATCAAGTCATTAAGTTCATTTTGCCACCAACTTTTAAATACATAGTAACCTAATCCTTCGACTATGAGATCATGTTAATCACCATCACCAGATGAGTGCTTTGATGACATCAAATGCCACTTCGTAACTGGGTAGTTATAAAGGTGGCATTGGGTATTCTGGAAGTATGTGTTGAAGCGCATGGATCAAGAGTGGGATTTGTCCATCCAAATGACGGATAGATATACTCTGGGCCCTCTTAGTGGAATGTCATCCAATTGTCTTGCAAGCATGTGACTAGGTCACAAGGGATGTCATATCATGCTACGAGTAAAGAGTACTTATCGGTAACGAGGTTGAACTAGGTATGGCGATACCGATGATCGAACCTCGGATAATTAAAGTATCACACAGCAAAGGGAATCGTATGTTAATGGTTCTTCCGATCACAAAGTCATCGTTGAATATGTGGGAGCCTTTATGGATCTCCAGGTCTCGCTGTTGGTTATTGATCGGAGAGGAGTCTCGATCATGTCTGCATAGTTTGCGAACGTAGGGTGACACACTTAAGGTTCAATGTTGTTTAAGTAGATATGAAATATGAGTTGGAGACCAAACGTTGTTCAGAGTCTCGGATTGGATACATGAAATAACGAGGAGATTCAGAATGGTCCGGAGAATAAGATTCATATAAAGGAAGTCATCTTCCGTGGTTAGAAAAGTTTTTGGTGTTTTGACTGGAGCTTCTAGAATGTTCTAGAGGGGCCACCAGTGGGCCCACCACCATGGGAGGGGCCACACAGGATGAAGGAATGTTGCGGGGGGCTCATGGGCCAGCTGCACCAATCCCAAGGGGCCAAACCGACCAGCCCTAGGGTTTTGGGGTGAAGATTTGGGGGGAAAGTTTCCCTCCTCCCCTCCCTCTTGCATCGGCCCTAGGAGGAGGCGGCCAAGGGGGTAACCTAGCCACACCCCCTCTATATAAAGAGGGGAGGGGAGGGCGCACCCCTGCCACTTTCTCAAACCCTAGCCGCCACGTCTACCTCCTCCATCCTCCTGCTCCAGCTTAGGCGAAGTCCTGCGGGATTGTCTCCTCAACCACCACGACACCATCGTGCTGCTGGGATTCCGAGGGGATCTACTACCTCCGCCACCCGTTGGAACGGGGAGAGGAAGGTCTTCATCGACTCCGTATGTGCGACCGAGTGCGGAAGTGCTGCCGGAACGCGGCGCCGGAAGGATCGTCCTCGCGACTTAAGATCGGCAAGTGATCGACTACATCAACCATGAGATCCGATCTCGTTAACACTTTAGATCTTCGAGGGTTAGTTCTCGTCAATTTCGTTGCACCTATCTTGTAAATTAGATCTTGGTTTTTATATAGATTGGATCTTGGTTTTGTGTGTTCTTGAGGTAGAATTTTTTTGTTTTCTATGCTATGAACCTTACATAGGGATCAATGTCGCTCGCAATACATGCGATCCATTCACAATGGTAGCTAAAAATCTGGATCATGACCATCTCGATCATAAGTGAAATATTATATAGCTTGTAATTCTCTCAATAAATCAATGTGAGATATGGCAACTGCATGAAATCTAGATAGATATTTAAAAGCTTACCGGATTATTCTCTGCTGGTCAAATCTTGCTGGATATTACATGATTAGTTAGTCCTATATACTCTACACCATGCCATTTGAGCTGTTCACAGGCGTATTAGCATATTAGCAACATCTGTATATTATAGTTAATGTGCAAGTTAAGACATTTTATTATGTAGTATAGACCTACATGGTAGGATGTACCACTACAAGCTTATCGGGATGTACAAGGAGGGAAGCTTAATTGGCGGGTATTCGTAGTATCCCTAGTTTTGAGTCTTACTTCGTTGTATGTTCCAAACAAAAAACACTAGGGGTCAATGCCACCCGCGATATAAGCAATCTATGCACGATAGTAGCTAAATCTGGATCCCGCTCATCTCGATCATTAATTAGTGCTACTATACTACGAAGCTTTTATTTTTTCTATGGCAGTTGCATCAAATCTAGCTGGATATTCAAAAGCTAGCCGGATTATTTTCTGCTAGTCCTACTATACAACAATGTATAACTAATTAAATGTGTTGAAAATGAAATACACATTACAAAGGCGTGTTTTTGATTTCGTAATTAAGTCGATCATATCAGTATCTCTTTGCTCAAAAACTACAAGAATTTGGTTGGGACCAATTTTTTAGCCGACATGTCGGTTCACTGAATGTATAAAGATAGATTTTCTTTTAGCCGGGAGATGTTATGTGCTACCTAATTTTATCACATCGTGCTTGCATGCACGAGTTATCTAATCATGTGTTAATTTTCCAACTAGGCGTTGGATGGAGGTCAGCAATCAGTTAGACTTAACTCTACAATAGTTTAACATGGTCTGTGCACTCTGTGCGCATAGGATATATGATTATTAAACCCACTTGTCCTCGACCTGTGCACCCGCATGTTGTATTAATTTTGAAAATACAAATAAAATCGTAAACATTACTTATGTGATATTGGCACATTTTCTGAAGAGTATATGTGATAAGGTAATTAGAAACACAACTATGAAAGATTGTCGCGAAAATGCATATAATCCTTGGGCAGCGTCTACTGCAAGTCTCATACCAAATGTTGGATTCTAGCCTTTAGATCGTTGCCACTAGAAACGGATCGTCTCGGTGATAAACTTTGGAACTCCTCGAAGGAAATAAAACACCAACTCGAAACAGATCTTTTGATTATCGTAGGAACGTCTCATTCATGTATGTGCTTTCTATTTCTTTTGATGATTTCCATTGTTAAATGTAGCCATATGACAGATTTTATACACGTCCACCAGAGATACGTACTATGAGATTAGACTAGGGACTACAAATCCTAATTCTACTAAGAGTCATATTTGATCCTAAACCTACTCCTACATGTACTACATGAAGGTTACTTTCTAGATGATAGGGGTCAATGTTGCTCCCAATACGTGCGATCCATTCACGATGGTAGCTAAAAATCTTAATCATGACCATCTTGATCATAAGTGAAATATTATATAGCTTTTAATTCTCTCAATAAATCAATGTGAGATATGGAAGCTGCATCAAATCTAGATAGATATTGAAAATCTTACTGGATGATTCTCTGCTGGTCAAATCTTGCTGGATATTACATGATTAGTTAGTGCTATATACTCTACACCATGCCATTTGAGTTGTTCACAGGCATATGGCATATTATCAATATCTATATATTATAGTCAGTGTGCAAGTTAAGACGTATTATTATGTAGTGTACACCTACGTGGTTGGATGTACCACTACAAGCTTATCGGGATATACAAGGAGGGGAAGCTTCATTGGCAGGTATTAGTAGTATCCCTAGTTTTGAGTCTTACGTTCATTGTATATTGCAAACAAAAAATACTAGGCACTAGTACAAAACAGACGATGACGGCCAGAAGATCGATCACGGAGCTATCTGGTCATCGCTCGTCGGCTATGACACCAGGGTCGCCAAGTTGGTGGATTCAAACACCTTTCTACCTCTTGAGGTTATTGACGCCGACCAGTCCAGCTCCTCTGAGTCCCTCAAGACTACCGACTTCGTTGATGAGCAAGATGATTCTCCTGCAGGCTGATGACGTTACATCGAAGTCTCCTACACCAGAGGAATGAAAACACTTTGTAATATTTGTTTCCTCTGTCTGTTGTATGTATGCGGAAAAATTATGGGTTAACCTTAATGCGGAAAGTAATAACTATGTGTTTCCTACTACTTAAGTACTAATTCTAGCATGTATATATTTTTTAAGCAAGTGCTGGCTTATCCATTACTCTAGTTTTTATGCTTGACTTTTCGTGAGTCAGAAGACCCGTAGTCGGAACTATGCGCTTGGGTGATGATGCCCAATGGCACAGTCTATAACCTAAGCACAAAATCGCCGACTTTGAGTGCCAAAACTCACTACTCCAGAATCCACATAAAATCAACAGAGAACGTGTAGACCAGAAAACTTAAGCTAACGCCCGTAGGCGGAATTTTCACAAGTGCAAATGTAAAGCTTGCGCATAAAGGTTTTATACGATCCAAAAATAAACAATAAAGGAGGTAAAAGACTCAAGTATATGAGTGAACCAAAGAGCTTTATTTCATTGATCATATAAGAGGTACAAAGTAGATAAAAAATATGTTAAGTGTAAAAAGGATGTAGATTTTCTATGTTCCATGGCCGATCAAGCTCTGGGTAGTCATCATCCGGGTCACGTCGCTTATGCTTATGATCATCGTTTGGTCTATCCTCTAGTTCATGGTTGTCAACGAGGTATTAAGAACCATTGAGTAGCGCCTTGCTTATGATGAACGGTCCTTCCCATGGCGGGGATAGTTTGTGTGACTTCTTCTGCTTAAGTCGGAGCACCAAGTCCCCTTCTTTAAACGAGCGATGCCAAACGCGGCGACTATGGTAGCTGCATATCTTCTGCTGATAGATGGTGGACCTTTGACATGCCAATACGCGCTCTTCCTCGAGAAGGTCTACATCTAGGCGTCTGGATTCTTCACTGTTATCTTCGTCGTATATGGAAACTCTTTGTGAATCGTGAGTAGCTCGTAAACTCCATAGAACAGATGGTAATTCCTTTGCCCAGGCTCCAGCTGCTCTATGTAGTGGTGCCTCTAGACGTGGCTTGATTCCTTGTAGAATTAGTCCATTGGCTCGCTCAACTTGCCCGTTGGACTGTGGGTGTGCCACAGAAGCCAGGTCAAGTTGGATGCCCTTCTCCCAATAATAAGCTTCCACTTCTCCGAGTGAAAAATTGCTGCCAATATCGGTGATGATGTTATGTGGGAGACCAAATCTCACTACTAGATCCCGGACAAACCTAAGGGCAGTTGCCCCATCAAGATTTCTAATGAGTTTATCTTCTATCCATTTGGTGAATTTATCAACTACTACTAGAAGATGCGTAAACCCAAAAGGTGACGTCTGTAATGGACCAACCATGTCTAGCCCCCAGACTGCAAACGTCCAAGTTATTGGTCGCAATTCCTGAGTTGGTACATGTGGTTGTCCGACAGAGTACTGGCATACCATGCATGTCTCAACCAGCTTGTCGTCATCCGCCTTCGCGGTCAGCCAGTGGAATCCTTGCCGGAAGGCTTTGGAGACCAAAGATCGAGGAGCGGCGTGATGCCCGCAATCTCCGAGATGGATCTCGCAAAGAATTCCAATACCTTCTTGCTAGGAAACACATTTTAGGTATACACCAGTGGTGCTTCTTTTATAGAGCTGTCCATTGATTATGGTATAACCCTTTTGTCACGACCCGGGATCAGGGCTAGACAAATACCAGATCCTCATCTGATATAAGCCTAACCTAAATTCCGAAACTCGCAGGAAAAGATCGGTAACATTACAGAACATACAAACCATACATTAATAAGGTAAACTCTTAAGAGAGTTAGAAACCAGTCATACAAGACAAGGGTCACAGACCCATCATTACATCAAACAACGGAAGCAAACAAGTTGTTCTAAACAACAAACTTAGCAAAGGGCCTAAGAGGCCTTAAACAGAAGTAGCGACCCTTCCGTAGATCCTAGGCTGCTGCCCGGGAACCCCAACTACTCATCGATTTCGACGTAGAAACCACCTTCAGTTGGAGTAGCATCATTTGTAGAAAATCATCAACGAAGCAAGGTTGAGTACAGGGTGTACTCCGCAAGACTTATGGCTAGTGGAGTTATTTTGCATAAATCCATCTTTTGTTTTCCAAAAACCAAGAGGGAGAAGAAACTCGTCTAGTCAGATCATTTTCAAAAGGGGATAAGAAGACTTCAACTCTAGCTCTTAAAATCATCTTTGATATCCACCAAGAACCATCATCAACAGAACCTCTCTTTCTGGACTACCCCCTCAAGCAACCCCGAGGAAATATTCCGGATCTCACTTTAGTTGGCAAGTTTTATCATTCGGATATAGTTCTCTATGATCTTCATGTCCGTTCCCAAGTCGTCCATAACCGTGGACACAGCTTTTCGAAAAGATTAATAACCTTGCAGGGGTGCACAAATTTACCCACACGTACCAACCGATTCTAATGCCAATATATTAGCCCTCTTCCTTGGAAGGCCAACATAGAGTGGTTGACCACGAACTTTACCTTGCTTTCGCCGAGACCATGAGTCATGCACTAGGGAGATGCCGCCATAACGGGTCAAGTCCCGAAGCCGGTCCCTAATGATGTGTGCGGGGTTCAAGATTACAGATGTCGGGCATCTCTTGTTCCCGGCCACGCTTACCTACCTGTTATGAATGCACCTCCTTCCCCTCCATTCAAGAACAGCCAAGATGCATATGTCGAATGGAAAGCCCAAACTATGTGACTCATGGAATCTACTAGGCAAGTTAGTGAGTTGAGGGGGTTTCCAGGCCCTCGTGTGGTTGTACGCTCGTCTTGGTTCAAGATGCAAGAACATCGTGTCCTAGGGGTGGCAAGTATGGGACTAAAAAAACCACAACCCCCGTGGCCTCCCATACAAGCCTTAACATGTTTATTATCCATCTCTGATCTCATCACACATCCTACCATACTAGATTCATTCGCATCTCCGGTGCATCACATGAATGATCATCATCAGACAACTAAGCATGGCTAAGCTTGACTGAACTATGGCACTAGCAACGCTCATAATCCAAACCCTAGTTATGCTAGGAGCGGTGGATCAGGTATTTAATTTACAAGGGAAAACATGCATCAGATAGGATTACTCTATCTACTGATAAAAACTATTGAACCGAATGCATATGACGAGAAAGAAATACTTTGTAATCATAGGATTCATATGTATGAGTGGGGTTTCGCTTGCCTTGTCCGTTGTTGGACTGGTACTGCTCTTCGGTGGCGTTGACTTTAGCTTCGGGTTAGGTTCCTATTCGCAAGAACCAATCACCGGAAAAGAGAAAGCAACACTCAACACATGGCATGTGCAATGCTCATACAGTACGAATGATATGACAATTTGGATGATGTTGAAATGAACCCTAGAACATGCTTGGTCACTTTAAAGGGAGTCCGAAAGGTCCAAACCCTAGAACAGGGGGATCTTCGGAATCACCTATGGGGTTCAATTGGTTCTTCTAATTACACTTGCAATTAAAGTTGTTTAACAATGTATGATGATAGCTTAGTTGGATAGGTTTCATTTTTCTAAACATTTTGGTAGATTATTTGTATTTTTCTGATTTAAAATGAATTAGTTATGAATTTCCCAAATTTTAATTCATTATAAATCATTTTTTGGAATATTTGAAATAATTTCCAAACTTGGGCCCACATGTCAGACTTTTAATCATTTCAGAAAATATTTACAGAAAATTATAAAATCCTGAAAGTTATGGCCCACCTGTCATACATTTTCCATTTAATAAATTAATTACATAAAACATTTAAATAAAATAAATATGGGATTTATGATCTCATGCTGATGTCATGCTGACATCAGCAATGGAGGATGCCCAGGTCGAGCACGGGCTCGGCGACAGGGCGCGCGCTGGGCTGCGAGAGGGGGCACGCTGGATGCGGGCGTGCGTGCTGAGCCAAATAGAGGCGGCGCCGCTGGCGGGAGGTCGTCGGAGCTTGACCAATGGCGAGCATCTTCGGCGGCCGACGGAGGTTGCATGATGCGGGGGCGAGGGAGAGCGAGAGGGAGGGACAGAGGAGGTGCCCGAGCACCGCTAGGTCACCACGAAGCCGATGGAGGTGTCGGGGAGGCGAGTCGGGGTCGGACGGCGGTGAATTGAAGGTGGCCGGACTTCGGCAGTCGAAAACCTCGAGCTCGATTCCGACTAGCTGGAGCCCTCCCATCTTGCGTGCTTCGAGGAGGAGGTCGAGGGCGGCGAGGCGAAGCTCCTGGACACCTCGTTTAGGCGAGGGGTGCTCGGACGGTGGCGACTGGCGGTTCCCGGTGGCTAGGATTTGGTCCTCGCGCAGGAAAGAGAGGTTAGAGCGAGGGAGAGTACGTGCTAGGGTTCTCCGGCAGCGTCGGCGAGATATTTGTAAGCGCTGGCGGGCGGCGGAGTGTATCTTGGCGCATCTCCGGCGACAAACGACGAACGGCGTGATAGCGAGCTGGTTCCTCGTCGGGGACGAAGACGACGACGGAAAGATGGATCCAAGCGGTATTGGGCTGGAGCGGGCCGAATCGGGCCGACTACTAGGCTGCAGGAAAGGTTGCGCAACTACTGCTGCTGGAAGCACTGGGCGACAGAGAGAGAGAGAAGAGGTGGGCTACGGCCCAGTAGTTAGGTTCGGTTTAGATTTTTTTCTGTTAAACCTTTTTCTTTTCTTTTTTCTAATTTCTGTTTATATAATAAATTCAAATATGTTTTCGAATAGTTTCAAATTACAGAAACTTTTTATAAAGTATATGAAATAGTGTGGGACCCTTTTTATTCATTTTGGGTTCCATTCTTTTGGTTAGTTTTCAAAATACAAAACCATTTCAATGGTTTCAAATAGATAGGGGAGTTGGGGTTTAGGGTTTTGTTTGTTTTTTCTTGATTAAACGAAAATGCAAGTGTTATGCATGCATGCAATGCTCAAACATGTCTTTATTTATATTACATAAAAGGGTGGTATGTTATAGCTCTACCCCACTTACAAGAATCTCGACCCGAGATTCCTAGGTTTTAGAAAAGAAGGCAGGGTACTCAGATCGAAGACGATCTTCGCGTTCCCAGGTTGCTTCTGACTCAGAGTGATGAGACCATTGAACTTTCAGGAACTTGATGGTTTGACGACGAGTTTTGCGCTCAGTTTCATCAAGAATACGAACAGGGTATTCTCGGTAGGTTAGATCATCTTGGAGATCCAAAGTTTCATGGTCCACACCACGAATGGGATCTTTGAAGGAACGCTTGAGTTGAGACACATGAAAGACATCATGCACCTCTGGAAAAGTTGAAGGTAGATCCAATTTGTAGGCAAGCTCACCCCGCTTAGAGAGAATGCGAAAGGGACCAACGTAGCAAGGAGCCAATTTGCCTTTCATACCGAATCGATGGTCACCCTTTAGAGGAGTGACCCGGAGGTAAACTTGATCACAAACTTCATAATGAACATCAAGATGATGACGATCGTAGTTGGTCTTCTGACGAGATTGAGCGGCCTTCAGACGCTCTCGAATTATGCGAACTTGATCTTCTGCTTCTTGGATCATGTCCAGACCAAAGAATTGTCTTTCGCTGTTTTCTGTCCAGTTTAGAGGTGTTCGACATGTTCTCCCATACAGGAATTGAAAAGGTGCCATGCCCAAACTGGATTGAAAACTGTTGTTATAAGAGAACTCCACAAAAGGAAGACATTTCTCCCAGTTCTTTCCAAAGGATATGACACACGCTCTGAGCATGTCTTCAAGAATTTGATTCACTCTTTCGGTCTGACCACCGGTTTTAGGATGATAGGCTGTGCTGAAGGAAACATGAGTTCCCATTGCTTCTTGGAAACTTTGCCAGAATTTGGAAGTAAATAAACTTCCACGATCAGAGATGATCTTCTTGGGAACACCATGAAGAACGACGATCCGAGAGATGTATAGGTCAACCATTTCACTAGAACGGATAGTTTCTTGAACCGAAAGGAAATGAGCAACTTTAGATAACCGATCAACTATTACCCATATGGCATCATTTCCTACTGGTGTCCTTGGGAGTCCAGTGATAAAATCGATACCAATTTCATCCCATTTCCACTCAGGAATTTTCAACGGTTGCAGAAGTCCAGCATGCCTTTGGTGTTCAGCCTTCACACGACAGCAAACGTCGCACTCTGCAACAAAGCGAGCAATTTCTGGTTTCATTCCACTCCACCAGAATCTTTGGCAGAGATCTCGATACATATTGGTACCACCAGGATGGATAGACAAAGGGGATTCATGAGCTTCCAAAAGGATTAGATCTTTTATTTTCCGACTGTTTGGAACCACTAACCTGTTACCAAAATAGAGAGTACCTTGATCATTGATGGAGAAACATTTGGCTTCACCGCTTGCAACACGTTCTTTGATCTTGGTAACTTCATCATCTTGCTTTTGATCTTCCTTGATTTGGTCCTCCAAAGAAGAATTTATTTCAAGGTTAGCAAAAAATCCACAAGGAACTACTTCAAGGTTAAGACGCTTGATTTCCTCGTAGAGAGCAGATTGGGCTTGTGAAATCATCAGATTGTTACAATAAGACTTCCGACTTAGCGCATCAGCTACGACATTGGCTTTGCCGGGTTAATAGTTGAGACCCAAATCATAATCCTTGATGAGTTCCAACCATCGTATTTGCCTGAGATTCAAATCTGGCTGGGTAAAAAGATACCTCAGGCTTTGATGATCTGAGTAAAGTTCGCAACGGTTACCGATGAGGTAATGTCTCCATTGCTTAAGAGCATGAACAACAGCAGCGAGTTCGAGATCATGGGTTGGGTAATTGTTCTCATGTGGCTTCAACTTCCGAGAAGCATAGGCCACTACATGACCATCTTGCATCAACACACAACCGAGCCCTTGGAGAGAAGCATCACAATAGATGACGAAGTCCTTGCTTGTATCCGGAAGGACAAGCACATGAGCGGTGGTTAGCTTGGTTTTCAAAGATTGAAAGCTTTCTTCTGCCTTTTATGACCATTCAAACTTCTTATCTTTCTTAATAAGATCATTCATAGGCTTGGCTATCTTGGAGAAGTTATCGATGAATCGGCGGTAATATCCAGCCATTCCAAGAAAACTTCGGACTTCCTTGACTGAAGTAGGTGACTTCCATACCAAAATGGTCTGAACTTTATCCGGTATGACAACAACACCACTTGCAGACACAACATGGCCAAGGAAGATGAGCTCTTGTAACCAGAACTCACATTTGGCGTAAAGGCGATGTTCACAAAGTTTAGTCAACACCAAACGTAGATGTTCGACATGCTCTTCTTCGGTCTTGGAGTAGATTAGAATGTCATCAATGTATACAACAATGAACTTGTCGAGATACTCCATGAAGACGGAGTTCATAAGCCTCATAAATGTGGCAGGGGCATTGGTTAACCTGAAGGACATCACTGTATACTCGTAAAGACCATAACGAGTTGTGAATGTTGTCTTTGGGATATCCTCTTTTCTGATCTTGATTTGATGATACCCTGACCTTAAATCCATTTTGGAAAAGATAGTGGCACCACTTAACTGATCAAAGAGGTCATTAATTCGGGGAAGTGGGTACTTATTCTTGATTGTCACCGTGTTGAGTGGACGGTAATCAACCACCAATCTTGGAATATTTGTATCCCGCTTCTTGACAAAGATGGTAGGGCAACCCCAAGAGGATGTTCTGGGTTGGATGTATCCTATACCCTCTAACTCTTCAAGTTGCTTCTTCAACTCAACCAACTCATGAGGAGGCATGCGATAAGGTCTTTTGGAGATAGGAGCAGTTCCAGGAACTAGCTCTATGACAAACTCCACACTTTGATCAGGTGGCATGTCAGGCAACTCTTCAGGAAAGACATCCGAGAAATCACAGACTACAAGGACATCTTGGACCTCGAGAATAGGTAGAACATCCATGGCATACAACTCCGAGAACGGTTTAAGAACTGCTGACGGAGACTTTGAACCATCAGTCCAATACTTGACAGTTATGCCAGCAGGAGAGGTCACAACAACTGTTCTAAGTGCACAGTCAATGACGTCTTGATACTTGGTTAACCAGTCCATGCCCAGAATGACATCTATGTCAGTTGAATTGAGTGTAATGAGGGAAGTGGGAAACTTCTGATATGCTATATCTATCTCAACCCCATGAGTAACCCAGATGGTCTGCCAATGGGACCCAGGAGTTCTAATATCTAGAGGAGAGTCCATAGATTGAAAAGTGATATCATGCATTTGCGCAAAATCTTGTGATATGAATGTGTGCGATGCTCCAGAATCAAACAACACTGTTGCGAGAATTGAATTGACACGGAGCGTACCCATAATGACGTGTGGATCTTCCTGAGCTTCCTCAACAGTGACATGGGTCAGACGACCACGTCCAACACCTTGAGCCTTATCATTCTTCTTTGCCTGCTGATCATTGCATCTGACAGCTCTTTGAGAACACTCCCTTGAGTCATGACCAGGCTGACCACAGGAGTAACAGGTAACTCCAGTGTGAGAACCAGCAGGAGGATGATAGTTTGCTCCACCAGTATTTGACTGTGGCTGACGAGAATTATTGCCAGAAGACTTGGGTGCATAAGGAGCACGAGGCACAACACTGTATGGAACAAATACACGGCGCTTCTTGTTACCGAGGAAGAAGCACGAGAATTTCCTTCTTCACGCTTCTGAGAGACTTCCATGTCCTTCCTTCCATGCTCCAGAGTGAGAGCCTGATTGTGCAAGTCCTGGAAAGACTGGAACTTGAAGGGCAGCAACTCGTAGCGAAGTGTAGGGTTAAGTCCCTTATGGAACAACTCTTGCTTATCTTCATCATTGGTCACATCCCTAGTTTCATAGCGAGCCAGGCGAGTAAACTCACGCCCATAGGTTTCAATATCCTTGCACCCCTGAGTCAGATCCAGAAACTCCCTCCTTTTGAGATCCATGAAGGGCTTAGGGATATAAGAGGCACGAAATGCTGCAACAAACTCCTCCTAGGTAACAACATGTCCGTGATCTTGCAGGTTCAGAAAACCTTCCCACCAAACACCAGCCTCACCTTCCAGTTGATAGGTGGCGAAGTTGACGCGGTCAGCGGAACGGACACGAAGAGCACTGAACTTGCGCTCTATGGTGTGGAGCCAATCATCAGCTTCAAGGGGCTCCTTGGAGTGGGTGAAGATTGGAGGAAAAGAGCGGATGAAATCTCCAAGTGTGACATAGTCGTCAAGACGACGTTCAGTGTTCTGCGCCACACGCTCCAGAAGGCGTTCATTCCTCAGACGGTTGGTCTCGATGTTGTTGAGAACCTCGGCCATTGTGGGAGGTGGCGGAAGTTCCTGATCAGCATTGTTGTTTGCTCGACGGCCAATAGAACCACGAGTACCAGACGACATCCCGAGGAGAAAACAAAAACCATGAGAATGGATTCACCAAAAGGGTATATCAGAGGATGGCAAAAACCATATCAAAAGATCATGGTAGAAGTGAACATGTGGATGAAATTTATATCAATGCAAAAGTATGGCAGTAGGACAAGCATACGAAACATATACGCTACCAACTTAGATACAAACCATAACAATGGAATGCAAGCATGATATGATACCAGCAAGTCACTAAAGAGTAGAGAGCGGAATTAAAGGCATCCTTAGCAAAGTTGAACAATGCTTCAGTTGCACAGACATATCTTGGAAACTCTGAGCCTTGCAACCAAGTACGGAGTACTTAGGGAAAAAACAACCCAAACCCGTATATCCTAGAAGGTTGAAATGATAGACGAGAAGTGAAAACCTTTGCAAAGCAAAAGAGGTAAGATAACTCAGCAATAGAACGACCTTGGATAAGGAGTAAAAAGAATCCTATTTAGAGTTTTGCAAATATTTTTTAGCTTTCAAATAGTTTTCTCAAACTCTAGACTCAACATCGACCAGCTAGAAGGGTTTCCTACAGGCAGTCCTGCTCTGATACCAAAATCGGTCACGACCCGGGATCAGGGCTAGACAAATACCAGATCCTCATCTGATATAAGCCTAACCAAAATTCCAAAACACGCAGGGAAAGATCGGTAACATTACAGAACATACAAACCATACATTAATAAGGTAAACTCTTAAGAGAGTTAAAAACCAGTCATACAAGCCAAGGGTCATAGACCCATCATTACATCAAACAACAGAAGCAAACAAGTTGTTCTAAACAACAAACTTAGCAAAGGACCTAAGAGGCCTTAAACAGAAGTAGCGACCCTTCCATAGATCCTAGGCTACTGCCCGGGAACCCACCCTACTCGTCGACTTCAACGTAGAAACCACCTTCAGTTGGAGTAGCATCATCTGTAGAAAAACGTCAACGAAGCAAGGCTGAGTACAGGGTGTACTCTACAAGACTTATGGCTAGTGGAGTTATTTTGCATAAAGCCATCTTTTGTTTTTGAAAAACCAAGAGGGAGAAGAAACTCGTCTAGTCAGATCATTTTCAAAAGGGGATAAGAAGACTTCAACTCTAGCTCTTAAAATCATCTTTGATATCCACCAAGAACCATCATCAACAGAACCTCTCTTTTTGGACTACCCCCTCAAACAACCCCGAGGAAGTATTCCGGATCTCACTTTAGTTGGAAAGTTTTATCATTCGGTTATAGTTCTCTATGATCTTCACGTCCGTTCCCAAGTCGTCCATAACCGTGGACACGGCTTTTTGAAAAGATTAATAACCTTGCAGGGGTGCACAACTTTACCGACACATACCAACTGATTCTTAATGCCAATATATTAGCCCTCTTCCTTGGAAGGCCAGTAGAGAGTGGTTGACCACGACCTTTACCTTGCTTTTGCCGAGACCATGAGTCACGCACTAGGGAGATGCCGCCATAATGGGTCAAGTCCCGAAGCCGGTCCCTAATGATGTGTGCGGGGTTCAAGATTACCGATGCCGGGCATCTCTTGTTCCTGGCCACGCTTACCTACCTGTTATGAATGCACCTCCCTCACCTCCATTCAAGAACAACCAAGATGCGTATGTATAATGGAAAGCCCTAACTATGTGACTCATGGAATCTACTAGGCAAGTTAGTGAGTCGAGGGGGTTTCCAGGACCCCGTGTGGTTGTACGCTCGTCTTGGTTCAAGAGGCAAGAACATCGGGTCCTAGGGGTGGCAAGTATGGGACTACAAAAACCACAACCCCCGTGGCCTCCCATACAAGCCTTAGCATGTTATTATCCATAACTGATCTCATCACACATCCTACCATACTAGATTCATTCGCATCTCCGGTGCATCACATGAATGATCAGCATCATACAACTAAGCATGGCTAAGCTTGACTGAACTGTGGCACTAGAAACGCTCATAAGACAAACCCTAGTTATGCTAGGAGCGGTGGATCAGGTATTTAATTTACAAGGGAAAACATTCATCAGATAGGATTACTCTATCTACTGATAAAAACTGTTGAACCGAATGCATATGACGAGAATGAAATACTTTGTAATCATAGGATTCATATGTATGAGTGAGGCTTCGCTTGCCTTGTCCGTTGTTGGACTGGTACTGCTCTTCGGTGGCGTTGACTTCAGCTTCGGGTTCGGTTCCTATTCGCAAGAACCAATCACCGAAAAAGAGAAAGCAACGCTTAACACATGGCATGTGCAATGCTCATACATTACGAATGATATGACAATTTGGATGATGTTGAAATGAACCCTAGAACATGCTTGGTCACTTTAAAGGGAGTCCGGAAGGTCCAAACCCTAGAGCAGGGGGATCTTCGGAATCACCTGTGGGGTTCAATTGGTTCTTCAAATTACACTTGCAATCAAAGTTGTTTAACAATGTATGATGATAGCTTAGTTGGATAGGTTTCATTTTGCTAAACATTTTGGTATATTATTTGTATTTTTCTGATTTAAAATGTATTAGTTATGAATTTCCCAAATTTTAAATCATTTTTTGGAATATTTGAAATAATTTCCAAACTTGGGCCCACATGTCAGACTTTTAATCATTTCAGAAAATATTTACAGAAAATAATAAAATCCTGATAGGTATGTCCCACCTGTCATACATTTTCCATTTAATAAATTAATTACATAAAACATTTAAATAAAATAAATAGGGGATTTATGACCTCATGCTGATGTCATGCAGACATCAGCAATGGAGGATGCCCTAGATCGAGCATGGGCTCGGCGAGAGGGCACGCGCTGGGCTGCGAGAGGGGCGCGCTGGACGCGGGCGTGCGTGCTGAGCCAAATAGAGGCGGCGTCGCAGGCGGGAGGTCGCCGGAGCTTGACCAACGGCGAGCATCTACGGCGGCCGACGGAGGTTGCATGATGCGGGGGCGATGGAGAGCGAGAGGGAGGGACAGAGGAGGTGCCCGAGCACCGCTAGCTCACCACGAAGCCGATGGAGGTGTCGGGGAGGCGAGTCGGGGTTAGACGGCGGCGAATTAACGGTGGCCGGAGTTCGGCAGACGAACACCTCGAGCTCGATTCTGACGAGCTGGAGCTCTCTCGTCATGTGTGCTTCGAGGAGGAGGACGAGGGCAGCGAGGCGAAGCTCCTGGACACCTCGTCTGGGCGAGGGGTGCTCGGAAACGGCGGTTCCCGGTGGCTAGGGTTTGGTCCTCGCGCGGGAAAGAGAGGTTAGAGAGAGGGAGAGTGCGTGCTAGGGTTCTCCGGCAGCGTCGGCGAGATATTTGTAAGCACTGGCAGGCGGCGGCGCGTATCTTGGCGCATCTCTAGCGACAGACGGCGGACGGCGCGCCAGCGAGCTGGTTCCTCGCCGGGGACGAAAACGACGACAGAAAGATGGATCGAAGCGGTATTGGGCTGGAGCGGGCCGAATCAGGCCGACTACTGGGCTAAAGGAAAGGTTGCGCGGCTGTTGCTGCTGGAAGCACTGGGCGACAGAGAGAGAAGAGGTGGGTTGCAGCCCAGTAGTTAGGTTAGGTTTAGATTTTTTTCTGTTAAACCGTTTTCTTTTATGTTTTCTAATTTTTGTTTATATAATCAATTCAAATCTGTTTTTGAATAGTTTCAAATTACTGAAACTTTTTATAAAGTATATGAAATAGTGTGGGACCCTTTTTATTCATTTTGGGTTCCATTCTTTTGGTTAGTTTTCAAAATACAAAACCATTTGAATGGTTTCAAATAGAGAGGGGAGTTAGGGTTTAGGGTTTTATTTGTTCTTTCTTGATTAAACGAAAATGCAAGTGTTATGCATGCATGCAATGCTCAAACATGTCTTTATTTTTATTACACAAAAGGGTGGTATGTTACACCTTTGCTCGACGTACTACTTGCTGACTTTCGACCTCGTCGATGGGCAAAGTTCTGTGTACGAGATATGCCATGAACGGTTTTGTCCAAGCCAGAGGGACTTTTGTCACTATGTGAACAAATGAGTCAACTCCGTCGGGTTAGATGGATCCGCTCCCTTCACGGATGGGATCCGTAGATGCTCCAGAAAAATGTCAGGCGGGATTGGTTTGCACCCTGACCCAAGCTTTGACAGTAGATTAGCCGCCTCATTTTCCTCCCTTTTGGCATACTTGACTTCGTAGCCTTCGAAGCACTTGGCTATCTCGTCTACTTCTTCTCGATATGCCGCCATCATAGGGTTCCACGCGTTCCAGGTGCCAGCCAGCTGCTGGGCAACCAAGTCAGAATCTCCATAGCAAACTATGCGCTTGATGCCAATATCCTTGGCTACGTGAAGTCCGTGAATGAGTGCTTCGTATTCCGCCATGTTATTCATAGCCTTAGAACGTAGTGTAGCTTTAACCCTGTTGGTGACTGTAGCAGTACACTAGCCCCCGAGCCATTGAGTAGCTTTGATCCGTCAAAGTGCATCACCCGGTATTCTGGCGCTGTTACAGGGGTATCATCCGGCATCTCCGTCCAATCTACAATGAAATCTGCCCAGACCTGTGATTTGATAGGGTCTGTCTCTTGTAGGTGATCTCGAAGGCGGCAAGTTCAATGCCCCACTTCGCAACCCTTCCTGTAGCGTCGCTATTATTGATTATGTCGGACAGTGGAGCTTTGCTCACTACTGTGATATGGTGCTCCTGGAAGTAGTGTCTTAGCTTCCGAGAAGCAAGGAACACTCCATAAGCTAGCTTCTAGTAGTGCGGGTAACGCTTATTGGACTCTGACAAGACCTTGCTTACATAGTAAACTGGTCGTTGCACTACGTACTCATGCGTTGGTTCTTTTCGCTCCACCACGACGACAATGTTGATTACCCGGTTGGTAGCCTCGATGTAAATTAACATAGGTTCGCCAGGCTCGGGTGCTGCAAGCACATGTGTAGAGGAGAGTATCTCCTTTAGCTTTTTAAGCACAACATCTGCTTCGTCCGTCCATGTAAATTTGTCTGTCTTCTTCAGCAACTTGTACAGTGGCAGAGCTTTCTCTCCAAGTCGGCTGACGAACCGGCTTACCACTGTAACACAGCCTGTGAGCCATTGAATGTCCTTTAGGCATGCCAGACGATTTATGCTTAGGATGACCTTGATTTTCTCCGGGTTGACCATGATTCCACGCTGGGAAACGATGAATCCCAACAATTTGCCGGATGGAACCCCAAAGACGCACTTCTTTGGGTTAAGCATCATGTTGTATTTTTGGAGATTATCAAAGTTCTCCTTTAAGTCAGAGATTAAGTCGTTTGATTTTTAGACATTACCGCTATATCGTCCACATAGGCGTGAACGTTCCAACCAATTTGGTCGTGTAGGCAATGCTGCATAGTCCGCTGGTATATAGCACCTGTGTTTTTCAGCCCAAAGGGCATCGTGACATAGAAAAACGTGCCAGAAGGTGTCGTGAACGAAGTGGCCAATTGGATCGACTTCCTCATTTTTATCTGGTGGTATCCTGCATATGCAGCTAGAAAACACAGAAGTTCCGAGCCAGCCATCAGATCATTGACTTGGTCAATGCGAGGCAAAGCAAATGGATCCTTTCGACACGCTTTGTTCAAGCCAGTGTAATCAACACACATTCTTAATTATTTGGATCACTTTTTTGGGGACAAGTATAGGATTGGCCACCCATCGGGTGTGAAGGAATTCTCAGATAAAACTAGCCTTAAGTAACCTAGCTATCTCTTTGCATGTGGCGTGTCTCTTCTCGTCTTCGAAGCGTCGTCGAGGTTGTTTTTCACCGGTTTGCATTTTGGATCAATATTCAAATTGTGCTCGGCAAGTTCCCTAGGTACACCTTTCATGTCGGCAGGTTGCCAGGCAAAGATGTCCCTGTTCTCACGGAGGAACTCGCCGAGCGTGCTTTCGTATTTAGGGTCCAGGTTCGTCCCAATGGCGGTGACCTTGGAGGCATTGCCTACCACAAGTTCCACCGACTTGGTCTCGATGGCGGCCTTGAAAGCGGGATCGGAGTCAGAAATCTGCTTCTTCGATGCCGGCATTTCTGAGGCGCCGACCTTGCTATGGATTTCCTTGAATTCTTTGTTGTAGAGGATAGCTTCTGCAAAGGCAGCTTCTCCAATCTCGCCTTGCCTTTGAAAATCTTCCGGATATAGTGATGACACCGTTTGGTCCGGGTATCTTGAGCTTGTTGTAGACGAAGCATGGCTTGGCCATGAAGGCGTGGAAGATGTCTCGTCTGAATATGACGTGGTACACGCTCTTGATGGGGACCACTTCAAAGGTCATGTGTTCTTGGCGGTAATTGTTAACATCACCAAAAGCGAATGGAAGCGTGATGCACCCAAGGGACCGAGCCTCCCGACCAGGAACTACGCCATGGAACACGGTGTTGGTCTGCCTTATGTTGGTCTCTGTTAAGTTCATCTTGTGCAGTGTATCCAGGTACATAATGTTGATGCTGCTTCCACTGTCCACCATGCACTTGGTGAACTCATTGCCGTCAATCAAAGGGTTGATGACCATGGAGTATTGATTCTCCGTTGGGATGAGGTCTGGGTGATCCTTTCTGTCCCAAGTAATTGAAACTTCCGACCAGCGCAGCTATTGGGGAACTAGGGGTAGGGTAGCCATCAGTATCCTCAGCGAGGTTTTCTGTGCCCGGACAGTTGGGGTGCCAAGGAAAGTGTGGTAGACGGGGGACTTCTTATCGAAGGGGTTCTTGCCTTTGCCATCTCTCTTGTCGGCATGCTTGGGGTCAACGTCCTCGTCCATGTCACTTGAATCCTTGGACTCCTCTTCCTTCTTCTTCCCTTTGCCCTTGCCTCGCGGTCTATTCTTCCGGCTTCATTTGTAGCTGGACTCCGGATCTTCCTTAAGGTCGTTGACGAACTTGCAATGGTGATTCGTGTGAGTGGCTTTGCCGTTGGTGTCAAGGTGTACAAGGCATGGCATATCACGGTACTCCTCGTATGTTTGGGTAACACGGGGCGCTACCGGAGTAGTTTCACTACCTCGCTGCTACCCACGACCAGCCCCTGTCCTCGGCCACGTTGTACGCCATCACCTCTTCCTGCGAACGTCATTGCGACCATGTCAGAGGTTGGCTTTTCTTCTGGCAGGCTCTTCCGCTTGGTCCTTTTGTTCCTCTTAGCTTGGGTTGGAATGGCTATTACCGGCAAGGAGCAGCGAGCATCGTCGTCGGCAGCCGCGAACTCACTTGCCAACTGGATCATCTGGGTGAGATCGAGCCTGTGATTGTCCTGCAGTCACTTCAACTTATGTCGGATCAACGTACCTTTTTCCAATCCATCAATGTAGGCGGCCATGGCGGTCTGATCGTGCACTCCTGCGCAGGAATTCTTCGTATCCAGCCAGCAGGAGAGGTAGGCTCGAGATGTCTCGTCTTTCTCTTGCATGCACCGCTGTAGATCGCCAACAGTGCAGGGATGCTTATATGAACCCTCAAATTTTTTGGTGAACGCTTCTTGCATGTCCAACAAGTTGCAGATGGACTTTTCCGGCAAGTCATCAATCCATTGGTGGGCCGTGCCCGTCAACATCAGTGGGAGGTATTTGACGACAACGCCGGGGTTTCCCCCAGCGATCTCCACCGCATTGTCGTAATCCTGCAACCACGTAGCTGGTTTGGCGGTGCCTTCATAGGGCTTGATCGTCTTGTCTATCCGGAAACCCTTGGGGTAAGTTGCGGTCCGTATTGCAGGTCCAAAGCAACATGGTCCCAGGTACTGTCCTTCCCGGGCCTCGTGAATCTTGTCCAAGCATGAACGTGCATCGTATGGCTCCGAGCTTGATCTTTTCTTCTAGCCGCCAGGGGATGGGATGCGTGAACGATGAGGGCCTCCTCTTCCATGGTGGCTGCTAGGTGGAGGCAGACGCGGAGGTGGCGGTGGGTTAGCCTTCTTGCTGTTACCCTCCTACGATGCCTCGCGTTTGTCACGATTGCTTGTTGGACGTGGAGGATCATGGTGTGACCTGCTCTTGTGTCCTTGGTTGCCGTTGCGCTCTCCACCATGACGGGACTGCTCCGTGTTGTCGCGGATGACGATGCCACCCTGAGGGTGTCTTTGCGGAGGCATGCTCGTACGATGGTTAGCCTTTGGGTCTTCGTGATGTCGGGGAGATCGGGGCGGTGGAGATGCGCGACGAGGATGAGCCTTGCCTCCATGGTCGGAGGATATGGGGATAGCGTCCTTCCTGTTGCACGCATCCCTCCATATTCGTTCTGATGAACCCGTCTAGGTCCCAACGTCATGAGGAGGTCTTTCCCTTGGTAGCTTAGGATTGATAGACTGGTAGTATGCTATTTCAGACTCAAGCCTCTGAGAGGTGGCATTTTCCTGTTGTTTGACCGCTTTCGCTACAAGGTCATAGACCTGTTCCACATCTGCGGGTGATCTATCCTACTCTAGTAAGGTCTTGGCGACGGCTAGGTTGAGGATAGGAGTGGGCATAACCTGCCCGCCCTCGTTGTCAATGTATGGCTTGGCTTGCGGCGGCTTCGGGGGAGCCCACCCTAGGTTGCGCCGTACGCCAGGATTGTTGATAACGCGGGCCAGAGCTTTCGTAGCCTTCTACTGCTTAAGCAAAGTATTGTACTCAGCCTCCATGGCTCTAGCTGTCTCGATTGATTTTTGCACTTTGGCCAGATCTCGATCTAGCTTTGTGCCCTGCTCCGCAATGGCCTGTGCCTCCTCCATTAGCTGCTGGCGCTTCTCGTCAAGCTAGACTACGTCCCATATGTGAGCCACAGTCATGGGCTCGATGAGCAAATTGACGTACATAACTCTATCAGCTGGAGTGACTTGTGCGGCCACAAACGTAGATGCTGGAGGCGGCGGATTTGCGGTGTTGGGGTTACTTGGACTGATGTTGAGTTCCTTCGGCTGCTGCGCTGGTTTAGGCGGAGGGGGCATGGCCTTTCTGCGATCATTGTCGGCAGCATTAGATGGTCCCTTCCCTTTGTCCAGCGGCTGAGGCGGAGCTTGTCCGGGTTGGAATTCTTCCATCATGCTCTTAATTGCTACGAACACCTCTCGGGATGTGATGGCCTTGTCGTCCTGCTCCTCGCGCTTGATGTCCTCCATCTCCTGCATAGTAGAGTCGAGTTCCTCTGGCCGGGTTGATATCCATATCCTCTGAGTCCACGCTGATGTCGGCGTAGAGTGCATCCAAAACAGAGTCGGAGGGTGCGGGGGCTTCCTCGACGACGGAAGAAGCTGCTGAGGCTGCAGGGATGTTGACTGGAGGCGGTGGTGGCGGTGGCTGAGGTGGTGGTCTGCCGGGTATGGCTACGAGCGTTGCCTGGGCTTCCGCCTCAGTAGCTGCGTAGTTATTGACGGTGTCAATCATGCCCTTGAAAGTGAGGCGTCCCGAGGCTTGTTGCCGCCTTAGCATGTGCCGGAGAAGTGTATCGCGATCCAGCCCTTCCACAAAGTGATAAATAGCATCATCACTGAGGTAATGCTCCAGATCAGCCCGTATATGGAGCCATCTGGTGAGGTAATAGCGGGGGTTTTCACCCTCTCTCTGAATGCAATGCTCCAGATCGAATATAGTCACCACGCCGACGAACCGCGGTCTCTGCTTTCCAGATGCACGGACGAAGCCAGTGGATTTGCAACGATCTTCCACCCTTATATCCTGCACAGGGGTGGTTTGGGTGGGCCTTGAATTTTTCCGATCTAAGTCGGCAGACTCTGGAGAGATATCTGACTTTGATCCTTCCACGAACGTGTCCTGCCCGTAGGCGGTCCGTGCGGGCCTTGACGATCCTCCGACTCCCAGGGAACTAGTGCCCGAGTCGGTTTCACCGATGAAGAGGTGGATGTCCCTGATTGGGACGATCGAGCAGCGGGTGGGGTTCGTCTTGGCTGGGATCCAGAACTCGTCAGGGGGGACGATCGAAATGTTGCCGGAGAAAAGAACACGGCCGATGGCTATGGTTTCGCCGATTCCCGCGAAGATCTTTGACCTCTCCCAGCCTAAAGCCTCTTGCCCCATGGTGGGCGCCAACTGTTGTGGTATTGCCGATGAGTATGCCATGGAGGGGTCCTCATAGTGTGTGTTTAGAGATGTGGGGTAAGGCGGAAGGTTGACGGGTACGAGGTAACACAACTTACCTAGGTTCAGATCTCAGAACGGTGGAAGAATCCTACTCCTACTATAAATCACTATAATGGTGATATGCCGAGTTACAGGGATCGGTTCGCTATGCGCTATATGAGTTGATTTATTGCTAGTTTCCCTAAAGGCTCCTCTAGGTCCGGCTTATATAGTTTCTAGATTCTAGGGCTACATGGAAAGTCCTAGCCGGACAAGTTACAGAGTCCTACATGGTATACAACTAGCCTAACGTGTCTTGCACTCCAAGGCTCCGGGTACGCTAATGAATCCACCATAGCCTTCCTTCATTTGGCATGGGCCTCCCTTCTAGATCCATCTAACTGGGCCGCCCAGCAGGCCATAGGCCCTGCTACCAACTGTGGGCCACCCGGGTTATCCAGATTAGAGACATGCAATGGTGGTACCCATTTAGCATATCCCCAACATTCGGTGAGATCGAGCTGCCAATCCCTACCAATAAAGATATGTTTACTTTGTCTGAGGAAAGGGGGAGCTTCATACCGTGGCCCAAGGTAGATATCCTTCTAGTCTGTGGCCAGCCAAAGCGAAAGCCAATATTGACTTACCTCTCACTAGCAACATGTACTCCCAAGATCAAGGAAGCACCAACTATTTAAGAAGATGCTAAAGAGACAAGTACCCCAATGAGTGTTACTGCCAATACTAGAGTCCAATTTGACTTCCCAACACTAGCAAATAACACTATGGAAGAGCCCCTTCCTTCGCCGAACATACCAGAGATTTCCACACCGCCAGCTCTTGTACAAGGTAAACACCTCCCCCCCTACAGAAATCAAAGAGACAACCCCCGTGAGCCATCCCGGTAGGACTGCAGGAGTCCTTGTTGACAAGCCTCCCCTTGCCCTGAAGGACTCCTTAGAATAGCCTCCCCTTGCCCCAAAGAAAGCTGCAGAGACACAACCACCAGCCCCGAAGAATGCTCCTACCCCCGCTACTAGTGTGCCCAAGAAACCAGCTGTTGTAGAAGCAGCCAAAGCTCCTACCCCCGCTTGTGTGTCCTTGACAACCCCTAAAGCTGCCCAACCAGCAATCCCAGATAGTACTAGGACGACACGCTCCTCACAAGCACAAACATTGCCGCCACCTGCTGCAAAACCCAAGTCTGTAATGAAACCCAAGGGTAAAAAGGGGGAAGCGCAAAAAATCACGCCGCTTGAAGCTACCAAATTGACCGGCAAGGCGCTGGTAGATTATTTAAATGCTGGTGGTGTTCTTCCGGAGGCTGATAGATACCCGACGTACAAGCCCGGGGAAAATCTAATACACAATTCGATGAGTGTTACCTCGGAGTATGGATGGGCTTCTACATCATTGCATAATTACTAGAATAATTTCAAGAAGCGAGAGAAGAACCAACTCTCGGGATTCATGGTTAGGTTCAAACCTAAACACTTTCTGAGTGACCGTTTGTACGAGTTCCAAGTCACTTGGGAGGACTTGTTTCAATTGTTCAATTTGAAATCCTTTGATGCCGGCATAGTGAAATGCAGTACATTGTGAGTATTTTTATTATTATTTATAAATCAATGCATCAATAAATGTAGCTAACTTAATTTACACTTCATTCATGTTCTGTCTTTACATATGTGTAGGTACTACTATCAGAAAGCCAAAGCAGCAGGTAAAATAGCCTTCGTCGACCCCCACCTAGATTCTGAACAAATTATGAATTCTTGCGAAAGGGTTGTCAAGGATTACATCATCCATGTGACGGAGAAGAGCTTACAGGATAATAAGGAGTCAATATTTTGGTCTTTTAATTCAAAGTAAGCTATCTTCATCCAGTGGCCCAAGCACATTTTCGAATTTTGTTGCATTACATTATTATATATTTACAATGTTGATCTTCTCAAAATTTTACCTAATGTTTGGCAAAATAGAGCACTGACAGTGATAATGGTACTGTTTTATGGATGATATTTCTAGGGAAATGATGTTTGATGTGTTGTGAAATTTGACTTGTGTTCTTGTTCTTTCACGGATCACTGGATTCTTATCACTATCTTGCTACTGGATGGAAATATCCATTATGTTGATTCTTATCTTGGGAGGCACGAAGGGAACTACGATGCTGTAACCAAGCTTCTGGACAGGTATATCTAATCTTCTGCCATTCTGTAGTTTTTTTGTATGGACATGAACTAGCATTACATTCATGTACTGTAGATTTCATCCTAACACTTCATGGTAATGTTGTTGTCCCTTTTGCTGCCTTAGCTTTTTTGAAACTCCTATACTCCAGTGGAGCACCCCCACAGCTCTTTATGCCCAGGGTGACACCACTTTGTGTACAAGAATGATACTAGATAAGGAACAAGTAGTATTGCTAATCGAAAATATTTGTGTACATCAAGTGTGAAGCTACATGTGGGCCCATCATGCATAGAAAGCAAACTGGCGGGCCTATATGTATTCATGGGTATTCAGCTGAATACCCATTATTTTTGGCAAAAAAATTCAAAGTAGTATTCAGCCTAGTAAATCCAGCTACATCGCTTGGTCCAGCAGCAGCCCAAGGCCTCACAGATGGCTCTTGGATCGGTTCTTCTCCAATCTGCAGGCAGTTATGAGAACGCCGTACGTAAGCGACACCTGCGAAAGTTGAGGGCGCGAGGCGGCCGACGCAGAGACACCGTCGGCAAGCAGTTTGCAAGAGGTGGCCGGCGGGAGCACTGGAGGCCGGAGCCACCAGGATTCGAGTCCGGTGTTGCCGTGTTGGGCTGCAGATTGCGCCGGCAACAACATCAAATCCTCTAAAGGTATCTAAATCCCTACTTATTATTTTCTCGATTTAGAACTAGCAAATCAAGAATTGCTCTTTCAAGTTTGAATTAGATTATCTATTGTTTGATTAGTGACTCCATCGATCCGACGATGATCTAAGTTGTAGCAGTACTGAATTTTGTGGTGTGAAACTGAAAACACTAACCGAGAGATGAAGAAGAGTAGTGGTGATTTGAAGTTATTGTGGGAGAGAGCTTCAAAGAAAAATAAGATTTGCTTCCACCTCTAAACCAGAACAATCAAGTGTTGAAGCTGAATCTGGATCGCAAACTCAAATCATTTTTCCTTCTCGCGAGCTCCAGCTTGTAGTAGTTGAAGCACAGAATGGCAGTGACAGTCAACCTGAGATAGTCACACGCACAGAAAAAAAATTTACCCTTTAAATTTTGATTGGATTTCTTTGTGACTATGAATACCCACTGCAAATTTTCCGTGCCCGCCCATGGAAAGCATCAGACATTATTTATGTGAAACATGTAGGCCAACCCTGTTAGGAATTTGGGATTTTCCCATAAATATTGATCACCTTTTCAAAAATTGCTATTAGAGTTTTTGGAATTTGTATTTGACATTTTGAACTTGGCAGTGAGGGTTTTTTGTGTTTGACAAATTCAGGAACATCCATCTGATTCTTAGATGATTTTATTAATGTTTTAGGAGTAGTGCTAATCTGTCAATTTTATGATTTTCTATTCCTGCCATATCTGAAAACAGTAAAATAAAATAACACAAAATTTATTTTGATGTATACAGAACAGTCCATCTACAAAATATCTACAAGAGAGAAAAATAAAATTAATTTTGATCATATATTTTTGTCTTGTAATACAAAATATTATATAATTTTTGTTTCTATGCCATTCTTAGATGTTTTCAAGTAATTCAGAACCGAGGAGTTCATGCACCGGCCTATAGATCCCTAACTCATCACGTGGATGTTCCGGTTAATTTCCTCTACCTAGCTAGCACGTGTACATATATATCCATGAATGTTGAATTTATATCTTGTTAATTGGTTATTTCTATGCCCCATGTATGTCGCAGTGCCACCAGGAGCCTCCAGCGAATGTGTTTTGTGGCTTCTATCTTCACAACCATATGAATATCATGATGAGCAGAACTTTGACACCTAAGCCGGAAGGCGAGGTATATATGCACACATCATTTTCTTATGTTGACATATTCTTCTTAATTGTGTATCTATTTTGATCATGATTTCATTTTCCTAGCATCCGAGAATCGACATGAACGAACTACCTCAGACCAAGCTAGCAATGATCCGATCAGAGCTTGCCAGCTTTTTGATTCAGCATGTGATCAAAGAAGACAGAGAGTTCCACCATGGCGGAAACTAGTACATGTAAACTGTGAGAGAGAAAACTGTCAAGTCATAAAACTGTATGTCGACGTCGGTCGATCTTTACACTTTGCCATGGAATTTGTGCATCTTGTGTGGTGCAGTAATGTCATTTGGTTTTGGTGCAATAATCTGTCATTTGACGTGCACAATCTGTGATTGGCTGGAGCATATACATGTGCTGAGGGGCTATTAGGTAAAACTGGAGCCTCTGAATAATTCCAGACCATCCGGACAAAAGAGCCGGCTGTAACTTATAACCGTCTCTGATAAAAAGTTTTCCCGAGGCTATTATTAATCATGACCATCTCCAATGAAAAATATGTTAGAGGCTGTTGTTATTTCTAACCGTCTTTGATGAAAAACATTTTTGAGGCTATTGTTATTTGTAACAGTCTCCGATGAGAAACATTTTCGAGGCTGGTATTATTTCTAACCGTCTCCGATGAGAAAAATATTAGAGACTATCGTTATTTTCAACCGTCTCCGATGCAAAAAAAAAATTAGAGGCTGTTGTTATTTACGGCAGTCTCGGATGATAAAAAATATTAAAGGCTGGTGAAAATTTCAACCATCTCCGATGGAACATACGTTGAGCCGTTTCTGATTCCCGACCATCTCCGGCATCCATGACGGTTGTTTTTTTTGCCCAGCTACGATGGAGAACTTTTTAGAGACGATTGTTTTTTCCAACCGGTTGTGGGATGTTTTTAGAGACGGATGGGAAAACCAGCTACAGGGGTGCTTATCATTAGCGACTGTTGCCTAGAGACGGATGAGAAAACTGGCTCTGGCCCATGTACTGGAACCGGCTCTAATGGTGTGTTCGGTACTAGTGAGGGTCAATGCCACCCATGATATAAGCAATCTATGCACGATAGTAGCTAAATCTAGATCCCGCTCATCTCGATCATTAATTAGTGCTACTATAATATGAAGTTTTTATTTGTTCTATGGCAGCTGCATCAAATTTAGATGGACATTCAAAAGCTAGCCGGATTATTTTCTGCTAGTCCTACTATACAACAACGTGTAACTAACTAAATGTGTTGAAAATGGAATACGCATTGGAAAGCCATGATTTTGATTTTGTAATTAAGTCAATCATATCACTATCTCTTTGCTCAAAAATCGGAAGAATTTGGTTGGGACCAATTTTTTAGCTGACATGTCGATTCACTGATTGTATAAAGATATAATGTTGAGATTTTCTTTTAGCCGGGAGATGTTATGTGCTACCTAATTTTATCACATCGCGCTTGCATGTCACGAGTTACCTAAGCATGTGTTAGTTTTCCAACTAGGCGTTGGATGGAAGTCAGCAATTAGTAACTCTACAATAGTTTAACATGGTCCGTGCACTCTGTGCGCATGGGTTATATAATTATTAAACCCATTTGTCCTCAACCCGTGCACCCGCATGGTCTATTAATTTTGAAATACATATAAAATCGTAAACATTACTTATATGATCTTGGCACATTTACTGGAGACTATATATATGATAAGGTAATTAGAAACACAACTTTGAAAGATTGTCGCGAAAATGCATATAATCCTTGGAAAGTGGCTGCCGCAAGTCTCATACCAAATGTTGGATTCTAGCCTTTAAATCGTTGCCACTAGCAACGGATCCTCTTGGTGATAAACTTTGGAACTCCGCGAAGGAAATAAAACATAGACTCAAAAACAGATCATTTGATTATCATAGGAACATCTCATTCATGTATGTGCTTTCTATTTGTTTTGATGATTTTCATTGTTAAATGTAGCCATATGACAGCTTTTATACACGTCCACCGAAGATACTATGAAATTAGACTAGGACTACAGATCCTAGTTCTAATAAGACTCATATTTGATCCTAAACCTACTCCTACATGTACTACATGAAGGTTAGTTTCTATATGATAGGTGTCAATGTCGCTTGCAATACGTGCGATCCATTCACGATGGTAGCTAAAAATCTGAATCATGACCATATCGATCATAAGTGAAATATTATATAGCTTGTAATTCTCTCAATAAATCTGTGTGAGATATGGTAGCTGCATCAAATCTTGATAGATATTTAAAAGCTTACTGGATTATTCTCTGCTAGTCAAATCTTGCTGGATATTACATGATTATAGTTAGTGCTATATACTCTACACCACGCCATTTGAGCTGTTCACAGGGCATATTGGCATATTATCAACATCTATATATTATGGTTAGTGTGCAAGTTAAGACGTATTATTATGTAATGTAGACCTATGTGGTTGGATGTACCACTACAAGCTTATCGGGATGTACAAGGAGGGGTAGCTTCATTGGCGGGTATTAGTAGTATTTCTCCAACAAAATTCTAGTAATTTTCTAGCAAAGAGATAGTGACATGATGGACTTAATTACGATATCACAAACACACAATTCTTAAATGCGTATTTAATTTTCAACACATTCAATTAGTTATATGCCGTTGTCCAGTAGGACCAACAGAAAATATCCATCTAATTTGATGCAACTGCCATAGAACAAGTAAAAGCTTCATAATATAGTAGCACTAATTAATGATCAAGATGAGCGGGATCCATATTTAGCTACTATCGTGCATAGATTGCTTATATCGCGGGTGGCATTATTGACCCCTAGTGTTTTTTGTATGGAATATACAACGAAGTAAGACTCAAAACTAGGGATACTACTTTAAATACCCACCAATTAAGCTTCCCCTCCTTATACATCCTGATAAGCTTGTAGTGGTACATCCAACCATGTAGGTCTACACTATATAATAATACGTCTTAACTTGCACACTAACTATACTATATAGATGTTGATAATATGCCAATATGCCTGTGAACAACTCAAATGGCATGGTGTAGAGTATATAGCACTAACTAATCATGTAATGTCCAGCCAGATTTGACCAGTAGAGAATAATCCAGTAAGCTTTCAAATATCTATCTTGATTTGATGCAGCTGCCATATCTCACACTGATTTATTGAGAGAATTACAAGCTATATAATATTTCACTTACGATCGAGATGGTCATGATTCAGATTTTTAGCTGCCATCGTGAATGGATTGCAATATTGCGAGCGACATTGACCCCTATCATGTAGAAAGTAACCTTCATGTAGTACATGTAGGAGCAGGTTTAGGATTAAATATGAGTCTTAATAGAACTAAGATCTGTAGTCCTGGTCTAAGCTCATAGTATCTCCGGTGGACGTGTATAAAACTATTATATGGCTACATTTAACAATGAAAATCATTAAAACAAATAGAAAGCACATACATGAATGAGACGTTCCTATGGTACTCAAAAGATCTGTTTCGAGTATGTGTTTTATTTCCTTCACGGAGTTCCAAAGTTGATCACCGAGATGATCCGTTGCTAGTGGCAACGATCTAAAGGTTAGAATCCAACATTTGGTATGAGACTTGCAGCAGCTTCTGCCCAAGGATTACATGCATTTTCGCGACAATCTTTCAAAGTTGTGTTTCTAATTACCTTATCATATACTCTACAGAAAATGTGCCAAGATCACATACGTAATGTTTATGATTTTATATGTATTTCAATATTAATAGACCATGCGGGTGCACGGGTTGAGGACAAGTGGGTTTAATAATCATATAACCCATGCGCACAAAGTGCACGGACCATGTTAAACTATTGTAGAGTTAAGTCTAAGTGATTGCTGACCTCCATCCAATGCCTAGTTGGAAAAGTAACACATGCTTAGATAACTCGCGCATGCAAGCACGATGTGATAAAATAAGGTAGCACATAACATCTCCTAGCTAAAACAAAATCTCAACGTTATATCTTTATACATTCAGTGAATTGACATGTCGGCTAAAAAATTGGTCCCAACCAAATTCTTGCAGTTTTTGAGCAAAGAGTTAGTGATATGATTGACTCAATTACGAAATCAAAAACACATCTTTGTAATGCGTATTAATTTTTCAACACATTTAATTAGTTATACATTGTTGTATAGTAGGACTAGTAGAAAATAATCTGGCTAGCTTTTGAATATCGATCTAAATTTGATGCAGCTGCCATAGAACAAATAAAAGCTTCATAATATAGTTGCACTAATTGACGATCGAGATGAGCGGGATCCAGATTTAGCTACTATCGTGCATAGATTGCTTATATCACGGGTGTCATTGAGCCCTGGTGTGTTTTGTTTGGAATATACAACTAAGTAAGACTCAAAACTAGGAATACTACTAATACCCGCCAATGAAGCTACCCCTCCTTGTACATCCCGATAAGCTTGTAGTGGTACATCCAACCACATAGGTCTACATTACATAATAATACGTCTTAACTTGCACACTAACCATAATATATAGATGTTGATATATGCCAATATGCCTGTGAACAGCTCAAATGGCTTGGTGTAGAGTATATAGCACTAACTATAATCATGTAATATCCAGCAAGATTTGACCAGCAGAGAATAATCCATTAAGCTTTTAAATATCTATCTAGATTTGATGCAGCTACCATATCTCACACTGATTTATTGAGAGAATTACAATCTATATAATATTTCACTTATGATCGATATGGTCATGATTCAGATTTTTAGCTACCATCGTGAATGGATCGCACGTATTGCGAGCGACATTGACACCTATCATATAGAAACTAACCTTCATGTAGTACATGTAGGAGTAGGTTTAGGATCAAATATGAGTCTTATTAGAACTAGGATCTGTAGTCCTAGTCTAATCTCATAGTATCTTCGGTGGACGTGTATAATAACTCTACAATAGTTTAACAGGTCCGTGCATGCCGTGTCCATGGGCTATATGATTATTAAACCCACTAGTCCTCAATCCGTGCACCCGTGTGGTCTAGTAATTTTTAAAATACATATAAAATTGTAAACATTACTTATGTTATCTGGGCACATTTTCTAAAATAACTGTATGTTAAACTAATTAGAAACACAATTTTTAATGGTTGTCACAAAAATGCATGTAATCGATGGCAGCGACTGCTATGATACCAAATGCGTTGGATTCTAGCATTTAGATCGTTGTGACTTGCAATGGATCCTCTTGGCGAGAAACTTTGGAACTCGTGGCGAAGGAAATAAAACACAGACCGGAAACATATCTTCCGATTGCCACATGAACGTCTCATTCCTGTATGTGCTCTTTATTTGTTTTGACGATTTCTGTTCTTAAATGTAGGCCTACCATATTTCTTGCACAAAAAAACATGTGATAGATCGAGTTAAACATGACAATTATAACTTTAAATCTGATGATGGAAATAGGGATGTATTTTTTTCCTAAAGGGTCACAATATTCATGGAGAAAGAGGCAGAAGTAGCTAAGCATTAAAAATTAACATGTATAAGCAGTCGGATAAAAACCTCACGAATGAAATACATATCTTAGCCACTCGATATAATAGTAAGATGGGTCTACAATAATATTTTTACGAATAATTTTGATTGTAAAATTGTCTTATTAGCAGCCAAGGATTACATATGCATTTTCGCGACAATCTTTCAAAGTTGTGTTTCTAATTAGTTTATCATATAAATCTTACTTTAGAAAATGTCCTAGGATCACATAAGTAATGTTTTCAAAGCTGTGTTTTCAAAATTACTAATTAGGTAGCACTTAACACCTCCAGGCTAAAACAAAATATCAATGCTATATCTTTATACATTCAGTGAGATCTATAGGCTAAACCAGCTTTATTTAGCTAAATTGATGCAGTTGTCATATCTCACACTGATTTATTGAGATAATTACAAGCTATATAATATTTCACTTATGATCGAGATGGTCATGATTCAGATTTAGCTACCATCGTGAATGGATCACACGTATTGCGAGCGACATTGACCCTTATCATGTAGTAACCTAAGCATGCGTTTAGGTGAATCGACAGGCCGGCTAAAATATTTTTCCATCCAAAATATAGTAATTTTCTAGCAAAGAGATAGCGACAATCTATGGCGATCACGCCATGGCTATCCACACATCCACACCTTCCTCTCTCATAACAATGGACATCGCCTACTGGGCCATTCTGACCCTCTAGGAGACCGAGGCGTTGTGCGCCTCCAGCTACCCTTGTCCGCCGGGCTACTGATGATGCTCAACGTGACACTTCGTTGGTAACCCCAAGCGTAGGGTGTGAAGAGCAAGCATCAAGTTTTCACTTAGTTGAGACCGAGGTTATCGAACCAGAAGGAGGAACGAAACATCACATAGGTGTTGCAAGCAACGCCGAGACCTGCACAACACAAACTCTAGACTTTGCCCCAACGAATCAGTGAGGTTGTCAAGCTCACCGTTTTGCCGTAACAAAGGATTAAACGTATGGTGTGGAAGGTAATGGTTTGCAGCAAGTAAACAAGTAACAGTGGAGGATGTATTGATGGTAAAGATTGGATCGGGGTCCATAGTTCACTAGAGGTGCTCTCCTTAGATAAACAACATGGCATGAAGGGTAAAAAAATTATAGCAGGACAATTGATAGGAACTAAGCAAGGCATAACAATGCAATTACTAGTCAGAAAGATCCTATAAGATTCAATTGGGCAATACAACAAGATACATAGACCGCCATCCAACTGCATTTATGACTAGAAGTCCACCTTCAGGTTATCATCCGAACCCCCTCTAGTATTAAGTTGCAAGCAACAGACAACTGCTTTAAGCAAAGTGTGTAAGGTAAACAGTCCACATGTTCCATGAACAAGAGACCGTTGTTTTCTCCCTAGTGGCAACATCACATATACAACCGAAGAGATTTCTGTCACTTCCCTTGGAAACTAGAGGCATGAATCCACTATCGAGCATAAATACCCCCTCTTGGAGTCACTAGCAAGTACTTGGCCAAGATAGCTACTAACAACGGAGAGCATGCAAGATCACAAACAACACAGACATGATAGAATCATAAAGATAAAACCATTAATCAAACCAACATAATAATCTCAATATCCATCGGATCCCCGCAAACACAACATGCATGATTACAAATAGATTAGATCTTGATCATGAACGGAGCTCACAAGATCTATACATGAAAGCACAAAGGAGGAGATACAACCATCTAGATACTACATTGACCCATAGTTCAAGGTGGAACTACTCACGCATCATACCGGAGAGAAGGCCTCCGGGATGATCTCCCCTTCGGCAGGGTGCCGGGAAGAACTTCAAATCCCTCCCGATCTAGGGACGATGGTGGCGGCAGCTACAGACGGTTTCGTGGATATTTGATCGGGTACTCAGGGTTTCTACATCGGGGGCTTCTTATTGGCGAAGGGGGAGGCTGAGGCGGCGGCCCGGGTGGCCAACCCTAGACAGGCGCGGACCCACCTGTGGTCGCGCCTGGGGGGGTCTGGCCCCTCTGGCTGGCCCCTCTGGCTCCCCTCTGGACTTCTTGTTCCCCACCAAAAAGTAATTGACTTTGGCTTTTGTCCCGTCCAATTCCGAGAATATTTCTTTACTAACTTTTCTGAAACCAAAAATAGCAGAAAACAGGCATCTGGCACTGTTGCAACTTGTTTGTAGGTTAGTACTAGAAAACATGTAAAAAGCACCTCAAAGTGTAGACAAGTAAAGCAATGTAGATAATAAACAAGCATGGATCATCAAAAATTATAGATACGTTTTTGACGTATCAACATCCCCAAGCTTAACTCCTGCTCGTCCTCGAGTAGGTAAGTGATAAACAGAATATTTTTTTAGGTGAACATGCACCCTCACAATAAATATCCAACCATTTGCAAGATTTGAAAGCTGGGATCAAAGAACTCTAAACATGTGCATGAAAGGATGGAGTTATAACAATAGGACATAGTAACTATGCATGCAACATGGCAAGCTACAAACAAAGATCATGAATAACATGCATTGAAAAACGTTCGTTTGTTTCACATACAGAAAACATAGCATAGTGGCAATCAGCTTGTCCCTCATAGAATAGCAAATAGATGCATAGGACACATTCAAAGTTCACAAGGGTGACTAGAAACAAATAGCACAAGAACAAGTAATATCACAATATGCATCAATTAATAAGCTTTAGAACACTGCACACAAGATGAAAACTATGCTCTCTTAATGGTGCCTAAAGGTAGAAGGTGGAGACTCAAATAATGGTGGAAGAAAGGCCTTTTTGTAAAGGAAGCAGGGATTACAAGTTTCAAAAAGAGCTTCCAAAAATTATGGTACTTGTTAGCTTTCAGCCCTCATTGCCCCTATCATAAGCATCTTGAAGTGGTTAAGGTTAAATTGGCAAAGCTGGAGTATATGCTTGATGAAGTATAATTTGGCAATGTCAAGTCCCTTGAATACGAGGCCACACCTCATGCATACTCAACTTTGGGCCCAGGCAAGTTCTTGTCATTGTAAATATTTGCATATCATTGAGAACCGCCAACGGGGTACCCCTTGCACATGGTACAGGAGCTTTCCCATAACCAAAATGACAAGGCAAGCAGACAATGAGCATCTCAGCAATCTTTTTATTTACCATATGCATAGCTTTTTATTGAGGGTGCTTCATAGATAGCTCACTATGGTGATGCTGCAACTTTTCACCATGATTAGGCATGGCTTAGGCTAGCGGCCCAGGCGTTTCTCTAACATAGAATACAAAATCCATGGACTTACAAGTTCCCTCTTAATTTCACACCGGTGACATCCATAGACAAAAGAGCATGATATCAACTGAGTACAAAGTACAAGTGCAATGTTGAAAACGTTCCCCGTGACAGCACGGTTCTGCTAATTCCAACTTATAAGTGCAAGCATATACAATAAAGTTGTCACAATGGTTCAAGTTTATTAGGGGCAAAGAATAAAGTGTGCCATCAAGTTCGTGAGGGATTTAATCACTAAGTTTTCACATAACAAAATAGTTTTTAATTGGAAGATAGTTGAAAACAAGAATATACTTGGAATGGTGTAACACACCATGCATAGGAGTTTATAGTGGACACTTTGAAATAACTTGGTTTCTTGGGAGTTGGAAGCATAAGTAGAACTTACTCATACAAATGTAGGCTAGCAAAAGACTGGGAGCAACCAACTAAGAGAGCATAATGGCCATAATCATGCAATGCAACAAAGCATACTAATCAAAGCAAAGAGTGGTACTACTAGTCAAGGACTAACTGATCATAGAGGCTAATGGTGACTTATCATAGTCATAACATGGTGTAAGCATGTGCCAAGTCAACCCAAGCAAAGCATCAAAGGAGAATACCATAATACTATGCTTTTTGTATGCTAAAACAACGCATAATTTCTTCAAGGCACACTAACTAATCCCAATTATTTGGAACAAGACATGCTACAGCAATAATCACTAAGCATAATGCTAAAACAACACCTAGCATGTCATGCTAAAGTCTAAGTCACGGTCAATGCAAGCGCCTCTTGCACTTCAAGCAAGAACTTACTAGTCTTTTCCAACACCAAGCAAACTGATTTGCAAAACAACACAGCAAGAACGGGGGTCCAAACTACTTTATTTAAGCAAACTAAACAACCTAAGCAAAGCAAACGGAAACTAAGACGCTCCAAGAACAAAACAACTATGCATGAAATAAAAAAAACGAAGTGTCTAGACAGACCTCAGCTTTTTATTGATGAAGAAGGGGATGCCTTGGGCATCCCCAAGCTTTGACGCTTGTACCTCTTGGATATTTCTTGGGGTGACACCGTGGTGGCATCCCCAAGCTTGAGCTTTTGTCCATTCTTCATCTCATTACAGCATTCTCTCTCTACACCTGGAATTTTTCCTTCATACAAAACTTCACACAATCTTCATTAGTAACATTAGTGTATTCAAAAGATATTAGACCACTGGCAAAGCTTTAGAATAGCAAGGCTTTTCACTAAAAACACAAGCTACTGTAGCAACTCCTTCAAGAAGCTCAGTTCACCTAAAGAGAACTCAAAAAGGAATCAATAAGAAGCAAATGCAAATAATGGCAGAAATCTGTCAAAACAGACCAGCAGTTAGAAACCGATTTGTTTGAACATCTTATGTTGCTCAAATCAAAAAGTGTTGAACTAAGTAAAGTTATCTAACATACCGGAGGATTTATTCGTAAATTTTGAGCTCAATCCGAGTTACAGAGACTCCTCACGAATTTTTATGGTGGAGGACAGAAATCTGTTTCGGGACAGCAACTCCCCAAATCTTTACTTCCCGCTCATTAGAGGTCATTCTTGGCACAAAAAGCAAACAAAAAGGATAAGGAGAGGTCATTACTGAAGTAATAACTTCCAAGACTGAAGGAAACTCTTGAGTTATCTCCCAACAAGTACTTTTCTTTAACGCCTTTAAGTTAGGCACAAGAAGCAAGAAGAATCAAGTATTTTCAAATGAAGAAGCATTAACATCAAATCTTGGTTTCAAAGGAGGAGCAAAAAGCAATTTTTCTCTCCTCATAGGGAAGTGTTCAATACATTTCTTGAATGAAAATTGATATTTGATGGTTCCTTCTTTCATATCAATGATGGCACCAACTGTTCTAAGAAAAGGTCTTCCCAAAGTAACAGGACAAGAAGCATTGTATTCAACATCCAAAACATAGAAATCCACAGGGACATAAGCATTATTAACCATAATAAGAACATCATTAATACTCCCCATGAGTTTCTTCTTAGCATTATTATTGAGTGGGACATCTAAATAACAATCTTCCAATGGTGGCAGATCAAGCATTTCATAAATCTTCCTAGGCATAATAGAGACACTAGAACCAAGATCACATGAAGCTTTGACATCAAAGTCATTCACTTGCATATTAATAATGGGTTCCCAACTATCTTCTACTTTCCTAGGAATAGAAGCTTTGTGTTTTAGCTTCTCTTCCTTAATCTTAATAAGAGCATCTGTAATGTGCTTAGCAAAGGAAACATGCATATCACTAGCATCAGGACTTCTAGCAAGTTTTTGCAAGAACATAATCACTTCAGAAATATTGCAACCATCAATATCAAAGTCAAACTTAGCATCACAAGTAGTAGGCTCAATAGGCTTAGGCATAGTAGGAGGAGGAATAGGGACTACTTTTGGTTTAGTGGTGATGGTGCACACACTATTGTTTCTATCAATTTCAGCTTCCCTTTCCCACTTAGCATGGAGTTGAGCTAACAGCCTAACATTTTCATCAATAGTAACTTGTATGGGATGAGCAGTAGCAAAGGTGTTTTCCATAGTTTCAGGTTTAGCAGCCATTTTATTAATCAAGGAGGACTGAGCTTCAGACAAAGAGGATATATTTTTCTCAGCACTCAAATTTTTTGACTGTAAACTAGGAATTTCTCTATTCAAATTCTCAAGCTGATGACTAATGTTTTTCAAGACAATTGATTGTTCCGCCATAGTTTTAGTGAAAATTTTATTTTTCTCATATTGCATTTCAATAAAATTCTTAGTGGATCTCTCTACTTCTAGAATCCTTTCTTCACTAGGCATTCCAGATCTACCATGATAAACATTTCCACTAGGAGGATAAGGCCTATAATTGTTGTTGCTACCAAAATTATTCCTATAGGCATTGTTGTTGAAATTATTGTTTCTAATGAAGTTCATGTCAACTTGCTCTTCTTGTTGGAGATATGCCCTAGAGGCAATAATAAATATAGTTATTATTATATCTTTGTGTTTATGATAAATGTTTACATTCATGCTATAACAGTATTAACAAGGAAACATTAATACTTGTGTGATTTGTAAACTAAATAAGAGTCCCTAGTAAAGCCTTTTTATAATACTAGCTTTTTGGTTAATAAATGATTGTGGTTTCGCTATCATGAAAATTGAGATGTTATTAACAACAAGATCATATCGTTAGGAGAATGATATGATGGACATACTCCTATAGATAAGCGTAGCATAAAGATCAAGTCATTTTAATAGTTCAATTTCTATATGCTTTCTGATACATAGTAACCTAATTCCTTCGACCATGAGATCATGCTTATCACCATCACCGGAAGGATGCTTTGATGACATCAAACACCACACCGTAACTGGGTGGCTATAAAGGTGGCATTGAGTGTTCGGAAAGTATTGGTTGAGACAAATGGATCAAGAGTGGGATTTGTCCATCCATATGACGGATAGATATACTCTGGGCCCTCTCGGTGGAATGTCATCCAATTGGCTTGCAAGCATGTGACTAGCTCACAAGGGATCACATATCACGGGAACGAGAAAATTGTACTTATTGTAGGGTTCGCATCATAGAAAACAAAAAAATTCCTACGATGGGAACAACTATGTACCAAGATCTATCTACTAGATACAAACAACGGGCGGATGTATATCCATAGAGAACATACCCTTGAATACCGACAAAGCTTAACGAGTCCAAACTCGTGGTTGATGTAGACGATCTCTTGCCGATCTCAAGATCGAGAGGAAGTCCTAGCGCCGCAAAACAGTAGTGCATCCGTGCTCGCACACACGTTCGAGGCACCGAGCAACCTCCGCCTCCTCGCTCCAGCGATGCAGCGTAATCACAACTCTTTCTTGCCGAATAGCCACCGGGAACATGTATCTCGCTAGTCCGAGACCATGGGGGATAAATACTAGAGGGGGAGAGAGATCCTTCACGAGGAGGTGTGAGTGAGAGAGAGGGAGGGGGCTCCTTTTATAGGGAGAGGGGGACACCCAAGGGGCCATGCGCCCAGCCATGGGGCTGCCCCCACCTCTTCCACATTCATGTGGGTGGACACTCCACTCACTCAAATGCCGTTCAATTCCCTCCACTAAAAAACCCACTCAAATTCCCATTAAATTTCCACCAAATTTAATGCAAACTCTCATTAAATAAAACTCCTTTTATTTATTCAGAATTTTGTCAATTACTTTAATGACAAACATTCACATATAACCCCTTGCTAGTATTTCATTTCACATGCAGAAACACTTTCTGCAATTTCACCCGAAAACCCGTTTCGGTATCTAGTGAAATAAATTCCTGCGCTTGTTATTCTTTTTGGCATGAAACTTTTGCTCCAAATGGATGTCGGTGTCTCTTAAGTGTGTCACCCTACGGTTCGCGAATAATGCGGACATGATCGAGACCCCTCTCGGATCAATAATCAGAAGCGGGATCTGGAGACCCATACTGACTCCCACACATTCAACAATGACTTTCTTGTGATCGTCGGAACCTTTTACGCTAGTATCTTAATCCTTTTGTTTCACGATATATTACATGTCCGAGATTCGATCATCGGTATCTCCATACCTAGTTTGATCTCGGTACTGACATGCACTCTTTTCTCATTCCCGTGATATAACATTCTAGTGATCAGATCACTTGCTTGCAAGCTAACCAATGTGATATCACCGAGAGGGCCCAGAGTATATCTATCCGTCATCGGGATGAACAAATTCCACTCTCGATCCATGGCCTCGACATAACACTTTATTAGTTATGAATCCATCTTTATAATCACCCTGTTACGGTGTGACGTTTGATGTTATCAAGAAACTCTTCCGGTGTTAGTGATTGACATGATCTCATGGTCTAAGGATTAGGATCACTTCGTAAGTTGTTATAGCAATATAAACTCAATGACTTTGATCGTAATGCTATACTTCGGATGAATGTTCATCACACCATTACACTAATGTTGTGATCCTGTTATTAACAACATCCAATGTCCATGATCAGGAAACCTTGATCATCTTGTTAATCAACGAGCTAGTTTATGAGAGAGGCATAACTAGGAACTTTATGTTTGTTTATTATACACACATGTATTAACATTTCCGTATTAATACAATTATAGCATGCAAAATAAACATTTATCATAAATAAGGAATACGATAATAACCACTTTATTATTGTCTCTCGGGCATATTCCCTTCAGTCTCCCACTTGCACTAGAGACAATAATCTTGTTTGAAAACTTTGCGTATTGAACACTTATGGCTTTCCGGTGTTCCATATACGCGATTGTAAGTGGTTAACATAATCTACGGATCTGACACTTTCAGGTCCGTGTGTATTTGCATGTCTTTGCGTCTTCACGCATCACTCATTCTCTATGAGATGGCATTGTATAAATTTGGTCTTTCGGTGAGACCTTTAGTTCCTTGGGGTTAAAACACGTTGATACTATTGTCATACAATATATCTTTAGTGTTATCCCATTGCGAACCACACCTTAGTTTGATAACAAACTACTTGACAGAAATTCCCTCCTTTGCTGCTACTCTAGCAGTCATATACTTAGCCTTTTGTTCTAGTATCCGTCACAATGTCTTGACTTTGGAATTCATCCGAATCCATCATGGAAACTTTCTTTCCATTTCATTGTGCCACCCATAGTTTAAATTGAGATAAACTTAATTTGTATCTTGTGACAAAACTAGTATCAATGTAACGCTTTACAATGAACTATTTGTAATTGTTTGTCACCTCTACACAAATATATTCTTAGTTCTTCCAAAAGATCATAAGAATATCCTTACTATCGTCCAATGATCATTTTATGATTCATTCTGGTATATGCCCATAACACTTAGAGCATAGGACATATCTGGATGTGTACATATCATGGTATGATTGATCAAAACATTCTTGTGATTTCACTCATCAAGTGTCAAAACACTTGAATCTTGTTTCACTTATCAGGTGTCGATACACTTGAATCTTGATTCAATTCCTTTCCATGCGACAAGAACTGTTTCTTGTCGTTTCTATATTAAACTCCTTCAATATCTCATATATGTACGTTTGACACAACCATATTAGCGTCACAGTCTATCCACTATAGACATTCACGCTAAATATTCGGGTTTTGCCTAAGTATTTCATCGAAATGAAATTCTTAACCTTTGTCAATAAAAGATACATCATTTCTAATCAACAAGATGTCCTTCACATAATGTATTAGAAATATGTCTTAGCGCTCCCACTTAATTTCTTGCAAATGCAAGCATCTTCATCGTCTCCTGATGAAAAACTCCTTTTTCATCATGGTGAAGATTCCAACTCCGCAATGCTTACTTCAACCATTGAAGTTTGCATGCCCTTTTAGCATCCTTTGAATTTTAACAAAACCCTTTGGACCGTGTCATGTACACGTCCTAGGTAACCATTCTATTAGAAGAATTTTGTTTTGTTTATTCATCTACCATATACCAAATTATATGTAGTGGTTGCTACTTTAATCCGTCCAGACTAAATATCGCTATGAAAGATCAAATCTTGTCATAGTCAACTCTTTGAACATTGTCCTAAAATACTTTACCGATATGTCGACTATTTCATAGATGTGAAACATCCATGTCTGTTTCTTTATAGATCCAAATACGACCGATATGTTTTTACACCTTTCCGGAGGGTCTTCCAAGTTCAAAACTTGATTTATCGTGTATGGAACTATCACGGATTTTATGGCTTCAAGTCATTTGACGGAGTCAGGGCCCATCATCGCTTCTTTGTAGTCGTTTCATCATTGTCAAACAATAATGATTTACTCTCAAATCTCAATCATTTGATTGTTTATCCGACCTTCTTGGTTCAATAGGAACTTTAGACCTCCGTGACCGCAACCTTTGAGGCACATAAGCTATGAGCATTATGGCAGCCTCCGGAACCATTTCTGGCGCTGCGCAATTCAGCACATTTAGCTAAGGTTCGTTAACCTTATCAAAGTTCTATTGTCCTCCCACTTAACATTGATGAAAATTTCTTTCTTCAAGAAACTTCATGTTTCAAGCGACAAACCCCTTTGTCCTTGGTGTTATGGAGGAATAACCAATTGTTATTCGAAATAACCTACAAAGACATGCTCATCCGACTTCGGTTATAAACATCTTACTTATGTTTAGCATACCAAAATTTAAGAAATGACAACTTGGGTTTTACCCCAAACCATAACTTATATGGTGTCATTTCAACAGATCAAGATGGAGATCTTTCTAGTGTAAAAGCGGTAGTCTCTAAATCTTTAATCTTTTAAAACATAATGGCAGTTTTATCAATAACACCTTTGATCCAACCATGTCAAACAAGGTTTCATTACAGATCTCAAACACTCCATACTTCTATGGTGTTTTGGGAGATGTAAATCTAGGTGTTTTGCTAAACTTGCAACTCAAATAAATCCCTTTATGATAAAATCATAATTCATTTATTTTCTTGTTACACTTGTAACTCAAATAAATCCCTTTATGATCAAATCATAATTCATTTATTTTTCTTGTTAAAATGATTTTCCACTTCATCTTGAAAGTCTTTGAAACGTTTTTCAAATATTTCATACTTCTTTCTCATTAAGTGAATATTCACTCAAATTTCTGGAGAAATTATATGAAGTTCAAACCCATCGCTTACGACTACACATAATGGACTACATACATCGATATGTATAAATTCCAATATTTTAGTCGTTCGTTCTTCTTTGGCCTTTGAACGAAGTTTTAATTATCCCGAGGAAAGTCTCACAAGCGTCACTTGATCAAATCAAAAACTCCAAAAATCCATGAATATGGAAATTCTTCATGTTTTATTTCCAATATAATTTAAACAGCGATGTCACTTCATAAGTGATCTTTCAATCGTTTGTCTTGCGACATTTTAGCATTAGGTTTTATGGATGTGATTTCTCCAACTAGATTTGTAAATCATCCATCTTATATGGAATACGGTAATTATTTGAACAACCTTTGTTCTCGTAATACCTGATTAAAACAAATCTTGAAGTCAAGCTTTGATGTCAACGAGAAATACAAACAACGGTTTGTTTGTTTTCGATGAACATCATCACATATTCTCTTGCTAGTTACTTAGGCCATTGTGGTTCATGAATTGCGTTGTTCCGTATGAAATTTCATACCAACCAATTCGGTATCCAATACCCAAGAACCACATTGTTTAACAAGCAAAGAATACAACCATAACATGTATATCATTTATATACCTAAATTGGATATTTCCAATCTTTTATTTTCTGCCAAATATATTTTATAGATTCTCTTTCAACATTTCCTTTTCCTTTTTAAAAGAATTTATCAACATCAACAGTGGCGCCATATACATGACACATAGTCCAAAGCGTGTATATTCAAATAATAATACCTTTGGACTTGCACTTTGAAGTAGATCACCATCATCAAAATGATCGGTATTCTTTTAAAATCCATTCTTTAGTAATCTTTTAGTGTAGTAAACACTTTACATACATCTTCTATTCATCCTTATCATTACGACTTTCATGATCAAGTTACTATAGATTATAAAGGCGAATCGTGAGTATAACGTTACTTTCCAAAACCCTTTTGGATGATTAGGATGTCTAGCATCTCTAACCTTTGCAAATTCTCATCTAATATGAGAACATATATTATACTCTATCATATTGCAACCAAAACATTGTTTTAGATATCGCTATATCTGCCACACATGATGGTTTCTGAAACAATTCTTTCAGCTCCTAGATAAACTTGATATTTTAAAACAATCAAGAATCATTGAGGCAAACATGATACTTAAGATACTAACACTGGAATTGTTACTCTCGATTTAATACCAATTATTAAATTTCACGGAGTAAACAGAGTTTGCTGAAAGTTTGCAATAGGACTTTAAACTTTAGATTGACACTCAACACAATACGATACCAGATCGTAAAGTATATATCCAGAATTCTATAGTTCTATTATCTCAATTATAACTAAGCATAAGGTGGTGATGTCTTGAAGCGACGAAACATTGTCGGTGCATACTTAAGGAAGAACACATTTTATCTTGATATCTAAATGAGGGATCATCTTATTATGCTAATAAAACGCCAAACAAGCAATATAAGATGCAATCAAAACATCACAAGTTTATAAGTGAAATGATATGGTTCCCGCATATGATCTCCATCATGTGCACTGTGGAATGATCTCTATCATACCTTTATGTGTAAGGCCAAGGTCTATGGAACTTACACGCTATGTGTGTTGTAAGAGTATCATCTCATACTTCTACTTACAACATCACCATATCATAACACTAGCCCAGCAACAATCTAAACTAGACGCCTCTAATTTATCCATTGCAAGTTTTACGTGGCTTAGGGCTTTCGAAGATAGAACCGTTCTTACCTACGAACATGAACCACAACGAGGATAACCAAATTGTTGACAACTCGTTGCAAATTAGATATTGACTATAGTAGGAGAGACAGACACCCGCTAGCCACTTATGCAAAACCAGTTGCATGTCAAGCGTGGAACAGGTCTCATGTGCGAGGACATCTAAAGTTTGTCCGGGCCGCTTCATCCCACTATGCCACCAATATCCAAAGTACAACTAAGAAGCAATAAAATTATCATCATCGCCCACATACTCATATGTGTACTACCCGTGCAAAGTATCTACGCATAGATCCGGCTCTGATACCACTGTAGGGTTCGCAGCATAGAAAACAAAAAGTTTCCTACGACGGGAACAACTATGTACCAAGATCTATCTACTAGATACAAACAACGGGCGGATGTATATCCGTAGAGAACATACCCTTGAAGACCGACAAAGCTTAACGAGTCCAAACTCGTGGTTGATGTAGACGATCTCTTGCCGATCTCAAGATCGAGAGGAAATCCTAGCGCCGCAAAACAGCAGCGCATCCGTGCTCGCACACACGTTCGAGGCACCGAGCAACCTCCGCCTCCTTGCTCCAGCGATGCAGCGGAAGCACAACTCTTTCTTGCCAACTAGCCACCGGGAACATGTATCTCGCTAGTCCGAGACCATGGGGGATAAATACTAGATGGGGAGAGAGATCCTTCACGAGGAGGTGTGAGTGAGAGAGAGGGAGGGGGGCTCCTTTTATAGGGAGAGGGGGGCACCCAAGGGGCCATGCGCCCAGCCATGGGGCTGCCCCCACCTCTTCCACATTCATGTGGGTGGACACTCCACTCACTCAAATGCCTTTCAATTCCTTCCACTCAAAAACCCACTCAAATTCCCATTAAATTCCCACCAAATTTAATGCAAACTCTCATTAATTAAAACTCCTTTTATTTACTCAGAATTTTGTCAATTACTTTAATGACAAACATTCACATATAACCCCTTGCTAGTATTTCATTTCACATGCAGAAACACTTTCTTCAATTTCACCCGAAAACCCGTTTCGGTATCTAGTGAAATAAATTCCTGCGCTTGTTATTCTTTTCGGCATGAAACTTTTTCTCCAAATGGATGTCGGTGTCTCTTAAGTGTGTCACCCTACGATTCGCGAATAATGCGGACATGATCGAGACCCCTCTCGGATCAATAATCAGAAGCGGGATCTGGAGACCCATACTGACTCCCACACATTCAACGATGACTTTCTTGTGATCGTCGGAACCTTTTACGCTAGTATCTTAATCCTTTTGTTTCACGATATATTACATGTACGAGATTCGATCATCGGTATCTCCATACCTAGTTTGATCTCGTTACTGACATGCACTCTTTTCTCGTTCCCGTGATATAACATTCTAGTGATCAGATCACTTGCTTGCAAGCTAACCAATGTGATATCACCGAGAGGGCCCAGAGTATATCTATCTGTCATCGGGATGAACAAATTCCACTCTCGATCCATGTCCTCAACATAACACTTTATTAGTTCTGAATCCATCTTTATAATCACCCTGTTACGATGTGACGTTTGATGTTATCAAGAAACTCTTCCGGTGTTAGTGTTTGACATGATCTCATGGTCTAAGGATTAGGATCACTTCGTAAGTTGTTATAGCAATATAAACTCAATGACTTTGATCGTAATGCTATACTTCGGATGAATGTTCATCACACCATTACACTAATGCTGTGATCCCGTTATTAACAACATCCAATGTCCATGATCAGGAAACCTTGATCATCTTGTTAATCAACGAGCTAGTTTATGAGAGAGGCATAACTAGGAACTTTCTGTTTGTTTATTAAACACACATGTATTAACGTTTCCATATTAATACAATTGTAGCATGCAAAATAAACATTTATCATAAATAAGGAATACGATAATAACCACTGTATTATTGCCTCTCGGGCATATTCCCTTCACTTATCAGTAACGAGGTTGAACTAGGTATGCAGAGATACCGACGATCAATACCTCGGATAAGTAAACTATCGTGAGACAAAGGGAAATTGGTATCGTATGTAAGTGGTTCATTCGATCGCAAAGTAATCGTAGAAATATGTGGGAGCCATATGAATTTCCAGATTCCTCTATTGGTTATTGTTCGGAGAAGTGTCTCGATCATGTCCGCATAATTCACGAACCGTAGGGAGACACACTTAAGGATTCGACGTTGTTGAGTAGTTATGGAATGATTAGTAAGAGACCAAATGTTGTTCAGAGTCTCGGATGGGATCCGGGATATCACGAGGAGATCCGGAATGGTCCGGAGAATAAGATTCATATAAGGAAAGTCATGTTTCGGGGTTGGAGAATGGTTCCGGTGTTTTCATCGGGAATGTTCTAGAAGGTTCCGGAATGTCCGGCACTCCGGAGGGGAAGGGTACATGAATGTGTCATAACAATTTGGAATGGTTGCATCATGTACTTGGTGTCATCGCTGAACAAAATAAAGGGATAAATCAAATCCTAGTTTGAAAAGTCAAACACCAATTTGAAAAGTCAAACGGCTATTTTGTTTGGTGGAGGGAGAGTAGGAAACCTACTTGGGGAGGAGTTCCTCTCCCTCCACCGCCGGCCCTTGGAGACCGAGTTGGGGAGGGACTCCCCTCCCCTTGGCGCGCCCCCTCCACCTATATAAGGAGGGGCAGGGCTGCCCCTCCAAGACACAACACCACACCCCTCTAAACCCTAACCCTAGCCGCCGCCAGCCACCATAGTCGCTGCCGCCCTAGGGCTTGCCCAAGCCGCCGACTTGGGGCAATCCCCTTGCCCTAGCCGCCGGCCCAGCTCCCTCTACTTGGTGTGTCTAAACTCTAGATCACCGAGGCTCCCTCATAGTCCACCATACTCTCTCCGGCTTAAGGCGAAGCCCTGCGAGATCTCCCCTCTACTTCCGGTACCACGCCGTCGTGCTGCCGGAATCGCGAGGAGAGTGCTACAACCTCTACTTCCTGCTGGAACAAGGGAGAGGAAGGTCTTCATCGAGTACCGAACGTGTGACCGACTGCGGCAGCGCCGGAAGGATCGTCTACGCGATCTTGATATCGGGAAGAGTACGACTACATCACCCACGAGAATCCGCTCTCGTTAAACACTTTGGAATCTTCGAGGGTGAGTTATTCCATCGACTCATTGCTACAATCTAGTAGATAGATCTTGGCTTGTTTGTTTGTATGCGGTAGAAATTTTTTGTTTTCCATGCTACGAACCCCTACAGTGGTATTAGAGCCGTGTCTATTTGTAGATCTGTTGCACGAGTAGAACACAATGGTCATTGTGGGCGGTGGTGCTTTTATTATCAATTGCTTCTTATGTACTTTGCATCTTGCGGTATGATGGGATGAAGCGGCCCGGGCTAACCTTACATGACATCGTTCATGAGACTTGCTCCACGCTCAACATGCAACTTGTATTGCATAAGTGGCTTTGCTGGTGTCTGTCTCTCCCATTATAGTATAGATCCAATTTACAAAAGGCACTTGATAGTTCAAACATCAACGTTGTGGTTCTTGTTAGTAAGTTAGATCGACACTTACTGAAAGCCCCAAACCACGTAAAACATGCAAAGAAATTAGAGGCGTCTAACTTTATTTTGCAGGGGTGTGCTGTGATGTGATATGGCCATGATTGTGATTATATTTGATGTATGCAATATTCCTTATTGTAAGTTGGCAACCGGCAGGAGCCATATGATTGTCTTTAATTTCTGTTAAGACCCGCGTGTCTATTCAAAGTAGTTGTAATAGTTGAAGCTGGTGGACCACAACCATGGAGCAGCGTCATTGACCTTGATGCAATGCCGGTGATGATGGAGATCATGTTCGTGCTTGGAGATGGAGATCGGAAGCACAAAGAAGAAAGGCCATATCATATCACGTATTATGAATTGCATGTGATGTTAATCCTTTATGCATCTTGTATTGCTTAGTTAACGACGGTAGCATTATAAGATGATCACTCATGCACATGAATTTCAAGTTCTATAGTGTTCATCCTTAGTAAGCACCGTTGCTAAAGCTTGTTGTTTCGAAGCACCACGTGATGATCGGGTGTGGTAGATTCTGCAAGTGTATACAACGTGAGCAAGCCAGATTTGCTCATGCGGAAGCTAAGGTTTGATCTTGACGAGCCTAGCATGTACAGACATGGTCTCGGAACACGGATCACCGAAAGGTAAAGCATGAATCATATACTAGATATGATGAACATGTCGATTGTTTGCCATTGAAGCTACATCAACTCTCCTGATGATCGGTTTTGATGTGGTGGATTTGGTTCGTGTGATCACTAAAACAATGTGAGGGATATTGTTTTGAGTGGGAGTTCACCTAGATTAATTTAACTATTAATTAGAAATCAATTTGTCATAAACTTAGTGTAAACTATTGCAAATATGTTGTAGATCAATGGCGGCCCCTACCATCAATTTTAATGCGTTCCTAGAGAAAGAAAAGTTGAAAAACAATGGAAGCAACTTCGTGGATTGGTTCCGCAATTTGAGGATTGTCCTCAATGCTGGTAATTTGACCTATGTGCTGGATGCACCGCTAGGTGACCCGCCTGCAGCTACTGCTACCGATGAAGTAAAGAATGTTTACCTCGCTCGGAAGACTCAGTACTCCATAGTTCAGTGTGCTATCTTGTATGGTTTAGAATCGGAGCTTCAGAAAAGGTTTGAGAATTCAGACCCACATGATATTGTCCGTGAACTCAAATTGATTTTTGAGACTCACGCGGCAGTTGAGAGCTATGAGGCTTCTAAAAAGTTCTTTAACTGCAAGATGGAAGAGGGCAGCTCCGTCAGTGAGCATGTGCTTAAGATGTCTGGGCATGCAAACAAACTTCAAAGCTTGGGTATAGTGATTCCTATTGCTTTGGGGATTTACCGTGTCCTCCAATCACTACCACCAAGTTACAAGAACTATGTGATGAAATACAATATGCAAAGCATGAACAAGCAGTTGCCAGAACTCTTGTGCATGTTAAAATCTGCAGAAGTGGAGATCAAGAAAGAGCACCAAGTGTTGATGGTCAATAAGACCACAAAATTCAAGAAAGGCACGTCTAAGCAAAAGGGACACTTCAAGAAGGGTGGTAAGAAAGTTACCGCACCGACGAAGAAGACCAAGGCTGGACCCAAGCCTGATACTGAGTGCTTTTATTGCAAGGGAGAAGGTCACTGGAAGCAGAATTGCCCAAAGTACTTGGCGGATTTGAAGAACGGCAACATCAAGAAGAAAGGTATATCCGATATACATGTTATTGATGTGTATCTCACTAGTACTCGTAGTAGTGCCTGGGTATTTGATACCGGTTCGGTTGCTCATATTTGTAACTCGAAACAGGTGCTGCAGAATAAACGGAAGCTAGAAAAGAACGAGGTGACGATGTGCGTGGGAAATGAATCAAAGGTTGATGTGATCGAGGTCGGCACGCTACCTCTTCATCTACCATCGGGATTAGTTTTATACTTAAATAATTGTTATTTGGTTCCTGCGTTAAGCATGAACATTATATCGGGATCTTGTTTATTGCGAGACGGTTACTTGTTTAAATCCAAGAATAATAGTTGTTCGATTTATATGAGTAATATGTTTTATGCACATGCACCTTTGATAGATGGTCTATTCTTATTGAATCTCGATAGTGGAAATACACATATTAATAACATTGAGGCTAAACGTTTGAAATTGAGCGATAACTCGACCTATATGTGGCACTGTCGTCTTGGTCACATTGGAGTGAAGCGTATGAAGAAACTCCATTCCGATGGACTTCTTGAATCACTTGATTTTGAATCACTTGCAAGATGCGAAGCATGTCTGATGGGAAAATGAATAAGACTCCATTTTCTGGTATGATGGAGCGAGCTACGGACTTATTGGAAATCATACATACCGATGTGTGTGGTCCAATGAGTGTAGCATCGCGCGGTGGTTATCGTTATGTTCTTACCTTCATGGATGAATTGAGTAGATATGGGTATATCTATTTCATGAAACATAAGTCCGAAACTTTCGAGAAGTTTAAGGAATTTCAAAGTGAGGTTGAGAATCAACGTAACAAGAAGATTAAATTTCTACGTTCTGATCGTGGAGGTGAATATCTAAGTTACGAGTTTGGCGAGCATTTGAAGAAATGCGGAATACTTTCATAATTTACACCGCCGGGAACACCACAGCGTAATGGTGTGTCCGAACGTCATAATCGAACTCTCTTAGATATGGTTCGTTCTATGATGTCACTTACAGATTTACCGCTATCATTTTGGGGTTATGCATTAGAAACAGCCGCATTCACTTTAAATAGGGCACCATCTAAATCCGTTGAAACGACACCGTATGAATTATGGTTTGGGAAGAAACCTAAATTGTCGTTCCTTAAAGTTTGGGGTTGCGAAGCCTATGTAAAGAAGTTACAACCGGACAAGCTTGAAACCAAAGCGGAAAAATGCGTCTTCATAGGATACCCAAAGGAAACTATTGGGTATACCTTCTATCATAGATCCGAAGGCAAAATCTTCGTTGCCAAGAATGGATCCTTTCTAGAGAAAGAATTTCTCTCGAAAGAAGTGACTGGAAGGAAAGTAGAACTCGACAAGGTTGTCGAACTTTCTCTCGAACTTGCGAGTAGCGCAGCACCGGAATAAGTTCCTGTGGTGCCTGCACCAATAAGAGAGGAAGCTAATGATGATGATCATGAAACTTTAGTTGTAGTTGCTACAGAGCCTCGCAGGTCAACGAGAACTCGTACCACTCCTGATTGGTATGATCCCGTTATGAGTGTCATGTTAGTGGATAACATCGATGACCCTGCGACATATGAGGAAGCGATGATGAGCCCAGATTCCAATAAATGGCAAGAAGCCATGAAATCCGAGATTGGATCCATGTACGAAAACCAAGTATGGACTTTGGTGGACTTACCGGATGGTCGGAAGGCTGTCGAGAACAAATGGATTTTCAAGAAGAAAACAGATGCTGATGGTAATGTTACTGTCTATAAAGCTCGACTTGTCGCAAAAGGGTTTCGACAAATTCAAGGAGTTGACTACGATGAGACTTTCTCACCAGTAGCGAAGCTAAAGTCTGTGAGGATTATGTTAGCAATCGCTGCATATTATGATTATGAGATATGGCAGATGGATGTCAAAACAGCGTTCCTCAATGGATACATTGATGAAGAGTTGTATATGATGCAACCCAAAGGTTTTGTCGATCCTAAAGATGCTAAAAAGGTATGCAAACTTCAATGGTCCATCTATGGATTGAAGCAAGCATCCCGAAGTTGGAATCAATGTTTTGATAAGGTAATCAAAAGTTTTGGTTTTATACAAACTTATGGAGAAGCTTGTATTTACAAGAAAGTGAGTGGGAGCTCTGTAGCATTCTTAATACTATATGTAGATGACATATTGTTGATTGGGAATGATATAGACCTTCTTAATAGTGTCAAGGAATATTTGAATAATAGTTTTTCAATGAAAGATCTTGGTGAAGCAGCTTACATATTGGGCATAAAGATTTATAGAGATAGATCGAGACGTCTAATATCATTGTCACAAAGTACATATTTGGACAAAGTTCTAAAGAGGTTTGGAATGGAAGATAGCAAGAAAGGGTTCTTGCCCATGTTGCCCAATACGACCTTGAGTAAAACTCAAAGTCCAACAACGGCAGAAGATAGAGAAAGGATGAGTAAAACTCCCTATGCCTCAGCCATAGGATCTCTAATGTATGCCATGCTATGTACTAGACCCAACATTGCATATGCTGTTAGTTTGACTAGAAGATATCAAAGTGATCCAGGAGTGGATCATTGGACAGTGGTCAAAAACATCCTTAAGTACTTGAGAAGAACTAAGGATATGGTTCTTTCTTATGGAGGTGATGAACAGCTCGTTGTTAATGGTTACACCGATGCTAGTTGGAACACCAATCCGGATGATTCTAAATCACAATCTGGATACGTATTTACTTTGAATGGTGCAACAGTTAGCTAGAAGAGTGCAAAGCAAAGCGTTGTGGCGAGATCTTCAACTGAATCGGAATACATGGCTGCTTCAGAGGCTTCACAAGAAGCGATATGGATGAAAGAGTTCATTACAGAGCTTGGTGTGGTTCCAAGTGCGCTGGACCCAATGTTTATCTACTGTGATAACATGGGCGCCATAGCCAATGCGCAAGAATCAAGGTCACACAAGAAGCTAAAGCACATTAAGCTACGTTTCCATGCTATTCGAGAACATGTCCAAGATGGTGACATAAAGATTTGCAAAGTACACACAGATCTGAATGTGGCGGATCCGTTGACTAAACCTCTCCCGAGGGCAAAACATGACCAACACCAAACTGTCATGGGTGTTCGGTATATTACCATGTAATCTAGATTAGTTGACTCTAGTGCAAGTGGGAGACTGTTGGAGATATGCCCTAGAGATAATAATAAATATAGTTATTATTATATCTTTGTGTTTAAGATAAATGTTTAAATTCATGATATAACAGTATTAACAAGGAAACATTAATACTTGTGTGATTTGTAAACTAAATAAGAGTCCCTTAAAGCCTCTTTATAATACTAGCTTGTTGGTTAATAAATGACTCTGGTTTCCCTATCATGAACATTGAGATGTTATTAACAACAAGATCATATCGTTAGGAGAATGATATGATGGACATACTCCTATAGATAAGCGTAGCATAAAGATCAAGTCATTTTAATAGTTCAATTGCTATATGCTTTCTGATACATAGTAACCTAATTCCTTCGACCATGATATCATGCTTATCACCATCACCGGAAGGATGCTTTGATGACATCAAACACCACACCGTAACTGGGTGGCTATAAAGGTGGCATTGAGTGTTCGGAAAGTATTGGTTGAGACACATGGATCAAGAGTGGGATTTGTCCATCCATATGACGGATAGATATACTCTGGGCCCTCTCGGTGGAATTTCATCCAATTGGCTTGCAAGCATGTGACTGGCTCACAAGGGATCACATATCACGGGAACGAGAAAAGAGTACTTATCAGTAACGAGGTTGAACTAGGTATGCAGAGATACCGACGATCAATACCTCGGATAAGTAAACTATCATGAGACAAAGGGAAATCTGTATCGTATGTAAGTGGTTCATTCGATTGCAAAGTAATCGTAGAAATATGTGGGAGCCATATGAATTTCCAGATTCCTCTATTGGTTATTGTTCGGAGAAGTGTCTCGATCATGTCCGCATAATTCACGAACCGTAGGGAGACACACTTAAGGATTCGACGTTGTTGAGTAGTTATGGAATGATGAGTAAGAGACCGAATGTTGTTCGGAGTCTCAGATGGGATCCGGGATATCACGAGGAGATCCGGAATGGTCCGGATAATAAGATTCATATAAGGAAAGTCTTGTTTCGGGTTTGGAGAATGGTTCCGGTGTTTTCATCGGGAATGTTCTAGAAGGTTCCGGAATGTTTGGCACTCCTGAGGGGAAGGGTACATGAATGTGTCATAACAAGTTGGAATGGTTGCATCATGTACTAGGTGTCATCGCTGAACAAAATAAAGGGATAAATCAAAGCCTAGTTTGAAAAGTCAAACGCCAATTTGAAAAGTCAAACGACTATTTTGTTTGGTGGAGGGAGAGTAGGAAACCTACTTGGGGAGGAGTTCCTCTCCCTCCACCGCCGGCCCTTGGAGACCGAGTTGGGGAGGGACTCCCCTCCCCTTGGCGCGCCCCCTCCACCTATATAAGGAGGGGCAGGGCTGCCCCTCCAAGACACAACACCACACCCCTCTAAACCCTAACCCTAGCCGCCGCCGGCCACCATAGCCGCCGCCACCGCCCTAGGGCTTGCCCAAGCCGCCGACTTGGGGCAATCCCCTTGCCCTAGCCGCCAGCCCAGCTCCCTCTACTTGGTGTGTCTAAACTATAGATCACCGAGGCTCCCTCAAAGTCCACCATACTCGCTCCGGCTTAAGGCGAAGCCCTGCGAGATCTCCCCTCTACTTCCGGTACCACGCCGTCGTGCTGCCGGAATCGCGAGGAGAGTGCTACAACTTCCGCTGCCTGCTGGAACAAGGGAGAGGAAGGTCTTCGTCGAGTACCGAACGTGTGACCGACTGCGGGAGCGCTGCCGGAATGCAGCGCCGGAAGGATCGTCTACGCGATCTTGAGATCGGGAAGAGTACGACTACATCACCCACGAGAATCCGCTCTCGTTAAACACTTTGGAATCTTCATGGGTGAGTTATTCCATCGACTCGTTGCTACAATCTAGTAGATAGATCTTGGCTTGTTTGTTTGTATGCGGTAGAAAATTTTTGTTTTTCATGCTACGAACCCCTACACTTCTTGAGCAACCAAAGAGGCTAAGGGAACACTATTAGGATCTAGAGGAGCTTTCCCATTAACAATCATAGCCATAATAACATCAATCTTATCATTCAAAGAGGAAGTTTCCTCAACAGAATTTACCTTCTTACCATGTGGAGCTCTCTCAACATGCCATTCAGAGTAGTTGAGCATCATATTGTCAAGGAGCCTTGTTGCAGCACCCAAGGTGAGGCCCATGAAGGTGCCTCCAGCAGCTGAATCCAGCAGGTTCCTTGAAGAGTAGTTCAAACCTGCATAAAAAGTCTAGATAATCATCCAAGCAGTGAGTCTATGAGTGAGACAAATCTTAACCAAAGTTTTTATTCTTTCCCAAGCTTGAGCAACATGTTCATTATCAAGTTGTTTAAATTTCACAATGTCACTTCTCATAGCAATAATTTTAGCAGGAGGATATTACTTTCCAATAAAAGCATCTTTGCACTTAGTCCAAGAATCAATATTATTTTTAGGCAAAGAAAGCAACCATTCTTTAGCTCTTCCTCTCAAGGAGAAAGGAAAAAGCTTGAGCTTAATAATATCTCCATCTACATCCTTATACTTTTGCATTTCACAAAGTTCAACAAAGCTATTGAGATGGGCAGCAGGATCATCAGAACTAGCACCAGAAAATTGCTCTCTCATCACAAGATTCAACAAAGCAGGCTTAATTCATAAAAGGCAGCATCAGGAGCAGGTGGAGCAATAGGTGTGCTAAGTAAATCATTGTTGATGGTGCTAGTGAAGTCACACAACTTGGTGTTCTCAGCAGAGTTCATTTTGGCAAAGTTGGGCAAGCCAAAAACAGCAGCAGCAGCTAAAGCAGGAACTAATTTTTTGTGTTTTTTGAATAAAGAAAGCAAAACAAACTAGACTAATTTTTTTGGTTTTTTTGGAAAGAGGCATAAAAACCAAGAAAAATAAACAAAGCAAACTAAAAACAAAGTAAAGAGAAAGGAAGTGAAGGACTCCCCTTGTGAAGACGTCCTTGGCCTCCCCGGCAACGGCGCCAGAAAAGCCTTGATGATACTCGACGCGGCACTTCGTTGGTAACCCCAAGCGTAGGGTATGAAGAGCAAGCAGCAAGTTTTCCCTCAGAAGGAGGAAGGAAACTTCACACAGGTGTTGCAAGCAACGCGGAGACCTGCACAACACAAACTCAAGACTTTTCCCCAACGAATCAGTGAGGTTGTCAAGCTCACCGGTTTGCTGTAACAAATGATTAAACGTATGGTGTGGAAGGTAATGGTTTGCAGCAACTAAACAACTAACAGTGGAAGATGTATCAATGGTAAAGATTGGCCGGGGTCCATAGTTCACTAGAGGTGCTCTCCTTAGATAAACAACATGGCATGAAGGGTAAACAAATTACAACAGGGCAATTGACAGGAACTGAGCAAGGCATAACAATGCAATACTATTCAAAAAGATCCTATGAGATTTGATTGGGAAATACAACAAGATAGATAGACCGCCATCCAACTGCATCTATGACTAGAAGTCCACCTTCAGGTTATCATCCGAACCCCCTCCAGTATTAAGTTGCAAGCAACAGACAACTGCTTTAAGCAAAGTGTGTAAGGTAAACAGCCCACATGTTCCATGAAAAAGAGACCGTTGTTTTCTCCCTAGTAGCAAAAACACATCTACAACTGAAGAGATTATTGTCACTTCACTTGGAAACTAGAGGCATGAACCCACTATCGATCATAAATACTCCCTCTTGGAGTCACTAGCAACTACTTGGCCAAGATATCCACTAACAACGGAGAGCATGCAAGATCACAAACAACACATACATGATAGAATCATAAAGATAAAACCATTAATCAAACAAACATAATAATCTCAATATCCATCGGATCCCCGCAAACACAACATGCATGATTACAAATAGATTAGATCTTGATCATGAACGGAGCTCACAAGATCTATACATGAAAGCACAAAGGAGGAGATACAACCATGTAGCTACTACATGGACCCATAGTCCAAGGTGGAACTACTCACGCATCATACCGGAGAGAAGGCCTCCGGGATGATCTCCCCTCCGGCAGGGTGCCGGGAAGAACTTCAGATCCCCCCTGATCTAGGGATGATGGTGGCGGCGGCTAAAGACGGTTTCGTGGATATTTGATCAGGTACTCAGGGTTTCTGCATTGGGGGCTTCTTATAGGCGAAGGGGGAGGCCGAGGCGGCGGCCAGGCTAGCCAAACCCTAGCCAGGCGCGGGCCCACCTGTGGACGCACCTGGGGAAGTCTGGCCCCTCCGGTTACTTCTTGTTCTCCACTGAAACTAATTGACTTTGGCTTTTGTCCCGTGCAATTTCGAGAATATTTCTTTACTAACTTTTCTGAAACCAAAAACAGGAGAAAACAGGCATCTAGCACTGTTGCAACTTGTTAGTAGGTTAGTACCAGGAAACATGTAAAAAGCACCTCCAAGTGTAGACAAGTAAAGCAAAGTAGATACTAAACAAGCATGGAGCATCAAAAATTATAGATACGTTTCTGACGTATCGGCTACCGACCGCCCGCTGGCTGGATGCTAAGCATTGGAGGGGTTCCTGTCCCTCCTATCCCTCAAGGTTCAGCACGCCAGGTGTCCATCACGAACCACTTCTACCACGAGCTCACACCAGAGCAGTGGATGGATCCCCGGTGGGATCCCGACAACTACGACATCTGGAATGCCTTCTTCGCTAACCGGCGGCAAAGGGAGCTTGCTAGGTACGAGGGTGATGGCCTGCCCCCGGTGAACCACAACGAAGGAGCCCGCTGTCTATGGTGGGCGAACCGAACTATCATCGGCGTGATGCGCTACATCGCTGGGGAAGACCATCTCGCCTGCAGTGCCCACAAGTCCACCCGCCATAGAGCCACAAGAAGGCCCGTCCCCCGCCCGGCGGTAGCGGCATCGTCTTCCAGGAGACCCCTCCCCCGCCCACCGTGAATCCGAGGCCGGTGTGGCAGGTGCCCCCGGTATATGCCATGGCTGGGCTGAGGATCCCCGGAGTGGCAGGTGACGATGACGATGATGATGATGATGACGAAGAAGACCCTGAAGCTGCGTACTATAGGACTAGGCATGATTATGACTAAAGGGGCGGCTTTAGTCCTGAGTGTTAGCTAGTTCCGGTTTGTCCCGGTTTTTAATATTAATAAATGTCTTGCATGTTACCTAGTCCCGGGAATAAATAGAGGGAAAAGGTCTATAAATAGAGGGAAATGCCTATAAATAGAGGAAAATGCCTATAAATAGAGAGAAATGCCTATAAATAGAGGGTTCATCTTTAGTCCCGGTTGGAGAAACCAACCACGACTGAAGGGATTGCGGTAGACTATGCCAGGCAGCACTAATGATACGGGTGAGTGTCGATATTATGTTGTGTGGCTTGTACCTTGTCTCGGATGGTGTCGCCAACCGGGACTAAAGATGAACCTTTAGTCCCGGTTGGAGACACCAACTGGTAAAAACACGAGTGAGTGTCGACATTATGTCGTGAGTGTCGACACTATGCCAACCTGCTCGTACTATAAATAGGCATCCTAGTGAGTCCAGTCCTCTAGCCAGTTTGAGGCATCTCCAAGATCGATGGTTTGCGAGAGCGGGGACACCACTACGGCCAGCTTGAGGGAGATGCCGCCGGAGCCCAGTCCTCCGGCATCTCCAACAAGCTGGCCATAGAGGCACTCCCTAATATGTGAAATTAGTTAGCTCTCAGGCTTATTGATCTAGTTAGAGAAGTTACAAGCCGCAAGATGGTGTGCGACAGCAGGGAAACCACTACGGCCAGTTTTAGGGAGATGCCGCCAGAGCCCAGTCCTTCGGCATCTCCAAGAAACTGTTCATAGAGGCACTCCCTAATATGTGACCACGCGCGTTTGGAGATCAGATCTTAATGGTAAGTACGAATCGGGACTAAAGGCCCCCCTTTAGTCCCGGTCCAGCCACAAAACGGGACTAACACACTCAAGATGGTTTGCAGACAACACTATATGCAGTCATGGAGCATCTTCATTCATAACCGTGTTTAATACATAAAAATGGGCACATGGAGCATCTTCATTCATATAATGTTACATTATTACACATCATTTCTTCGCGTGTGTCCCTTTCTGATTCCGCCGTATCCATGGAGCATCTTCATTCATTAACATGATGCTTGGGTCATCCTTCACTGCGAAGGGAGGAATTTCATGAAACTTATCAAAATCTTCTGACATGTCTGTCTTGTCCTCCACTCCCATGATGTTTCTTTTTCCTGAAAGAACTATATGGTGCTTTGGCTCATCGTCTGATGTATTATTTTGCTTATTTTTTATTTTTCTAGGTTTGGTAGAAATGTCCTTCACATAGAAAACCTGAGCCACATCGTTGGCTAGGACGAATGGTTCGTCTAAGTACCCAAGATTGTTAAGATCCAACGATGTCATTCCGTACTTCTTGTCTACCTCAACCCCTCCTCCTGTCAGCTTGACCCATTTGCACCGAAACAAGGGGACCTTAAAAGTAGGTCCATAGTCAAGTTCCCATATCTCCTCTATGTGACCATAATATGTGGTCTTTGACCCATTGTTGTCTGTGGCATCAAAGCGGACACCACTGTTTAGGTTGGTGCTCTTTTTATCTTGGGCGATCGTGTAAAATGTATACCCATTTATCTCGTACCCTTGGAAAGTCGATATAGTCGAAGATGGTGACCTGGACAACAAGTATAGCTGATATCCAAGAGTGTTGTTTTTGATGAGATGTTGCAACCAACCGCCTAAACTCTTCATGCGTTCATCTCTAATCCAAGAGTCATGCTTTCTAGGGTTGTTGGAGCGTAAAATTTTCTTGTGTTCCTCGATATACGGGGCTGCCAAGATAGAATTCTGTAGAACTATGTAATGTGCTTCAGTGTAAGAATGTCCGTCCCTACATATTATTAATTTCCTTCCTAGAGTACCCTTTCCACTTATTCTCCCCACATACCGCGATTGAGGAAGACCAATCGGCCTAAGGTCAGGAACAAAGTCAACACAAAACTCAATGACCTCCTCTGTTCCATAGCCCTTGGAGATGCTTCCTTCTGGCCTAGCACGGTTACGAACATATTTCTTTAAGATTCCCATGAACCTCTCAAAGGGAAACATATTGTGTATAAATACAGGACCGAGAATGGAAATCTCTTCGACTAGGTGAACCAGTAGGTGTGTCATAATATTGAAGAAGGATGGTGGGAACACCAACTCAAAACTGACAAGACATTGGACCACATCATTCTGTAATTGTGGTAGATCTTCAGGATTGATTATCTTCTGAGAGATTGCATTGAGGAATACACATAGCTTCACAATGGGTACTCGAACATTATCCGGTAGAAGCCCCCTCAATGCAATCGGAAGCATATGCGTCATAATCATGAGACTTTAGGTTTTGGAACTTTTTTCTGCCATATTTATTATTCCCTTTATATTCGAAGAGAAGCCAGACGGGACCTTAATAATGCTCAGGCATTCAAAAAATATTTCCTTCTCTTGTTTGGTAAGAGCGTAGCTAGCATGACCTTAAAACCATTCTGGATGCAGGCCATATAGGTCTTTCATATGTTGATGGTCCTTTCGTGCTTCCGGTGTATCTTTTGTCTTCCCATACACACCCAAGAAGCGTAGCAGGTTCACGCAAAGATTCTTCATCACATGCATCACATCGATTGCAGAGCGGACCTCTAAGAATTTCCAATATGGTAACTCCCAAAATATAGATTTCTTCTTCCACATGGGTGTGTATCCGTCAACATCCTTGGGAACAGATTTTCCGCCAGGACCCTTTCCAAAGGTTAATATTTGATCCAAATCTTTGACCATATCAAATATATCAGCACCACGCTCCTTAGGCTTCGTCTGGTGACATGCCAGACCGTTGAAATGCTTGCCTTTATTTCTTAAGGGATGCTTGGCCAAAATAAATCGACGATGCTCATTGTATACATTTTTCTTACAATGTTCCAAATATATACTTTCAGTGTCTCATCTAAACAGTGCGTGCATGCATTGTATCCCTTGTTTGACTGTCCTGAAAGGTTACTAAGAGCAGGCCAATCATTGATTGTTACGAGAATCAATGCTCGGAGGTCAAAGTATTCCTGCTTGTGCTCATCCCACATGCGTATGCCGGGTTCGTGCCACAACTATAAAAGTTCTTCAACTAATGGCCTTAGGTACACATCAATGTCGTTTTCGGGTTGCTTCGGACCTTGGATCAACACTGGCATCATAATGAACTTCCGCTTCATGCACAGCCAAGGAGGAAGGCTATAGATGCATAGAGTCACAGGCCAGGTGTTGTGACTGGAGCTCTGCTCCCCAAAAGGATTCATGCCATCTGTACTTAGACCAAACCTTAAACTCCTTGCGTCATATGCAAAGTCAGGATACTTTCTATCGATTTTTCTCCATTGCGACCCATCACCGGGGTGTCTCAACATCCCGTTTGACTTACGTTCCTCTTTATGCCATCGCAACAACTTGGCCTGCTCTTTGTTTCTGAATAAGCGTTTCAACAGTGGTATTATAGAAGCATACCACATCACCTTGGTAGGAACCCTCTTCCGGGGGGGGGGGGGGCTCGCCCTCAATGTCACCAGGGTCATCTCGTCTGATCTTATATCGAAGTGAAGTGCATACCGGGCATGCATCCAAATTCTCGTACTCCTCACCGCGGTAGAGGATGCAGTCATTAGGGCATGCATGTATCTTGTGAACCTCTAAACCTAGAGGGCAGATAACCTTCTTTTCTTTGTACATACTGGCTGGCAATACGTTATCTTTTGGAAGCATATTCTTCATCATTTTCAGCAACTTTTCAAATAAGGAGTCAGGTATAGTACACTCAGCCTTCCATCGCAGCAATTCCAGTGTGCTACCCAGCTTTTTCAGACCATTTTCGCAATTTGGGTACTACAACTTTTTGTGATCCTCTAACATGTGATTGAACTTCTCCCTCTCCTTTTCATTTTCACAGTCTCTTCGTGCATCGGCAATGGTCCGACCAAGATCATCAACGGGTTCATCATGTGTCTCTTCTTCATCCTCCCCTTTAGCATCCCCCATGGAAGTATCTCCATACTCAGGGAAACCATGATAGTTGTCATCCACCCCCTCTTCTTCATTTTCTTCCATTATAACCCCTTTCTCTCCGTACTTGGTCCAACAATTATAACTGGGCATGAAGCCGGACTTCAACAGGTGGCTGTGAAGGGTTTTTGAGTCAGAGTAATCCTTCTGATTCCTACATCCACTACATGGACAGAATACAAAACCATTGCGCTTGTTTGCATCAGCAACACGGATGAATTCATGCACGCCATTAATGAACTCGCCAGAGCGTCAGTCAGTACCGTACATCCATTCCCGGACCATCTGTATTATAGTAAAAGTATATCAAAAACCATTACACAACATGATAAAATTATTACAAGTTATAATGAGAGCTTCTAGAGCATTAATTTTCAATTTTGAAAAATTTACATGCACCAATTTGTGAATTGGAGAAAACAATTAACATGATAAATATGGAGGTTTTGATTACTGTTCTATCAGTGAAAACCTCATGCCATTCTAAGCTCTGAAACTCTAAAATTGCACATTTCAATTTTCAGTAACTATGTGCCTAATCAAAATTTGTTACACATATCAAAATCCTTCTACTTCTAGAGCATGCATGCATTGATCCATATCTATACTTTTAGAGCATTATAGAGCTAAAGTAGCAATAAGAGATGAAAGAATGAAGTTCTAAACCTTTTAAAACTTTGGATATAGGGGTTGCAAACTAAATCTTGAGAAAAAATGGCATGAACTCGGCTTGCTTCTTTGAGTAAAATGGTCACCATATGGTTAGTGCAGGTGGACACGAAGTTGTATATATACTGGTGGACAACTAGTCCCGGGTCGTGATATGACCCAGGACTAATAGTACACGAAAAGAGCAGTTGGCCCGCTCCAGGTTATTAGTCCCGGGCAGTATTATGGACCGGGACTAGAGCTCTGGTCCAGCCCGGGACTAGTGTCTACGGCCAATTCTCGCCGTTGGAGGCCTCATGGCCCGGGATTAGTGCTAGCACTAGTCACGGTTCGTGATAGGCCGGGACTGATGGCTTTGTGCAGATCGAATCGAAGACATGTTTTCCACTAGTGTTGGGAAAATTGAAAATTTTACCATGCGTCACGTTGCGGCACATGACAAAGCCTCATCGTCACGACGGGGCAGTTTGCCATGCGCCAAGTTTTGCTGTATGTTTCTCTAGGCCTTTGTCGTGTGTGTTTCTATGTGTCTTTGCCATGTGTTTTCGTTGTCGTCTGTTTGCAAATTATTTTTCCATTCTCTTTTATTAGCAATTACCTTTGGTGTAACTAGCATGGAGGCCCTCGCAATGCGAGGGCATCACCTATAGTTGAATTCTTTCGTGTGTCAAAATTAATCGTCTTTCCAAATGATATACAAATAATAGATTATACATCAATGTTCGATATATGCTAAATATATGGGAGCATATAGATCTCAGGCGCCTGATTTTTAGTTAGGTCTAAGTCGGTGACATCATCCTACTATTTTCTGTTAATTCTTAGTTGCAATAAAATTTGTACCAATTCTCAGTTGCAATCTAGTTGCAACTCATTAAATTATCAGTTAGAGCCTAGTTGCAACTCATGTGCAACTCACATATTGCACGAATCACGAAGTATATCTAGTAGTGAGAGAGGCGATCGAGACTTAACTAAAAATCAGACGTCTAATTTCTAGCAAAACCGTAAATATATCACATGTGTAGAAGACAATTTTTATCGTGTTTAATTGATGGATGAAAGGTTATTAGGGTAATGTATTTCCAAAATACTACATTAATGAACATATGTGAAGTTTGCCCATGAGATTAAATTAATATATATATATATATATATATATATATATTGTAAAATTTAGACACTGACCTAGTCGGTAGTTTTCATGTGAAGTTAAATAGGTAGGCAAGGCTAACCTTTCTGTTGTTAAATAATTAGGTTTGCTTGACCAATGATCCAGCGATGTTTAGTCCATGTTGATGGCACAGTAAATATATTTTATTAATACAGGGTAAATCATAAAATGATATATCCTCATTAATAAATAGGTCAACGAAAGAGTAAGAATTTTATATGATATTTCTACCACTCGTTTCCATCATTTGTTGTAAAAATATGTGATACTCTCATGTTGTGATATTCATAACATCTTAGCCATTGACAATCTAAAATATAGAACTTAGACCATTATTTATGCTATTAAATAAACTCAATAATACATTTTACCATTAATTTATCGATTTTAATATATTTTTTCATGTTTATTAATATATTTTACATATCAATAACAATAGGATACCATTTATTTCAAATGGGACCAATATTTTGTTTATCTATTTTTTAACTCTATTGGTGTTAACCCTATTATTGAATCCAATCATCCTGCACTCTTGATCACTTGTATTTGTTGTTTGATGTAATTAACATGACTACACCAACATGCATGTCATAGTTTTCCCATCTTAGTCTGTCTCCACTTTTTACATGATTGTAAGTTTGAACGACATGTGGTGAACTGGTGATGTGTGTATCTCCGGCATGACTATGTGTATGATGGCTTAGCTCTCATATGCATTTTCAAAACATGTGAGGTCAATTTAACATTTACATTATGTTCTCTAGTTTCGTATTATTCGTTCTATCTGAAAACAACTGTATTATTCGGTGATATATGTACATACATATCAATCTAATTTTAGAACCTCTCATATATTTTCTCCGCGTGAGGCTGCCACCATATTGGTACGTCAATACTCTTAAGCTAAAATTGGACTGTATCTATATGCTTTGGTTTAGTTTCCGAGTTTTTTCATTACCGGTCAGCTCTAGAGTTAGTTTCTTGTATGTCCATACCCAAATCGCATTGGTGTAAATCTTGGGCGCGCACTAGGCGTCCCCCGTACGATGGGAGCTTCCCATCCTCCTGCTTCCTCGCGCGCCACGTGTCCTCCAAAATCGCCCCAAATCCCGCTTTTGCTGCAGAACAACCATTTTTGTTGCAAATGTTTCCGCTTTTGCTTCTGAAGAAAAAAAGGTTCATTTTAGAAAATATAATATATCGCCGGAGTCTTCGTCGGAGACCATGCAGCAAAAAAATTGTTCTAATGTAGCAAAAACCGACTTTGCCTAAAACATCGTCAAAAAACTCGCTAGTGACTCTCGCCGGAGACCTTGTAGCAAAAACCCCAAGACGGTTGTAGCAAAAAAGTTGCGCAATTGTAGAAAAACCACAAAACGTTAGTAGCAAAAATATGTGGTAATGTAGCAAAAAACCGACTTCGACGGAGAATTTTGCCGGGAGACCTTGCCGAAGATACAGTAGCAAAATCTTACCTAATTTAAGCAAAACCACAGAACGGTGATAGCAAAAAAATTGTGTTGTTGTAGCAAAAAGCTGACTTCGCCGGAGATTTTGTAGAAAAAAAGCTCCATGGCTCGAAAATCGCAGGAGAAAAAGCTTCATGGCAGTCTCCCTGTCGCTGCATCTGCCCCCGTTGGGGTGCTCCTCAAGGAGCGCTGGAGCTGCAGCGCACCGGCGAGCGCACGAAAGCCCTTGTCGTTAAGAGGGTCATTGGAGAGCGGGAGTGCAGCTTAAGGTCGATCTGCTTCGTCCTCGACAGCGGCCGGCAGGAGCAGCTAGGGTTCACACGTGAAGGAGCTAGCAGAGAAGGAAAGCTCGCCCGTGAGGATCTAGCAGCGCGGGTCGGCGAGCCGGCGGAGGAGCGGCGCGTACCGGCAGAGGAGCAGCGCGGGGCTTGCGCGTGGGCGGAGGAATAACAGCTGGAGCCGGCGCCATCGAATGAGCAAGCCACGGGCTCGTCTTGGCCACCAGGTGAAGGCATGAAAGGGGATAACGAGTTAAGGACTGGTGGGCCTACCCACTTTGCATGCGGTGCGATGACCCCGACGATTCATACGGATCCTTTTCCTAAATCTTGTCAACCCAAATCATATAGTTGTTGTATTACTCATGTTCCTATTTAAGTCCAGCATATTTTCCTCTTCCAACACCCATGTATTTTTGAGAGAAAAAATTTGTGAGACATTGCATATCGATACAGAAGCTCTTTCAGAAAAATATCTTGGTCTCTCTGCACTGATAGGGGCTCATAGAAGTGATTGTTTTGTCCACTTTATTGAGAGGATCATTCAGCGCATAAAACGGGTGAAAGGAAAAATTCTTATCTATTGGAGGTAAAGAGATTCTTTTAAAGGCTGTTGCTCAAGCAATTTTTATTTATGCTATGTCTTCCTAATTCCAAAAGGAGTTTGTAAGAAGATGATGGATGCTATATCGAGTTTTTGGTTGGGTGATGATAAAAATAGTAATAAAATGCACTGGCTGGCTTGGTGGAAGTTGTGCTACCCTAAGAATGAAGGTGGGATGGGCTTTAACGACTTTCATTCATTCAACTTAGCTATGCTTGCTAAACAAATATGGAGACTGATTAATATTCCAGATTCTCCATGCTCCACGGTTCTGAAGGCTAAGTACTATCCTCATGGGGATATTTTAAAGGCAGGCCCCAAAAATGGATCTTATTTTACTTGGCAAAGTCTTCCTGGCCTGACAACGTTTAAGAGAGGATATATTTGGAGAGTTGGCAATGGGGGAGAGTATCAAAATTTATGACGACCCCCTGGATACCTGCTAGTCCAGACCGCAAAATTATATCACCAAGAGGTGGTGTGGTGTTCTCCAAAGTGTCTGAGCTGATTGACCCCATTACAGGACAGTGGGATGAGGTATTGATTCGGGATTTGTTCAGCCCTGTTGATGTGAATCGTATCCTTTGCATTCCCTTAAAAAATAATGGTTTTGAGGACTTCATTGCATGGCATTTTACAAAACATGGCAGATATACGGTTAGGTATGGATATTACCTGCAATGGCGACACTGCTTGTTTGGACATCGGGAAGCTGCTCTTGCTTTGCCCGGGTCCTCTGCTACTAACCCGGTGTAGAAAATACTATGGAAACTAAAGGTGCCCAGCAAGATTAAAAAAATTATATGGCGAGCTCTGCATGGAATCATACCACTGAAATCTATTTTGGTGAATCGGCACGTGGGTTTAAGCGGTGAGTGCCCAATATGCCATTTACATGGTGAAGATGTGAGCCACTTGTTATTTCAGTGCCCTACTGCACGAGCGATGTGGAATTCTTTGGGTATATCAGCGATCATTGATGATGCCCTTCATACTGACCGATCTGGGTTTGCTGTTCTGGAAGGACTGATTAGGCGTGACGACAACACCTTCCCAAGTATGCCTAATATTGGGCTGAAGGAAACTATAGCTGTTGCTTGCTGGTATCTATGGTGGATGCGGGGGCAGGTCACTCATGATGAGGCTATACCCCCGATGAAGCGGTGCATGATGTTTGTGCTCTCTATTACTGCTAATGCCTACCAGGTTTCTACGGTTACTAATATTGTTAAGCAACGCTGGACCAGGCCAGACCCTGGACAAGTGAAGATTAATGTGGATGGTTCATTCCACTATGATGAACATGCAGGATCGGTTGGGATAGTGGCACGTGATAATTTTGTTTCTACGGTATAATTTTGTTTGCTGTCTCTTGGTCCTGTAAAAATTGTCACGAGTGTCCCTAAACTTTTTTTCTGCTGAATACTTCTTGGTTCTAGGTGTCCTTGTTATACACGTTGTATACCTATATGCATACAGGTTATGGATGGGCCTTTTCTTTTAAGCATATGGTCGTACCTGTTTAATGCTTGAGGATTAAATTTGCTCGTACCTGTGTAGGATACGCATATATACTCAATATGGACCGTGTCAACCCAGAATGTAAGGTTACGTACCTATAATCAAATCCTAACCAGCATAAATTCTAGATCAGTTGGTTGCTCCCGATCCCGCTGGGATCCAATACCCCAGCCTATTTGCTATCTCCGCCTCCCCCGAGGTTCTGGTGCAGGAGGCCTTCCATAAGGGTCACTGGAACGTCTTGTTCCGTCGACACCTTAGCGCGGCGGAAGCCGCGGACCTCTAGCAGCTGCTTGGCTCCCTCCCAGTGGCCTTATCCGAGGCCCCAGACTCGGCAGCGCGGCAGCTGCATCCATCCGGAGAGTTCACTGTGAACTCGGCTTATCGCGCCATGTTCCAGGGTCCGGAGCTGAGCTGGACGTCACCGTTGTGGAAGGCCTCCCTGCCGCTTAGTATTCGCATCTTTGTGTGGCAGCTTCTGCGTGACCGGTTACCCTCGAGGGTGGAGGTGGCTAAGCATAATGGCCCGGGCAATGGCATGTGTCCCCTATGTGGGACTCCGGAGACTTGTGCTCATATTATGTTATCTTGCTCGGCGGCTCAGGCTCTTTGGAGCTTTGTCAGAGAAGCGCTGGGGCCTGACTGGGACGCGCAGGAGCTTGGGGAGTTCCTGCAGTCCCAGGCTAACATCTAACAGGGCCGAAGGAGGACGCCGCCTCTGGCTTGTGTTTGCGGCCATCTCGTGGTCTCTGTGGAATGTGCGGAATAAGATGGTGATTGAGAAGGTTTATCCTTCCCGTGTGTCTGGCCCTGTTTTTTTCTTTCTTGCCTTTCTCCAGCAGTGGTCTCCTTGGTGCGGCAGCGTGATGAATCTACATTATTTTCATAAAATAATCTAAAACATACTCCCTCCATCTCAAGGCTTAAGGCCTATTTTTTTTTTGAAAAGTCAAACCAACTGAACTTTGACCAAACTTTTAGAAAAAACTATCAATAAACATGATATTTTGTAGACATCATATAAAAATATATTTCATTATCTATCTAATGATATTGATTATGTATTTTGCATATTAATATTTTTTGGTAAAATTTTGATCAAACTTGACATAGTTTGACTTTTCAAAAAAAATATAGGCCTTAAGCCTTGGGCCTTGGAATGAAGGTAGTACTAGTAAAAGGATCGATGGATAAGCCCACTTAGGATACACGTGAGGGTTGACTTGCCCGATATGCTACGGTAGCCTCGTGCACCACCAAAGTGGGCTGCCACGTACGGCCGAAAAAAAGTTTCCAAATAAGTACTTACCTCCTTTGTTAAGAACCCGGCCGGTAAAGGCTGCAGACACAAACGGCAGTTGCAATCTCACAAATATTACTCACACCCTGTCGAACATGGCGACCTCCATTGACATTGGCGCCGATCTCGACGCAGCGTCCATGACGCCTGTGCCGTACGTGCTGTCTTTCACGGACCTGTGCTACAGCGTCAGGAACCGCGGCGACGGGGGGCTGTTGGGCAGTTTCCTGCCAGCATTATCCAGCTGCAGCAACGGCCTTGCATCCACCGACTCGCCGTCCACCAACACCAAGCTCCTTCTCTCCGGAATCTCCGGCGAGGCGCGCGAGGGCGAGCTGTTCGCGATTATGGGGGCAAGCGGGTCTGGTAAGTCCACGCTCATTGACGCGCTGGCCGGCCGAGTCGCCCGCGACAGCCTCCACGGCAGCGTCACACTCAACGGTGAACCTATCCATGGCCGCCGCCTCAGCGGCATCTCCGCCTACGTGATGCAGGAGGACCTCCTCCACCCGACGCTCACCGTGCGCGAGACGCTTCTGTTCTCCGCCGAGCTCCGCCTCTCCCGCGCGCTCTCCCCTGCCAGGAAAAGGGAGCGAGTGGAGGCGCTCCTCGACACGCTGGGCCTCTCCAGCGTCGCCGATACCATCATCGGTGACGAGACCCACCGCGGGGTGTCGGGCGGCGAGCGGCGCCGCGTCTCCATCGGCACGGACATCGTCCACGACCCTATCCTGCTCTTCCTCGACGAGCCAACTTCCGGCCTGGACTCCTCCAGCGCGCTCATGGTGGTCAACGTGCTTCGTAGCACCGCGCTCAGCGGCAGCGTCGTCGTGTTGACTATCCACCAACCTAGCGCGCGCATCCTCGCCATACTCGGCAAACTCCTGCTCCTATCTCACGGCCGCGCCGTCTATGCTGGCACGCCGGCCGGCCTCAAGCCCTTCTTCTCCGAGTTCATTGGCAGGCACATCCCAGAAAACGAGAACCCGGCCGAGATGGCGCTCGATACCGTCCAGGTCCTCGAGCGCCAGCCGGAGGGCACCGCGCCGCTCGCCGACTTTAATGCCAGGTGGCAGCACCGCCGCGACACCAAGGAGACGGACACCAGCACGTTTATGCCGCTTGAGTTTGCCGTAGCCAAGAGCATCTCCCGTGGGAAGCTAGTGGCAGGGAGCAGCTCATCAGGGATGATGTCGTCGTCGTCGTCGTCGTCGTCGTCGGTAAAGAGGAACTTGGCAAACCCGGTAGAGACCGAGGTATGGGTGCTAACAAAGCGGTCCTTCACCAACACGCGTCGCATGCCGGAGCTCTTCGGGACGCGACTGGTGACGATGACGCTGACGGGCCTAATTCTGGCCACCATCTTCTTTCGTCTGGATGACACGCCCAAAGGCGTCCATGAGCGGCTCAGCTTCCTCGCCCTGGCCATGTCCACTCTATTCTATGTCAGTGCCGATGCGCTGCCTGTCTTTATCGAGGAACGCCACATCTACAGGCGCGAGACGGCGCACAATGCCTACCGCCGCATCTCCTACGTTCTGGCCAACACCGCCGTGTCCTTCCCGCCGCTTGTCATCCTTTCCCTCGTGTTCGCGGTCACCACCTTCTTCCCCGTAGGCCTTGCCGGCGGTGGTGTGTCCTTCACCTTCTACTCGCTCGTCGTGCTGGCCTGCATGTGGTCGGGAACTGGATTCGTCATGTTCCTGTCGGCGGCGGTGCCGCAGCTGATGCAGGCTTTCACGATGGTGACGTCCATCTTCGCCTACTTCCTCCTCTTCGCCGGCTTCTTCATCAACAGGGACAGGATCCCGAGATACTGGATATGGTTTCACTACATGTCACTCATCAAGTACCCGTACCAAGCAGCGATGCAGAACGAGTTCAGCGACGCCACCAGATGCTTCACACGTGGAACTCAGGTATTCGACGACACGCCCATAGGTGCCATGTCTGAGGCCGTCAAGATGAAGGTGCTCACTGCCATCAGCAACTCAGTCGGGACCAACGTCACGGCTAGCACATGCATCGTCACCGGCGCCGACGTACTCGCCCAGCAGGCAGTCACGGACTTAGGGATGTGGACTTGCCTCCTCGTGACAGCACTATCTGGGTTCTTGTTCCGTGTTATGTTCTATCTTACCTTGCTTGTCACCAGCAAGAACATACGAACATGAATTTTGCGCTATGCATTCCGAATTTGGCTCCTGTGTGCATCTTGCTATATATATATATATATATATATATATATATATATATATATATATATATATATGTAAAGATGTGTTTGCAAGTTTTTTTCCTGACCAAAGTCATTTCATATTGTTTTTTGAATAGCTTTTTGATTTTATCCATGTTTATGTCAATTTGGGATGTCCAAATATATTTGATTTATGTTTCTGGAGAAATAATGAATAATAGAAAGCAGAGAAATAAGAAATTCACTAAAATAGACAAAGTCATATCCATTTAGGGGTGCCACTGAAGCCACACACTCTCCACATGTGCCAGGAGGCACAAAAAAAGGGCAATACTTCGTGGTGACCCCTTTATCAGCGTGGGCGGAAGCGATAACCCTTTGGGGCCTCGTGTTACATGTTATATAGGGAGTGAGAAGAGCCCTCGCGTTACCTTGTAGGTTCACGTATATCTGGACATGATATGAGCTACACCTTTAAGTATCCCGTCATGGTTTTGAGTTCAACTCACTCCTATAGACACTTGGTCTCAAGTCGATAGATGGTAGCGGCCTCTAGAAAAGCATGCCAACTTCCAAGTGCCATAAAGTGTAGAAGACAACCTTTAATGTGACTTTCGTCTAAGTTCCTTTGCCACACGATATACCTTGTCAAGCTATAGGCGAGTAGTTGTCATCCCTTTAATAGCTTAACTCTCTTCTCGTTTCGTGATATACGTTTCACTGTACTAACACTTAGTCCGACTCCTCAGTTAATTAAGTGAATAGCGTAGACCATGCTTCTGAATCATATCACGCGAGAGGGCCTAGAGAATATCTCTCTATTATGAAGACGCAAATCACATCTTGGTTATCCATGTCGCGCAACTTGATTCACAACCAACCAGAACTCTACCTTTATAACTACTCTTTTATGCAATAGCGTTTGATAGAATCTAAGTCTGCCGATCCACAACTCGGATCGTGCGATTATCTCAGGTCAAAGGATTCCATTGCTTGAGACTGCAAATGACAACATTCTCGTTGCATCTCAACTGTGGGTCAGTCCGACTTGCTAAATACTTTAGCCGAATCAGTGTAAGTCAAAATAGCATCACCATGCCCATGGCAAGTGGAACCTAGTCATCAGCCGATTTTCATATTAGTCTAAGTTTCGTGTCCAACACAACCTCAAGGTGTGTTACAAACCGGGACGTATGATCCCGCCCTCTATAAATACGACATCCCAGCCCTCTGCCTCCCCTCTGTTTTTTCTTGGTGGAAGGTGTGAGAGGTGTGCTAGTTTATTTTTTTACCTATGCATGCATTCAAGGTGTTTGATGAAATGTTTGAGTGAATGATCTCGTTCAATTTCTCACAGAACAAAAATATAGAAGGTGTCCGAGACGCACTTGAGCTTTCTCCTCTATATTTCCCTCGATCGAGGTTAGCAATCTTATCTTTTCTCTGTCATTGATACAATGCATGTGTCGATGTAAATTGGTCATTTCACTATTTACGATGTCCTGTTTTTGATAAACTTACTTATATGATGCAGATAAATGGTAGGGAATGGATGTACGGTGACCGGCGTGTACCCGGGTACATTAAAGGCGTGGATAAATTTATCAATGTGGCTACGACAAACAAAGAGAATGGTTTTATACGTTGTCCATGTGTTCAATGTCAGAATAACAAGGAGTACTCTTCCTCGAAAATCATTCGTGGCCACCTGGTTATGAAAGGTTTCATGCCCAACTATAATTGCTGGACCAAGCACGGGGAAAGAGGGGTTGTGATGGAAGACGGTGAAGAATAAGATGATGATAACAACTATCATCATATGTTTCCTGAATACAGTGATACTGCAATGGAACACAATGAAGAGGAAGGAGGTGAAGAACGGGCATCAGATGAGCCTGCTGATGAACTTGGTCGGGTCATTTATGATGCAAAGCGAGACTGTGAAATAGAAAATGAGAAGTTGAAGTTAGAGGGCATGTTAGAAGATCACAACAAATTGTTGTGCCCAAATTGTGAAGATGGCAGCACAAAGCTCGGTACCACACTGGAATTGCTGCGATGGAAGGCAGAGTGTGGTCTACTGACTCCTCATTTGAAAAGATACTGAAAATAATGAAGTCGAAGTTTCCAAAACATAACAAACTTTCCGAGAGTACCTACGAAGCAAAGAAGACTCTCTGTCCTCTAGGATTAGATGTGCAGAAGATACATGCATGCATTAATGACTGCATCCTCTACCGCGGTAAGGAGTATGAGAATTTAGATAAATGCCCGGTATGCAATGCATTGCGGTATAAGATCATACGATATGACCCTGGTGATGTTGAGGGAGAGACCCTCCGGAGGAGGGTTCCTGCTAAGGTTACGTGGTATGCTCCTATAATACCAAGGTTGAAACGCATGTTCAGAAACAAAGAGCATGCTAGGTTGTTGCGATGGCACAAAGAAGACCGTAAGAAAGACGGAAAGTTGAGACACCCTGCTGATGGGTCACAATGGAGAAAAATCAAGAGAGACTTCCCGGACTTTGCAGGTGACGCAAGGAACTTATGGTTTGGTCTAAGTACGGATGGCATGAATCCTTTTGGGGAGCAAAGCTGCAGTCACAGCACCTGGCCCGTGAATCTATGTATCTACAACCTTCCTCCTTGGTTGTGCATGAAGCGTAAGTTCATTATGATGCCAGTGCTCATCCAAGGCCCAAAGCAACCGGGCAACGACATTGATGTGTACCTTAGGCCATTGGTTGAAGAACTCTTACACCTGTGGGGAAAACCAGGTGTACATGCGTGGGATGAGAACAAACAGGAGTCATTTGACCTACGAGGGTTGCTTTTCGTAACCATCAATGATTGGCCTGCTCTTAGTAACCTTTCAGGACAGAAAAACAAGGGATATAAGGCATGCACACACTGTTTAGATAAGACTAAAGGTACATATTTGCATAAATGCAAGAAGGTTGTGTACCTGGCGAATCGATGATTTCTTCCGACCAATCATCCTGTAAGAAAGAAAGGCAAGCATTTCAAAGGTGAGGCAGATCACCAGAAGAAGCCTGAACTCCCTGCTGGTGATGATGTATTTGGTATGGTCATGGACATAGAAGTAATCTTTGGAAAGGGTCCTGGCGGTCAATTAGTTCCGAACGACGTCGCTACAGGACACGCACCCATGTGGAAGAAGAAATCTATATTTTGGGAGCTGCCATATTGGAAAGTCCTACGTGTCCGCTCTTCAATCGACGTGATGCACGTGACGAAGAATCTTTGCGTGAACCTGCTAGGATTCCTAGGCGTGTATGGGAAGACAAAAGATACACCAGAAGCACGGGAGGACCAACAAATTATGAAAGACTCAAACAACATGCATACATAGAACAATACGGATAAAGGGCGTCACTTAAGTCGTGCCAGCTATGCTCTTACCAAAGCAGAGAATGAAATCTTTTTTGAAGTCCTTTACAGTATCAAGGTGTCGTCTGGCTTCTCATATAATATAAAGGGGATAATAAATATGGCAGAGAAAAAGTTCCAAAACCTGAAGTCTCATGAATGTCACGTGATTATGACGCAGTTGCTTCCGATTGCATTGAGGGGGCTTCTACCGGAAAATGTTCGAGTACCCATTGTGAAGCTGTGTGCATTCCTCAATGCAATATCTCAGAAGGTAATCAATCCAGATATTCTGCCAAGGTTACAGAAGGATGTGGTACAATGTCTTGTTAGTTTTGAGTTGGTGTTCCCACCATCCTTCTTCAATATTTAGACGCATCTCCTGGTTCACCTAGTGGAAGAGATTGCCATTCTCGGTCCTGTATTTCTGCATAATATGTTCCCCTTTGAGAGGTTCATGGGAGTCTTAAAGAAATATGTTCATAACCGTGCTAGACCAGAAGGAAGCATCTCCAAGGGATATGGAATAGAGGAGGTCATTGAGTTTTGTGTTGACTTTATTCCTGACCTTAAGCCGATTGGTGTTTCTAACTCGCGGCATGAGGGAAGACTAAGTGGAAAAGGCACGCTGGGAAAGAAAGCAATGATATGTAGGGACGGAGATTTTTTCACTAAAGCACACCACACAGTTCTACATAGTTCCACCTTGGCAGCTCCGTATATCGAGGAACATAAGAATATTGTATGCTCCAAAAACCCGGGGAAGCCTGACTCATGGATTACAGATGAACACATGAAGTCTTTTGGTGGTTGGATGCGGACACATCTCTTGAATGACACCACTGTTGGAGATCAGCTATACTTGTTGGCCGCGTCACCATCTTCTACTATATTGAATATTCAAGGGTACGAAATAAATGGGAATACATTCTACACGATCGCCCAAGATAAAAAGAGCACTAACCAAAACAATGGTGTCCGCTTTGATGAAACAGACGAGAATGGGCAAAAGGACACATACTATGGTTTCATAGAGGAGATATGGGAACTAGACTATGGAGTCTTTTTTAAGGTCCCTTTGTTTCGCTGCAAATGGGTCAACCTGAATGGGGAAGGGGTAAAGATAGACCAGTTGTACGGAATGACTGAACCATTCGTCCTAGCCAATGATGTGTCTCAGGTTTTCTATGTGAAGGACATGTACTCCAGACCGAAAAAAGAAAAAATATGCAAACGAATACATCATATGATGATCCAAAGCGTTACATAGTTCTTTCAGGGAAAAGAAACATCGTGGGAATCAAGGACAAGACAGACATGTCAGGAGATTATAATAAGTTTGATGAAATTACGCCCTTCACAGTGAAAACTGACCCAAGCATTCCATTAAGTAAATAAGATGCTCCATGGTTACGTCTGAAGCGATCATAAGGAAGGACATATGCCAAGAAGTTCATGCTCATATTGTGCACCTCTAGTTCATGTCTGGCCGGTCGGCTGCATATCGTGAACCTAAATGTCATGAGACATGATAGCTCATTTTGTGAAGGATATCTTATGATGTTTGCAATTTTCCAAGTTTAATAAATGTATTGAGTGATAGTCCTGGTTTGTGGCTTGACCGAAACTATATATAGGGGGGGCCTTTATTCCCGGTTTTGTAGTCTCGGTTATTAATATTAATAAATGTCTTGAGTGTTAGTCCCGTTTTGTGGCTGGACCGGGACTAAAGGGGGCCTTTAGTCCCTATTCGTAGAACGACTTTCCCGAACTATGAAGAAGTTGTCCCGATTCGTACTTACCATTAAGATCTGATCTCCAAACGCGCGTGGTCACATATTAGGGAGCGCCTCTATGACCAGTTTCTTGGAGATGCCGGAGGACTGGGATCCGGTGGCATCTCCCTGAAACTGGTCGTAGTGGTGTCCCTGCTCTCCCACACCATCTTGCAGCTTGTAACTTCTCTAACTAGATCAATACACCTAGGAGCTAACTAATTTCACATATTAGGGAGTGCCTCTATGACCAGTTCCTTGGAGATGCCGGAGGACTGGGATCCGGCGTCATCTCCCTGAAACTGGTCGTAGTGGTGTCCCTGCTCTCGCACACCGTCTTGCAGCTTGTAACTTCTCTAACTAGATCAATACACCTAGGAGCTAACTAATTTCACATATTAGGGAGTGCCTCTATGACCAGTTTCTTGGAGATGCCAGAGGACTGGGATCCGGCGGCATCTCCCTGAAACTGGTCGTAGTGGTGTCCCTGCTTTCGAAAACCATATTGGAGATGCCTATTATAGTACAAGCAGCTCGGCATAGTGTCGACACTTACGAAATAATGTCGACACTCACCCCTATTATTAGTGCTGACTTGTGTTTTGTCCCAGTTGGTGTCTCCAACCGGGACTAAAGGTTTATCTTTAGTCCCGGTTGGTGACACCATCCGGGACAAGGTACACGCTGCATGACATAATGTCGACACACACCCCTATCATTAGTGCTGTCTGGCCCAGCCTGCCGAAATCCCTCCAACCGGGACTAAAGATGAACCAATCATGTTCGAGGTTTCATGGCTTTCAGTCCAAATGATCAAGCCATTTTCCATTTTCCGAGCACAAAAAATGGGTCGTTTTTTAAGTAACCACCAAAATGTTGTTTCAGAATGCTACCGTCCCATTTTTCTAAAATACTAGACCACCTTACATGGACTATCTCCCAACCGGGACATCTCAAACCTTTTCGTCCATCCCGGGTAAAAAGGACAAATGTCTACCGAGTCGGTAGGATGTGGGTCCGGTTTGTAATACAGGTACATGATCTAACGCCCGTGATTTTTTGAAAAAAAACATTTTTAGACTCGCAATATGTGGTTTCTTCAGAGATCCAATGCAAGTTCTAACGATGCTCGAAAAAACCTTCACAAAACCCTAAACCTTAAACCCAAGTTTCTTCCCACCATTTTTCTTCCCGCAGTTTTTTCCCGCCATTTCTTCCCACAGTTTTCTTCCCGCCATTTCTCAGTACATATATGTAGGATTAGCCTCCATTGTCATTGCACATTTCTAGACTCATATCTGCAACCTCATCACTCTTTCTCATGGCTTCCACCATACGACTAACTCCCAGGGAGGCGGAGGCGCTTTGCACCTCGAACTACCCCTGCCCGCCGGGCTACTGCGTCCCCGTCGGCTGGATGCTGAGCGCCGGAGGTGTGCCGGTTCCTCCTGTCCCTCTAGGTGTGGCGCGACGGATGGCCATCACGAACCACTACTACTTCGAGCTCACGCCGGAGCAGCGGAGGAATCCCAACTGGCATCCCGACTATTTCCCGACTTGGGAAGCCTTCTTCGGGGATCGGCGTGAGAGGGCGCTCGCTAGGCACGAGGAGGACGGCCCACCTCCTCCGAACTTCAACGAGTTCAGCCGTCGGCTGTGGTGGCGCGGCCGGACTCTCCAGAGCGTCATGACCTACGACACGGGCGCCGACTCTAACCCCCGCCTGCGCTACCCTCAAGTCCAGCCCACTCGTACTCAGCCTTCAAGGTTCAACTACGGCGACCCCGACGACGACAGCGACGACGGCCGTGACGAGTACGATGTCTATAGTGGCGAGTATTACAGGTGTAGGCAGGAGCATGACTGAATCACTCCAACATTGCAAAACAAGTTCGGCCGATTGTGACTTAATCTGGCCATGTATCTTAATTTTCAGTTCTTCTATGTATCTTAATCTTCAGTCGTGCTTTATGTAACTTAGTGTTAGTTGCGTTATGTACTTTAATTCCAGTTCTATCGTAATAAAAATTTCTTCCCGCCCATTATTTCCCGTCCTTTTTTCCCGCCCATTAATATATAAAAAATATAAGTTAATTTAAACCCAAATTAAAAATAGAAAATGTTTTGAATTAGTTATTCAAATCCAAACACTTTTTATGTTTAAAGTTTTTCTAAATTCCAAATTAATATTCAAAAAATATAAGTTAATTCATTTTTAATTTTAAATGGTTACATTAATTATTTTTAAAAACAAAAAATCGTTTTGAATTAGTTATTCAAATCCAAACACTTTTTATGTTTAAAGTTTTTCTAAATTCCAAATTAATATTCAAAAAATATAAGTTAATTCATTTTTAATTTTAAATGGTTACATTAATTATTTTTTAAAAAAATGGTTTTGAATTAGTTATTCAAATCCAAACACTTTTTATGTTTAAAGTTTTTCTAAATTCCAAAATAATATTCAAAAAATATAAATTAATTCATTTTTAATTTTAAATGGTTACATTAATTATTTTTAAAAACAAAAAATGGTTTTGAATTATTTATTCAAATCCAAACACTTTTTATGTTTAAAGTTTTTCTAAATTCCAAATTAATATTCAAAAAATATAAGTTAATTCATTTTTAATTTAAATGGTTCATAGTTTGAATGGTTACATTAATTATTTTTAAAAACAGAAAATGGTTTTGAATTAGTTATTCCAATTCAAATACTTTTTATGTTTAAAGTTTTTCTAAATTCCAAAGTAATCATCATTTAAAAAGCATTACAAATTTAAACCCCAAAATAAAAAATAAAGCAAGAACAGAGAGAAAATTCCTGATTTTTTTTGAAAACAAGGTCATACATCCCGGTTGGAGCCACCAACCGGGACGTAAAAAGTGGATTATACGTCCTGGTTGGTGGCTCCAACCGGGACGTATGTCCCTTTAGTCCCGGTTGGAGCTAACAACCGCGACAAAAGGCCCTTCGTTTATAACTGTGCGCCTCCTCTTTTTCTTCCCCATCTCACTTCTCTGCTTCTCACCGACGCGCGCACAGGAACCGCCCACGACGCCGGCAGGCTGCCCGAGCTCGCCGCCGCCCCGGCCGCCTCCGTCCTGTCCGCGCACTGTGGTGAGCTCTCCGTCCTCCTAGGCCCTCTCCCGTCCTCCCTCTCGCTCTATTTCGAGCCCGAGTCGAGCGTCGCTTTCCGCCGCCGCAGTTCATGCTCGTCGGCATAGATTCGGCTGCCCTCGGACCACGCCAAGCCTTACCGACCCGCTGCTGGTGCTCATGCACCCCTCCGTTCTCCTCCTTGCTCTCTGTATCGAGCCCGCGTCGTACGCCTCACCCCGCCGCCGCAGTTGTGCTCGCCGCCGATGAGTCCCTCGACCGAATGGTCCAGTGCCGCCAATTTGTGGTCCCCCTCGATGAGCCGCATCGAACGACCCCAGTATCGCTCAATCGCTCACGTGCCCGCAATCGACACTGGCATCGCCCACCCGAGGATCCCCATTGCGGATGTCATGCTGACATCAACATCAGGCAATATAATCTCTTTTCTTTTTATTAAAATATTTTCTGTAATTCTTTTCTGGAATAAGAATAATATCCCATGGGGCCCAGTCATCAGTGGCTGGGGGTAGCCTCTTCCCCGGTGACAAATGACCTCACCCTTGTGTTGATGTCACAGTGATGCAATAATTCCATTTAAATTGATTAAACAATTCCCGAAAATGTAATAATCTTGTAAATTCAATAAGTAATTCATTATAACTCAGAAAAATATGTATAACATATCAAAATGTTCACAAAAGTGAGAACTACATATTTAAGCTATAATCATGCATTGTTCAACAACTTTCATAACAAGTTTAATTAGAAGAACATAGTAACCCCTAATAGGTGATTCCGGAGTTTCTTCGAGTTAGGATTTTCACCCCTCGGAACCCCGATTAATTGTCGAGCATGCTTTAGGGTTACATTTCAATGCAATTCAACTTGTCATATCATCATACTTGCTTGAGCATTGCATCGATGCCATGTGTTGATTGTTTCCCTTTCTTTCCGGTGTTTGGTTCTTCCCGGTAGAATACGATATCGAGATCGAGATCGAAGCCAGAGATTAACACCGTCGAAGCTCGAAGACAAATACTTGACCAACTGTAATCAATTCAAGTACAAGGATCCCGAAGCTCTTCTTTCGGCTATCAACAGGCAAAGGCAAGCATAGCCCCACCATGATATAATCCTATGATTTCGAAAGCATTTCAATTCTTGCCATGATGCATACGATTCTACTATGGTCTTTTATCGATAGATAGAGTGTCCTATATGTTGCATTACTCCCTTTGAGCTTATATTACCTGATCCACTGCTCCTAGCATATTAGGTTTATTAGGTTTATTAGTTTGGATTATTAGGTTTACTATTAGTTAGGTATTATTAGGTTTATTAATTAGTTAGGTATTATTAGTCTTCGGCCCCACTGGTTAGTCACTGTGGGTAGCCCCAGACCCAGTGAAAAACTACCCCCCTGTGCTGATGTAAAGTGACGCAGTAACTGTTTTAAAATAGTTTAATATTTTTAGAAATTGATATAAACTTGTAAATTCAATAACTAATGATTTATAAGTTAGAAAAATACAAATAATATATAAAAATGTTTAGAAAATTGAGAGCTACGTGTCTAAGCAATCATAATACATTGTCAAGCAACTTTAAACCCTAGTTTAGTTAAAGAAACATCGACACCCCTTATGTACATGTGGGTTCGCCGGTGTGTCCTTGCTAGGACATCACAAACCCTTTTAAATCGATGTTGCACCTAGGGTTAGTGTAGGATCTCTAAATCTGACATGTCATACATATTGATTGCGCATTGTATTATGCCATATATTGATTGCTGCCTTTCTTTCCGGTATTGGTTCTTCACGATAGGATCCGAGCCCGAGGGTTTCTCCGAATTAGTGTTTCTGATATTGTAAATTCATTTTTATTATTGTGTTTGTATATATTAGTGTTTCTCCGAATTAGGTTTTATATCTCTCAACACCGTACCTAACATTCTCCCTTAGCCGCTTTGACTTATCCGTTTTTCCACCTATGCAGAAAATATGGACCCACACGACAGAGATGAAGAAAAGGAAGAGTTGATCCAAGGTGTGATCCACGGGGAAGAAAATTTAGATGTATTGACATTTCTAAACAACTCCGGTGAGGGTGATCCTCTTTTTGCCGGAAGAGACGACTTGTTTGAGGTTGAAGGTGATGCCTTCCGCGAGGGAGAAGGCGATGCCTTGTGTGATCGAGAAGACGACCACTCCGGCGAGGTGCATGTATAATTAATTCATTAATTAATCATCTGCTATCTATATAGAAATAGTAACGATGATCTTTCTTATTTTAGCCCTCCGGATCGAAGAAATCTACTGAAAAGAGCGAACGAGGCCCAACCAAAAAGTTGGAAGACCATGAGAGGTTCAGGATCGAATATATCGGTGAATACGGCAAACCGATTGCTCCCGAAGTTGTCGCAAACAAATTTTTGGCACAATGCGGAGTAATCGTTAGGGACTTCATCCCGATCACCATTCGAAATTGGAATAGGCCCGCTGATGCGCAAGAAGAGCGAACGTCTTTATTTCTCCCTACCGTGGCCAAAGATTTACTGTGGAAGAGGCTCATGGTTAATTTCAAACTACCGAAGATAGAGCTGGATCCAAATGCGGAGGATCCAGCTGAGGACGCCTTAGAACATGCGCGAGCCATGGAGGCTAAGGTCAGGGAGTGGGCTATGAAGAAGATGGCCCAGTGTTTCACCAACTGGAAGAAAAGATTGAACCTTGACTATGTCATGAAAGAGAAGACTCCGGATTTCAAGAAGATTCAGTTTGAGAAGATAAAACCATTCCGGGTTGAGTTTCTGAATTACAAGACATCAGAAAAAGCTAAGAAAATGTCTACAACGAATAAGATGAATGCTGCTAACAAGAAGTATTACCATACTATGGGGCAAGGTGGCTACAGGGCTGGCATTCCTAAGTGGAAGAAACTTGAGGATGAACTGCGTGCTAAAAAGATCATCCTAGAGACAGACGATTGGATCGAACGTGCAAAGAATTGGTTATACGAGCATGGGGGCACGTTGGACTCGGAAGGGAAGTGTATATATAACATACGACATAAAGAAAACCCCTTGCCAATCGAGAAGCTAAGAAAAGCAGTAAAGGCTGTTAAAGATGGGGACTTCATTCCCGATAGAGAGAATGATGAGCTCACACTCGCCCTTGTAAATAAGGAACATGATGGACGAACACGAGGCACAATAGGCTCCCAACCATGGAGGACTGGGTTTCCCGAAGAGAGGAAGAAATATCCCGATAGAAGCCGTCAGAGGAGAAAGGACAAGGCAGAAGCTGAAGCAGATATTCAGAAAGAGCGAATGCGTATAATTGAAGAACGAATAAAGCAACAACAAGATCAAATTAACGCACTTAGCCAGCAAGGTACTACCGGCCCATCTCAGCATCACATGGTGGTAGAACCTGCATTCGATGGTACCGGCGTATCAAATAATCAAAAAAGCAGTGTGGCTTCCACCGAGGTCACGGGTGATGACAATGACGATGACAATAGTGCACCGACGATGGCTCATGTTGGCGACCCAGTGGATGATATCACACAGATGACACACTGCGAGCTACATGTCAAAGTTGTGAACATATCAATGAAGGTGGCGGTCGGCTATGCCTTACCAATTGGACCTGCACCAACTTACCATTGTCGTCCGGTTCCACAGGGCTACGCTGTTGTCGGGGTGGATGAAATCATGCCCACCTTTGAAATTTTGAAGCTTGACTACCCTGCAGGTGAAGGGGATGTGACTGAACCGGGAGAAGCAATAAACGTCACCATTCTATGGCCAAAGGAATGTATCATGCTTCGAAATCACACGCTAAGGCCATCTTCTCCGCCGCCTCACCCGTCTCCAGCGCGGTCGTCACCGCCGCGGCAGCCGTCTTTGCCGCCTCACCCATATACGTCGCCTCACCCGGCTCCGTCGCCTCACCCGTCTCCATTGCCTCACCAGTCTCCGGCGCATCCATCGCCGCCACGGTAGCCATCGCCGGCGCCTCAGGAAAAAAAGCGTAAGCGTACCACCGCTACTCTGCGGAGTGATAAGCGATTGCCGAGACGTAAACATGAGACTCTTCCAAAAGTACCAAAGGTTCCTCCCAAGAGAGCTTATGACTGTACTGAAGAGGAGACTACGACTATCGTTGATGCGGAAACGACGGTGTTTTTCGCTAAGCTGAGGCGGCCGAAAGAGCCAGAGTTCCCCAGCACCAAAGAAGAAAAAGCCCGAGTGTTCAAAATGCTAAATACTCTTCATCAACCCAAGCCAAAGCCATCATCAGACTATGAGCTCTCTATTCTCAAGTCACATGCGGTACAGCAAGCCTTGAAGAGCAGTACTGATGCAAGCAGTAAATCTGTTGCCCAGCTCGGAGAACAAGCAAAACAGTCTTGCGCCCCTCTCAAGGTGATTTCCCATACCAATGTGGGGTCGAGCAAATATGCGGCCGAAGAGCAGTATGATCCAGATGTAGTTGCACAATACGGAGAAGCTTCCGCTGCTCAAGGTATGAGTATTGCCCACTACTTATCCCAGTTACAGTACTTCCTCGTGGGTGAAGTAGCATACAAATATCAGTACGACAAACCTCTCGTCAAACCTGAGGAGGTAAATAATCTTCCAACAAAAATGCGAAGATTGCATAACTGGTACATGCATGCCACAAAGGCCGGGGCTAAATGGATAATGCTGAGGGTTACAAAAAAGCATTATGGGAAAGAAATAGATGACATGATATCCATTGAATTTTATGAACTATTTCAATTATTCAATCAAGACACCTTCGACAAATCGATCATCAGTGCTTATTGTCTGTAAGTACCAATTCTGTAATTAATTTAGTCTCTAGCTATCTCACCTCGTTTATTGTATGTATATAATCATACTATAATATGCAGAGAAGATTCTCGAATGCAGCAGAGAACAAATCTATGACATTGGGTTCATTGACCCATAATTGTTTTATCAAGCTAATCTCAAAACAAACCCCCAGGATACGGAGGATAATACACGCGTTAAGGTTTTAAGAAACCAGAAGGGAAATACTATTTCCTTACAGCTTCGAGTGAGTGTTATTGTCTTGTATACACTTTCTATTTCGCTTACTCGACGTTAAGTATATAATTGATTAGTTATGCATGCGCAGCTTCCACTATATTCTGTTAATCATTCAACCTGACAAAGGGTGTGTACTAGTCATGGACTCGAAACATAAACCCCTTGAGTCGTGGAAGGACATGCAGATGATTCTCCAGCGGTAATTCTAATTATTACGACACTATATCGGTAACGTTTGTGAATTTTATGATATCAAGTAACTAATAACTTCTTTTATTCGTTTTCTTCGGCGGGCAGCGCTTGAAAACGGTTCACCAAAAAGGCTAGGGGTGTTTGGAAAGAGGAGCTTACATTTCAACCACTAGATGTGAGCACCACTAGCTATATCCGCGCATCTCTTTGATTTTAGTTTTGATACCGTTATTATCATGCTTGATTATTTTTTGATTGAACTATGTTCTCGTAAAGTGCCTGACGCAGGGACCAGGGAACAATTTATGTGGATACTATGTTTGCGAGTTCATCCGTCAGACGTGCTGTGAGAAGGGCAGAAATTTAGAGAAACTCCACTTACGTAAAAAATTTCTATAGTTTTTAATTACCATCAAATTGTGTTTAGTTTCATTCATATAGGTTGACTCCTTTTTAAAATCAGATCGAACGTCTACGGGACGGCCTTCTGCCAAAGGATTGCGTACGAGCAATTCAGGAGAAATTGGCGGGATTCTTGGATGTAGAAGTCCTAAACCCAAAAGAAGAATACTATTCGGGTGTGTATATACAATAGGGATTGTACAAAGAGCTTATTTTGTATATATGTAGTGCATTAACTCCGTGTATCGAATGTAATATGTTGGACACTTGTATCTATATTGTCATGATGATCTTGTGTAATATAATGGTTCCTTCATTGATGAGTGCAAAACACTAAATAAAAAATAAAACAACATAAACGAATTCTCTGCCGCGGCACAAAAAGTGGCCAAAATGCTGATGCGGCAAAAAAGGTTGCCAAAATGAATTCTCTGCCGCGGCAGAGAAATGTGCCAAATCTCTGCCGCGGCAGAGAATTATTTGTCCCGGTTCGTGTTACGAACCGGGACGGTTGCTCCCCCCCTCCCGCACTCAGCAGTGACCACGTGTACGCCCTTTTGTCCCAGTTGGTGGGGCAACCAGTACTAAAGGTTGCGGCTTTAGTCCCGATTGCCCCGTCCCGGTTGGTGAACCGGGACTAAAACCCCTTATCAACCGGAACACATAGGGAGGTTTCTACTAGTGCATGGTTCCGCGGCTCCACAACAATTGACCGGGGTTACTCCAAGTTACCTCCATGCCAGTCTTAATGAGGATAGAGCCAGGAGCCTTGATGTGAACAGATTTATCAACCACTGCACGGCAACACTAGGGGAATTGGAGTATTGACCGTATTCGCTGGATGATGGCTAGGTGGCGGCAGATTGTTGGTGACACTAGATGTGATGGTGGGATTCAGAGTGTGATTACCTCCTTTGCTTCTCTAAGACGGTGTTGTATTGGCCGAATTTATTCCTCCTTGCATCTCAGGCATATGAGATTTTTTGAAAAGGGGAGTATAAGCCGGCCTCTGCATCGGTAGATGCACACAATCTTTATTAATAAATAAAAAGCATATGAGAAAGCATATGAGCTATGATTCCATCTATTGTGGTTTGCACGTTCTCTCTTCTTCATGATGCCTCACTTCCACGAGAGCATGCTCCTTGCAACATGCTCAACTTCATCCATCTGGTATCACTCCACACCCAGATGTTCACCTTCACGGAAAAGTTTGTCCCCATGGTGGCTCTCTTCTGATCTCCTATCTACGAGGAGATGCTCTTCTTCTTCACACCTCCATTACTGCTCTCTTCTCTGTTCTTTCTTTTGGTGTCTTCTCTCTTCCTCCCATCTGCGGTCCTCCATCTGCCTCCTATTCAACCGAATCTCGATATACCACCCCCATACAGAGCATGGCGGTTCAAATTTCGTGGGAGGGAGCGACGAGGACTTGAGTATGGCAAATCCATTTCGCCGCTAGTTGCAACCACCTCACCGTTGGATCTCTTATATACCGGTCTATTGTTCTCCCACGTCCGGGTTTTACACTCTTAGGCCTCCTTTGATTCAAAGGATTTCTGTAGGATTCGCTCCCAAGGGATTTTTTCCTACCAAACATGTTTGATTCATGGGATTAAAACCCATGGGAACAAATCCTATAGGAACTTGGCAGTGTGTTTTCAAAGGAAAAATAGCATGAGCTCCAACCTCATGAAAAATTTCCTGTGAGAATTCCTTTGACCGTAGGAACCAACTAGGCAGGGCATTCCATTCCTTTATGTTTCCCAATCTTTTAGTTTTCCTTCCCTATGAATCAAAGGAGGCCTCAGGGTGTTTTTCGCAGAGCGGATGAGGGGATCGAACAAAAAACACCCTGCAAAAGGAATGGGATCTAGGGTTTGCGGAAACCATAGGCTCGACTCTTGTATGCTGCGGTCCGCTCTGGAGTCTTGTGCGTGAGTCGCGTGGATAGTGTTGGGTTATGGCCTAGCGCTCGGGTTGAATTTCCATAGCCACCATTGTTGAAGTCATGGAACGAATGCCCCCAATCCGAACCATTGGGAATCAAACAACCCTGTCCCAATCTTAACCGCAAAACACGTGAGCTCAATCGATCTTGTACTGCTCCGTGTCAGGTCAGATGCCAACAATCACCAGATGCTTTTACGCCTCGTTTGATTCACAGGATTTTCATAGGAAACGTATAGGATTCCTATTCCTATAGGAATATGCACTGTAGCACTGTTTGATTCAAAGGAATGCACTAAAGGAATTCTGAAGGAAATTTTCCTTTGCAACCAGATTCTTAGGAAAATCAAGGAAAAAAAAGAATCCACTCTAAGCTCTTTTTTTCATTCCTTTGCGTGAAACGAGGCATATCAAAGTTAATGCCAGTTGTGATATGTACCTAACGCCTGCTGTCCTTTGGTTATCTATGCCTATTAATCAAGATAACTAAATTACCATTAAATTCCTATGTTTTTCCTTTCCTTCATTTCAAACGACCACCAAGAAAGAATTCCCGTGTTCCCGGTTCCTATAGTTTTTCACATGCATTCCTACCAAATTCTTATTCCTATTCCTATTCCTTTGTTTTAAGATCCTATGAATCAAACGAGGCCTTATATTTCCAGGCTAACCGAGCCGTGCTCAAGTGCGTGCAACAAGGTGCGTGACTGGACCAAGGATTTCGGTATAGGTAAGAAAACAAATCTCGGAGAGGGATAGGATTTCCGGTAACCATGGTTACCAGTGATTTCCGGTTAATTTCAAACTCAAGAATGTCCAAATGTTTTGAATATAATGTTTAAATATGAAGGAAATGAAAGCTTGGGACAAATAAGTTGGGCAATTGGGGTTACAATGGAGGGGGAGCACGTATGGTTTAGGTTGGACTGACCAAATTGCTTATATTCAAATAAAATTTAAATAGACTGGGATTTTTTGCACGATAAACTCATTTCTCATAGAGGCTGGGAATACCGGTCAATGGCCACTAGTACAAAACAGGGCTTTCGTCCAGAGCCCTCCGGAGCATTAGTCCCGGATGTGTTAGGAACAAGGACTAATGCTCACATTAGTCCCGGTTCCAACAGCTAGGACGCCGACAATTTATAGTCCCGGTTTAAACACGGGCCCTTTAGTTCCGGTTCGTATTACCAACACCTTTAGTCCCAGTTTGAAACATCAAGAGTGACTAAAAAAATCTGATAAGAAAACTTTGGCGGGTTCTTACACGGCAGAAAAATGGGCAAAAATCATGCTGTGGTAGGAGAACGTTTGTCCACAACCCCCACCTCGTGGCTAGAGATCTCCTTTTCTCGTCTTGAAAGCATGCAACAAAATTATAAAAAAATTCAAAAATAAAATCATTTAAACTATAGCTATATTAAGTGATTTAGTTATTACGAAAATTAACAAACATGAATTTTGACATATTTTGCCAAAAAATATCATGAAAACTTCAAATGGCTATAACTTTTGCGTACGATGTCGGAAAAAAGCGTGTAAGCTTAGGCCGTTTTGGATTCTTTTAGATTTATAAAATTCGAAAAGGAAAACAAGTTATTTAAAAAATTATTTTTTTAGCAAAAAAATTTTATGCCATATTTGGATTTCTCATATTTTTCTGATAATAATGGATACATTATTTGTCGAATTTTGATTTACAGATTTAAAGATATTATATATGCCATATTAAATCAATAAAAGGCAAAAAATGTATAAATATTATTTTAATAAGTTTTTTACTATCATTGGATTAAAATATTATTATTAACTATTTATTATTTTTACTTAAATAGTTGTTTGTAATTTCAGAAAATAAAGACATGTGACATATTGATACGAGCTAATAGGATTGATATATACACTCCTATTAAAGGGTCTTCCGTGTACCCGAAATATTATTATTATACTTATTTAAAGGGTCTAATTAAATTTTTATATACAACCTAGTTTTAACTCATATGTAATTCATATATTGCATGAATCACGAGATACATTCAATAATTAGAGAGAGATGACTGGGACGTAAAAAATTGTCGGGACCCGTGAGAATTAGCAAATCCCATAACCAAAATAGTTACATTAAATTTTGTGAAAGTGGTGCAGGAGTGCAACTCCACGAACTGAAAAAAGAAGAGAGATTGACCTGCTTATATTAATTCTGTACGATCTAAAGTTCTATAATAAATGACGCTCATTTATTATAAAATTACACAAAATCAGTGACATTTATTTTGGATCTGATGGACTACCATATACTACGCTGCTTCGAGCTATCCTCGATCGTGTGTATAAATACAGCTTCTTCCTCCTCTGATGGTCGGCAAAGTAGCAAACACAAATTTATTAAGCCATACATACAAAGCGTGATTGGTAGAATGGGTAGGACGATCCTAGAAGAGTTTAGGGTTGGGCGGGGCGCGCCGTCGCTGGTGGTGCCGGTGCTGCCGACACCACGGGAGAGGAAGCCTCTGTCGGACATCGACAACCAAGAGGCCCTTCGGTTCTACATCGTCGCCATCCACATGTACCAAGGGGACGGATCCAAAAACCGCCTCATCGACCCTGCGGCGGTGGTGCGTGCCGCGCTGGCGGAGGCGCTGGTGCACTACTACCCGCTGGCCGGCAGGCTGCGTGAGGAGGCCGGCGGGAAGCTGGTTGTGGATTGCGGCGGGCAGGGCGTGGTATTCGTGGAGGCCGCCGCAGACATCTCCTTACGCGAGCTCGAAGACGTGCAATACCCGCCGTCCAAGCTGTTGGTCTACGACGACGACGACCAGGAATCCCCGCCGGCCGTCGTCGTCGACCAGCCCCTGCTGTACGTCCAGGTAACACGGCTCAAGTGCGGGGGCTTCACCATAGGCACCCGGATGTGCCACTGTATCGGCGACGCCCCCGGCCTTGCGCAGTTTTGGACTGACGTAGGGGACATGGCCCGCGGCGCCCACGCGCCGTTTGTGCGGCCCGTGTGGGCCAGGGAGATATTCAGCGCTGCCCGACTGCCGCCGCCGCCACACCCGGAGCCAGAGGGGCATGAGCTGCTGATCAGGGCCACGCCACCGGGCGGCATGGTGCGCGTCAGCATCTTCTTCGGTCCCGAGGCCATCGCCGCGCTGCGAGGCCGTGTCAAGCACGGAGCGGCGGCGTCCCAGTTCGACCTGGTGGCGGCTTGCGTCTGGAGGAGCCGCACGGCGGCGCTTGGCTACAGGCCCGGGGATGAGGCGCGGCTCGTGATGGCGGTGAACGGGCGCGGCCGGAGTGCTGGCGCTTTCGGCCGGCCGGAGATCCCGGCTGGGTTTTACGGCAACGCGTTTGCCCACACGGTGGCGTGCTCGGCCGCCGGGGACCTATGTGGCCGCGACCTGGGCTACGCGGTAGGGCTCATCAGGAAGGCCCAGGAGAGGGTCACATACGACGACTACATGCGGTCGGCGGTGACCCAAGGCCGCCGTCGTTTCCCGTTGTCGTGGAAAAGCACGCTGAACGTGTCGGACCTCAGCCAGGCCAGATTATTCGACGAGGCAGAGTTTGGCTGGGGAAAACCAGTCTCCGGCTGCGTCATCACGGAGCCCCTCCAGAACTTGCCAGGCGGCTCCACCCTCTCCATGCACTGTAAGAACGACTTGGGCCAGCAGGACATGACGTTTGTGGTGGGCATAGACCTCCCCGAAGACTGCACGGCAAGGTACAAGATGGAGGTGGAGGCGCTCACCACCACTAGCAGCACCAACATGGAAATCGCCTTCCGTGCCCGCTTTTAATAATTACTACTCCTAAGCCCAAAGCAAAGTATAGTACCGCCGTGGATCTGCCATCATCGACGTACACGAAGTTTACCTGCTTGATTTGCTTTCTACCATCAACTTCATTTAATTTCTTAATTGCTTATTCTTACTCCCTCAGACCCATATTAATTGATCCAAAATTTGACAAATCCAAATCAATTAATATGGGCCGGAAGGAGTATTAAATTTCCTTTCCGAAATACTCCCTCCTTCCCATTTTAGGATGCCTATTAGTTTTGGTCAAAGTCAAACCTCATAAAGTTTAATCAACTATATAGATAAATAGATCAACATCAGCAACATGAAATGCATATAATAAGAAAATATATTTCATAATGATTCTAATAGCATTAAGGTGATATTGTAGAGATTGATATTTTATTCAATAAACTTGGTCAAAGGTTATGAAGTTTGACTTTGATCAAAACTAATAGGCATCCTAATTTGGGAAGGAGGGAGTATGCAAGTGTGTCGTACTAGTCATGCATATCACTTTATCACCGTGTAATTACTTACCTACTCTACAGAATTCCTTAACGAATCGTCTTGATTTTTTCACTGTTTTATAAGCATTTTATTTTTTAAATCAGTGTGGCAATGTTCAGTTCAAGAAAATAACCGGAATTGCATCGCAATGCTAGAACTCCATCGCATAGCAAACTGAACAAACAAATATAGAGCTCACACGAAACATGAATTATGATGAAACAAAATTACCCACACGACTGATCATGGTTGGGATGGTTACTTGATGCATGATGTGATGTAGCTTTTTTTAAAATAGATGATATATTACTTAAAAGAAAGTATTACATCCGGCATCTGCATGATCAACACTAGTGCAGACCCCTCCCCCCCCCCTCTAACACCGGTTTGGAGGGCCCTCTAACAGCGGTTGTAGAACCGCTGTTGAGGGTTCGGTGTTAAAGGGGGGCCCCCTTTAACACCGGTTCGTATACTTTAACACTGGTTCTTATACGAACCGGTGTTAAAGGGTGGCGCACGTGGGGCTGCCGCAGGGCTCAGAGCCCCCCTTTAACACGAACCGGTGTTAAAGGTTATGTGCCGCGGCAGGAAAAAGAGATAAATCTCTACCGCGGCAGAGTTCTGCCGCGGCAGAGTTCTGCCCCTGCCCCGTTCTGGACGTATTTCTGCGGCGCGGCGGGGAGGGGGAGGAGGAATCGATAGGGAGCGGTATACACATACATCGTCATCGGTACATACAAGTACATGAATAATTAAGCAACTATTATTATACACAACATCGTCATTGTGTGGTATTCTCCGTAAACGTTGAAGCATCAAGTACAAGACAAACATGTTCAAGCATATATACAACGTTCATTTTGGTGGATATCTAAAGAGTTCTCCGCCAGGCGTGACGACCTCATCAAGTATGAACCCCGCCAATTCCTCTTGAATGGCTCGTATGCGGTCAAATGGTAGGAGTTGGTCCCGCATCCGTTCGATCTAAATATATATGAAGAATAGGTCAATATATATATATATATAAGAATAAAACTCAACACAATTGATGGTAATAAAATAATGTTGTGTGTACTTTGTTTACTTACTCTAAGTTGTTCTAGTGCGGCTTGACCCGTCGCACATATCGTGTTGCGAATGAACTCGCAAACATAGTATCCACATAAGTTATTGCCGGGTCCCTGATGCGCGCACTTTACGAGAATAGAGAGTTCAATCAAAATAATAATCAATAAAGCATGATATAATGGAATTGGAAGCAGAATCAAAGAGATACGCAGACCTAGCTGGCTAGTATTACTTACATTTTGGTCTACAAATTTTAGTTCTTCTGACCATTCACCCACGGCCCTGCCCGTGAACCTTTTCCAAACCCTGTCCGGCAAAGAAAATGGATAAATGAGTAATTAATTACTTGTTGTCATGAAAGTTGCCGATCTAGTGCGATAATATGATTGAAATTACCTCTGGAGCATCTCTCTAAAGTCTGCCCATAGCTCTTTTTCTTTTCGTAACGAGTCCATGACAAGGACTTTTCCTGAGTCAGGTTGAATGACTAGCAGAATAAAGTGGAACCTACGCAAGCATACCTCATCATCAGTTAAACTTAACATCGAGTAAGCCGAAACAGAATGTGTACAAGAGAGGGTAACAGTACTCACGAGAAGTTGTAAGGCAATAGTATTTCCCTTTTGGTTTGTTGTCTCAGTAAAGACCTTAGCAAGAAATCTTATGTTTGCCCGGGTTTGTCTCTTACCACTTGTTCATGAACTATATTTGGGTCAACGAACCCAATGTCAAAAGGGCCTCCTTTCATGCATTCCATAACTTTTTTCCTGCATAATAGTATATATATAAATATATGGTGAGCATATATATATATACATGCAATTAATGAATTGAATGAGATGAGATAGAAATTAAAGAAATAGTACTTACACACAATAAAGGCTGATGGCAGCTTTGGCGAGTTCCTTCTGATTGAATAGAAAATGCAAGTCTTGAATGTTGAAGGTGATCGCGTCGTCTCTGCACAAGAAAATCTGATTTCTTATATGCGCTGTGATCCATTCTTCCTTTCTCGTCTTGCAGAAATCAAGGTACCACTTGTGCAATTTTCGCATCTTTGTTGGTAGATTCTTGAGCTCCTCTTTCTTGACGAGATTCTTCCCATACTTTCATGGCTGTATGGGGTTGGCATCGCCTTTGGGCAAGTTGTCTCCCATGATGTTCAAGTATGCAATGTAAGTCATCCCCATCTCATTGGCCTTTCTTTGTAGCTCTGCCTCGTAATCATTTACGGGAGGAGCGTCCCGTGTGTCGAACACTTGGAGCGGGGCGCATGATTGGTTTTCCTGCTCTCCGAGCATGAGAACTGTTTTCTGGGGTTCCGCACGACTGCTACTTTCAGTCTCCCTACGGCGCCTTGCATCCGCCTTCAAAATCTGGCGCTTGTAGTCCGGCACAAGTGGGGTTTCAGGTTTCAAAATATTTTTCTAAAACTTCTCCACCACCGCCAGATCTATTTTCTCCTTTGGCTCGGCCCGTCTAGGTGCAAAGAATTTCTTGATCTCTTCTTCCGAGATCCTATTGGTCTCCTCGTCGCTGCGATTCCACGGTAAAACCGGCAATGGCTTGGCGAAAGGCTGCAAGACGTAGTTTTTTGAACTCTTTGGCGTACGGTTTCCTGCGGATTTCTTTGTGACAGTGCTAGTGATGCTCTTCGTGGCAGTGCTCTTCCGCTTACGCTGAGGAGATGGCTGAAGCACCGGAGATGCATAGGCTCTTCAGGGTCTTAATTTCAGGATGCATAGGCTCTTCATGGTCTTTCAGACATTGCTGGTCCTACCGTGCTTCCGGTGTATCTTTTGTCTTCCCATACACTCCTAGGAAGCCTAGCAGGTTCACGCAAACATTCTTCGTCACGTGCATCACATCGATTGAAGAGCGGACCTCTAAGATTTTCCAATAGGGTAGGTCCCAAAATATAGATTGCTTCTTCCACATGGGCGCGTGTCCGGCATCGTCATTCGGAACAGATAGACTGCCTGGACCTTTTCCAAAGATTACTTCTAGGTCCTTGACCATACCAAATACCTCCTCACCGGTACGGAGGACAGGCTTCCTCCGGGGTTCTGCCAGACGTTTGAAATGCTTGCCTTTCTTTCTTACTGGATGCAGGTTCGGAAGAAATCGGCGATATCCTAGGTACACAACCTTCTTACATTTATCCAAATATACACTTTCAGTCTCATCTAAACAGTGTGTGCATGCATTGTATCCCTTGTTTGTCTGCCCTGAAATGTTACTAAGAGCAGGCCAATCATTGATGGTTACGAAAAGCAATGCTCGTAGGTCAAATGGCTCCCCTTTGTGCTTATCCCACATACGTACACCTGGTTTGTACTACAGCTGTAAAAGTTCTTCAACTAATGGCCTTAGGTACACATCAATGTCGTTGTCGGGTTGCCTCGGGCCTTTGATGAGCACTGGCATCATAATGAACTTCCTCTTCATACACAACCAAGGAGGAAGGTTATAGATACATAGAGTCACAGGCCAGATGCTGTGGCTGCAGCTCTGCTCACCAAAAGGATTCATGCCGTCTGTACTTAGACCAAACCTTAAGTTCCTTGCGTCACGTGCGAAGTCCGGGTACTCTCGCTCGACTTTTCTCCACTGTGACCCATCAGCGGGGTGTCTCAACATCGCGTCTTTCTTACGGTCTTCCATGTGCCATCGCAACAACTTGGCATGCTCTTTATTTCTGAAGAGATGTTTTAACCGTGGTATTATAGGAGCATACCACATAACCTTGGCAGGAACCTTCTTCCTAGGGGCCTCGCCCTCAACATCGCCAGGATCGTCTCGTCTGATCTTATACCGCAGTGCAGTGCATACCGGGCATGCATCCAAATTCTCGTACTTCTCACCACGGTAGAGGATGCAGTCATTAATGAAGGCATGTATCTTCTGCACGTCTAATCCTAGAGGGCACACAACCTTCTTTGCTTGGTATGTATTGTCGGGCAACTCATTATTTCTTGGAAGAAGATTCTTCATTTTTACCAACAACTTTGAAAATGCGCTGTCAGTCACACCGTTCTCTGCCTTCCATTGCAGCAAATCCAGTGTGGTACCTAGCTTTTTGTGGCCATCTTCGCAAGTTGGATACAACAATGTTTTGTGATCCTTTAACATCTGCTCCAGCTTCTCCTTCTCCTTTTCAGTTTGACATTCTTCCTTTGCATCAGTAATGGCCCGACCAAGATCGTCATCAGCGGGCCCATCTGCTGCCTCTTGATCTTCATTATCTACCCCCGTTGCAGTATCATCATATTCAGGATACATATTATGATAGTTGTCATCATCCTCTTCTTCTTCGTTGTCTTCCATCACAACCCCTTTTTCTCCGTGCTTGGTCCAACAATTATAGCTGGGCATGAAACCGGATCGAAGCAGGTGGGCGTGAATGGTTCTGGTATTTGAGTAGTCTTTCTTGTTATGACAGTGAACACACAGACAGCACATAAAACCATTGTGACCACGGTTTTCATTAGCCACAACGATGAAATTTTGGAGGCCCGTAATGTACTCGGAAGTGTGGCGGTCACCGTACATCCATTGCCGATTCATCTGCATTAATATGTAGTATATATCAAAAATTAATAGGGAGATTACCATTTATATATATAGTACATCAATGACACATGAAAGGATAGTTGCTGACCTCGACCGAGAAGGAAGAGCAACGAGAAAACTTATTTTGAGCTCTCGGGCATTTCACCGAACACCTCTTGTGCATATGAAAAAAACACAAACTAGCACTCTTCACACCCTCTTGCTAGGCTCCAAAATGAGATAGTGAAAAAATGGAAGAGTGGGGTGTGGGCTGCGGTGTCTTATATAGCCCCCCCTTTAACACCGGTTCAAGCCACAATCGGTGTTAAAGGGGGGGAGGGCTGCGCGGGCCACTGGTGCAGGGTCCTTTAACACCGGTTCATGCCACGAACCGGTGTTAAAGGGGGGGGCTCCTTTTTGCCGCACGGGCCACGCTGGTACGGCCCCCCTTTAACACAAAGCCTCGTTTCCACTAGTGCAAGTTGCACACAGCATACACGAGTCATGAAAAAGAAAAAATATATGTAGACAAATTACATGTAGAACAATATGAAAACAACAAATAACGCCTAAAACAAGACTAAGGCGGGCCTATGCGAAGATCACATTACCACCCATGTCGGAAAAAATATCCCTCGCCGTATCCTCCAAACATGTACAAACCTCTGTAAATAGGTCTTGACACTCCACCAGATGAAGAGACTTCCACAAACGGAGCGTAAATGTGCACCGGTAGATAACTTACATAAGAGAAGATATTTTTTATTAAAAACCTTGTCATTTCTATATAGTCAAAGCAACCAGATAACGACAAGCGCTCCTACCCTGAAAAGACTTATGTACTTAACATCTACCTCATGTATCCAATTGCCAAATATATTTGCAACACTACAAGGGAGACTTAGCCTAGAAGCTACGTGGATGATTGACAATATAGTTCTAGCGAATTTGCACCAGAAGAAAAGATGTTTGATTGTCTCATCGTGATGACAAAAAACACATTGTTTACTTTCTTGTCAATTCCTTCTAATAAGGTTGCCCTTTGTGAAAATAACACATCGATGACGATACCATGCGAATATTTTTGTCTTTAATGGTATCTTCATCTTCCAATTTTTTTGTCAACTAATACCACTACAAGAATTCCGGTGTATTGGAACAAAATCATTCGTCGCAATAAGTCCTGAATTGTCGCAATAGGTACCTACTGTCACGACATGTCATTCGTTGCCAGCCATTGCGACAGAATGCATGGTAATAGGTTATTGCAACAAAAAAACATATGTGGCAATAAGGGGTGCTATCACAACAATTATGTGGCAAGTTGCCACATTTTTTCCATGGCAGCATATGCCACTGCTGCCACAATTTTGTTTATGGCGATAGCTTAATCCAACATATAATAAAACAGTGGCAATTACTAGTTCGTGGCGATAGAGATTTGTGGCAATAACCTATGAAAAACAACGCTTGTTTTGCGGCGCATACTTTTTTATGGCAATAACCTATTGCAACAACTCTTGTTTTTGTGGCATTAGCTTATGAAAACACCATTCTAGTTGTGTCAACAAATTCAAATCATAGCGATAGACTTATTACAATCAATTCTACTATAGACAAAGGTTGTGCTTCGGCGTTTATAAGCGCAAGGGCCCGAGCTCTGTGTTATAGTGATTGTAATTTATTTTTTTAAGACATAGTAGTGGCACACCGAATTTACCTGTGGCACACTTCACCGCGTGATGCGCCACGGGTGGTAGCATGGTGGCAGGAGATCCAGGTGTCGGTGGCTAGGACGGGATGGAGGAAGAGAAGGGAAGGGTGCATGGTGTTGTAGGTCAAGGCCCACAGGCACCCGCATCTCCTGCACCTTGCCCACCCTGACCTTGGGATGGGGCTCGCACTGCTATGCCATCATACGCAGGGGCGAAGCTCCCAGTAGGGCAAGGTAGGGCGCCCGCCCTACCTTGATTTTTGGCAAGAACCTTTAGATGCACATGTTTTTTCTGAACATTTTGAGTGGTCATACGCTGAAAACGGACTTCGTATGAGAGAACTATGCTTGTTTTAGTGAACACTGCGCAAAACTGATTTCGGAGCGAAATAAGGTCTTGGTATTGTCTAGTTTTAAACCAATACTTTCTCTTTGTAACATCTAATTCTCAATTTAATAAAAACTAGACTCTAAACAATATCCTAGATGTGGTATCTAAGGAAGACCTAAGAGTAATTTGGCCACCTTATGGCATGTGGTCAGAACCAACTCTAATTATATAATGGTTTATGTTTTATGTTTCTATTTTGGATTTTATATACTGTTGATATAAAATTATAATTGACATTCTGGTTCAATTGGAGAAATGTTGGTTGAGACCCGTCCCGAAAGAACTGAATTCGTGTAAAAATGATATCACAATCCTAAGTATGGATGAATTGGTAACAAGAGTGATAAGTCATGAAAAGCGAGAAGACACTAGGTCACTATTGATTATTTTGGAGTATGTACACTTACTATAATTCTATAGAATCTATTATAACTAATTTTGATCATTGCTTCAATGAGTTGTTGTTAGATTTGTTTCAGAACTTCTTGTCTTGAATCAAGTGACTCATTTTATAGTTTCAATGTGAATAAGATTTCTTAGTTTATGGAGATTTATCTTATTATGAGCATGAGCCTATATAAAATAACCTTAAGATATTCGTTATTCATATGCGGAGAATTAAATACTTTAGGTTAATATTTGAATGATACATCATGCTTCATATTATTTATCGTATTGTTGAGTTAGCATTGCTTTTACTCGTAGCAACAACAACAATTGAAAAGGTTTTGTCGATTACAAAGATCATCAAGACCTGGTTTGATATTTACTTTTATTAGAGTTCGCCCTACCTCATATTTTATCCGTCCTCCGCCACTGATCATACGCCGCTGGCCGTGGCCACACTGTCATCAGAAAGGTCCCTACGAGATGTAGTAGTACAAGTTGATAGGTAGGTCTAGAGAAAGGCAAGATGAGGTGTGAGTGGAGAAAATATAATGAAAAAGAAATAAAAAATACGTATCCAAGTCTGGTGCTCTTGGCAACGATCCGTTTTTGTCTTAAAGACAGCTCTAAACGATCAAATTGGAGGAGTTGCCCTAAGCTTCCGAGCAGTGGGCAGCCAGTTCGGGAGCTGAAGTCACTACAGGAAACATGCCAGGTGCCTCGTGGCGTAGCCACTGATTACTGTTGGCGTAAGACCGTCAGCATACCACCCCGTGTAGGCGTAGCCGGTTTGGCCGTCGGCGTAGAGGATGTTATCGGTGTAGCATCTGCTGGGCCCACATTGCGCGGTTTGGCTGTCGGTGTAGAGGATGGTGTCGGTCTAGTGGGTTTAGCTGTACCTACGCTAACGGCAGTGCCGTCGGCCTATCTTTTTAAAAATTTTAAATTTTCTTTTATTTTTTTTGTTTTGAATTTTTAATCTCATAAGCATTTTTTGAATTATTTGATCGTTAATCTTACAAGCATCTTTTTTAACTCTAAGTATAAATAATTTATGGTAAAATTGTACTTATGGTCAAACTTCTCAATCGGTCACCCATCCTCGTACTACTTCAACCTCAGCATGCTTAACTTGTCTCTTCCGACCTTACTGATAATATTACAATATCAATCCTATTAACCCTTGGACGATGGTATCACACGAATTTATTTTAAAATTTTGAAACAATTATTTAAGGAAACAAAAATGAATAAGTAATAATAGTCTTGAATTCAAATAACAATAAAATTATTTTTTTGCTTTTTTATTAATATGGAATAATTTATATCTTTAAATCAGTAAAGCAGAATTCAATAAATAATTTGTCTAAATCGATCATAAAAATAAGAATAATCCAAACGTGACATCCCTATCATGTTTTTAGTCATGCATTTTAAATAAAATTCATTTAATAGTGTTCAAATCTCAAAAAATCATATCAAAATTTCCCTTTTGAATTTGAGGATTCTAAAAAATCCTTAGCTCGGGATAAACCTCGCAAAACTTGCATTGGATCTCTAAAAAAATAGCATATTGTGGATCTAAAATTGATTTTTCTAAAATCTCACGAGCATCAGATCATATACATGTAGTTCAAATTTGACTCACTTCCTACTGATTTGGCAGGCATTTGTATTTTTCACGAGGGATGTACGGAAAGGTTTGAGATACCCCGGTTGGTACATTGTCCATGAAAGGTGGTATTGTATTTTTGAAAAATGGGATGGTACCATTTTGAAACTTTCATTTGGTGGTTTCTTCATAAAACACCCCTTTTTTTTACTCGGAAAATGAAAAATGGCTTTTTGGTGCGACAAAAAATAAAACTTTCTCCTACAACATTGTTCTCCATCCCATGATACACATGTGTGCACAATATGGATACATTATCGCAAACTATGGTGCGATTCTAGCCATAATGTTCGTCATTTGACCTGAAAGCTAGGGATCCTCGATTGCGATAGGTCATTTTGTAAAGGTTTTTTTGAGACACAATCAATATACCAAGTTTGATATTTTTACTTGAAACTATGTCACACAATATGACACCACGCGAATGTTTTTCATTGTTTCGATCGTTTTTGATTTTTTTATACCTGTTATAAACTACCGTTGAACTTTCTAAATCAGCGGGCATGAAGATTCATAGCTCGGGGCTGAGCCTCGCTAAAATTGCATAGGATCTCTGATAAAATAGCATATTGTGAATCTAAAAAATGATTTGTCAAATCATGTATCTGTAATTCAAATCTGACTCAATTCCTAACGATTCGGTAGGAATTTCTCTTTTTTGCGAGGGATGGACAGAAAGGTTTGAGATATCCCGGTTGGGATATTTTCCATGAAAGGTGGTCTAGTATTTTTGAAAAATGGAGTGGTACCATTTTTAAACTTTCATTTGATAGTTGCTTCACAAAACACCCTGTTTTTTGCACTCGGAAAATGAAAAATGCCTTTTTGTTGTGATGAAAAGGAAAACTTCCTTCTGCAACATTGTTCTTCATCCCATGATACACATGCTTGCACAATATGGGCACATTATCGCAAACTATGCCGCGATTCTGGCCATAACATTAGTCATTTGACCTGAAAGCCAGAAAACCTCGATTGAGATAAGTGATTTTATTAAGTTTTTTTAGACACAATGAATATACCAAGTTTGATATTTTTCCTTACAATTATGTGACATAATATGACACCACGCGAAGTTTTTGCATTGTTTAAATCGTTTTTGATTTTTTATGCCCGTTTTAAACAATCGTCAAACTTTCTAAAACAACGGGCATAAAGAATCTTAGCTAGGGGCCGAGCCTCACTAAACTTGCATTGGATCTCTGAAAAATAGTATATTGTGAACCTAAAAATGGTTTTTCTAAAAAATCATGATCATCAGATCATGTACCTGTAGTCCAAATCTAACTCACTTCCTAACGATCCGGTTGGAATTTGTCATTTTCACGAGGGATGGACGAAAATGTTTGAGATATCCCGGTTGGGACATTGTCCATGAAAGATGGTCTAGTATTTTTGAAAAATAGGTTGGTACCATTTCGAAACTTTCAGTTGCTCGTTGTTTCACAAAACACCCTATTTTTGCACTTGTAAAATGAAAATTGGATTTTTGGTGTGACGAAAAGGAAAACTTCCTCCAGCAACATTGTTCGCCATTCCATGTGTGCACAATATGGGCATATTATCACAAACTATTATGTGATTCTAGCCATAACATTGGTCATTTGACATGAAAGCAAGGAAATCTCGATTGAGATAGGTGATTTTGTGAAGGTCTTTTTACACACAATCAATATACTAAGTTTGATATTTTTCTTGCAACTATGTCACATAATATGACACCACGCGCAGGTTTTGCATTTTTTCGATCGTTTTTGAATTTTCTCTGCATGTTTCAAACTATCGTCAACTTTCTAAAATGGTGAGCATGAAGATTGTTAGCTAGGGGCCGAGCCTCGCTAAATTTGTATAGGATCTCTGAAAAATAGCATATTGTGAACCTAAATGTTATTTTTCTAAAAATTCATGAGCATCATATCATGTAACTGTAGTTCAAATCTGACTCACTTTCTATCGATTCTGCAGAAATTTGTGTTTTTTACGAGGGATGGATGGAAAGGTTTAGTATAACCCGGTGGGGACATTGTCCATGCAAGATGGTCTACTATTTTTGAAAAATTGGGTGGATACCATTTTTAAACTTTAATTTGGTGGTTGCTTCACAAAATACCCGTTTTGGACACTCGAAAAATGAAAAATGTCTTATACGAAAGTATTTGTATTGTTTTTATATTATTTCAAAAAAATATTGGAGTTTAGATATATAGATCTTATTTTTCTGTAAATTTTGATATATTATATGTATTTTTCTGAATTAAAATGATTTTTCTAAGATTAATGTGGCAAAAAAAAATAGCTAAGTCGTCGGCGCAAGCGTACACTTGCCGCCATCGCATCATTGTCACGGATAATCACCTACGCTGACGGCGCGGTCTCACCAACGGCTGCGGTTGGCCTATTCATTCTACGCCGATGGAAAAACTGGGCCCGCGTCCGTGTCTCTCGGCTGCCTAGCCTAGCCACCTTCGCCGACGGCCCCAACATTTAGCCATCGGCGTATACGGAGGCCGTCGGTTTCCTATTGTTACTTTAGTGAGTACACCGGCTCCCATGAAATATTTGTAGGAGGTCCCACTGTTTCTAGTCATTCTGTAATAGTAAATTGCTCTTTGTTTTCATGTCTATTGTTATCTTTTTATATCAGCTTACATGACTTACCATGTTAGGTTAAATTACTCTCTTTTTTAATATGTAACGAGGGACTTACATGATTGTGTAACTAGGAAGAAGGCATATGGCTAAAACTCAATAACCAAATAAATATAGACATCGTCATTACAAGTAAAATTATTCAACAACGACCTCCACATACTTATTAATTACAAGCCATGTTTTTATACACTAAATTTAAACAAATGTGTTTACGCTCATTCACAATATGTGAAACGACATGGTAAACTAATTAATCAAATGCAAAAGAATGTGGATTTTTCGGTAATAAGTCTCAGTATGCCATATTGGTGGTGCTTATTCTCTTCGGATTATTGAATGTGGACCTTCTTCAGTACTAAGAACAAATAACAGAGCATCACCTCTACAGCCTAGATGGAGTTTTAGAACTCCGTCCTTGTATAAACTTCTGCATATCTTGGAATTGCCCTTTTGCCATACCAATGTAATATCTGACAGCTCTTTCCTAAAACCATTTCAATGTAGCATAAGATGGCTGTCATAACTGAGTACATAGATAACAATGATGATCCATAGAAATATTCCTCCTAAAGGAGTGATAGAATTTATTTGGAGGTTTTCATAACTTTCGTGCCACACAATTAAAGTGAAGCTGCACATATAAAAAATGCAATTTGGTAATTGCACAGAAAACAAAAGAGCAGTTTTAAAAAAGCAATGTAATTGCATAAAAGACAATGTAAAGCTCTTGTAGAATGGTCTTGCATCTAGAATGGTGATGGGAACCATAATCCTTACTAGCATAATTGGATTGGTGTAAATGAACATTGATGAAATTACAAGAAACGTAATCCTAATTTTATCTCGTTTTTTGTCAACATATGGCAGTTAAGAGTCCACGCAAAACTATACTTGGATTCTTAAGGAGGTCCTTAAAACATTGGCATCAGATATATCATAAATGCAATTTTGTGCCCATCAATATGACCACAAATTTCCATTATGGGATAGTTCATTGTCTCCTCTCAAACTTATCAAAGACTTCCTATGTTTAACAAAAACTTCCATCTCCCTTTCATGGATGCAACATCCCGATAAGAAACATATGTGGTATTCTATGCACGATGTCACCACGAGATGTAGGATAGTCGGTTAAACTAAATATTTTCAACATACCAACTTGCATTATTTTATATTTAGAAATCCGTTACTTTCTGGAAGTAATTTATAAGGAAGGGTCTTTGTTTTGAAAAGAAACTATAAAAGGGTGAATTTTTAAGTATAGAAACAACAATCTATATATCTTCTAAAGAAAATCCCCACTAACATTCATTTATGATAATCTGTTTCAACAAACAAGTTATCCAAATCACCCTCAAGTTTAGCCAACTAATTATACATGTCATTTCACTAACATTCAATAACGATAGTATATCTTTACATGCAACCTATCCATGTTATTTATTTTTCAGCCATACAATTGTTCACTTCGCGATTTTAGCAGTCAAATGCACACTAATTTCATGTTAATTAAATTTAGCATACTGACTATTGCTATAATTTGAATTTTGCATATTTTAGTAGAAAACTTTGTGCATCTTACACTCTTTCATTTACACAATAAAATTCTTAAATTCAACTCCACGGCAACGTGTGGGTTCACTTTTTAGTTAAAGAAATGTACATTAACTTTCTCGATTTCCAGTTCCAACAAGGACTAGTACAATAGACCATGTCTAGCTTTTAAGGATAAAAACGAGCACAATACACAATAATGAACAAGAATGCTTGCTTGTTAATACCAAAGAACTAATTTCTACATGATATTGGAGTAAAGAATCATACTTCAAGTGCAAGACTTATTCTAATTCTGCCATTTTTTCACTAACATGTCAACATCCAAGCAAAGTTAAATATTTTGAACACCATATAAAATATGGATTAGAAGCTTATAACTCTAAGCTGCATATGAGTATTAAGTTTCATGCAATGCACCTTTTCAAGAGCTCGAGCATGTTCCATGTCCAGCTGAAGCCCATCATTTATAACTGATTTGTATAGCACCACCAAGTTGTGATTGTTCCTTGTAATAGCCTCGGCAATCTCTATAGCCTTGGTCAATACTTGATTGTCATCCACAATGTGGTTAACTAGTCCCCACTTCTTCCCCATTTCAGAAGTGATATGCATGCAAGTTAGCGACACTTCCCGAGCTCGGTTCGGTCCAATAAGACGAGAGAGCTTCTGTGAAAGACCCCAAAAAGGGAATATTCCAAACCTGCATCAAATTCGCAAAAAGTTCATAGATTATAAGCTCAGTGTGAAGGATATTTTTGTTCCACATGTAGATGTAAATTGCTTCGGTGCCCTTTTAGTTTTTCCTCAACTGCAATGTGAATTTGTTGCTTGTAGCCTAATTTTTTGTTTCTAGCGGATGCAACTTTTGTTTCTGGAAAGTTATAGCTTAGTTCCGCGTGCTCGATTTGAGCCATTTCGGGTGTAATGTTGGGTCTTAGTCCCACACTAGTTATCCAAGAACATCATGACATGTTTATACAACCCATTCCAACCAATAATTACATGATGTTATTACAAAAAATAGAAAGGTTCATGCAAGAAGGGTTGTACAGTAGTTTAACTGGACCGTTGGGCAATTTGGGCCCATATGGAGTAGCATAACTAGGCAGAATGGGAATGGCTAGACGCCTGTGCATCACTGAGGGGGTGGTGCTATACAGCGGCTGATGGCCCTTGTCGGACAAGCCATGCATCCAACGACCCCCACGCTATGCCTTGTTGGTCGTGTCCCAATAAGGCATTCGCCTTTTTTTCCTTTTTCTTTTTTCTGTTTCTATTTCTTCCTTGTCGTTTCTTTTCTCTTTCTTTTTTATTTTTCTTATTGTTTTATATTTTTACTTTATAATCATACAAACTTTAAACATAATTATTTTAAAATTTTGAACATTTTAAGATCATGGACATTTTTAAAATTCATGAACTTTTAGAAAAATAAGGAAGAAAAATCCTGAGCCATTAACATTTTTAAAAAGTCATGAAGAAAATATTATAAAAACCTGACCATTTGTTTTACAAAAAATCATAAAAAAATTCAATGCCATGAATTTTCAAAATCATGAACCAATTTTTAAAAAATCATGAACAAAATTCTAAAAGTCATGAACAAAATTTACATGTCATAAACAATAATTTCAATGTAATGAACAAATTTCAGAATAGGTGAAATATCGTTTTTACGTGTTGAAACAATTGTAAAACTAAAAAGTAAAAAAAAGAGTTAGAAAATAAAATAAAAAATAATGAAGAAAAAATAAAAAATGAACCGAAAAAACATGAAAAAACCAAGAAATAAAACCATCATTGAAAACATGGCCAGAGAAAACCTGGAGCCTCGCGCGATGGTGCAACGAAGAACAGCGACCGCCGGGCTCGCACGCCGCACGAAGCGGCATATAACATTTTCTTCGCGGAGAAGGGTCCAACATGCATACTTGGCATCTTAAATCCAAGGATGGACGACATTTGTTTGTTAGAAGCCCGGACAATAAGTGGTTTGTTTATGGGCTGAGCACATGACAAATTTATTTGCGAAATGGAATAATAATACAGACCACTGATATTCAAATATCCTCAATTTATACTGAGCGCATGTTAATTAAACACATTAAATATAACCGTTTAGCTAATACTCGGTTAATGTGGAAATACATTAGCGCTGGATCCATGCATGCATACCGATGGTTTGTTCGCAAGTCTTTGGTCGATGGGTTTTCTTTCTCATTTGAGCTTATAAGTGGGTTTTTGTAGCCTGTAGAGGGGTTTGGGATTTTTTTTTCTATATAGGCTATTTGTATTTTGTAACGGTCTGATGAAATGGAGAAGGACCACGCACGTGTTGTACTGTATATTTTATTCATTTTTATTTGTTTTATAAGCCTAATATCTGCAGAGTGCATGAAATAATGGGATGTGTCGCATTTCTCCTTCCCTCCTCTTTTTCGCTTTTGCTAGCTCTCGGCCAATTGTGTTTTAATGAGAAATATCACACTAATTTTCTTTCAATGAGAAGAATCACGGTCAGACGGCGAGCGAGGAAGATGTGCAGCTACTCCCTGCAGAGGATCTGGGTGGGCATGACAGAGGAAGTCAATATGTGGGACTACGGAGGAAGTCGATGCAGATGCAAGGCTAGAGGAAGGACAGAGGTCAGGAAACAGAGGAGGGAGACGGGCCACGATGAAAAACCAGTGCAGAAGGCGGAGCTCTCGGTGGAGGCGTGCACGCCGTCGCCTGGGAGCTCACCATGGCGATTCAGCGCGACCACGACATCCATCTGTGATGCGACCGTCTTCGTGGAGATCCACTGTCTCGCCCAACGAGCGCGTCCATGGTGATCCACCGTGGCGCCCGTCTGTGTGCATGGCGGCAGCGACCTTCTTTCCAACGGGAGAGGAGGCAAGGGGAAAGGGATTCCAACTCTGTTATAATATCTTTTCTATAGATTTTTACATATTAATTTGTAGTTCGGCTTGTATTTGTTTGTTTTGGAGGTTGTTATTGGCTTTCTAATAATACCACCGTACGAAGAACATGTGTTGCCCGCGAGAATTAATACGAGTGTAGACGTATGTTAGCACAGCCCTGCCGCCGAATACTTTCCGACGATACCGACGAGGAAATTCCGACGAGACGACACGCACGTTCCCGATAACTTCCGTCGAGATGCACATATTACTAGCCGATTGATTCTTTTAATTTAACTAGTATACTCACGCACGCACACGCAAAAAACAGACTATACTGATTGCTACGCACGTCTCGTGCGTGTCTTTCTAGACAATTGCTTGTGTCTCACAGCCTACAAGGATCTGAATACAGCTCGAAAGCTGACTCCAACTCGTATGTGTGCATGTGTATTCCACTCAGAACCTATCACGTATACTACTCGTATTCGGAGCCATGACGCCGTGCCGGCGTACAACGTGCTTAAGTCTAACAACGTACGTGTCGCATTTCACAACTTTCGCGTAGAACATGCATGGGGTTGGGGAGAGCTCACTTGGCGTGGGTGTCGACGAATTTAGCGGAGCTCCCAGCCACGATGATGTCGCAGGCGAGTGCGATCTCGAACCCGGCGGTGACGGCGAATCCGGTGACGGCGCCCACGATAGGCTTGCGGCAGAGATCCATGTGCTTGACGGCGTCAGGGTCGCCGTCGTCCAAATCTCCCTGGAAGATCTCCTCCGCCTCTGTCAGATCCACCCCGGAGCAGAACGCACGGCCGCGTCCCGTGAGCACCACCGCGGCCACGCCGTCGTCGGCGTCTAGCCGCTGGAACGCCGCGCCCAGGGAGACAAGCATCGACCGCGTCAGAGCGTTCAACGCATCGGGACGGTTGATGGTCACCACGGCGACATGGGACCCCGCCCTCGCCGGCTCCACCAGGATGAGGTCGCCCGAGCCCGTGGCGCGCATCAAGCTAGGCTGTGTGGGTAGCTCCAAGCTTTCTGTTTGTTAAGGCAAGCGACCTTTTCACTATGGGACTCGTACGTACGTATTTAATGGCGAATTGGTGCTCAAAGATCAAGATGTGCTGCACCGGTCCAAAGAATCCTATATGTTCAAATAATCTGATTTTTTTATTGCCACCACTCGATCTATATGTAATACTCCATTCGATTCATATTACTTATCATTAAAATAGATGTATCTAGACATATTTTAGTGTTAGATACATCCATTTTAACGACAAGTAATATGGATCGGAGGGAGTAGTTTTCTTAACTTATCTTACTACTCTCTCCATGTTGAATTAGATATCAGAGGTTTGTCTAAATTTAGATGTATTAGACATGTTTCAGTATACATACACATACAACCTTAGACAAATCTCAGACAACTAAATCAAGACTGATGGAGTACCCCCGCAGTCCCAGTTTAAAGGACATAATTTACAATTCTCTTGACCCTAGGTGTCCTCTAATTGGTCTGTGAGAAGAACATGCATGAGCCGAAGAAGAGCCAACAAATTCGTTTCACATCCCATTCAATGCGTTCACATTTATTCACACATGTGCATGCAAGTATTTTCTTTTTTACACCAGAGTAATTACATAAATTAAATACTTTTTATGTCTAAATACTATTTCATTGCATGGTTTGCAAATTGTGTCCTTTAAACCGGGACGGAGGAAGTATCTAGCTTTTAGCATGCATTCTGCCTATTTAAAAGCCTCGCTTAATTGCTAATTGAACCTAACTCCCTAATATTCTCAAATTCCAAATTCTTTACCAGCCTAGTAAACCGGTAAACAAGCAACCCCACGTTAATTCCGAGGAAAAATCGTTGGTCCTAGATGCAAGTTCACATAAACTATATATAGATGTTGGGTGATCCGGCCAGAAGCTATATGGGACATGTGAGTAATCTAGGCGTACTTGTAATTTTAAAAAGTTTGACCAACCGATTTGTTACTCCCTCCGATACAAAATAATGGATTCAGATTTGTTTAGATTGGGATATGTCTTGACTAGATACATCTAAATCTAGATAAATTAGAGTCCATTAATTTGGATCGGAGGGAGTAACAACATGTAAAATATATGTCATATTATACAAATGTATTCATATTCAAAATAAGTTTTGATATAATTTTATGATGTATAACTCTTTTTTTACCAAACTAATAGTCAAATTTTCACCTCAATCTATATGTGTGCCTATTAAAACGAAGGGCGATGTTTACTACTGCGAAGAAGCAAAACAAAAGGCAGTCCTTAACTTGATTGCCTACACACCTTTAGAAAAGCATCCAGAAACAATTTTGATCGTAGATACAAGGCCCTAAAAATCTTGGTAGTTTACTACTCTCATTTAATAGTCGCTGCGAGAAACATGATTTTTTATGTGTTCTTCTATAAAATGTATTTTTTGCATAATGTTTGCCACACAAGCATTATGACATGAATGGATGAGTGGGGCTATGATCGGACCATGGATGACGTGTGCTTGGTAGGGTGAATCTATTTTGGAACTCCAGGTACAAGTCCCTGCAGAGCATGCCCCACCAAAATGGTAGTTAAGCCATATTGTCCACTTCGTTTGGCATGCTGCATTGTATCCCCATGACCAAAATAAATCCGATTGTTAGTTGCTTGCACATAGTTTCTGATGATGACGAACCAGCCAACTGTTTTGGTTTATGCAAGCTATGATTCGCTCACGTGATCTTAGCATGCTACATCTTCATCTAACATAGTGACTAGCAACTAAAGTAGCAGTGGAAATTATAATTAATACGCTAGTATATATTAAAGACGCAGTAGCAGTTATCGCAAACCCGCGTGGTAATATATTAAAACTGCTTTATTTGCTGTCGTGGAACCTTCATTGCCGGGCACTAGCACTCAAAGTTTTGAGTTTATTTTAGTGTTTATTATTCCAAACAAGATAAACCACCAGATATGGGTTGTGTGCACGACGGTACACAGCTCAATGCGGATCCTCATCCGATCAGCACTGGAATATTATACTACCTCTATCCCAGTTTATAAGACTTACGCGTATATCTAGGTCGTCCGCATGAGCTATATAATATGAATTATATAATATAAAAATTATATCATTAGAAAATATAACATTTGAAGTTTTTAATAGTATAGTTTTTATCTTATGTAACTCATGCTAAGTTGGTTAATTTATCGACCTAAAAATACGCGTAGGTCTTATAAACCGAAACGGAGGGAGTAGAACATGTAAGTCTCTCGATCAATCAATACGAGATATTGGACCTTCATTTTGACGATAACCGTCAATATTTATCCCCTGCGCGGTCTACTGGACAACAATGCGTTGAAATATATGCACATGGCGGCGTTAAAAATGGTGTTTTTGAAATTTCCTTTTTTGCGCGTAAGTTTGTAATTTCCTTGTGTTTTCATCCCAGAAGATGATCATGTCCCTGTTTGAATTACTCAAAAATTACATAGAGTTCTCTAAAAAGCTATGTTTTTAGGGTTTTCTAACCCTCAATTGATTGAGATTTAAGTTAGAGCTCAGTCAGATCAGTGGCAGAGGCAACAAATTTGGTTCGGGTGTACACAGTTAGGAGGCTACAGTTTTATTAATTAATTTCATATGTTTTAGCTACGTTTTAACACCAATTTATATGATACTTACATAGATTTTCTCCTCACCCATAAATAATGGGTGTACATTTATACACCCAAGTCCTTAACTCGGTCCGCCCATGGGTCATATCCTAATCCAGTGGAACTGCATTGTGATTCTTGATTCTATGAGTTGCAAGTATAGGGTAGCAAGTGAGACTTTTTAGTTAAAAGTGGGGTTGTAAGATAGGGTTGCAATTGCAACTAAGATATTTCTGGTTCTTGCAACTAAGATTGATGAATTCTAGGTCGACTGAGAATTGGATAAAATACTATTTTCAATGATAGTGCCGTCGGAACGAATATTTCTGTCCGTTGGTGGAGCGTAATGTCCGATGGGTAATCCCAAATCACAAGGCCGTGCAAACCAACCTATGGTTGGGTGGCTAGGAGGGTGGTTGTACCCCCAGCCCACCAGAGTTCAAACCCCAGGTTTGACACTGTGTGTTGCATAAAAGGCGGAATATTCTTTTAGTGGGAGGTGACGTTCCCGTCGATAACGAGGCGCCCGTGGTGACTTCGTCAATCTCAAGACCCGATCCGCCGACTCGGTCTCTCGGAGGTGCTCATAGGGGTAGGGTGTGCGTGTGTACGTTCATAGGGGTGGGTGCATGTACGTGTTGTGAGCGTCTATGATTGTACTGTGTTTCTCAAAAAAATCACAAGGCCATGGCCTACATAACCTTGTTCGCTTAGGTATTTCATAATAGGAATGCACCACTTTTGTTGGTTTTAATAAGATTAGGAATGAGACCCTTTTGGGTAATTATGGGCACACAATGCATGGGCGAGATGATGGCAGGAGTCTAGGTTGATAATCCTTTTACCTTAACTCCTTAATTAATAGATTGAGGCAAAAAAAGAATTTCAAAAATAAGTATATATTTTTGCATGTCTATCCATTGAATGTCGAAAGAGCATAATTTACTATGACGGAGATGTTGATGGTTCATGCAGAACCTGGAGGCGGCAGACTAATGGACATGGACATCCACGAGCAGCTTGGTGGAGCCGAATGAAGAGGGAAGGTCTGGAAGACTTGATAAGGTTTCCAATTACTCCTTAATCCATGTACGATATGTGATAGGTAGTTGGATGGCACAAATGAGTTGCATGCTGGTAACCCCCAAGAGAAAGAGATCACTGTAGTACTGCTCAATGTGGAAGTAGGGTATCGGTCCGCAGAAACGAAGGAAAAGCTATTTATTCTCTCCAAATAAAGTGTCACAAGTTTTAGTTTTTATGCACTAAATTAACAAGGAGGTATATTTAATACAACAAAGTAAAGTGCAACAAAACAATAATATAGAAGTGCCCCAATCCTCCTCAATACAAGAGGAGAAGACAAAGGTTTTCTCTTATAGGAAGAATGGACATGGGTTCACTCAATCCTCTCTCTCCATCTATGGTGGTGATCATCTTATAGATAATAAAATTATAAAAAATTAACATGTTTTTGATAGTAATTTTTTTGACAGCTACATGTCCTAAAATACATAGTTGAAAGAAGTACCCATATGTATTGTTGTGTCATCCTCGTAAGGCTAGCGCGTGGTTATTGTCCACCACGTCACGCTTCTTCCTTTTATCCTCAAATAAAAGGATGTTTGGCTGCATTGTTGTCACTCAACGCATATGTTGTTTTCACTAGGCCACCCATTACCAGAAACCCATAATCCAGGGGGTGGACTACTCCCCTCCCATGGTGGAGAGCAACGAGCAGGCGTTGGTGAAGGAGGAGATGCTACTAGAGGCGATTCTGGCAGCAGTTTCCCCTCCAATCTTCCTCCAACGGCGTCCTACATACTCTGTTTTGTGGTTTTCGATCTCCGTCCCCATGCGTTCTAAGATCACATTAGGGACTTTTGTTAGATGGTTTTTGTTGATCAAGACGAAGGCGGTGACACCAAAACAGATAGCATCGGATGCTCGACGCGCGAACGAGGGGGTATGGCGCATCCTACAAGGCTTACCACGCCATGAGCCCCCATTCTCATCCCATTAATCCCCTGGTGTCCCACTCCAGATAATTTTGTTCAACTAAAAATTTCCGAAGCGTGCTCTCTGACCTTGTCCTTTTTCGAGTTCCGTAACCCCTGTAATGTCCAAATTGCTAAGAGAAGTTTTTTTGCTAGACATAATCAAAACCAGAGGGGACGAGACTATTTAGAAAATCCATGAAATTAATGTAAAACAAGGATATTGCATTATATTTGATGCAAATATATGACAATAAACTATAAAGTTCATGTATGCATTTTACATGCATCACATGCTATTGGGAAACCCTCATGCAATACAAACTTTCCTCACTCTAGCCATGCTTCATCAGGATCTGGTTGAGGGAGGTGGTCACAGTACTAACCAATATACACTTATCTGCGGAAGTTCGTGTAGTATGTCAGAGAAGTGTAAATGTTGTATCGATCCTCTCCCACATCCGGCTCCGACGAACTCCTCTCTGACGCTGGCTTGCTCTCCGGAAATAACTCTGGTAGCTCTATCGCCTGAAGCACCTCAAGCGCAGGTGCCTCGGTCGATTCACACACATACATGGTGGAAAGATTCATAGGGAGGTTCTACACACAGTTCCTCTGTAGGATGGAAAGAAGGTGGTGGCACGGTGCAACTTGTAAGTGAAGCCCTTTGTGGAACTCAATACACAACCCTGACCCTAATCAAAGTGGTTCCAACAAAATTAACATGTCTTCCTATCTATCTAAGTATACACTTAGCCGTCTGATGGCGCTGCGTCAACGCAGAGCGCTTTGTCGGGAAACCCCAAGAGCAAGGTATGATGCAGCACAGCAGCAAGTTTTACCCAGTAAGAAACCAAGGTTATCGAACCAGTAGGAGTAAGGAAACGTCTCAAAGGTGTTGCAAGCAACATGGAAACCTGCACAACACAAACTCAAGACTTTGCCCCAATGAACAGTGAGGTTGTCAATCTCACCGGTTGCTGTAACAAAGGATTAACTGTATGGTGTGGAAGGTGATAATGGTTTGCGGTAAGTAAACAGTAATAGTGGAAGATGTATCAATGGTAAAGATTGGACCGGGGTCCATAGTTCACTAGAGGTGATGTCCTTAGATAAACAAACATGGCATGCAGGGTGAACAAATTACAACAGGGCAATTGACAGGACTGAGCAAGGCATAACAATGCAATACTAGACATAAAGATCCTATAAGATTCGATTGGGAAATACAACAATATACATAGACTGCCATCCAAATGCATCTATGACTAGAAGTCCACCTTCAGGTTATCATCCGAACCCCCTCCAGTATTAAGTTGCAAGCAACAAACAACTGCTTTGAGCAAAGTGTGTAAGGTAAATAATCCACTTGTTCCATGAGCAAGAGACCCTTGTTTTCTCCCTAGTGGCAACAGCACATCTACAACCATAGATATTTCTGTCACTTCCCTTGATTAAGTAGAGGCATGAACCCACTATCGAGCATAAATACCCCCTCTTGGAGTCGCTAGCAACTACTTGGCCAATATAGCTACTAACAACAGAGAGCATGCAAGATCACAAACAACACGGACATGATAGAATCAATAAGACAAAACCATTAATCAATCTGACATATTAATCTCAATATCCATTGGATCCCCGCAAACACAACATGCATGATTACAAATAGATGAGATCTTGATCATGAACGGAGCTCACAAGACTCCTTCATACCGGAGGCTGGCATGATGAAGAAAAAGGCCTCCGGGATGATCTCCTCTCCGGCAGGGTGCCGGGAAGAGCTTCTGATCCCCCTGATCGAGGGACGATGGTGGCGGCGGCTATAGACAGTTTCGTGGAATATTGATCGGCTGCTTAGGGTTTACGCATCAGGGGGACTTTATAGGCGAATAGGCGAGGCAGGGGGCCACCAGGGCGGCTACATGATGTCTACGCACTTCTATTCTTATAGACAGTTGTTGGGCCTCCAAGTGTAGAGGTTTGTAGAACAACAGCAAGTTTCCCTTAAGTGGATTACCCAAGGTTTATCGAACCCAGGGAGGATGTGGTCAAAGGTATTCCCTCTCAACAACCCTGCAATTAAGATATAAGAAGTCTCTTGTGTCCCCAACACACCCAATACACTTGTCAGGTGTATATGTGCACTAGTTTGGCGAAGAGATAGTGAAATACAAGTGGTAACGTTGCCAGAAAATAGCTTCTGACTTGTAGACGTGGGGTAATGTATGTGAGTGCTAGAAAATAGCTTGACGATGAGGTAAAGACTAAAGGCAAAAGGATGGAAGCAAGCAAACATGCAACAGATCTAGTAGCAAACGGTGTTTCAATGTTTAGAAACAAGGCCTAGGAATCATACTTTCACTAGTGAACACTCTCTCATATAAATATCCTCTCTTCATGATACTACTCTTAACTACTCTCTAAAGGGTTTCGCGGCATAGTAAATCAAAATTTTCTACGGATGCGAACAGAGGGAAGCCAAGATCTAATCTAGGAGATGCAAACAACGAGAGAGATTGGATTAGATCTTCATACCCTTGAAGATTCGCATAGCGGAACGTTCGCCGGAACGTGGGTGATGTAGTCGTACTCGCTTCTCCTCCTCGCGATCCGATCCGATCTAGCACCACAAGTGGCGATGCCTTCGTGAGATGCACACGTGCAGCACCTCGACGTCTCCTCCTTCCTTGGTCCAGCAAGTATGGTGGAGATATGGATTGGATCTACAACGCAACGGCGTGGTGCAATTGGTGGAGAGTTTCTGCAGCAGGGCTTCGCCTACACGCAGTCGGGAGAGAGAGAGAGAGGAGGGCAGCAGGGCGACTAGGCTTGAGGGGAAGGTGTGGGGGGCTGGTGCGCCCCAGCCCTCTATATATAGAGGGGTGGGCGCCAGCCCTAACCCCTCCCCCAAGCCCTAGGCCGGCGGCCAAAGGAGGGAGGAGTGGGGGGCAAGGAAACCCCCCTTCTAGAAGCTCCAAACTAGGGTTTCCCCTTGTTTGGCCGGCTGGGCCCTATGGGGCCTTGTGCCCCTGGCCCAATTTGGCCAGGGCACTCCCTCATAGACCCATGCCCCCTCCCGACAGGTGGGACCATGTTGGCCCCCATCCGGAAGGTTCTAGAAGCTTCCGGTACAATACCGATTAACCCGGAACAATTCAAAACTCCAAAAACTGCACTGCCTTATATGAATCTTATTCTCCGGACCATTCCGGAACCTCTCGTGATGTCGCGGATCCCATCCGAGACTCCGAACAAAAACTCATAAACCAATTATCCAATCTATCCTAGCGTCGATACACATTAAGTGTGTGACCCTTCGGGTTCGAGAATATGCAGACATGATATTCTATCAATAATCAACAGCGGGGTCTGGAAACCCATATTGACTCCCACACATTCATCGATGATCATATCGGATGAACCACGATGCCAGGATTCAATCAATCCCATATATATTCCCTTTGTCTCGCGATATTTTACTTGCCCGAGATTTGATCGTCGGTACCGTCATACCTAGTTCAATCTCGTTCACAACAAGTACTTTACTCGTTCCATAATCCGATATCACTTTTTGATTAACTCCTTAACCACATGCTTGCAAGCGGTGTTGATATCGATTATCGAGTGGGCCCGAAGTATATCTCTCCGACTTGGGAGGGACAAATCCCATCTCGATACATACAACCCAACAGGTACTTTACGATCACCTGAGAGACACCTTTATGATCACCCTCTCATAGGATGACGTTTGATGACCTCAAAGCTTTCTTCCGATACCAGGGAGTTGTATTATCTCATGGTTTAGGAATACAATATTTGACATAAGAAAAGCTTCGCAAAGATGAACACGATGACACGATCTAATTTTTCGCTTAGTTTGGGTCTGTCCATCATATCATTCTCCCAATGATATGATCTCATTATTAATCGACAACTCATGTCCATGGTTAGGAAACCTTAACCATCATTAATCAATGAGCTAGTCCATAGAGGTGTACTAGGGACACGGTGTTGTTCACAAACCACACAAGTATTAAAGTTTCCGCTTAATACAATTCTAGCATGGAATATAAACATTATCATGAACAAGAATTATAATAATAACATCTTTATTATTGCCTCTAGGGTATAATTCTAACAGTCTCCCACTTGCACTAGAGTCAATAATCTAGTTTACATTTGGCAACAATCTCACACCCATGGCACTGAGGTGCTGATCATGTTTTACACGTGGAAGAGGTTTAGTCAATGGATCTGCGACATTCATATCTGTATGTACTTTGCTAATCTTTAGATCTCCATCTGCTATATAATCTCGGATTATATGAAACTTGCGGTTCATATGCTTGGTCTTTGGATGATATCTTGGTTCCTTAGCGAGTGTTATGGCGCCAGTGTTGTCACACAATATCTCCAGTGGGTCCAATGCACTTGGAACCACGCCAAGCTCAGTGATGAAGTTCCTGATCCAAACTCCTTCACTTGACGCTTCTGCAGCAGCCATGTATTCCGCTTCTACTGTAGATCCCGTGATCACGCTTTGCTTGCAGCTTCTCCAGCTCACAGCTCCTCCATTCAAAATATACACGTATCCTGTCTGAGATTTAGAATCATCCTTGTCGGTGTCAAAACTAGCGTTGATGTAACCTTTTACGACAAGCTGTTCATCACCCCCATAGACTAAGAACATTTCGTTAGTCCTATTTAGGTACTTTAGGATGTTCTTCACGGCTGTCCAGTGTTCCACTCCTGGATCACTTTGATATCTGCTCGTCAAACTAAGAGCATTGGACACATCCGGTCTAGTACACATCATGGCATACATGATAGAACCTATGGCCGAGGCATAAGGCACTTTGCTCATAGCTTCCCTATCATTTACCGTAGCTGGACACTGAGCCTTGCTCAATATCTTACCTGACAACATAGGCACTGATCCTTTCTTTGCCTTATCCATTCTGAACCTTTTCAGAACTTTGTCTAGGTATGTACTCTGTCTTAAAGCTATCAGGCGTCTTTGTCTATCTCTATAGATTTTGATGCCCAATATATAAGCAGCTTCACCTAGGTCTTTCATTGAAAAACACTTGTTCAAATAACTCTTCACATCGTTAAGCATGTTAATGTCATTTCCAATAATCAATATGTCATCCACACATAGTACCAGAAATGTCACCGAGCTCCCACTCACTTTCTTGTAGGTACAAGCTTCGTAGCAATTTGGAACAAATCCAAAGCTCTTGATCACTTGATCAAAACGAAGGTTCCAACTCCGAGATGCTTGCTTCAGTCCATAAATGGAACGCTGAAGTTTGCATACTTTATCAGCATCCTTAGGATCGAAAAAACGTTCGGGTTGCATCATATACAACTCTTCATCAATGTTGCCATTGAGGAACGCAGTCTTGACATCCATCTGTCATATTTCATAATCATGAAATGCAGCAATTGCTAATAAAATCCGAATGGACTTAAACATCGCTACGGGAGAGAAAGTCTCATCATAGTCAACACCTTGAACTTGCCGAAAACCTTTCGTGACAAGCCGTGCTTTATAGACGGTAACATTACCATCCGTGTCCGTTTTCTTCTTGAAGATCCATTTGCACTCAACGGCCTTTCGGTCGCTAGGAGGGTCCACCAAAGTCCATACTTGGTTTTCGCTCATGGATCCCAATTCGGATTTCATGGCTTCTAGCCATTTCTCAGAGTCTGGGCTCATCATCGCTTCCTCATAGTTTGTAGGTTCACTGTCTTCTACCAACAAGACAGTCAAGACAGGGTTGCCGTACCACTCAGGAGGGGCACGCGACCTTGTCGACCTGCGACGTTCAGTAGCAGCATCGTCCGAAGCTTCATGATCCTTGTCATTAGCTTCCTCTATTGTTGGTGCAGGCGGCACTGGAACAATTTCAGGTGCTGCGCTACTCTCCAATTCAAGAGAAGGTTCAATAACCTCGTCTAGCTCTACTTTCCTCCCACTCACTTCTTTCGAGAGAAACTCCTTCTCAAGAAAGGAACCGTTCTTTGCGACAAACACTTTTCCTTCGGTTCTATGATAGAAGGTATATCCAATAGTTTCCTTAGGGTATCCTATGAAGACGCATTTCTCCGCTTTGGGTTCGAGCTTGTCCGGCATCAACTTCTTGACGTAAGCTTCACATCTCCAAACTTTGAGAAACGACAACTTAGGTTTAGCAGCAAACCACAGTTCATACGGTGTCGTCTCAACGGATTTAAATGGTTCCCTATTTAAAGTGAATCCAGCGGTTTCTAATGCATAACCCCAAAATGATAACGACAAATCAGTAAGAGACATCATTGATCGGACCATATCTAATAGGGTTCGATTTCGGCGTTCAGACACACCATTTCGCTGTGGTGTTCCGGGTGGCGTGAGTTGCGAAACGATTCCGCTTGCTTTAAGATGCGTGAGAAAATCATAACTCAAATATTCACCTCCACGATCGGATCGTAGAAACTTAATCTTTCTGTTACGATGGTTCTCCACTTCATTCTGAAATTCTTTGAACTTTTCAAATGTTTCAGATTTATGTTTCATTAAATAGATATACCCATATCTACTTAAGTCATTGGTAAAAGTGAGAAAATAGCGATATCCACCGCGCGTCGAAACACTCATCGGTCCGCATACATCGGTATGTATGATTTCCAACAAGTCCGTTGCTCGCTCCATCATACCGGAGAACGGGGTTTAGATCATCTTGCCCATGAGGCATGGTTCGCACGTGTCAAACGATTCAAAATCAAGAGACTCCAAAAGTCCATCAGAATGGAGTTTCTTCATGCGCTTTACACCAATATGACCTAGACGACAGTGCCACAAATAAGTAGTATTATCACTATCTACTTTGCATCTCTTAGCCTCAATGTTATGGATGTGTGTTTCATCCCTTTCGAGAGTTAGAAGAAATAAACCATTGACAATAGGTGCATGACCATAAAAGATGTTACTCATATAAATAGAACAACCATTATTCTCCGATTTAAATGAATAACCGTCTTGCAATAAACAAGATCCAGAAATAATGTTCATGCTCAACGCAGACACATAATAACATTTATTGAGGTTTAAAACTAATCCCGAAGGTAAAACTAAGGAGAGCGTGCCGACGGCCATCACATCAACTCTTGATCCGTTGCCAACGCGCATCGTCACCTCATCCCTCACAAGCTGCCGTCTATTCCGTAGCTCCTGTTTCGAGTTACAAATATTAGCAACTGAACCAGTATCAAATACCTAGGCACTACAACGAGGGCTAGTAAGGAAAGCATCAATAACATGTATATCAAATATACCTTTGATGGTGCCAGCCTTCTTGTCCGCTAAGTACTTCGGACAGTTGCGCTTCCAGTGACCCTTGTCCTTGCAATAGAAGCACCCAGTGTCCGGCTTAGGACCAGACCTGAGCTTCTTCTCAGCAGGGGCAACGCGCTTGCCGCCGCCTTTCTTGAAGGGATTCTTTGCACCCTTACCTTTCTTGAAGGTGGGGGCTTGTTGACCATCAACACATGATTATCCTTTTTGATGTCCACCTCCGCAGCCTTCAGCTTTGCGAAGAGCTCGGTGATCGTATCAGTGGAACCAATCTGATTGTGAGTCACTACAAAACTTTTGTAGCTGGGAGGGAGTGATTGCAGAACCCTGTCAATCTTGAGCTCCTCTGGAATCTTGTAGTCCAGTTGCTCAAGGCGTTGAGTGTAGCCCGACATCTTAATGGCGTGCTCACTAACGGAACTCCCTTCCTCCATCTTGCAGTTAAAGAACTTCTCAGAGATCTCATATCTCTCAGAACGGGCCTGGGTCTAAAACATGGTTTTCAGCTCCTCGAGAATCTCAAAGGGCCCGGGATAGTCTTCAAAACGATTTTGAAGGTCCGATTCCATAGCAAACAACATGGTGCTCTTAATCACACCATAATCATCTTTGCGCGACTGATAGACAGCTTTCTCATCAGCCGGCGCAGTAGCAGCAGGGGCGTCACCTAACGCATTCTCAAGGACATAGTCCTTTTGACCGCCAGAGAGAATGATTCTCAGATTGCGGAACCAGTTGGTGAAGTTAGACCAATTGTTTTTAAGCTTTTCCTTCTCAGCAAAAACGTTGAAGTTGAAGTTGGACTTAGCCATTTGATCTACAATATTTGCAAGTACAAATTAGACTATGTTCATGATAACTAGTTCAGCTTTTAATCAAATTACTAGATGAACTCCCACTAAATTCAACATCCCTCAAGTTGTTTAGTGAACACGATCCAAATTCACCACACCTAATCCGATCTTCACGAGAAGAGATGTGGTTTCAATGGTGGATAACGAAGTCTCGATCATATCATTCATATGACTCATGCTTAACCTTTCGGTTCATGTGTTCCGAGGCCATGTCTGTACATGCTAGGCTCGTCAAGTTAGACCCAAGTATTTCCGCGTGTGCAAAACTGGCTTGCACCCGTTGTATGTGAACGTAGAGTCTATAGCACCCGATCATCACGTGATGCTTGGACACGACGAACATTCTCAACGGTGCATACTTGGGGAGAACACAGTTTTTATCTTGATCTTTAAGTGAGGAATCATCTTATAATGCTACCGTCGCGATCTAAGCATAATAAGATACATAAAAGGATAAACATCACATGCATATAACTTTATGTGACATGGTATAGACAATCTTCGCGTAATGATCTCCATATTGTGCGTGCCGGCATGATCTCCATCACTCCACCATGATTGCCTCCACCACGAATAGCAACTACAACTATTGCTAACTACTTAGCGATAAAGTGAAACTATTACATGGCGTGTAAGAAGTTGACACACAGGTCATACACAATTATAAAGACAACCATATGGCTCCTGCCGGTTGTGTACTCATCGACATGCAAGTCGTGAAACATTACAAAACATGATCATCGCATACATTATACACATCACATCATGGGCCATACCATATCACAGAAAACACTCCCTGCAAAAACAAGTTAGACGCCTCTACTTTGTTGTTGCATGTTTTACGTGGCTTATGGGAGTAGCATGCTAAGAACGATTCTTACCTACGGAAAGCCACAACGGTGATATTATGGTTGCCAAACTCCGGTGTAAATCCCATGACAACTATAGTGAGAGAAACTGGCATCCACCAGCCGCATGTGTGGAACAAGCCACACGTCAAGTGCGGAGCCGGTCTCGCGAACGACGTCGCGTAAGGTTGGCCTGGACCGCTTCAATCTCACTATCCCGCGTCATAAGAAGAACAAAAACAAGAGGCTTGCAACAGAAAACATCAACGCCCGCAACAACCATGTTGCGTTCTACTCGTGAAACACATCTACGCATAGATCTAGCTCTGATACCACTGAAGGGTTTCGCGGCATAGTAAATCAAAATTTTCTACGGATGCGAACAGAGGGAAGCCAAGGTCTAATCTAGGAGATGCAAACAACGAGAGAGATTGGATTAGATCTTCATACCCTTGAAGATTCACACAGCGGAACGTTCGTCGGAACGTGGGTGATGTAGTCGTACTCGCTTCTCCTCCTCGCGATCCGATCCGATCTAGCACCACAAGTGGCGATGCCTTCGTGAGATGCACACGTGCAGCACCTCGACGTATCCTCCTTCCTTAGTCCAGCAAGTATGGTGGAGAGATGGATTGGATCTACAACGCGACGGCGCGGTGCAATTGGTGGAGAGTTTCTGCAGCAGGGCTTCGCCTACACGTAATCGGGAGAGAGAGAGAGAGAGGAGGGCAGCAGGGCGACTAGGCTTGAGGGGAAGGTGTGGGGGGGTGGTGCGCCCCAGCCCTCTATATATAGAGGGGTGGGCGCCAGCCCTAACCCCTCCCCCAAGCCCTAGGCCGGCGGCCAAAGGAGGGAGGAGTGGGGGGCAAGGAAACCCCCCTTCTAGAAGCTCCAAACTAGGGTTTCCCCTTGTTTGGCCGGCTGGGCCCTTTGGGGCCTTATGCCCCTGGCCCAATGTGGCCAGGGCACTCCCTCATAGGCCCATGCCCCCTCCCGACAGGTGGGACCACGTTGGTCCCCTTCCGGAAGGTTCTAGAAGCTTCCGATACAATACATATTAACCCGGAACAATTCCGAACTCCAAAAACTGCACTGCCTTATATGAATCTTATTCTCTGGACCATTTTGGAACCTCTCGTGATGTCCCGGATCCCATCCGAGACTCCGAACAAAAACTCATAAAACAATTATCCAATCTATCCTAGCGTCGAGACACGTTAAGTGTGTGACCCTTCGGGTTCGAGAATATGCAGACATGATCTTCTATCAATAATCAACAGCGGGGTCTGGAAACCCATATTGACTCCCACACATTCATCTATGATCATATCGGATGAACCACGATGCCAGGATTCAATCAATCCCATATATATATTCCCTTCGTCTCGCGATATTTTACTTGCCCGAGATTTGATCGTCGGTACCGTCATACCTAGTTCAATCTCGTTCACAGCAAGTACTTTACTCGTTCCGTAATCCGATATCACTTTGTGATTAACTCCTTAACCACATGCTTGCAAGCGGTGTTGATATCGATTACCGAGTGGGCCCGAAGTATATCTCTCCGACTTGGGAGGGACAAATCCCATCTCGATACATACAACCCAACAGGTACTTTCCGATCACCTGAGAGACACCTTTATGATCACCCTGTCATAGGATGACGTTTGATGACCTCAAAGCTTTCTTCCGATACCAGGGAGTTGTATTATCTCATGGTCTAAGGAATACAATATTTGACATAAGAAAAGCTTCGCAAAGATGAACACGATGACACGATCTAATTGCTTCGCTTAGTTTGGGTCTGTCCATCATATCATTCTCCCAATGATATGATCTCATTATTAATCGACAACTCATGTCCATGGTTAGGAAACCTTAACCATCATTAATCAATGATCTAGTCCATAGAGGCGTACTAGGGACACGGTGTTGTTCACAAACCACACAAGTATTAAAGTTTCCGCTTAATACAATTCTAGCATGGAATATAAACATTATCATGAACAAGAATTATAATAATAACATCTTTATTATTGCCTCTAGGGCATAATTCCAACACTCTCCGGTTGGACACTCTAATCCATGATAGGGACTTCCCTAATCTAGATAACCCCACACTGTCACCTTGAGCGCTAGATGGTTCCAACAAACACCACAATTTCATAGAGACATCCAACTCAAAATATAACTCATGAATATATATGTAATCTAGCTTAAGTGCCACACACGGCGCGCACGCTGTCACTGTCACGCATATGGGGAAAAACATAGATCTATTAAAGCACGATGAGTATTTATGTAGACTCTTGCCTAAGTGCCACCGTGGCGTGCACGCTGTCACTTTCACACACATGGGGAGAGCAGATATCTATTGAAGCACTTGAGTAGCAGAGTAGATCTACTTGATTACAAAGATCATGACCACAACATGATCACGCATAGAGAGAGATATGAACACATAGATACCGGTAGAGCCCTTAGCCTCGAGGAAGAACTACTCCCTCCTCATCATGGAAATCAGCAACGGCGATGGATATGGTGGTGGAGATCGATGGAGATGGCTCCGGGGGCACTTCCCCGTCCTGGCAGGGTGCCGAAACAGAGAATTTCTGTCCCTCGAATCTCCCCTTCTGTGGCAGCGGCACTATGGAACTTTTCGTGTCTTTCTGGTCGATCCTTTAGGTTTTTTGGGTCGGAGCCTTCTTATAGGCGAAGGAGGCAAGTTCAGTGGAGGGCCAGGGGGGCCACAATCCCTGTGGGCGCGGCTAGGGTGGGACCCGCGCCCACCTAGGGTGCGGCCACCCTGATGTTTTCCTCTGTCTCGTCTTCAATTTTCTGTCTCGCTCCGGGGAAAATATGAACTTTGGATTTTGTCCCGTCGAATTCCGAGAATATTCATTTTTTAGCTTTCTGAAACCAAAAACAGCAGAAAACAGGCAACTGGCACTGTGGCATCTTGTTAATAGGTTAGTTCCATAAAGTGTATAAAAATACCTCAAAGTGTAGACAAAACATAAGACAAATGATATAAAACAAGCATGGAGCATCAAAAATTATAGATACGTTTCCGACGTATCAAGCATCCCCAAGCTTAACTCCTGCTCGTCCTCGAGTAGGTAAGTGATAAAAAGAATAATTTTTGAGGTGACATGCACCATCAAAACCAAGATCAAACCATTTGCAAGCATTGAAAGCTGGGATCAAAGAACTCTAAGCATGAGCATGAAAGATGGAGTTCTAACAATAAGACAAAGTAACTATGCATGCAACATGAAAGACTACAAACAAAGATCATGAATAACATGCATTGAAAAACGTTCGTTTGTTTCACATATAGAAAACATGGCATAGTGGCATTCAGCTTGTCCCTCATGGAGTAGCAAAACATAAATGCATAGGACATCTTCAAAGTTCATAGCTGTGACTAGATACAAATAGTTCAAGAGCAAGCAATATCAACAATATGCATCAATGAATAAGTTTTGGGACAATGCACATAGAACTAAGAATGTCAAATATGATCTCATAATTGGTGCGTATGGATAGAAGGTGGAGAATCAATAAAATAGTGGAAGAAAGGCCCTTCATAAGGGAAGCAGGGATTTCAAGTTTGAAAAAGAGCTTCTAAAAATTATGGTACTTGTTAGCTTTCAGCCCTCATTGCTCCTATCATAAGCATCTTGAAGTGATTAAGGTTGAAGTGAACAAATTATGGAGTATATGCTTGACAAAGTATAAGTTGGCAATCTCATGTCCCTTGAATATGAGGGCCACACCTCATGCTACTCAACTTCAGTCACCTGTAAGTTCTTGTCATAGTAAGTACATGCGTATCATAGAGAACCGCCAACAGGGTACCCCTTGCACATGGTACAGGAGATTTCCCATAACCAAAATGACAAGGCAAGCAGACAATGAGCATCTCAGCAATCTTTTTATTTACTATTTGCATAGATTTTTTATTGAGGATGCTTCACAGATAGCTCATTATGGTGATGCTGCAAGTTTCCACCATCATTAGGCATGGATTAGGCTAGCGGCCCAGGCGTTTCTCTAACACAAAATACATAACTCCATGGACTTACAAGCTCCCTCTTTATTTCACACCGGTGACATCCATAGACAAAAGAGCATGATATCAACTGTGTACATCCCCATGACATCATGGTTCTGCTAATTCCAACGTATAAGTGCAAGCATATATAACATAGATGACACAATGGTTCAAGTTTATTAGGAGCAAGAAATATAAAGTGTGCCATCAAGTTCGTGAGAGATTTAATCACTAAGTTTTCACATAACAAAATACTTTTTAATTGGAAGATAGCTGGAAACAAGAATATACTTGGAATGGTGTAACACACCATGCATAGGAATTTAGAGTGGACACTTTGGAATAACTTGGTTTCTTGGGAGTTGTAAGAATGAGTAGAACTTACTCATACAAGTGGAGCCTAGCAAAAGACTGGGAGCAACCAACTAAGAGAGCAATAATGGCCATAATCATGCAAAGCGACAAAACATTACTAATCAAAGCATACAGTGGTACCACAAGTCAAGGACTAAATGATCATAGAGGAGAATGGTGACTTGTTAGAGTCGTAACATGGTATGAGCATGTGCCAAGTCAACCCAAACAAAGCATCAAAGGATAATACAATAATACTATGCTTTTATATGCTAAAACAACACATGATTCTTTCAAGGCACACTAAGCAATATCAATGACTTAGAGCAAGTCATGCTACAACAATAATCACTAAGAATAAGGTTAAAACAACACCTAGCATGACATGATAAAGTCTAAGTCACAGTCAAAGCAAGCTCCTCTTGCACTACTCAAGCAAGAACTTTCTACTCCTTTCCAACACCAATAGACTTATTTGAAACAACTCACAAAGATAATAATCAACAAATACCAGTGAGTTTGTCTCACAAATCCACAAAGAAGAACTAAAAACTTCTAAGCACAAAGCATAAGAAAACTAAGGCTGAACACAGTGCTAGCAAAAGTGGACACTCACAGAACAAATAAGAGTGAAAACTATAGTGTTCTAGGCAATGAAAACAGAGTGTATCTCTCTCCAAAAGAAGTGTGCTGAGCTCCAACCAACTTATTCAAGCAAACTAAGCAAAGCAAATGAAAATTAAGACGCTTCAGGAACAATACAACAGTGCATGAAACAATAAAAACGAAGTGTCTAGAAAGACCTGAGCTTTTTATTGATGAAAAAGGGGATGCCTTGGGCATCCCCAAGCTTTGACGCTTGTACCTCTTGGATATTTCTTGGGGTGACACCGGGGTGGCATCCCCAAGCTTGAGATTTTTTCCATTCTTCATCTCATTACATCATTCTCTCTCTACACCTGAAATTTTTCCTTCATACAAAACTTCACACAATCTTCATTAGCAACATTAGTATATTCAAAAGATAATAGACCCTTGGGTTTAGCTTTAGAACAGCAAAAATTTCACTATAAACACAAGCTACTATAGCAATTCCTTCAAAAATCTCAATTTCCCAAAAAAAAACCAAAAAGGAATCAATAAGAAGCAAATGCAAATAATGGCAGAAATCTGTCAAAACAGATGAGCAGGTACAAATAAAAAAGTGTTGAACTAACGAAAGTTATCTAACATACTGCGGGATGTATTCGTAAATTTTCAGCTCAATCCGATTTACAGAGATTCCTCATGAATTTTTATGGTGGAGCACAAAAATCTTTTTCGGGACATCAACTCCCAGATCTTACTTCCCTCTCATTAGAGGTTATTCTTGGCACAAAAAGAAAACAAAAAGGATAAGGAGAGTTCATTACTGAAGTAGTAACTTCCAAGACTCAAGAAAACTCTTGGGTTATCTCCCAACAAGTACTTTTCTTTAATGCCTTTAAGTTAGGCATGGAAGTTTGAGAAGATGCTCACATAAGAAATATCAATTGAAATAAAAGAGAGCATCAAGAAGCAAATTCAAAAAACATTTAAGTCTAACCCACTTCCTATGCATAGGAATAATGTAAATAAAAATTCATGAAAGCACAAAGCAACAAGCACAGGAAAGCAAAACAAATGCAACTTCAAAATTTTCAACATAAATAGGGGAAACTTAATATTTTTGAGATGCATAAAACCATGTTTCCCTCTCTCATAATAACTTCCAGTAGAATCATGAATAAAATTAACAATATAACTATCACATAAGACATTCTTATCATGATCCACAAGCATAAAATGACTATTACTCTCCACATAAGCATAGTCATTCTTATTAATTGTAGTAGGAGCAATTCAACAAAATAGCTATCATTATTATTCTCATCACCATAATCATCAAATATAGGAGGAATATTGTAATCATAAATGATTTTATCCTCAATAGTAGGTGGACTGAAAATATCATATTCATCATTGTAATCATCATATATGGGAGGTTTGGTATCATCATAAGAAATAGAATAGCTATCTTCCAAAGCTGGGGAACTAAAAAGATCATTTTCATAAAAACTAGCTTCCCCAAGCTTATAATTTTCCATAGAATTAGCAATAATGGTGTTCAAAAAATTCATACTAATAACATTGCTATTAGCATGCAAATAAAGCTCCATAGGTTTTTTAATTTTCTCTTCAAACACTTCATGTCCTAACTCAAGATAAATACTATAAAGCTCTCTAATTTTGTTGTTGTTTTCCATTAAGCCTAACTAGTGAAAACAAGAAACAAAAAGACAAAATTGCACAATCTAAAGGAAATAACTTCGAGCACTCACACCGGAGGATGTGAGTACCTTTTACCTTACCTCCATGGCAACGTCGCCAGAAAATAGCTTGATGTCTACGCACTTCTATTCTTGTAGACAGTTGTTGGGCCTCCAAGTGCAGAGGTTTGTAGAACAGCAGCAAGTTTCCCTTAAGTGGATTATCCAAGTTTTATCGAACTCAGGGAGAAATTGGTCAAAGGTATTCCCTCTCAAGCAACCCTGCATTCAAGATACAAGAAGTCTCTTGTGTCCCCAACACACCCAATACACTTGTCAGGTGTATAGGTGCACTAGTTTGGCGAAGAGATAGTGAAATACAAGTGGTAACGATGCCAGAAAATAGCTTCTAACTTGTTGTAGACGTGGGGTAACGTGTGTGAGTGCCAGAAAATAGCTTGACGGTGAGGTAAATACTAAAGGCAAAAGGATGGAAGCAAGCAAACATGCAACAATTCTAGTAGCAAACGGTGTTTCAATATTTAGAAACAAGGCCTAGGGATCATACTTTCACTAGTGAACACTCTCTCATATAAATATCCTCTCTTCATGATACTACTCTTAACTACTCTCCGCTTGGACACTCTAATCCATGGTAGGGCCTTCCCCAATCTAGATAACCCCACACTGTCACCTTGAGAGCTAGATGGTTCCAACAAACACCACAATTTCATAAAGACATCCAACTCAAAATATACCTCATGAATATATATGTAATCTATCTTAAGTGCCACACACGGTGCGCACGCTGTCACTGTCACACACATGGGGAAAAGCATAGATCTATTAAAGCACGATGAGTATTTATGTAGACTCTTGCCTAAGTGCCATCGTGGCGTGCACGCTGTCACTTTCACACACATGGGGAGAGCAGAGATATATTGAAGCACTTGAATAGCAGAGTATATCTACTTGATTACAAAGCTCATGACCACAACATGGTCATGCATAGAGAGAGAGATGAACACATAGCTACTGGTAGAGCCCTTAGCCTCGAGGAAGAACTACTCCCTCCTCATCATGGGAATTAGAAACGACAATGGATATGGTGGTGGAGATCGATGGAGATGGCTCCGGGGGCACTTCCCCGTCCCGGCAGGGTGCCGGAACAGAGACTTTCTGTCCCCTGAATCTCCCCTTCGGTGGCGGTGGCTCTATGGAACTTTTCATGGCTTTTTGATCGATCCTTTAGGGTTTTGGGGTTGGAGGCTTCTTATAGGCGTAGGAGGCAAGGTCGATGGAGGGCCAGGGGGCCCACACCCCCTATGGGTGCGGCCAGGATAGGACCCGCACCCACCTAGGGTGTGGCCACCCTGGTGTCCTCCTCCGTCTCGTCTTCCATTTTCTGTATCGCTCCGGGAAAAATATGAACTTTGGCTTTTGTCCCGTCCAATTCCGAGAATATTCATTTTTTAGCTTTCTAAAACAAAAAACAGCAGAAAACAGGCAACCGGAACTGTGGCATCTTGTTAATAGGTTAGTTCCAGAAAGTGTATAAAAATACCTCAAAGTTTAGACAAAACATAAGACAAATGATATAAAACAAGCATGGAGAATCAAAAATTATATATACGTTTCTGACGTATCACTGCACCCCCAGGCGCGGCTAGGGCTAGCCCGCGCCGCCAGGGGGTGTGGCCCTTGGTGCCTCCCCTCCATCTCGTATTCAGGCTTCGTGTTCCCCGGGGTAAAATATTGACTTTGGCTTTCGTCCCGTCCAATTCCGAGAATATTGATTTTCTGCCTTTCTGGAACCAAAAACAGAATAAAACAGGAAATTGACACTATGGCAAGTTGTTAATAGGTTAGTACCAGAAAACATATAAAAACACCTCAAAGTGTAGACAAAGCAAATCAAAGTAGATACTAAGCAAGCATGGAACATCAAAAATTATAGATACATTTCCGTCGTATCAAGCATCCCCAACCTTAACTCCTGCTCGTCCTCGAGTAGGTAAGTGATAAAAACAATAATTTTTTAGATAACATGCACCATCAAACCATTTGCAAGCATTGAAAGCTAGGATCAAAGAACTCTAAACGTGTTCATGAAAGATGAAGTTCTAACAATAAGACAAAGTAACTATGCATGCAACATGAAAGGCTACAAACGAATATCATGAATAACATGTATTGAAAAACATTTATTTGTTTCACATACAGAAAACATGGCATAGTGGCATTCAGCTTGTTCCTCAAAGATTAGCAAATAGATGCATAGGACACCTTCAAAGTTCATAAGAGTGACTAGATACAAATAGCACAAGAACAAGCAATATAAACAATATGCATCAATCAATAAGGTTTGGGACAATACACATAGAACTAAGAATGGCAACTATGCTCTCTTAACTGGTGCCTAAAGATAGAAGGTGGTGACTCAATATAATGGTAGAAGAAAGGGCCCTTCATAAAGGGAAGCAGGGATTTCAAGTTTCAAAAAGAGCTTCCAAAAATTATGGTACTTGTTAGCTTTCAGCCCTCATTGCCCCTATCATAAGCATCTTGAAGTGATTAAAGTTACAGTGAACAAACTATGGAGTATATGCTTGACAAAGTATAAGTTGGCAATCTCATGTCCCTTGAATACGAGGGCCGCACCTCATGCTACTCAACTTTACTCACCTGCAAGTTCTTGTCATAGTAAGTACATGCGTATCATAGAGAACCGCCAACGGGGTACCCCTTGCACATGGTACAGGAGCTATTCCATAACCAAACTGACAAGGCAAGCAGACAATGAGCATCTCAACGATATTTTTATTTGTTATTTGCATAGGTTTTTATTGAGGATGCTTCACAGATTGCTCATTATGGTGATGCTGCAAGTTTCCACCATGATTAGGCATGGCTTAGGCTAGCGGCCCAGGAGTTTCTCTAACACAAAATACATAACTCCATCGACTTACAAGCTCCCTTTATATTTCACACCGGCGACATCCATAGACAAAAGAGCATGATATCAACTGTGTACAAAGTACGAGTGCAATGTTGAAAACGTTCCCCATGACAGCATGGTTCTGCTAATTCCAACGTATAAGTGTAAGCATATACAACATAGATGACACAATGGTTCAAGTTTATTAGGGGCAAGGAATATAAAGTGCGCCATCAAGTTTGTGAGAGCTTTAATCACTAAGTTTTCACATAACAAAATACTCTTTAATTGGAAGATAGATGAAAACAAGAATATACTTGGAATTGTGTAACACACCATGCATATGAATTTATAGTGGACACTTTGGAATAACTTAGTTTCTTGGAAGTTGGAACCAGTAGAACTTACTCATACAAGTGGAGGCTAGCAAAAGAATGAGAGCAACCAACTAAGAGAGCAATAATGGCCATAATCATGCAGAGCGACAAAACATTACTAATCAAAGCATAGAGTGGTACTACAAGTCAAGGACTAAATGATAATAGAGGCTATTGTGACTTGTTCATAGTCATAACATGGTGTGAGCATGTGCCAAGTCAACCCAAACATATCATCAAAGGAGAATACCACAATACTATGCTTTTGTATGCTAAAACAATGCATGATTCTTTCAAGGCATACTAAGCAATCCTAATTGTTTGTAACAAGTCATGCCGCAACAATAATCACTAAGTATAAGGTCAAAACAACATCTAGCATGACATGATAAAGTCTAAGTCACAGTCAAAGCAAGCTCCTCTTACACTTTCAAGCAAGAACTTTCTACTCCTTTCCAACACCGATCGACTTATTTGAAACAACACAGCGAGAACGGGGGTCCAAATAACTTTATTAAATCAAACTAAACAAACTAAGCAAAGCAAACGAAAACTAAGACGCTCCAAGAACAATACAACAGTGCATGAAACAATAAAAACGAAGTGTCTAGAAAGACCTAAGCTTTTTATTGATGAAGAAGGAGATGCCTTGGGCATTCCCAAGCTTTGACGCTTGTACCTCTTGGATATTTCTTGGGGTGACACCAGGGCGGCATCCCCAAGCTTGAGCTTTTGTCCATTCTTACATTATTCTCTCTCTACACCTGAAATTTTTCCTTTATAGAGAACTTCACACAATCTTCATTAGCAACATTAGTGTATTCAAAAGATAATAGACCCTTAGACTTAGCTTCATAACAGAAAAATTTCACGAAAAACACAAGCTACTGAAGCAACTTCCTTTAAAAAGCTCAATTCCCCAAAAGAGAACTCAAAAAGAAATCAATAAGAAGCAAATGCAAATAATGGCAGAAATCTGTCAAAACAGACCAGCAGGTAAAAACCGATTTTTTCTAAAACTTTATGTTGCTCAAATAAAAAAGTGTTGAACTAACGAAAGTTAACTAACATACGGGGGGATTTATTCATACATTTTCAGCTCAATCAGACTTACATAGACTCCTCACGAATGTTTATGGTGAAGGACATAAATATGTTTTGGGACAACAACTCCTCAAATCTTAGTTCCCTCTCATTAGAGGTCACTATTAGCACAAAAAGAAAATAAAAAAGGATTAGAAGAGGTCATTACTGAAGTAATAACTTTCAAGACTCAAAAAAACTCTTGGGTTATCTCCCAACAATACGTTTCTTTAACGCCTTTAAGTTAGGAGAGAATTCCTTATTTGACACTACTTTTCAATATGATTCCTTATTTGACACTAATTTTTTTTTACTTTCCTATTTGACATCTAGTGTAATATTTTTGCCTTATATGACACTCTAGTGCATTTTGAGAGCTAACGGTGTTAGCTGAAGACTTACAAAGACGCTTTTTTCCCTAGGAGCATATTGTGATAGTAAAAATACAAGACAAATATTGCTATACTATGATATATTTGCTAATGATTAAATTACCAAATGGGACCCAACAAAGTAGTCAAGGAAATGATTTTAGCATGATAAAGAAAGTAATGTTGTCCTAAAACGGAAGTAATCTTAGATTAATCAAATAATTATTCATTAGTGTTAGTAGAACTGATTTTAGGCTATACACTGTTTATGTTGTGCTATGATTTTTATAGAAACAAAGCCGATATGAACCTAGATCGCACGGCACCTAGCTCACGCGAGCTCCGCGTGAACACATTGATCACTTGTTACAGTATCTCCACCTCCACGCGCTGATCCTACTAGCTATAGTGACAAGCAGAACTCGCAACTGACATGCATGTATTAATCGGGCATCCTTGGCGGGGACAAATCTTCCACGTTTATAGCGGCATGCGGGATCTTGAATGCCTAGGTGATGTGACGAAGACCAAAACTACTGCCCCTGGTGACCATAACTGCATACAATACCATTAGCCTCCCGCTGCTAATGTGTTTTGGCCTCCGGCCGGCCGTCTCGCTCACTCACGCGAGGTTCTTACCTATGGAATGGCTAGACGGCGATGCCACAGTTCTGCAGCAGCCTAACTCAGCGAGTATAATTCAGAAAACTAAGTGGATTTATCCGGTCTATAGCCATTTAACTTCAGCGGCTCGCCAAGGTAGCCATATAATTTCTTTTTCGCGGGCGGCCTAAGTGGGATCGCTGGAGGCACACACACACACGCAGTGGAGCGCCGACTGAAGGAGAGTAGCCGGTGGCCAGTTACGTGTCAGATAATATATCATCCATCTTATCGTTTCAGAGTTAGAAAATTTTTGCATGGAAGTGACACGCATATGCCATATGCGTGCACTTCTAACCGATCAAGCGATAAATGATAAGCGCTATTGTCAAGAGCTTTGACTAACTTAGGGGTATTTTGGTCTAGCTAGAAAAAAGTTGACGGAAGGATCTAACGGAACTAACGGTAGTGTCATAGAAGTCAAAAAAATTACACTATGTGTCAAATAGGGAAGTGAAAATGTTTCGGTGTCAAATAAGAAATCATATTAGGAACTAGTGTCAAATAAGGAATTCTCTCTTAAGTTAGGCACAAGAAGCAAGAAATCAAGTATTTTCAAATAAAGAAGCATTAACATCAAACCTTGCTTTCAAAGAAGGAGCAAAAATCAACTTCTCTCTCCTTATGGGGAATGTTCAATACCTTTTTTAAATGGAAATTAATATTTAATGGTGCCCTCTTTCATATCAATGATGACACCAACAGTTCTAAGAAAACGTCTTTCCAAAGTAATAGGACAAGAAGCATAGTATTCAACATCCAAAACATAGAAATCAACAGGAACATAAGCATTGTTAACCATAATGATAATATCATTAACACTCCCCATGAGTTTTTTCTTAGCATTATCATTAAGTGGGCCATCCAAATAACAATCTTCTAAAGGTGGCAAATCAAGCATTTCATAAATCTTCCTAGGCATAGTAGAGACACTAGAACCAAGATCACATGAAGCTTTGAGATCAAAGTCATTCACTTGCATATTAATAATGGGTTCCCAACTATCTTCTACTTTCCTATGAATAGAAGCTTTGTGTTTTAACTTCTCTTCCTTAATTTTAACAAGAGCGTCAGTAATGTGTTTGGTGAAGGCAACTTGCATATCACTAGAATTAGGACTTCTAGCAAGCTTTTGCAGGAACATAATCACTTCAGAAATATTGCAACCATCAAGATCAAAATAAAACTTAGCATCACTAGTAGTGGACTCATTAGGCTTAGGCATTGTAAGAGGAGGAATAGGGACTTCTTGTGGTTTAGTGGCATCCATATGGGTGGTGGTGATGGTGCACACACTATTATTTCTATCAATTTCAGCTTCCCTTTCCCACTAAGCATGAAGTTGAGCTAAGAGTCTAACATTTTCATCAATAATAACTTGTATGGTATGAGCAGCAGCAAAGGTACTTTCCATGGTTTCAGGTTTTAGCAGCCATTTTATTAATCAAAGAGGACTGTGCTTCAGACAAAGAGGAAATATTTTTCTCAGCACTCAAAATTTTTGACTGTCAACTAGGAATCTGTCTATTCAGATTCTCAAGCTGCTGACTAATATTTTTCAAGATAACAGATTGTTCTTTCATAGTTTTAGTGAATATCTTGTTTTGCTCATATTGCATTTGCATAAAGTTTTTAGTGGATATTTCAACTTCTAGAATCCTCTCTTCACTAGGCATTCCAGATCTACCATAATAAGTATTTCCATTATTAGGAGGATAAGGCCTATAGTTATTACCATAAGTATTGTTGCCAAAATTTTTGTTTCTAAAGAAGTTCACATCAACTTGCTCTTCTTGAGCAATCAAAGAGGCTAAGGGAACACTATTAGGATCTAAAGGAGCTTTCCCATTAACAATCATAGCTATAATAACATCTATCTTATCACTCAACGAGGAGGTTTCTTCAATAGAATTTACCTTCTTACCATGTGGAGCTCTCTTAGTGTGCCATTCAGAATAATTAACCATCATATTATCAAGGAATTTTATTGCAGCACCCAAGGTGATGGTCATAAAGGTACCTCCAGCAGCTGAATCCAACAGGTTTCTTGAAGAGAAGTTTAAACCTGCATAAGAAGTCTGGATAATCATCCAAGCAGTAAGTCCATGAGTGGGACAATTCTTAACCAAAGATTTTATTCTTTCCCAAGCTTGAGCAACATATTCATTATCAAGTTGTTTAAATTTCATAATATCACTTCTCATAGATATAATCTTAGTAGGAGGGTAGTACTTTCCAATAAAAACATCTTTGCACTTAATCCAAGACTCAATACTATTTCTAGGCAAGGATAGCAACCATTCTTTAGCTTTTCCTCTCCAGGGGAAAGGAAACAACTTGAGCTTAATAATATCTCCATCTACATCCTTATACTTTTGCATCTCACAAAGTTCAACAAAGTTATTGAGATGGGTAGCAGCATCATTAAAACTAGCAACAAAAAATTGCTCTCTCATCACAAGATTCAACAAAGAAGGCTTAATTTTATAAAAGGTAGCATCAGGAGCAGGTGGAGAAACAAGAGTGCTTAGGAAATCATTCTTGTTTGTGCTAGTGAAGTCACACAACTTGGTGTTCTCAGCAGAGTTCATTTTGGCAAAAGTGGACCAAGCCAAAAACAGCAGCAGCAACTAGAGTAGGAACTAGTTTTTTGTCTTTTTGATAAGAGAAAGCAAACCAAACTAAACTATTTTTTTGGAATTTTTGATAAAAAGAGGCAAACAAAACCAATCAAAAGAAACTAAGCAAACTAAAACACAAAGTAAAGAGAAAGGTTGAGAAGGACTCCCCTTGTGAAGACGTCCTTAGCCTCCCCGGCAACGGCGCCAGAAAAGAGCTTGATGGCGTTGCGTCAACACGGAGCGCTTCGTCGGGAAACCCCAAGATCAAGGTATGATGCATCATAGAAGCAAGTTTTCCCTTAGTAAGAAACCGAGGTTATCGAACCAGTAGGAGGAAGGAAACGTCTCAAAGGTGTTGCAAGCAACATGGAAACCTGCACAACACAAACTCAAGACTTTGCCCCAATGAACAGTGAGGTTGTTAATCTCACCGGTTATTGTAACAAAGGATTAACTGTATGGTGTGAAAGGTGATAATGATTTGCAGCAAGTAAACAGTAACAGTGGAAGATGTATCAATGGTAAAGATTGGACCGGGGTCCATAGTTCACTAGAGGTGCTCTCCTTAGATAAACAAACATGACATGCAGGGTAAACAAATTACAGTAGGGCAATTGACAGGACTGGGCAAGGCATAATAATGCAATACTAGACATAAAGATCCTATGAGATTCGATTGGGCAATACAACAATATACATAGAGCGCCATCCAACTGAATCTATGACTAGAAGTCCATCTTCAGGTTATTATCTGAACCCCTCCAGTATTAAGTTGCAAGCAAGAGACAACTGCTTTAAGCAAACTGTGTAAGGTAAACAATCCACTTGTTCCATGAACAAGAGACCGTTGTTTTATCCCTAGTGGCAACAACACATCTACAACCATAGAGATTTCTGTCACTTCCCTTGATTAAGTAGAGGCATGAACCCACTATCGAGCATAAATACCCCCTCTTGGAGTCACTAGAAACTACTTGGCCAAGATAGCTACTAACAATGGAGAGCATGCAAGATCACAAACAACACAGACATGATAGAATCAATAAGACAAAACCATTAATCAATCTGACCTAGTAATCTCAATATCCATCGGATCCCCGCAAACACAACATGCATGATTACAAATAGATTAGATCTTGATCATGAACGGAGCTCACAAGATCTAGACATGAAAGCACAAGGAGGAGATACAACCATCTAGCTACTACATGGACCTTTAGTCCAAGGTGGAACTACTCGAGCTTCATACCAGAGGCTGGCATGATGAAGAAGAAGGCCTCCAGGATAATCTCCCCTCCGGCAGGGTACCGGGAAGAGCTTCAGACCCCCCCGATCGAGGGACGATGGTGGCGGCGGCTACAGACGGTTTCGTGGAATATTGATTGGGTGCTTAGGGTTTAGGCATCGGGGGGACTTTATAGGCGAAGAGGTGAGGCAGGGGGGCCACCAAGGCGGCTGCACCCCCTAGGAGCGGCTAGGGCTAGCCCGCGCCGCCAGGGGGTGTGGCCCCCTGGTGCCTCCCCTCCGTCTCGTATTCAAGCTTCGTGTTCCCCATGGTAAAATATTGACTTTGGCTTTTGTCCCGTCCAATTCCGATAATATTGATTTCCAGCCTTTCTAAAACCAAAAACAAAAGAAAACAGACAACTGGCACTGTAGCAACTTGTTAATAGGTTAGTACCAGAAAACATATAAAAAACCTCAAAGTATAGACAAAGCAAAGCAAAGTAGATACTAAACTACCATGGAACATCAAAAATTATAGATACGTTTCTGAAGTATCACCGTCTCATGTCAGACAGATCGCATCTGCCTAGCTCTACTCTCTTAGTATGTGATCCCGTAAGCTCACTTTAAGCAGAACATAGTCCCATGGGACACGCTCAGAATAGATAAGACAACAGTGTCTTATAGCAAGAATGTTGGCTCCGAGATACCGATAAGGAGCCTTCAATGTCATAGTTTTTCCAATTCACTTTGCCTTTGTGATATTGTTGGTAATCTGTAGGCAAGTTACTAACCACGCTAGTGTCGTCTTAACTCTCTCCTATTATCCATGGTAAACGATTCCTTCTAGTCAACTCGTTTGTCATGCTATGTTGGTTAACACTTATCTAAGTAGTGCATGACCATGCTTCCAAATCATATTACACGAGATGACCCTAGAGAAGATTTCTCCATGACGAAGGGAAATCCCATCTTAGCTGATCCATGTTACATACCTTACTTTTCACATGACCTAAGCACCAACTTTATAGCTCCTAGTAACATGCAGCCTTTGAGGGCCTCAAAGCAGGTAAAGGACACAGGTGTCGCCTAGAGGGGGTGAATAGACGTTTTCAAATAATTACGGTTTAGGCTCTAATAAATGCGGAATAAAACTAGCATTTAATTTATTAAGCACAAAACCTAAATCACTAGGTTCAACTAAGTGCACCAACAACCTATGCTAAGCAACACAAGCAACATGGTGATAGAAATATAGAGTACTTCAAGCACGATGACTATCATAATGTAAAGTGCATAAGTAAAGAGCTCACATATAGAGATAAATGATAGATGCAAAGATGATGATTTTATCCTGAAATTCACTTCCATAGAAGCTATGTCTCCTTTGGAGAGGTGCGATGGAGTGATGCTCCTTGACGCCACAGATGGCTCACCTTGAGGTGTGGTGGCCCGATGCACACCCAACGCCACACAAGACCTCACCCCAAGATCTTGAGGCACATTACTGCTCGACGCCACATAAGCCACACCTTATTCTCCCGTGAGATCACCATAAAGGCCTACTCAACGATCCACTATGATACAGTTGAGGGTGGTCATGAAACACATACAAGCTTGGAGAAATCTCCACAACTCAATTGGAGGCTTCTAAGAAAATGCCACGAGAGGCCACAAGATTGAGGCATCTCCACAACTTAATTGGAGACCCCAAGAAACGGCACCAAGGCCACAACAGTCTAGGGTTTCAAGAACCCAAGAGAAACAAGTTCACTTGATTTCACCGACCAAATCCTTTGTAGAGAACTTAAACCGATGCACCTAATGCAATGGCAAGAACACAAGTTCTCAAATCCTTCACTTCCAAATTCCAACAAAGATATAAAAGCTATTGGGAAAATAATAGAGGAATAACACAAGAGAAAATCCACAAAAGACTCCAAGGGGTTCCCCTCAATTAGAAGAGAAATTGATTGGTGGAAATGTAGATCTAGATCTCCTCTTTCAAATCTCTCCAAACGATTTAACAAATATTGGAGGGATAGAGAGGGAGGGAAAGCTCCTGAAGTTCAAAAAAATGGATGAGAAAGAGAATGGAAGAGACAAACTCCAAATGAGGAAGAAGGAGCCTTATATTGGCCCACAAAGAGATATGACTGTTATAGGAATTTTAACCCGGAATTTTCGGCTCCCCAAGGGCGGAATTACTGGCCCAAGTGGCAGAATTTCTGGTCCGGGGAAAATTTCCGCCACCCTTCAAATTTTCCGGCCTAAATTCCCGCCCCTTACTAAGCAGCGCCCCACTTGTTCCTTAGCCAAATTTTCAGGTGGCAAAACTCGGCATAAATAGCAAAACCAAAACGATCATAACTTTTGCATCCGGTCTCTGATTTCAATGAACTTGGGATCGTTTTGAAGAGGAAAACATGCTCTATAAGATCGTGTAGAAAAAAAATCATAGTACATAAAAGGAGAATAAAACCAATTTGTGAAAGGTCTGACCTCTATAAAAAAAGATGAACCAGTAAACCTCCAAAATAAAAAACGCAATAAGATATTCCTTTGAAATATGTTTTTGATGAGCTAGAGTTTGTTAAGAATATAACAACAAGCTATCAAGACTCACATGTATAATGTATGAATAACTATCAATAAAGATGATGTCAAGCATGCAAACATTTGAGCTCTCTCTAAAAAGATCAATCAAGTGACTCACTTGAGAGTACCTCTTGATAGTATGGCTATCTATCAAACCTGATCTCCGAACACATAATAAGAGACCGTAAAAAAAGAGAAAACCCGTCAAGACCATACATTTGCCTTGCCCATTCCACTTGATCTTGATGAATACGATCTTGATCTCCTTAAGTTGGAACACCTTTCTTGATTGACTTGGCACGTGCTTTCTTGTTGAAGACTTGTCAATGGCTTCCCCATACTCCTATGGGAGAACCTATTCTTTGGGCAAGTTTTCACATATATCCATGATCACCAAGATGCCGGCAAGCTTCAAGCATTTTATCGCCTCGAGATGGCTCAGCTTGATCTTGCACTTCATTTTTTCATTCTTTATTCTTCACTAAGATGATGTATTGAAGATACACATGAGGAACTACATATTCTTCTTAACAGACACTTGATCTTCTTTGCTTTGTTCTTCTTCCTTTTTGACCTTGAAACCAACATATGGTCTACAAGCATGACTATGGAGACAACCTACAAGTATAACTCAATGCAAACATTAGTACATAGAGATTGTCATTTATTACCAAAACATACACGGGGTACACATGGACTTTCAACAGGCTAGTCCAAAACGCGGATCGTATGATCACCTCGGGTCTAAGGATTTCATTGCATGAGCCGGATCACATGATGTGTACTCATGCTGACTCAACCTTGGTTCAGTTCGGCTAGCTAGTATAACTCTTTTCCACAATAAGTGAAAGTCGGATAGCATCTTCATGGTCATGACATGTGGAACCTAGCCATTTCCTGCCTTATACATTAGTCTCAGGAGTATGTGTCCAGCACAACCTCATACGACTAAGGACAAAATTTCATAATCGAATGGCCTATTTGATGAAAAGTACAATTAGTTCATACATGGGATACTTATGAAGACAACTAGTATAGTGATGCATCTAGGAACCAATACTAGAAAATGGAACCTAGCCTAGCTGGTGGAAAGGTCCCACAAAACAGATTAGCGGGATTTTGATAATCCGTAGATCTAACACGGGCATTACTATCAAGCATGGTCATTGCGTGCGGCAACGGTTTGCTCACTGAGATAATCAGCCTCGGCAAGGATGTCACCTGCGCTCAGCTGTATCCACACTCGAACTTGACACAGTTGGCCTAGGAGGCATGAATTTCCTGAGGCCCGGTCGCGAGTCAACTGCGGCCATGGTAGAGGATCTAGCCAGTAGGCCCACTCCCTTCGATGCTTGACCGTCGTGTCTAGTGGTGATGACAACTAATATGTCTCCTGTCCTCCAACCTGTTTCTTCTAATCAGTGATGAAGATCTCACTGGAGCTCCATCATCCCTAAATGTAAAAAGAGACATGCTCACCTCGAGTAAAATCCTGACGCGTTGATGATTCCCTTTCTCGGAACCTTGACACTAGTGATGGAAAATCAACTCGTATGTCCAAAATTTGTGTAGAAGCTCGACATCCATCTTCTTACGGCAAACAATTGTCCTCCAAACTTCATGGCGGTAGTTGAGAGCTGCCAATACAAGTACTGGCACATTCTTCCCCATGGCCAATGTGCTTCTTGTACCCTCACCACATCATAGGTAGGAGAGCCGTCCGAGGAAGACCTAAAGGCGGAAAAGATTCAATTCAATAGCGGTGATGAGCACCGGTGTGTGAGCGCCAGGAATCGCCTCCCTGATTCAATAGACTTCCCTTTGACATAACCGCCAAAGATAATTGAATACATGTCTCATCGACACTAACTTTCCTGAAAAACAGATCGCGATCTCCTCCTGGGTCCTCTCGCGCGAGAGGGCTCCGGAGGCTCCCCTCCTCCTAACCCTAGAAGCCGCCGCCGGCCTTCCTCCCTCGCCACTGCCCTAGCCGCTGCTGGTGGTGGCGGCCACGCCTGGCCGGTGAAGACGGCGGGCGTCGGCGGTGGCGCGCCCTGAGGCTGTCCCTTCGCGCGTAGGTGGGGTCTCTCATGGGCGGCGCATGGAGGGGTTCAGCGGTGGAAGATCGGCCTCCTCGGCGGGAGGCGGTGCCGCAGGCGGCATCGGCGGTGGCGACGGATTAGGAGGAGAGGCGAGGGGCTCGACGCCTCTCTGCGGCGGCGCCATGCGGGCTGGTAGGGTGCCGTGGCCTGGACCTTTCCCCGACGACGAGCGGTCCTCCTCGCGCGCTGGCTGTATGTGTTCATCGGCACCGATGGTCGGCCTACTCGATCCGTTCTCCGGAAACCGGCCAGAGGTGTGGGGATCGCTGTGTCGGATCTAATAAAGGTGATGGTCCTTTGGTTTCTTTCGCACGATGAAAAATGTCTTCTTGATGTCTGTCCTCATTGATCTGGTCTGGAGCGGCGGGTTCCAGAAGGCTCCGTCGGCGAACTCCCATGGCGTATCATGCCTAGAGATTGCTAGATCGGAAGGTATTCGGTCGTGCGCACCTTGTTTTTCTGGCCGTTTGGTTTCAGCGGGAGTGTTGCAAAGCTCTGTTGTTTTTTTACCAAGTGTCATTCTTAGAGTCATGGTGAAGTCAGATACGAAGAATGTCAGAAAAGCAGAAATATGAGGGTAGCGATGCTGATTTTAGTTCTTGTGGTGACGGATATCTGGCTGCTTGATCTGGGACTCTTTGCAGCGACTGCTGGTGAGGAAAGATAACACAGGGGAGTTCCCATTCTTACCTTGCAGGGTGAAAATCCAAGGTCTGGCCTTAACTGGTTGTGTCTGGCAATGTTCTTGTTGAAGGCATTGCTTTGTGAGCGAGGACTTTCTCGAGGGTGAAAACCTATGATCTTTGATCGGGCAATGACGACGCTTGGGCAGTGTTTCCTTCTTGAAGACGTTGTTACTGGAGTGGAGGACTACTGGTGTTGTTCTCATGGTGTCACTGTCGTTGCTTTGATGATTAGTTTTCTGTAGCGGACTTTTATTTTTTATAATTCTTTTTTTTCTGGGTTGTGTGCATCCGTAGGACCGCTAGGGCATGCGTTGTTGCAGAGGCTGGGTGTAATTGGTATCCCTGTGATATTAATATATATTCTTTTCAAAAAAAAACGACTTTCCTTTTTGACACAACTATAATAAATAGGAAATTACTATTTTCTTTTATTATTAGTACCTAACCATAGCACATACTAATTTCTATTGTAAAAGCTTTTGTATTGAAGAAATTTAACATGAAGTTTCAGGGTAGTAACATATAGAAATTTTCGAACGATCGCCATTTGGATCACTGGCCTAAGATCACCAAATTCTTATGAAATTGATATACACACAGTGTATTTTATAGAAATCTCAACATGAGCTCAACCTTTTTTTAAGAATATCACCAATTCAAAAAAAAGAACCTTTCTGTTGTTTATTATGTGCAACATGGCACCATCCAAAAACACTTCTATGCATAATTCTTGTACATGCACTACCGGAATCTGGTTATTTGCCGTGTCAGCTTCAAAACACGGTAAAGCCCTGAATACGCCTTTGCGGTGTATAATTACACGGCAAAACAGCCTTTGCCATGCGCTTCTCCATAAATTCACGGAAAAAACTTTGCCATGTGCCAAACAGCAACACATGGTAGAGCAAAGTGACTTAACGCCGTGCGACGTTGTGACAGTGGGTCCTAGAGCATTTTCTTGTGCTTTTCTGCCAAGCCTTTGCCATGTGATTTTCTGCAAATACATGGCAAAGAAATTATTCCAAAATAATAAAAAACGGTGTGGCCCCATGCACCGTCCGCAGTCATGGCGTCACGTGTCGTCGACTGTCGTGGCCCACGCGCCATCCACGCCCCCCGCCCCGTGCCTCGTTCGCCCCATGCGTCGTGCGCCGTCCGACCCGTGCCACGTGCATCGTCCGCTCCGTGCCCCGTGCCCCGTCGTGGCCCATGCGTCGTCCTCCATGGCCCCATGCACCGTCCGTTGTCGAGCAGCTGCCGCCTACTCGCCCACTGCGGTGGCCTGCTCCGGTGCTGGCCAGAGTCTACCACCGCACCTAGGTGCAGGAGGCTGAGGCCAGTCCAAGCGAGGAGGGGCAGGCATAGTCGGTGGCGGTGACGGCCTGCTCCGGTGGTCAGGGTACCGTGCGGGGTCAGGTGGCGGAGGAGGCTCCGGTGAGCGGCGGCGATGGCCGGCTGTAGTAGAAGGGAGGCATGCGGGTTAGTTCGGGATGGCGGCGGCCGGCTCGGAGCTAGGTCGGGGTGGCGGCGGCCGGCATCAACGCAGTGGAGGGCTCGGGACGGCGTGCCCTGGGCAGAACAGATTTGGGAGGAGTGGGGTTGGAGAGGGGTGGGTGGATGGATAAGGTGAGAGAGGTGGACAAGGAGAAAGGTGAGCCATTCGATCGGTAGAAAATTGATGGCCTAGATTTGTTTCATTGGGGTGATCCGTGGGATGTTGTTTCATGTCTTGTGATTGGCTTGATGTGTGTTTCTTTAGGGTAGTTTTGACCACAATTTTACCTAGCCATAGAAACGACGCAACTTTGTCATACAAACTCGTAATCATATGAAACCAATTTTATTAGAAAGATAACGACAAGTAGTGTCCATAAAAAATACCAAGTATAGAGGTGTGAAACCTACATTCCCGCCGTTCGAGAAGGTTTGATAATAGTTTGAAATGGGCATAAAAATTTCAAAAAAATCCAAACAATGTGAAACCTTTGCGTGGTGTCATATTATGTGACATAGTTGGAAGGAAAAATATCAAACTTGGTATATTGGTGATGTCTCAAAAAACCTTCACAAAATGACATATCTCATTCGAGGTTTCCTGGCTTTTGGGTCCAATGACCGATGCTATGGCTAGAAGCAAGACATAGTTTGTGATAGTGTGCCTATATTGTGCATGCATTTGCATCATGGGATGATGAACAATGTTATAGGAGAAAGTTTTCTCTTTTGTGGCACGAAAAAGCCATTTTCCATTTTCCGAGCGCAAAAAATGGAGTATTTTGTGAAGCAACCACCAAATGGCTAATTGAAAATGCTACCGTCCCATTTGTTGAAAATACGAGACCACCTTACATGGACAATGTCCCAACCGGGCGATCTCAAACCTTTCTCTTCATCCTTTGTGAGAAAGAGAAACGTTTGCCGAATCGGTAGGAAGTGGGCCCGGTTTGAACTATAGGTACATGATCTAATACTCATGATTTTTTGCAAAAATCATTTTTAGACTCAAAATATGATGTTTCTTCAGAGATAAAATGCAAGTTTTGCAAGGCTCCGCCCCTAGGTAAGAATCTTCATTCCCGCCGTTAGAGAAAGTTTGACGATAGTTTGAAACAGGCATACAAATCAAAAAAGATCCAAACAATTCGAAATCTTCGCATGGTGCCATATTATGTGCAATAGTTGGAAGTAAAAATATCAAACTTGGTATATTGATGATGTCTCAAAAAAACCTTCACAAAATGACCTATCTCATTCGAGGTTTCCTAGCTTTCGGGTCCAATGAACCATGCCATGGCTAGAGTCAAGGCATAGTTTGTGATAAATGTGTTTATATTGTGCATGCATGTGCATCATGGGATGACGAACAATGTTACAGGAGAAAGTTTTCCTTTTCGTGGAAAGGAAAAGCTATTTTCCATTTTCCGAGCGCAAAAAAGGGACATTTTGTGAAGCAACCACCAAATGACTAATTCAAAATGCTACCATCCAATTTTTAGAAAATACTAGACCACCTTACATGAACAATGTCCCAACCGGGAGATCTCAAACCTTCCCGTTCACCCTTGGTGAAAAAGATAAATGTCTGTCGATTCGCTAGGAAGTGGACCCGGTTTGAACTACATGTACATGATCTAATACTCATGATTTTTGCAAAAAATCATTTTTAGACTCGCAATATGATGTTTATTCAGAGATCCAATGCAACTTTAGCGAGGCTCAGCCTCTAGGTAAGAATCTTCATTCCCGCCTTTCGAGAAAGTTTGACGATAGTTTGAAACGGGCATAAAAAATTCAAAACAATGCGAAACCTTCATGTGGTGTCATATTATGTGACATAGTTGGAATAAAAAATATCAAACTTGGTATATTGATGATGTCTCAAAAAACCTTCACAAAATGACCTATCTCATTCAAGTTTTCCTGGCTCTCGGGTCAAATGACCGATGTTATGGCTAGAATCAAGGCATAGTTTGTGATAATATGCCCATATTATGCATGCATGTGTACCCTGGGATGACAAACAATGTTGCAGGAGAAAGTTTTCTTTTTCGTGGCACGAAAAGTCATTTTCCATTTTCCGAGCGCAAAAAACGGGGCATTTTATGAAGCAACCACCAAATGACTAATTCAAAATGCTATCATCCCATTTTTAAGAAATACTAGACCACCTTATATGAAGAATGTCCCAACAGGGCGATCTCAAACCTTTCCATTCACCCTTGGTAAAAAAGACAAATGTCCTCCGAATCGGTAGGAAGTGCGCCTACATGTACATGTTCTAATGCTCATGATTTTTTGAAAAAGTCATTTTTAGACTCATAATATGATGTTTCTTCAGAGATCAAATGCAAGTTTAGCGAGGCTCAACCCCTCGGTAAGGATCTTCATTCCCGTCGTTCGAGAAAGTTTGACGATAGTTTGTAACAGGCATAAAAAATTCAAAAAATATCCAAACAATGCGAAACCTTCACGTGATGTCATATTATGTGACATAGTTGGAAGGAAAAATATCAAACTTGGTATATTTACGATGTCTCAAAAAACCTTTATAAAATGACATATCTCATTCGAGGTTTCCTAACTTTCGGGTCCAATGACCCATGCTATGGCTAGAGTCAAGGCATTGTTTATAATAATGTGCCCATATTATGCATACATGTGCATCATGGAATGGCCAACAATGCTGCAAGAGAACGTTTTCCTTTTCGTGGCACGGGAAAGCTATTTTCCATTTTCCGAGCGCAAAAAAGGGACATTTTATGAAGCAACCACCAAATGGCTAATTCAAAATGCTACCATCCCATTTTTCGAAAATACTAGACCATCTTACATGGACAATGTCCCAACCGGGCGATCTCAAACCTTCCTGTTCACCCTTGGTGAAAAAGACAAATGTCTGCCAAATCAGTAGGAAGTGGGCCTGGTTTGAACTAAAGGTACATGATCTAATGCTCATAATTTTTTGCAAAAATATTTTTTGACTCACAATATGATATTTATTCAGAGATCCAATGTAACTTTATCGAGGCTCAGCCCCTAGGTATGAATATTTATTCCCGCCGTTCGAGAAAGTTTGCCGATAGTTTGAAACAGGCATAAAAATTCAAAATAGATCCAAACAATGCGGAAAATTCACGTGGTGTCATATTTTGTGACATAGTTAGAAGTAAAAATATCAAACTTGGTATATTGATGATGTCTCAAAAAAACCTTCACAAAATGACCTATCTCATTCGAGGTTTCGTGGCTTTCGGGTCAAATGACCGATGCTATGGCTAGAATCAAGGTACAGTTAGTGATAATGTGTCCATATTGTGCATGAATATGCATCATGGGATGACGAACAATGTTGCAGGATAAAGTTTTGCTTTTCGTGGCACGGAAAAGCCATTTTCCATTTTCCAAACGCAAAAAGGGGGCATTTTGTGAAGCAACCACCAAATGGCTAATTCAAAATGCTACCATCTCATTTAAAAAAAATAATAGACCACCTTACATGGACAATGTCCCAACCGGGCGATCTCAAACTTTTTAGTTAACCCATAGTGAAAAAGACAAATGTATGTTAAATCAGTAGGAAGTGGGTCCCGTTGAAACTATAGGTACATGATCTAATGCTCATGATTTTTTGCAAAAAAAAAATTAGACTCACAATATGATATTTCTTTAGAGATCCAATGCAAGTTTAGCAAGGCTCAGCCCCTAGGTAACAATCTTCATTCCCGCCGTTCAAGAAAGTTTGACAATAGTTTTAAACGGGCATTAAAAAAATAAAAAAAAGATCCAAACAATACGAAACCTTCGCGTGGTGTAATATTATGTGACATAGTTGTAAGAAAAAATATCAAACTTGGTATATTGATGATGTCTCAAAAAAACTTCACAAAATGACCTATCCCATTCGAGGTTTCCTGATGACCGATGCTATGGCTAGAATCAAGGCATAGTTTGTGATAATGTGCCCATATTGTGTATGCATGTGCATCATGGGATGACGACCGTGGCACATAAATTTTCCATTTTTCGAGCGCAAAAAACGGGGCATTTTATGAAGCAACCACCAAATCACTAATTCAAAATGTTACTACCCATTTTTCAAAAATACTAGACCACCTTAAATGGACAATGTCCCAACTGGGGATCTCAAACCTTTCTGTCCACCCCTGGTGAACAAGACAAATTCTTGCCAAATCGATAGGAAGTGAGTCAGATATGAATTACAGGTACATGATCTATGATCTAATGCTCATGATTTTTTGCAAAAATCTTTTCTAGGTTCACAATATGATGTTTTTTGAGAGATCCAATGCAATTTTAGCGAGTCTCGACACTTACATAAGAAACTAAAAGACTAGGGTTTCACTGGGAAACAGCTGCCGGAGCGTCAGAATCGCAGCAAAACTTGCAAGTGGCCAAACCACGTAATTACATTATGGTGGACAAACTATATAATTAAAGTTTTCATAGATGCAATATGGGTGATATTTGAGTTAAATTATGTGCTAAAAGAAAATGCTGGCAAAAAGAGGGAGAAAAATTGGGAAAAGGGACTTTGCGGTGAGCTTTTTTGCATGGCGTTGCCGTGCACGTGTTGCCTGTCAAAACTCACCGGCGGGCAGCGACGAGCAACACGAAGAGCCGGGAGGCTCCCAGAGCGGCTGGTGGGCCCTGGTCCCTCGGGCAACGGCCCGCAAAGCTTCCGGCACGCACGCGTCCTGTCTTGGTTCGAGGGCGTGCCACCTGACCTATACCTGGTCAGGAAGGTGATGGATTGCTCCGATTGGTTTCCTGCATGGTAAACAAGTATACGTAAAATTCGAGCCGTGATCGGCTCCCAGGTTTCCTTGTAAATCGGCTTTCAGAGCCGATTATCCCCATGGTTCTGCATTGGATCTATGATAACATGGGGTTTTGCTTGATTACTACAAGCTAAATCGATCTACGACAGTTTGGTGTTTTCACCACGTAACCGGAACGTCCCACACGTAGTTGAGCCTGGTAGATACGAAAGATAGTAGAAAACTGATCCTAGAGAAGGCCTAAAAACCAACATGACGTCAATTCCCGGAACGTCCCCTCTAAGATCGATAAACCATATCCTACGTATTACTGGATCGTTCAACCCGTTTGTAAGGCCTAATCACGTAGATATTAAACTAAACCTTGATGAACAAGGCACAACTATAACAGATCGAATCGACTAAGCAGAAATCAAGCAAGATGCCACCTTCACACCCGGGAAAAGGTGCAAAGACGGCGAGATAGCTAGAGGTAGCATAATTAAGCAATCATAGTAAAAAGTACCGATGCTAGCCCTAACAAATCTGTGATAAAGGTGTTACTCGCCATCAACAAGGCTTCAGTACGAGTAACACCGGATAACGCATAAGTAAATACTGCCTAGATCGCAAGATGCGATCTAGGCGGCATGGCACTTACCCGAGAAAAAACCCTAGAAACAAGGGGTGGCGATGCGCCGAGATGTGTTTGTTGTGAACGTGATTGTCCTCCTTTTCGTGATAACCCTAGGTACATATTTATAGTCCGGAGACTCTCTACTTTTGGAATAACTCTACAATTCTATCTCTACCTAAACTGAAACGAAACCTACCATGATACAAGATACACGGGCAATTTAGCCCAAACCCACGTACAAGGCCGATTAACAACACGCTGAATATATGTATCTTCTAAGCCCATCTTGATCACGGCCCAACTCCTCCTTTGGCCAAAATATGGTGATAACACATGCCCCCCTGGTTTTGGCAATAATAATTCCAAAACCACTCCGCTGGTGTTTTTTTTCTCGCCACCCCCCCTTTTTTTTTGTATCGGGTTGCGCGTTGACGGAACGCGTGGCAGAACAGGACCGTCACGCCACCCTTTCATCATGATGCCCTGTCTTCTCAACTCCTTCGCACTGCATGATCTGACGATTTTGGCAGTGCAATCTGGGAAACTGCTATGGCATTGAACCGTCTCTCTAAATATTCTCCTTATTTAAATCTGTCTGAGCAGTTCGCAGTCCCCATCTTCCTCCCGTAGCCAGAAAACCCTCTTTCTCCGCCGGAAAAAACCCTTTCTCTGCCATGGCCTCCTCGGCTTCTTCCGGTCTGTCTTCCTACGCCTCCAACTCGCTGAGCGACCGCGAGCCGACACCAGAGCACCCACCGATAACGGCGTACAACACTCTCGCCCCACAATGGTGGGACGAGAGAGATTGGGACTTCGCCGTTTGGTCGGAGGATGATGCATCCTTGACCGACGGTGAAGAGAGCCTACAGTTCCTCGTTGACGGGGAACTGGAGGCGAACAGCGACGACGCCTGGTCGTGGGACGGCGTCGGGTCCTCCGACGAGAAGGAGGAATCGGAGGAGGACACCTCCTCCGACGAATATCCGCCGACGAAGCGCTTCCGCGCCGGGTCCGAAGACGACGACGATGACGACGACGAGGACGAGGAGGCCCCTACTGGCTTCCTCAGTAGCAGCAGCGAAGACGACGCCGGCAGCAGCGCTGAAGACAGCGAACAAGACGGCGGCGGCAGCAGCGACGACGACCTCGGCCTAGATTAGGAATCTGCAACAGTGGTAGTAGTAGTAGCAGGACCCCTTTTGTAATCCATCAGCCGTTTGTAAGCAATCCGCTTTTGAATGAATGAGAATCTGTTTCCCCAAAGATTTTTCTTGTTTGTCCCTGATTTCGCCGATCAAGAGTCGATGACACCGCATCGGCTCTCATCAAACTGCACGCATACAGTCCAACAGGTCAAATCGCCAAGAGCCGATGACCACCCATCGGCTTCTCCGAACACCAAACGTTGACAAAGTCAAAAATTCGGTCGCATCTTTAGGCACATCAGATCGGCCACTTCCCGGTTTAAAACGGTAACCTGCGACCCTTTTCAAAACGGGCAACCTGTGTTCTTCTCCTTCAAAACGGGCGATCCAAATCTCCAACTGCTCATTGAAAAGCGTGCCCTGAACGAACAAGTAGTGACCAGCAAGGATGATGATGACGAAGCTGAAATCGCCGAGTTGGACCATGTCCGTGCTAACGCCCTCCACGCCCTCGAGGCATTTCTTCAGTAGCTCGTATATGCAGGCTGGAATCTGTTTGTAACTTGTGAACCTCTAGAGTCGATGACCTTGCATCGGCTATATATATATATATTATTATTATTTTTTTTTTTTTAAAGATCGGCCGATTTTCAACATCGGCCCCCACATTTTTGCTACCGATCCTCTTACGTGGTATCGGCCCCTCTAGTTTTACTGCCCAACATCCCACATGCTTGGGAAATATTTCTTGAGATGTTGACCGTTGACTGCCACCGGGAATTTCACGCCGTCCAATTGCTCAAGCATGTACGCGTTCCCTCTTAAAACTTGGTCGACCCTGTACGGCCCATGCCAATTTGGAGACCATTTACCATATGTTGCATCCTTAGTTCCCAAAGGCAACACAGCTTCCCATACCAGATCCCCAACGTGGAACTCCTTTGGCTTCACTTTTTTGTTGTATGCACGAGCTACTTTGGCCTTGTTTTATTTAATTTTTTCAAGCGACCACAGCCTAAGCTCAGTCACATCTTCAACACTGTCACTCATCAAAGTTGCGTATTCTTCAGCCGTCAGATCGTTCTGAAAGGTAACACGTCTCGATTCAGCCGTAATTTCCCAAGGCAATACGGCTTCTTGTCCATAGACCAGATGGTATGGCGAGGTTTTTATCGCTCCATGACATGACATGCGATAAGCCCATAAAGCCTCCGATAAAACCTCATGCCAGCGTCTAGGGTGCTCGTCGATTTTCCTCTTGATCAGCTTAATGAGGCTCTGGTTGGATGCTTCAGCTTGCCCATTTGCTTGAGCATAGTACGGAGATGACCGAATCAGCTTAATCCCTGTGTCCTCACAGAACTCTCTGAACTCGTGAGAAGTGAAAACCAAACCTCCGTCGGTTGTGATAGTCTGAGGAATCCCAAACCTATGAATGACATGCTCTTTCACAAAATTGACAACATCTTTTGAACTTACTGACTTCATAGGGACGGCTTCCACCCATTTGGTGAAATAATCCGTGATGGCCAAGATCCACATGTGACCTTTGCTTGACGGAGGATTGATCTTGCCGATCATATCCATGCCCCAACCTCGGAATGGCCAAGGCTTGATGATGGGATTCATTGCTGATGCAGGTACCATCTGGATTTTTCCAAATGCCTGACATGCTTGACACCCTTTGTAGTACTTAAAGCAGTCCTCGAGCATGGTAGGCCAGTAAAACCCTGATCGCCTGATTAACCACTTCATTTTATGAGCCGATTGGTGAGTCCCACAAGCGCCTTCGTGCACCTCGTGTAGAAGCCGATTAGCCTCGGCTGTCCCCAGACATTTGAGCAATAATCCTTCCAGGGTCCTGTAAAACATGTCGTCCCCAATAAGCACATACTTCATGGCTTTGTACCTTATCCGTTTAGGTTCCCCCCGAGCCGAATCCTTCAAGTAATTGAAGATATCGGCTCTCCAGTCGTTAGCTTCTAGGAGCTGTACCTGAATATCGGCTCCCTCTGCTGCATCCTTGTAGCCTGAGGCCATCTGTGCAAGATCATTTGCCTCTATATTCTGCAACCGCGGGATCCAGGTGAAGTTTATGTACCGGAACTGTGCCATCAGCTCACGGCAGTGTAACCATAATGGGAAGAGGGATTCGCTCTCACACTTGTATTCCTCCGTGAGTTGGGAAATCACCAACTTGGAGTCTCCAAAAATTTCCACTGCTTCCGCTCCGGCTCCGAGGAGTAACTCCATTCCTTTGCGTATCGCCTCGTACTCGGCTACATTGTTGGTGCGAAGGGTAGACAATCTGAAGGAGAAGGAAAATGTTGCCCCCCGGGGCGACACGAGCAAAATACCGATGCCACAGCCATCGTCACAAACTGATCCGTCGAAAAACATAGCCCACGCTCTTATGGACAGTGCTGCTATGTTAGTGTTGATCCTCTCAGCAATAAGATCAGCCAGCGCCTGCCCCTTCACTGCTTTCGCGGGTTGATACCGGATGTCAAACTCTGATAATGCAAACATCCATTTGCCCAATCGGCCTTTTAACATAGGAGCCGCCAGCATGTGCTTTATGACGTCCGATTTGCATATGATGATGACCTCTGCTGATAGCAAGATGTGGCGTAGCTTGGTGCAGGTAAAAAACAAGCAAAGGCACAACTTGTCGATATCGGGATACCTTGTTTCCGCGTCCAGCATCCTTCTGCTTATGTAGAATACGACTCGCTCTAGCCCATCGTGGACTTGTACCACCACCGAGGCGATAGATGTGTCAGCCACCGACAAGTAAATGTAGAAAGGTCTGTCTGGCTGGGGTGGCACTAACACTGGCGGCTTTGTCAGATATTCTTTGATCTCGTCGAAGGCTCGTTGTTGTTCTGCCCCCCAGCGGAATTCATCGTCAGATGTAATTTTCACGAGCCCCATGAACGGTTCTATCTTTCCTGAGAGATTAGAGATGAATCTTCTGACGAAGTTGATCTTGCCGATGAGAGACTGCAGTTCTTTCTTTGTGGTGGGTGGCTTCATTGTTCGCACTGCCTCCTGACTTTTCAGGCCGATCTCAATTCCACGTTCATGGATCAAGAAACCCAAGAACTGACCGGCCGTTACCCCGAAGGCGCACTTCTTTGGGTTCATCCGTAGTCCGAATTTTCTCGTTCGGTCCAAGACGCGTTGCAGATCGCCCAAGTGTCCTTCTACTGAGGCAGACTTGACCACTACGTCATCGATATAAATTTCCACCAGCTTGCCGATCAGATCATGGAAAATGTAGTTCATGGCTCTTTGGTACGTGGCACCAGCATTCTTCAACCCAAACGTCATGACAACGTATTCAAACAATCCCACTGAGCCTGGTACTCTGAACGCAGTCTTGTGTATGTCTTCAGGAGCCATAAAAATTTGGTTGTAACCAGCATTCCCATCCATAAAGCTCAAGATCTTATGGCCAGCCGCTGCGTTGATTAATGTTTCTGCTACCGGCATCGGATACTCATCCTTTGGGGTAGCTCTGTTGAGGTCCCGAAAATCTATGGCTACACGCCACCGGCCATCCTTTTTCTCCACCGGCACGATATTAGAAATCCATTCCGCATACCTGCAGGGCCTGATTAAATCGGCTGCCAACATTTTCTCGACCTCCTTCTTGACTTGTTCTAGAATTTCGGCCTTCATCTGTCGTGCTCGCTGTTGGAACGGCCGAAATCCTTTCTTAAGCGGGAGTCTATGCTCAATGATGCTCCTATCTAAACCAGGCATCTCCGTGTAGTCCCAGGCGAAGCAGTCTGGATATTGTTTCAACAGGGCTATCATCGGATCCCGCAGCTTTGGATCTAACCTTTTGCTGATAAAAGTTGGTCGTGGCTTATCCCAGGACCAATGTCGATCTCTTCTAGTTCATCAGCGGATGTGAACCCATACCCTAGCTTTCCGTCACCTGTCAAGTCGATGCTGAACACAGGGCGAGCAGTAGGTGAGGACAACAAAAATAATTTGGGCCGATTGCCTGAATCGGCCCCCTTTTTGATTACGTTAGTCAAGGGCGGCTTACACCTTATTGTTTCATAATGGCAGGGCGTCTCCCTGCTACGACTACATGATCTGCTTGTCGTACGATTGTTGCTTTCCATTTTTTGTGGCCGATCGCTAAGATCGGCCGTACCACGCATGATTGTGGACCTTTCTACTCTGTCAGGCCGGTGGATAAGACCAGCCTCACCCCGTTTTTTGAAGCTTCAATACGCTCACAGCCGTCTAAACTGATTCCAGAGATCGGCTCTTGGTCTGCTGCTTCCCAGATGTTCATGCCAGCAATGGAAATTTCGATAGAATCGTCTGCATGGATGACCTCCACTTCATCTCCGTCCCACTGAATTAAGCACTGGTGCATCGTGGATGGAATGCAGCAGTTAGCGTGGATCCAATCCCTTCCTAGCAAGACGGCGTAGGTACTTTTGCTGTCCACGACGAAAAACGACGTGGGTATGGTTTTCCTGCCCACCGTTAGATCCACGTTCAGTACGCCTTGCGTTTCCGAAGACTGACCGTTGAAGTCGCTTAACGTGACGTTGGTTTTGATCAGGTCCGCAGTGGAGTGTCCCAAACGTCGTAGCATGGAGTACGGCATAATATTGACTGCCGCTCCGGTGTCCACCAACATCTTGCTGACGGGTTGTCCATTGATGTAGCCCCGCAGGTACAGAGCTTTCAGATGTTTGTAATCCTTCTCACGTGGCTTCTCAAAGATAACCGGCCGTGGACCGCAGTCAAGCTGCGCCACTGATAGCACATTGGTCCGTGGCGCGCAGAATTCTGCCGGAAGTACGAACACCATGTTCGTGCCAGCCGATGTCTGTGCATCGGCTTTTATTGGTTTGGGGCGCCACTCCTTCCTTGTCGCGCGGCCCTCCGTCTCCAAAGTCTGCCTCACTTTGACGGCCAGATCAGGTCGTGCTTTCTTTAGAGCGTGGAGATACTGCGCTTCCGCTTCCTCTAAGTTACGCAGCCGTTGCACTCTACGCTTCTGGGTGTGTCTGATTCCATCGGGGCACCACCTTGGACGGTGATACCTGTCTTCTTCTTTGTCATCCCTTCGCCTCTCGAGGCCCTTTGCTCGAGCGGACTCCCTGGGACGGCTCTGAGGTTGGAGAGGTCCTAGACGTTTGAACACTGACACTGGCCTCGTGCTCTCCTTTCGCTGTCCACACTCTGGGCAATTGTCGACTATAGGCAATCGGCTCATTCCCACGTCCCAGCAATGCTTGAAGAAGGGACAATCCCAATGTTTGTCTGCGCCTTCCTTTTCTTTGGACGGTCCCCTGGCGAGGTGCCCATACCCTTCATTGTCTCCACTGTGCTGGCGCCGTTGCTCATGCTGACGCTCATACTTGTTAAGGAGATGCGTGGAATGTGGCTTCTGATACCGCACCCTCCTAACCTGTTCCTCTGTTAGGTATCGCCCGTCATCGCGGCTGGGCCGGTCGCGTGGACCAGCCTCCTCTCCCTCTTTGCCCCGAGAGTGATCACCTCCTTCCTTGTACGTGTCATGGTGGTACCCAGACCCAGCCATATTGACACCGAACGAAAAGTCCAGTTGACGCCTCGCGGAGCGACTGAGCTCTACCATGTTGACGCCGGGAAACGGGTTCGTGTCCACCCTCATGGCGAACTGCCCCAGGATTAGACGGCCTTGTTCTATTGCCATTTGGATTTGGCGACGCAGCTCTTTGCAATCGCTGGTGGTGTGGGTGAACGAATGATGCCACTTGCAGTATGGTCTCCCGTTCATCTCCTGAGCCGTAGGGATTTTGTGGCCTTCGGGTAACCTCAGCTGTTTCTCCTTCAGCAGTAAATCGAATATCTGCTCGGCTTTGCTCACATCGAAGTCAAACCCTTTTATAGGCCCTTGCTGCTTCACCCACTTGCAGGACACAGGGTCTGCCCCCCGAGCCCACTCAGCCACGGCCACTTCCTGGTCTTGTGTAGGATCATCTTCTTCTGCATCGACCAGGCTTACGGGGCACTTGAACCTGTCTTGGTATAACTCAGGGTGGCGCTGTTCATACATCGTCAGTTTCTGGGCCATGTGCGCCAATGAGTTGTACTCCACTTGGAAAGCCAGATCCTTGATGGGCGCTAAGAGACCCACCACTGCCATCTCGACTGCTTCCTTCTCAGTTAAGCGGGCTGAGTAACATCTGTTCTTGATGGTCCTGAAGCGCTGGATGTATTCGGCTACAGTTTCTCCCCGCTTCTGTCGTACTTGCGCCAGGTCTGCAATGCCAGCCTCAGTAGCCTCTGAATGGTACTGGACGTGGAACTGTTCTTCTAGTTGCTTCCAGGTGCGAATTGAATCAGGTGGCAACGAGGTGTACCATCCAAAGGCTGGTCCTGTTAGAGATTGTGCAAAAACTCTCACGCGCATTTGATCCGATGCCGAAATCATGCCTAGCTGTGCCAGGTATCGGCTTACGTGCTCGATCGAGCTTGACCCCTCTGACCCGCTGAATCTTGAGAACTCAGGGAGTTTATATTTGGGTGGCAACGGGATCAGATCAAACTCGTTGGGGTACGGCTTTGAATAGCCGATTGTCCGTCGCTTCGGCACGAAGCCGAACTGGTCTCTCAGGATGGTACTAATTTGCTCCACTGTTTGAGCTGCGGGGGCTAGATTCTCGTGACTTGTTCCAGTGGCATACTTGGCTAGCCACGCCTGTTTGTCAGCGTCCATCCCAGACGTCGTTGCTCCAGGAACGCCTACTCCTGAAGATCCTGCCCCAGGAGCCCCTGCCGCAAATACTCCTGCGGTTGCAATCTGGCTGGTGCGTGCCAGGTTATTGCAGTCCGGCACGTAGGCGCATGTATATCCGTGTGGGATCTCCTTGGGTGGCTCCAACAGGAATTGGTAATCGCCTGGATCGCCTCCAGCCTTGTAGACGACGTACGCCGCTGATCCCGGCGGTTCTGGAGCTGCGAGTGTGAATGGTAGTTGCGGCCTGGTCTGGAGCGGTCTTTCCCCTTGATGGGTCCCTAAAGTGGGCCCCGACGGAGAATACTGATGTTTCATGATCTCCTGAACCACGCGAACTGCTACCCGTTCGAACGCGTTTACCAAGCTCTCAGAATGGCGGTGAAGAGAATGAGCCACCATGTAGTTGACTTCTTGGCGTAGAGCTCTGGTGCGGTCTTCTGAAGGAACAGACAGATCTACCTCATCGAGAGCGCCCTCGGGGGAGAATCCCCTCCATTTGATGCCATGGGTACGGGTCCTCTCGAAAGAGCCGATGAGGTCGGCTTCGAAGAGCTCTTTGATCTCGTCATACTTCGCCTTGTGCTCAGCAGGAAGCTCGTCGTATGTGACTGGTCTGTTCTCCATCGCAGCGTCGGATGTTGATGTAGACGTTGTTGAATGTCCCACCGGGCGTGCCAGAATGTGTTGCCTGTCAAAACTCACCGGCGGGCAGCGACGAGCAACACGAAGAGCCGGGAGGCTCCCAGAGCGGCTGGTGGGCCCTGGTCCCTCGGGCAACGGCCCGCAAAGCTTCCGGCACGCACGCGTCCTGTCTTGGTTCGAGGGCGTGCCACCTGACCTATACCTGGTCAGGAAGGTGATGGATTGCTCCGATTGGTTTCCTGCATGGTAAACAAGTATACGTAAAATTCGAGCCGTGATCGGCTCCCAGGTTTCCCTGTAAATCGGCTTTCAGAGCCGATTATCCCCATGGTTCTGCATTGGATCTATGATAACATGGGGTTTTGCTTGATTACTACAAGCTAAATCGATCTACGACAGTTTGGTGTTTTCACCACGTAACCGGAACGTCCCACACGTAGTTGAGCCTGGTAGATACGAAAGATAGTAGAAAACTGATCCTAGAGAAGGCCTAAAAACCAACATGACGTCAATTCCCGGAACGTCCCCTCTAAGATCGATAAACCATATCCTACGTATTACTGGATCGTTCAACCCGTTTGTAAGGCCTAATCACGTAGATATTAAACTAAACCTTGATGAACAAGGCACAACTATAACAGATCGAATCGACTAAGCAGAAATCAAGCAAGATGCCACCTTCACACCCGGGAAAAGGTGCAAAGACGGCGAGATAGCTAGAGGTAGCATAATTAAGCAATCATAGTAAAAAGTACCGATGCTAGCCCTAACAAATCTGTGATAAAGGTGTACTCGCCATCAACAAGGCTTCAGTACGAGTAACACCGGATAACGCATAAGTAAATACTGCCTAGATCGCAAGATGCGATCTAGGCGGCATGGCACTTACCCGAGAAAAAACCCTAGAAACAAGGGGTGGCGATGCGCCGAGATGTGTTTGTTGTGAACGTGATTGTCCTCCTTTTCGTGATAACCCTAGGTACATATTTATAGTCCGGAGACTCTCTACTTTTGGAATAACTCTACAATTCTATCTCTACCTAAACTGAAACGAAACCTACCATGATACAAGATACACGGGCAATTTAGCCCAAACCCACGTACAAGGCCGATTAACAACACGCTGAATATATGTATCTTCTAAGCCCATCTTGATCACGGCCCAACTCCTCCTTTGGCCAAAATATGGTGATAACAGCACGGTACACGGCAAAGATCGTGCAAAAAATATTTGGCAATTTTCACACATTTCCGCTTGTTGAATAATCCAGGCAGGCCATTTTCGGGCATTATAAAAATAAATGGCTAGAATATTTCGTGTGGAAAAAAGATTTTACAATTCAAAAATTTGCCGTGCCTGATGGTGAGGCACATGGCAAAGCCTTGCCGTCACCACGACCCATCAACTGCGCCGAAATGGTGGGGTCCTCGAGATGGTGTGTCATGCGATTTCTTTGTCGTGAGCCTTTTTGGCCTTTGTCGTGTGTTTTTTCTAGGTTTTGCCGTGCCATTTCTCGCTGCCGTGTATTATAAATCGTGCCGCTGTGTAATCCTTCTTTCCCGTGCGTCCTTTTGCTCTTTGCCGTGCCCGACGAAGCGATGCACGGTAGCGACCAATTTTCCACTAGTGATGGGCAGGTCAAGTTGAGTTGTTTTCTTGGTTGCCATCGCTGTTAAACTAGAAGATACCCCGCGTCGTTGCGGCGGGATTTGAAAAATCAAATTATTGGATATCTAAACAGTGTAATATATAATATAGTGACACACCATGAATGCACATAAAGGGTATTGCAAAATATTTTCATATGGTGTACTTGATAAAATATAGTGGTTTGGTAAATTATTCAAAAATCATGAAATTTTTTGGAACGTTGTGTTATTTGGAGAGAATACATTAGATGTGGAATAATGGTGGGTTAGAAAAACGATATTCGAAGACTAACTAATAGTGGAGCATGTAGGAACCTTCTAGATCCTATTATATAAATACAATGCTATATGGTTTGCATATCTTAAGAAGTCCACATTATGGATGTGTCTTAATCTAGTTTTGGAAGATATTTCGAAGAGACAACAAATTGTTCCTGACATTTATGGAAGATCAGTCGATCTGCCGTTCAACATCATCACTGAAACAAACCATGATGCAACATGCATGTATATATATATATATATACCCTGTGCAGTTACATGGTTCTGGGCAGCACACTTTGCTATACGTATAGTTTTGGTGACACCAAAAGATTAAAAAATAATAATTAAGGATGCCTTGGTTCAGTCCAAACCATTGAGTGTATATGGCATATCACATATGAAATGCTTAACATGTAAGAATCTCTTGGGAAATCGACGTAACCCTGCAAAAATTGGGTAAAAAATAATAAGTCCATGAAAATATATATCACCACAGTTAAAAACAAAATTAGCTAAGTAGTGAGGTTCTAAAGCAGCCGACCTTCATGGGTTCCTGCTAGCACTACATGAAAGGTTCAGTCATCAGGCAAACTGAAGTAATATGAATAATGTGCTGAAGGAAGCAATGACAAAAATAATATACAGGTCGGCAAAGTGCAGAATAACAGTCAACAAGCTAAGTACAGAATACTAATCTGATAACAACACATTTACACACATTAGAGAAAGACTGAGCTGGAGAATCAGTAAGAACCTGGTATAGATAGGAGACTGATGAAACTGGCTGCGAGCGGGAGTGCTGCACAGCTGCAGTTTGCAGCAGCCAGTGCGCTCGGTAACATCAGATGATGAGGTGAACCGATCGAGACTTCTTCGTCCAATGACGAATGGAACTATCCGGTTACGAAATCCGCAGGACCTCGAGCAGGGGCACATGCCTCAGGTTAGAATCCAATAAATCCAAAGAATTCAAGGGATCCTCAGGTAGCTGCAGTCATATAATCCAATAAAATCAGGTGCAGCGGCAAAATATCGAGCGGATTTCCAGTCGGAAGATGTGTTGATGGATTGGAAAAAAGTGGGGGAATTAGAACGGGAAGCGGGCTGGTACCAGCTAGGAGGCCGCTAGGAGAGGTGGCTGCGCGAGCAGACTGGGTTGGTTTTTAACCTAGAGGCGGCGGCGTCCGATGAGTTCCATCGAGCAGTTTCCAGTTGTTGATTGCTGGGATTTATCAGGTTTTCATGAGCATTTGTGTCGAGGGGAACCATATTGGCGAGGAGTCCGAACGGCCGCGGCGGCGCAGGAGTTAGTGCCGTGATTACCGACCACCCAGAATATGAATAAAGTTTTTTCTTTTTGGCTAGGAACAACAACATTGAGCGAGTCGTCCAGCGAGTCGGTGAGCCGCGGAAGGAATTCCAGCCCGTGTCGGTCCAACCCACGATTGCACGGATGTGATGAAGCGAGGAGAAGCCAGCCGCGCTGCGCGACCGCACGGGGTGAGACAAAAGGGGAGACGTGGTAGCATTTCCATGTCCGAACGTGAAGGCTTGAACTGCAAAGCGCCAGTTGCAATCTTACACGCCCACCAAAACCGCCCGAGCTCTGTTTGTGTCGTATCTCATGACAACGGCGTTTGACGTTGGCGCCGCCGACGAGTACGCAGCGCCCGTGACGCATGTGCCGTACGTGCTGTCCTTCACGGACCTGTGCTACAGTGTCAGGAAACGCCAAGACGTCGGGCTGTTGGGCAGCTTCCTGCCGTTGCGCCGCGGCAACTGCCTGGAATCGAGGCTCACCAATAATGCCGACACGAACACAAGGGCGCTTCTCTCCGGAGTCTCCGGCGAGGCCCGCGAGGGCGAGCTGTTCGCCGTCATGGGCGCAAGCGGGTCGGGTAAGTCCACGCTCGTCGACGCCCTCGCCGACCGAATCGGCCACGACAGCCTCCGCGGCACGGTCACGCTCAACGGTGAGCCTATCCATGGCCCAAGCCTCCGCGCCATCTCCGCCTACGTGATGCAAGAGGACCAGCTCTACCCGATGCTCACCGTGCGGGAGACGCTGCAGTTCGCCGCCGAGCTCCGCCTCCCCTGCGCGCTCTCTCCGGCCAGGAAAAGGGCGCGCGTCGACGCGCTCCTCGACCAGCTCGGCCTCTCGAGCGCCGCGGACACTCTCATCGGTGACGAGACGCACCACGGGGTTTCTGGCGGCGAGCGGCGACGGGTCTCCATCGGCGTGGACATTGTCCATGACCCCATCCTGCTCTTCCTCGACGAACCCACTTCCGGCCTGGACTCATCCAGCGCGTTCATGGTGGTCCAGTTGCTCCGAATCATCGCGCTCAGCGGCAGCGTCGTCATCCTGACCATCCACCAACCCAGCGCGCGAATCCTGGGCATACTCGGCAGCCTGCTGGTCCTCTCCCGCGGCCGAACAGTCTACGCCGGCACGCCCGCCGGCCTCAAGCCCTTCTTCTCCGAGTTCGTCGGCATGCCTATCCCGGAAAACGAGAATCCGGCCGAGTTCGCGCTTGATACTATCCAGGTCCTCGAGCGCCAGCAGCCTGACGGCTCTGCGCCGCTCGCCGAGTTCAATGCCAGGTGGCAGCAGCACCGCAACACCATGGAGAGGCGCACCAGCACTTTTATTATTCCGCTGGAGTTGGCCGTCGCCAAGAGTGTCTCCCGCGGGAAGCTTGTGGCCGGGAGGGGCACGTTCGCGAACCCGCTGGCGACGGAGGTGCGGGTGCTAATCAAGCGGTCCGTCACCAACACGCGTCGCATGCCCGGGGTCTTCGGCACGCGCCTCGCCATGGTGATTGTGCTGAGTCTTATCTTGTCAAGTGTCTTCTTCCACCTCAACGACGACGACGACACGCGGAAGGGCGTCCAGGAGCGGCTGGGCTTCCTCGTCATAACCATGACAAGCATGTTCTACCTCTGCGCCGACAGGCTGCCGGTGTTCATCCAGGAGCGTCCCATCTACCTGCGCGAGACAGCGCACAACGCCTACCGTCGCATCTCCTACGTTCTGGCCAACACCGTCGTGTCGTTCCCGCCGCTTGTCATCTTGTCCCTGGTGTTCGCGGTCACCACTTTCTTCCCCATCGGCCTCGCCGGCGGTGCTTCGTCCTTGGCCTTCTTCTCGCTGGTCGTGTTGGCCACTATGTGGGCGGGGACTGGCTTCGTGATGTTCATGTCAGCGGCGGTGCCGCACCTGATGCTAGCCAACATACTGGTGGGGGGTTTTGTCACCTACTTTCGTCTCTTCTCCGGCTTCTTCATCAATCGGGACAGGATTCCAAGCTACTGGATATGGTTTCACTACATGTCACTCATCAAATACCCATACCAAGCGGCGGTACAGAACCAATTCAGCGACGTTACGAGGTGCTTTACAAGGGGGATTCAGGTATTCGACAGCACGCCCATCGGCGGCATGCCGGATGCTGTCAAGACCAAGGTGCTCGGCGCCATCAGCACTGTGCTCGGCACTAACATCACCGCCACCACATGCATTGTAAACGGCACCGACGTGCTCGCACAGCAGGCCCTCACAGACATAGGGATGTGGACTTGCCTCATGGTGATTTTCCTATTCGGGTTCTTCTTTCGTGCTTTGTTCTACGTTGCGTTGCTCGTCGGGAGCAAGAACAAACGGAAATGAAATTGTAATAAGCACATATATAGATAAAAAGGGATGAGGAAAGTAAGTGGGCACAAAGAGCCAAGGTTAAACATGTTCAAGAAGAAGGTAATAATAGTAAGTATTTTTCTTTAATTGCCAGCGGCAAACATAGACGAAAGAAAAAAATTAAATTGAAACAATACGAGGGAACCATAATTGGAAAGCAAAATTTAAAAGTCTATATGACTGAATTTTATAAGATGTTATTTAGACCACCGGCGCCATAATATTACTCATACCATACCGCAGATTACTTCTGTGGAGAATGATATTCTACCTCTCCTTTTAGTGAAAAAGAGGTGTACCGGGCCATCTCATGGATAAAACATAATAAAGTCCCTGGTCTGGATGGCTTTTCGGCAGAGTTTTATCAAATGTTTTAGGATGTGATTAAACAAGATTTTATAGAATTATTTGTTCAATTGCATATAGAGGATTTGCCGTTGTATAAATTGAACTTTGGTATCATTACTTTATTACCTAAAAAGGAAAATGCGTTCAGATACAACAATATAGACCCATATGTCTCATAAATGTCAGTTTAATTTTTTTTCACTAAAGTTGGAGCTAACCAAATTATGGGAACAACCCATAAGGTTATTAGACCATCCCAGTCGGCTTTCATGCCAGGTTAGAATATGCTGGAAGGGTTGGTGGTGCTACATGAGACCATACATGAACTTCATAAAAATAAATAGGATGGCGTTTTATTTAAAATTGACTTCGAAAAGGCGTATGACAAAGTTAAATGGTCTTTTTTACAGCAAACGCTTCGAATGAAAGGGTTCACACCGGAATGGTGTCGTTTTATTACACATTTTGTCCAGGATGGTAGTGTTGGTATAAAAGTTAATGATGATATTGGTCATTATTTTCAAACAAAAAAAAGGCTTGAGAGAAGGTGATCCTATGTCGCCCATATTGTTCAATTGTTGCGGATATGCTAGCTATTCTCATTGCAAGGGCAAAGGAGGATGGTCAAGTTGGAGGCCTTATACCTCATCTTGTTGAGGGCGGGATTTCAATTCTGCAATATGCGGACGACACAATTCTCTTTATGGAACACGATTTATAGAAACCTTTGAACATGAAATTAATCTTATGTATCTTTATCGGGACTCAAAATTAATTGCAACAAAAGTGATTTTTTTTGTTTTGGTATGGCAAAAGATGAAGAACAAATATACAGAGAGATCTTTGGTTGTGAATCTGGGTCTGTGCCATTTCGGTATCTGGGGATACCTGTCCATTACAGAAAATTAAGAAATTCAGATTGCTATCCGGTGAAAACCCGTTTAGAAGGAAAACTTGGTTGTTGGAAAGGAAAACTCTTGTCTTATGGTGACCGGCTAGTCCTTATTAATTCAGTTCTAACTAGTTTAGCTATGTACATGTTGTCATTTCCTGAGATCCCAAAGGGGGTAAGGAAATGACTAGATTATTATCGTTCTCTTTTTTTGGCAAAGTGATGAGAACAAAGTTAAATATAGGCTAATTAGGTGGAATATCATTTGTAGACCAAAAGATCAAGGTGGTATTGGCATTGAAGTTCTTGAGTTAAAACATAGATGTTTGTTGAGTAAATGGCTTTTCAAACTTCTTAATGATGATGGATTGTGGCAGGAGCTACTACAAAACAAATACCTCAAGCACAAAACTTTATCTGAGGTTAAAGTAAAACCCACTGATTCACCTTTCTGGAAGGGGCTCATGGGGACTAAGAATGGATTCTTTAGTAGAGGTCATTTTAAAGTTGGGGATGGTTTAACTATAAGATTTTGGGAAGATAAATGGTTGGAAGAGTTATCTTTTGCACAATAATATCCATCTCTATATAACATTGTGCAACATAAGAATGTCTTGGTTGCGGATGTTCTAGCAAACGTATCGCTGGATATTGCATTCCGAAGGTCACTAACTGGTAATAAATGGACACAATGGTTACATATATGTCAACGGTTAATGATGGTGCAGTTATGAGAGGAGTCGGATAAATTTGTATGGGGTTTAAATGCCTCGGGTTATTTTACAGTTAAATCTATTTATGAAGATGTTATGAATGGCCATACGCCTTTTCTTAGCAAATATCTTTGGAAACTAAAGATACCATTAAAGATTAAAATATTTATGTGGTTCTTGCATAAAAAGGTTTTACTTACTAAGGATAATTTGGTGAAGCGTAAGTGGGTTGGGTGCACAAAATGTTGTTTTTGTGGTTCCCTGGAGACCATTGACCATCTGTTTATCTCTTGCTCTTTTGCACGACTTATATGGCATACTATTGCTGTTACTTTTGACCTTGTATCTCCAACTAGTGTGGACCATATGTTTGGTACATGGTTGGGATATATGGATAGTAAGACAAAACCTATGATTCGTTGTGGTGTATCAGCTTTGTGCTGGTCCATATAGAGATGTAGAAATGATATAATTTTTTTTAACAAAAAAGAGATCTTTCAACTTATTGCAGGTTATTCACATGATGGCGCATTGGGTACACTTGTGGGCATACCTGTTACCGCCGGAACACCGAGATGCCGTGTCTTCTGGATGCAGACGGCTTTTGACGGTCGCTCGGGAGTTCTTCAGTCAGGCTACCTGGCAGCATACTAGTCGTATTCATGATGCTTAGTCCTTTTTAAAATAATATGTTTCGCTGGCTGACCTATGCAGCAACTCTAGCTGTATCTTGAATTGGTGACTTGTTACTTATCACTTTGGCTTAATAAATGGCTGTGTGCATCAATTGATGTAGAGGCCCGGAAGTTTTTACCCCCATTTCAAAAAAAAATTATATATATACTGCTTTGTTCTTGAGTAATGCTTGGATAATTCAAAATTTAAACAAAATGGTTTTAGGTACCCTAAATATTGGTCTCAAAATTCAAACAAAATGGTTTAGGTACCCTAGAGGTTTTCTATATGATCGACAGTGCGTGGGATTCGAGATTTAGAAACACTTATGCGGTTACACAAGCTGGCAAGTTTGCCTTTTTTGAATCAAACCAAATAAAAAATCATAACTTATGCATGGAGTTTTCTTATATGACCTACTACTATAAAAAATAATAAACAAGACATCCCAATACTTTGCACATGTAAACCTTCACTTTGATGGCTATCATGTATGAGTTAACTTCGGTTTCAATCCTAGTGGTCATGCTCGCTGCAAAAAAACATGGCATCCCTCAATGGAATGTGTCCAAACTAGGCAGGGTGGTCCCTCTTGGCATTGCAAACAGCTTCTTCAACTAGGCTTTTTGGGGTTTAGTGAAAAGAACTGGATTTTTCATTTTGTGAGTCCAAAAGATTTGAATCCTAAGTGGAATTTTCCAAACGAGGTGCAAGAATTCCACATGTCTAAGACCCCATGGCATTTTCATGAATGGTATGTCATGTTGGATGGCCATTCCTAGGAGATAAGTATTTTTCTCATGGTGGAGGAATATACAACTTTCTTTAGAAATGCTTGGTTAATTCAAAATTTGAACTCTAGGTGCCCTAAATATTGGTCTCAAAATTCAAAAAAATGGTTTTGGGTGCCTAGTGGTATCCTAGGATGGATTAGTGTCTAGTATTCAAAATTTATAAACCCTTATGCGGTTGCGCACTCCAGCAAGTTTGATATTTTTTAATCAAAAAAAAATGAAGTCCAAAAAAATTAAAACCTGCACATGGAGTTCTCTTATGTGACCTATAACCCAGGAAAAATCATAAACAAGACATCCAAATCTTTTGTACATGCAAACCTTCACTCGGATGGCTATCCTATATGAGTTAGCTCGGGTTTTAACCCTCTAGGATTTCAAGCTACTGGATATGGTTTCACTACATGCCACTCCTCAAATACCCATACCAAGCGGTGCTACAGAACAAATTCAACGACGCTAAGAGGTGCTTTACAAGGGAGATTCAGGTATTCGACAGCACGCCCATCGGCGGCATGCCGGATGCTGTCAAGAAGAAGGTGCTCGGCGCCATCAGCACTGTTCTCGGCACTAACATCACGGCCACCACGTGCATTATAAACGGCGCCGACGTGCTCGCACAACAGGCCCTCACAGACGTAGGGATGTGGACTTGCCTCATGGTGATTTTCCTACTTGGGTTCTTCTTTCATGCTCTGTGCTCTGTTCTATGTTGCGTTGCTCGTCGGGAGCAAGAACAAACGGAAATGAAATTGTAAGCACATATACTCTATTGTTTATATTTTGTTTTTCTAGTGTTCTGTTGTTTCCCAGAAGTTCTTCATATGCTAAATGGCCGTACAAAACTGAAAAAATAGGCAGTGCACCAACCAAACAGAAAGTATACATGTACATGGATGTCCGGGCAGGTCCTCTCAAAACAGTCCATTCTCTTTTGTGCTTTAAAATTTGTGCTACTCCTTTACAACCACCACCCACTAACCCCTTTTTTCTTCCTTTTCAGTTTCTCCGGAACCCCCATCTATACTCTCCTACATCGCCTTCCTCGGCCAGACCAAAGATTCCCCTGTCGGTGTTGCTGCGCGGCAGGGGCGTAGGGACGACACCATCTTTAGGGTTAGTTTTGGTTTTGGTTAGGTGCATCTATAATACATCTTACACATAATAGAATTCTAGTCTCAAATATCATCTCATAAAACAAAAATTCACCATGTATGAATTAAATATATGACCATAATCATGTAAAGCAGCTCATATGGTTCTAAACGATGATAGCACAAGAGAGATATAGATGAAGCTAGTGCCACAAACTCATAGTTGAGAGATCGACTACTCCCTCAACATCATGAAAACGGTGTTGCTAATGTTGGAGATGGTATAGATCCAACAGAGGATAGCTCTAGTGGTGTTTCTCTCTCGAATCTTTGTTAGTTCTGACTTTGTTTTATGATTTCTATGTTTCCGCTCCGGTTCCTGTGAGATCATGACAGAGAACCTTTTTATAGCCACTTTTAGATCAATATTCGGAGTTAGGGTTGAAGACGAACAGTTGTGGTTGCTCGAGGAGGGAACGAGCATAGGTAGCACAGTCCCCTGATGATCCAAGTGCTCTAGGTCTTCGTCCTAAGGAAAAAATAATCCACGGAAAATCCCAGGTTCGTTCAACTCTGTTTAGGTCCATGAAAGTTAAAAATACGCAAAACAGGTTTGAAGCATATTGCAGATACTATTTAAAGCAATCCGAAAAAGCAAATGATCCTCATTCCATAGGGCTATGTACACACGTAGTTCCAGAGACACAGATAGATGGAGACAACGCGAGAAGAAAATCGATGCTAAGACGTGCATAGAAGTTTACAGTAATATAGAAAGAAAACACGGATAATATATAGTTTATCTTACAGTAAAGACTGGAACATTATATTAACATGTCAAGAACGCATAATTAACATAGATCCTAACATACATTCCTAAGAGAGGCTTGCTTCGGTATCCCCCCCTGAGGGCGATCGAAGAGAAAAACCGGGTCTGGGTGGTTCGACGGTATGTCCCGGGTTAGTTTAGGAGCCGGTTTAGCGCTGTATATTTTTTGTATCGGTGTACGTATCCGTTTTGTATAGGGCGTGATTAGGGGGAAAAAAAGTTTAGGTCCCACGTTCTAGTGGTGCTGTTACTCAGAACCTCTACGCAGAGTAGCGCCCTTGTGAGATTCACGGCGATCCGACCGGCGGCGTAACCCTAGCAGCCAACGAGATCGCACCTCATTGCCGCTCCTCTCTCCTCTAGACACGGAGGCACCCTAAGACGCGGGACAGACCTCATCGCCGCTCCTTTCCTCTAGAAAAATTCGAGATCGGAGCACCTCCAGATCGTACGAATCTAGATCGCAGCACTTCCAGATCGGAGACGATCTGGACCTAGTACGCGTCAGAGGTGAGATCTCGTCGGCTGCTAGGGTTTGGTGACGGCTCCTCCTCCTACTCCTCCGTGTTGTCGTAAGATAATTCCGACTCACATGGTTTCTAGTGGTTGCAGATAATGGTGGATAGCAGTGGTTCAAGTATGATGGAAAAAGATGACGAGTACTTGGACAATGAGGCCGAGTCCTCTCACCACCATGGATCAGATTCCGAGTCCTCTGACCACCATGGATCAGATTCTCATGTAGATGGGCACGTCCATCCTGATGATGCATCAGACGAAAATGTGAGTGGCCTTGATTTTATGTGGTGTACTAGTAATTGCAATGAAGACAACAAAATAAAATTATGTTCATTTTCATTTGTGTTGTGTAGATTGAGTTAGAAGTTGCTAATGAGGAGAACGATTCTGAGGTATTGGACAGTGAGTACGTGAATAAGGTATGTGCATTATTGTAGGTATATATGTGGATAAAATTAGTTGCATGAAAATAGAACTTACTATTATTTTCGTATTGAATTGTTCAGTTAATAGTTGGGAGTGATAAAAGTTTTGACTACTATGGTGATTTAGACTTGGAGACATGTGATAATGTTGAGGTATGTGTTTCATATTTTATGTGATATATATACCCAAGTTGTACCATTGTACTAATAACTTATGTGTTATATGTTATGGATTTGTAGGTGGTTGGAAATGTTCTTAAAGAGAAAGAATATAAGGGGGAATGTGACAGGGATATTGGGCATCCAGGTGAAGAGCGGGAGAAGTATTGGAAAATAATGGATATGACTTTTGTTTTTGAACCTGCGGCTTATTATTTTTACAACAGCTATGCTAAAGACCATGGATTCAGCATAAGAAAGGGAAGGTATAAGGAAAACAAAAAGGCATCGCATGATATACGTAAGAGGCAGTTCGTATGCTTCAGGGAAGGGAAACGTAGTAGCAAATACTTGCCTTTGGAAGGCAGAAAATATAAGCCAAGAGCAGAATCTCGTTGTGGATGCACAGCACAACTGGTCGTGAAGCTAGATAAATCTAAAGGTGTTTGGTGTGTTGAGAAGTTTGATGACAAGCACAATCATATTTTAGCTAGACCTGATGAGGTGCCTTTTCTTTGGTCTCATAGGAAGATCAAAGATTTCCAAAGAGCAGAGATATTAGCAATGGCAGCTAGTGGGATTAGAAAGCATATGATCATGAGTTCTTTCATCAGCAAGTACGGTAGATACAATCAAGTTGGATTCACGAGGAAGGATTTGTATAACATGTGTGCTAGAGAGAAAAGGAAGCTACTTTCAAGCGGCGATGTGGCCATGGCCATCGGCATTATGCAAAGCAGGAAGGAAAATGACCCTGACTTTTTTTATGATCATCAGCTTGACGATAAGGGACGTTTGAAATGTCTCTTCTGGTGTGATTCTCAGTCACGTCAGGACTACCAAGATTATGGTGATGTTTTGGTGTTTGACAGCACCTACAAGATGAATCGATACGGTATGCCTTTTGTTCCGTTTGTCGGCCTGAACAATCACCGGAAGACTACCGTATTCGGGTGTGCCATCATATCAAACGAGACCGAGGATACTTATGCTTGGTTCCTGAAAACATTTTGAAAGCAATGTGTCAGAAGAGGCCACGGTCTATAATCACGGATGCGTATGCTACGATGATGAGAGCGATACGAAGTGTATTACCAGACGTGTGGCATCGTATTTGTACATGGCACATTGAAAAGAACATGTGCAAGCACCTAAGTTCCAAATCATTGCCAGAGTTTCGGTCTCTATTATATTACTCCACCACGAAGGCCAAGTTTGAGGAAGGATGACACGCATATATGAGAAAATGGCAGACAGATAAGACAAAACCGTGGCTAAATAGAATGTACAAGAAGAAGCACCTGTGGGCGGCTGCTTACCTCGCAGATGGATTTTGGCTAGGGATGAAAAGCAACCAGCGTAGTGAAAGTCTCAACTCGTCCCTTCATCTTCACCTTGATTATGGGATGACGCTTGTGGATTTAATTGTGCACTATGAGAATGCCATTGTACGTATCCGGAAAAAAGAGGCGCGAGATGACTGCACGGCTTCACAGACTATGCCTGTGATTGTTACCAAATGATAGCAAATTGAGTTAGCAATGGCCAGCACATTCACCTCAGCTAATTTTTATATCTTACAGGATGATCTTTGTAAGATTGAAGGCATGACGACCATAGAAAAAAGTGTGAGAATAGAAGATTCGGCAAGGTATCTTGTGGCATGGTCAAATAACCGATGCCATAATTTTTCTGTGGACTATACACCAAACAATCCAGCACAAATTATAGATTGCAATTGCTAGAGGATGGTACGTAGAGGAATTCCTTGCAAGCATATTCTGTTTGTGTTGATGGAGCTGAAATTGGTTGACCTACCAAGGTGTATTGTTCTTGCACGATTCTCAAAAAATGCCAGAAGTGGGTTACCTTCGAGGCGCACGAGCAATCTGTTTGGCTGGGGATTTGCTGGGGCAGAGGAGCGAAGTCGGTATTCCGAGATCAGTGTGATGTCGTCTGAAGCATTACATGTAGCCTGCAATAATCCTGAGTTGAACAAACAAGTAAAAACCTTGTACCAGGAAATTATATCGAAAAAATTGGCGTACGATGCAGGAGTACGTGGTCCAAGAAATTCCATTAATACTGATGGAGGACCTTCTGCAAGTGCAACTACTCCAATAGGTGATCCTGCTAAAGTCAACACAAAAGGTGCTCCGAAGGGAAAGAATAAAGGGAAGAGCAATGTTGTGAGTAAAAACGGTAGACCACTCGGGTATGATGAGAGAAGCGGTTAAAGTTGTGTAGCGTTTGCAAAACGCCTAGACACAACAAAAATAGTGTGAAATGCAAACTCCATCACAGGTAATCACTATATTTAATTTTGACATTAATTATTGTAATGTAGTTATTTATGATTTTTGTGTTTGTAAACTGCAGGTATCTTGTAGAAATGTTAGTTCGACGTGAGCAGCAGTAACAAAGTATGCTGATGAGAGGGAGCTCATCATCATGATTATCCGGAAGTGAAAAAGATCATAAATAGTAGTTAAGAATTTTATCTTGTTTATGAGAACGTTGTTTGGTTATCTTGATTGGTTGTAAGGCTTGATTAGGGACATAATAGCGACATGTGGGTATTATGTTTATTTATCTTGATTGGTTATCATGAAATTAAGCTGGATTGATGTTGCAATCCGTTTTGAAGAAAAAAATGGCTATGTATGAATGGTTGTTGCTAAAGTTTCCAAAAAAAACAATGATGAAAACTTGACGTGTAAAGTTGTCGTGGCAGGAAAACAAGGCAAAATCATGCCGCGGTAGAAATCTGGCAGCCCTGTCGCGGCAGAAAAAACAGCCTTTTCTGTGCCGCGGCAGATAGAATTTGTCGCGGCAGATAGAATTTTCCGCGGCCCCCTCGTCTGCTGCGTCAGCCGACGCATGTGGCGACGTACGGAGCGGGGACAGAGTGGACCCTGGCGGCCCTGGCAACGTACGGTGCGGGGACCGTGTGGAGAGGACTGGGCGGGAATTGGGGGGACCGAGGTGACGCGGGAGCAGACTCCCCCTCGTCCCAGCGTGGAGAGGAGGGAGGCGTCAGCACCAGGGACACCGAGTCGCGCGCAGCTCCTGGATCCGGCGACGTGGCACGCGAGGAGTCGACGCGCGGAGGTGGAACCGAAGCACCTGAGACAGAGGGGGACCGGGCAGAGGACGACGGTCCCACAGAATCTGTCTCGGTTGCTGCAGCATTTTGGCTTGTAGCGACTGTTTGTTTAGATGCAATATTTGATGTAGTATATGGGTTGTAGGCTCTCGATTCCGGTGCCGTTTGTTCAGACAAACTAGCAGGCATGTGAAGAGCTGGAACCTGAAGGGGATCAACAGTAGGAACTATATGCAAATATGTATCATTAGTATGCAAAATAGATCCACTAGATGGTGATATTGCTTGCTCTATTGAAACATGGACTAATAAACACAAAATATTGAATATGTTCAAACCAAGAGTAATAAACACAAAATATTGAATATGTTCACACCTGGAGTAATAAACACAAAATATTGAGTATAAACCCAAAATATTCAGTATATTTTACAAGCATATCATGGTAACATAGGAACAAAAAAACCTGTAGGGTGGGAAACCTTCTATGGGACTAAAACCCAACCTACAAGCCATAATTCGTTTCTCAGGTTTTCATGTATTTGGCCGCCTCAAGAACCTTGGTTCTGACAATGCAGATGTTTGAAGGGGACAGAACAACCTGAGCAACCTTCAGTCTTCTGTTATCATTCACTGTGGACTGCATTGACAAATTTAAGTAAGTACAAATATTTTTGGTACAACTGGTCGGGTAGTAATAGTTAAAAGAATATGCAAACCTGCGAAATTTCCCTAGTCATTTTATCGCCATCCCAGTGTTCCATACACTCCAACACAAATAAGCCACATGAATTTCTGGGACACAGGACAAGAACTAATTTTATTTTGCATGATGGATAACATGAAATATACAAGGCAAAAAATAGTAAACTAAACTAACCCATCTCTTTGCCGAGCCAATTCATAACGTTTTATAGGCCATTTTGATACGTCGGGGTATTGTGATTTTGTAATCATGTTAGTTTGTTTTATGTCATACGCTATTTGATATCTTTGAAAAATGCAAAAATTATTGTAATGTACACAAGTATTAAGGTAGTACATGATAAATTTAAGAGAATAAATTACCATTGTTTCAATTATTTTCTTCGTTGTAGATAAAGATTACAAAGAGTCGAGAACTTGAAATTCTTGTTTCGGTATATGCATGACTACTGTCGTCCAATGCGCGTCATTTATATTTAGAGGGAAATATACCTACAGAAATTGAAGAATGTAATCAACAAAACACTTTTCAACATACAAATGATGTACGTTCTAATTACCTTATTTTGCAAGAAATATTCATCCATGACTCTTCCAATTGAGCCACTTTTGGATATAGTGAAGTTCATGTTATGCTTAGATTTTTTCGCTTCTTCTAAAGTTGTACCCTTCTTCACAAAGAACGTTGTTCTTAATGCACTGAAAAGGTACCGATCATGTCCCACACGAAGTGACAAATCTCCAATGTAACTGTCTATTAACTGTAACCATAAGAGGAATTAATTTTATCAGAGTGGTAACATTATTATGTATTAGCATGATATAAAATAATCATAACACAGTACAACTTACATGATCGCTAACCCACTCATGGTCCAACACATCTTTAAGCTTTAATGAATTCAACATAATTCCATTTGCATGTTGGTAAACAACCTTTTTACCATTCGATTCATCCTTACATGCGTTTTCAACCAATGTCACTACTGCTTGTATTTGCTTAGCAGTCAGGACTCGTGTAACATCATCTTGGTTTACAAATAATCCTACGAAAATAGTTAAAAAAACTCGTTATAACTACATAAAGATGTAAATAGTAGGTACACATTAAATAATTGTCAAATCTATTTGTAGGGAACGCATGCATCGGTTGAAACTAATTCCTCAGCATGCATACATAGTGCCAATATGTGTTCCCACTTGCATGCACATTACTCACAAACCGATTCACATGGCTGGATGTGAAAGGAAAGAAAGAAGATTATACTAGTCTAAAACGCCACAATTATTCAGTAATAAATGGCTATGCGCCTAAACCAGCATTCCTAGTGAAACCGCATGAAAAATGAAAGGTTCCGTGTAGACTGAACCAGAGGGAGTACCTTTCTTAAGTGCACAACGTTTGGGGGGCTCATATCCCACGTAACCTTCAAGTTTTGTAGAAATTTTGCGCTTACGTTTCCCCAAACCTTGTTTCGGCTCATTGTTAACGTCCAACTTACTATCGATGCTGTTGGAATCGTCTGACGCAGTTGCTCCATCCAGCTCTTTCCCATTTTTGCTAATTCCGTACATTTCCGATGGAAGGTCTGACACGGCTTTTGTAGAAATATCAAGCACTAACTCTGGGTTGGAAGGTGTGCTGCCTATTGCGTCTTTACAACCATCCTTATGTGCGCCATCGTCGGGCGTTGCATTACCATTCAACCCAGTATGTTTCATTGAATCAATAGTTTCCTTAATAATCTGATTAGCATAAGCACCTGCACTCTCTTTCCCATACCAAAATTCTTTTCCCGAAAAAGAGGATCCATTATTCAATGATAGGTTGTCATCTCCATTTTCAACTTCTTTTCTTTTGTACATAATGCCATTTTTATTCAACTTGACAATTAATTCCCGAAAAATTAAATGGAAATATAAAATCTACTCGTAGGCTATCAGATATAAAAATAGAAACTCCCAATAGTACATGCAATAACACGGTGATTACCTGTGCATATGAGTCCATCATTTTTTGACGATTTTCTCCATTGTTGACTCCATCCTATTCATTGTTCGCTCCATCACTCGATCCATCACTCGCTCCATCATAGACTCCGTCAGTACCTCCTGCATGTTTTTAGTAGTTTTTTGGTTTGAATTTCTGGCTACAGCCTTCCTAGCCGAACTTGCCGTTGGCTTGAGAACAGGCGCCGGTTTATTTAGTATTTCAATCCTATACTCCAACGTTATATTATCTTCAACCTGATACATACAGATTAGTAGAACTCAATGTTATTAATCAAAGTAGAGGCGTAAGTTTGTTAACATAACCACATGATATATATACAGATGATATTAGAAACATGGATCGTTACCAGAATAGGTCCTTCACCCCGACCATGATCACAGTCCATTGTATCCCTGATCCTAGCAGCATCATCTGTCTAATTACGCATGATTGGTCTCAAGGACAAACTTGGATTTATCCTACAAGGATCATCTACATGCTTGACCTTCTCCCAATAAACATACTGCATGTAAACCAAGTGTAATGTTAGTGCATCATAAAATGAGATGACTACCATATTAAAAATAATGTTGAGAACATATTTAATACCTGTATTAAAGACAAATTTCCCTTAGGCCACTGTCTAATTTGTTTATATCTAGTTACAAGCCTGAAGTATACAATGAGATGATCTACCATGAACTCACTCCAATTAATGGTGGACATACGGTCTAGGTCCTCCACTAGTACCCAATAATCCTTCGGTACAATCCTCTTAGTCATAGGCGCCAGGACTGTACCAAGGAGAACAAGGGCAGATTTGCGGAGCAAGTCATCGTCCGCAGCTTTACTCATGACAATATCAGCTATTAAATCTTCAATAACAATGTTGCCAGTAGTTGCGCTGAGAAAATGTGGTGGAATACGAGACTTTCCGTCTTCACCTTCCTCATCAATTATACGATTAGAAGACAGACCATAGTTTCGTAATCCATAAATGCACTCTGCATCTTGTGCAGTCAATGCAAATTTGCCTTTATTAGGCAGGACAAAAGTGCTAGAGTCATGATCATAAATGTGAAACATGTACTGCAGCAAGACAAATTGCATCCGAATTGGTGAAATTTGTAACATACTTCGCATATTTGATTCCATAAATTTGCTACGTTGTTGACTTGTAAAATTGCCCACAAGTCTACACCATGTTTCAACAGAGCAAGTAATATCACCATCCAGTTCCATCACGCTGCAAGAAAAATCACCATGACAATAAAAAACAAGTGTAAAGTTAGTGCATACATGTGTTTATACTATGTAAAGAAAATTGTTGGCATATATATAATGTATATATTACAGATCGACAAAATTACAACTAGCACTAGGGATCATACTCAATTACAACTAGCAGTAGCTAAATGCCCGTGCTTTGCTACGGAAATACAAATAAATGTATAAAATAAAAGTAGTTCATACCACTTATCTCATTTGAATCGTTACCTCATTAATCATTTATTTTTACAAAAAACAAAAGTCTCATGTTTAAAGATAAAGATATGCAAAAGTTCCCCTGAATAAAGAAAAAATGGTTATTCACAACAACCATCGGTACTTGACATTTGAACAGACATTCTGTGCCCAAACGTATGTAGACCAAGCTTCAGACCATCAAAATAAATCATATCATATTTGTTAAGGTCTGTCTACTTGAAAATATACTTTATGGCAGCCACTTCTTATACACAAAGGTGCTCAACTATGACCTGTAGTAAACAAATCTATGAGTAAGTTTTTAGAAAAAGGTCTAATGTGAAACAGGATCCTCAGGTTATCAGACCGAGGCATAACCTAAGAGCATGCTTTGTTGAAACTATTCATCATAGAGAATATTTGAAATAACTTTGCTAGTTGTAAATTACCTGATGCATCAACCATGACATGGTAATAAAGTACATCGAAGTGGAAACAATGCCAATTTAAAAAATAAGTACGCTTGTTCTAACGTCTCGTTCTAACTTCTCGTCACGGTCATATTGGAAAACCAAAAGAGTCGTCAGGCTTGACTCCCAACTCAATCAGCTGCTCATGAAGAAATTTTGCATCATCTTTACTCCCGGCATGCGATCATAGATCTACGTGAATTTGTGCGGCTAAACCCCGGCCTCGCTCCTAGTAATCCCCACCACCGCTGCACCCTACCATGTTACCTCCGCCGCGACAGATCAAAACATCCCCCTGGCCCCGCCAACCCCTCTATGCACACCGCGAAGCCATGCGATCATAGATCTACGTGATCATAGATCTAGGCACACAGAGATAGGATGCATGCGATCATACCTGAGACGGTCGCTGCTGTACTTCTCCTGCGCGCCGCCGCTGTACTTCCCCCGCGCGCCGCCGTTATACAAATGGCGCACTCCGCCGAGTCGCCGCAAGGTAGAGACGGTCGCTCCTCGAAGGAGTCAACTCGAAAGACGGTTGTAAACTGGGACAGAGAAGACGGCGGTAGGGCGACGATGTAGCCACGACGCGGTCGTGCCTATCTGACCCACCACGTCGCTGCGCGTATGACTAAAAAAATGTGAAAACGACCCAAAAGGCCCAGTTTAGGCCGACGTACGCAGTACATTAATTGGCAAAAAAATCATGAAAAAAAATTTGACACTCTGGAGGTTGGGTTCCACACACCGGCCTAGCTCAAGCCCATTACAAGCGAACTAGACCAGAGTAGTACTGCCTAGCGGCCCCAGAGGTCAGCCCATTACAGGGGCACGATACCAGGTGAATCGGATTTGTTTTTTGAGAGGAGCTCGAGGGTGAGCATCGACCAGGGTATATAAGCTGGTCGTCCTCGCCTCCAACTAGCGAGGTGGGACTAAAACTCCCACCCACATCGGCACCACGGGCAGCACGCGTACACGGGCCGATTTACTGCCGGCCCACCACGATGCGGCGCTGCGACAGGCACGGGAGTTGGCCCAGTGCTTAGATTGTCTCGCTGGGCCTGGTTATCAGGTACGTTTATTTATTTTTTCGTCTTATTTGTTTTTCGTTTTTTCAATTCTAATTTCTGTTTCAATTCAAATCAAATGATTTCAAAACTCAATTTGATTTTAAACCTTTACGAAACCTTTTAAGTAGGTTTCATATTATTTTTTACTGTGTTATTAAATCCACTCAATTATAATTTTCTTGTTATTTAATATTTATCTATGATTAGGTATTTTCTCTTTTTTCAAATTAAATTTAATATGATTCAAACCCATATATTTTTTTCCAAATAATCCTTTATTCACTACCAATAGATCCATGGTTAAACCACATCCTGTGGGCCTAAAAATGATTTTTCCCAAAATATTAGAGGTTCCAATTGTGTAGCTCTAGTTCAAATTTTCCATGTTTTCTCATATTTGACCAAACTTTGACTTGTGGTACAAATTGAGCAAAATAGAAATTAAAGACCACCAAAGTGGTTATGTTCCCACCAAATGTCCCCATCTACCTAAACATGCTGGTGAAACAAAGGTTTCAACTATAAATTTTGTACTTCCTTCACAAAATATAGCTGAATTTTGAATTTTAAAATGGAAAATGGTATTTAAAAGCATCCTTGCTGACAGACACCAAAAGATGAAATGTATGCCATGCCAAGACACACCTCCCTGCCAAGTTTGAGTCAATTCTGAGAAAGTATGACATGGAGCTGGCCATGTCCTATGAAATTTGGGTACACACCCATGAGACTCACACTTGGAACCAAGAGTGAGACAAAAAACTCATCTTTGCTTCCACAAACTCAAGGTTTATTATTTCTCATTCTAACTAGGGTACAATCTAAGACCAATGGACAAGGTTTCACCATTTTTTGATTTTTTGTGATTTTATACTGCCAGGTCAAAGTCTGGTCAAATTTTGCGTCGAACACCGAGTAGCCATATGGATGAACCTAGCTGATCTACCAATAGATCCATGGTTAAACCACATCCTGTGGGCCTAAAAATGATTTTTCCCAAAATATTAGAGGTTCCAATTGTGTAGCTCTAGTTCAAATTTTCCATGTTTTCTCATATTTGACCAAACTTTGACTTGTGGTACAAATTGAGCAAAATAGAAATTAAAGACCACCAAAGTGGTTATGTTCCCACCAAATGTCCCCATCTACCTAAACATGCTGGTGAAACAAAGGTTTCAACTATAAATTTTGTACTTCCTTCACAAAATATAGCTGAATTTTGAATTTTAAAATGGAAAATGGTATTTAAAAGCATCCTTGCTGACAGACACCAAAAGATGAAATGTATGCCATGCCAAGACACACCTCCCTGCCAAGTTTGAGTCAATTCTGAGAAAGTATGACATGGAGCTGGCCATGTCCTATGAAATTTGGGTACACACCCATGAGACTCACACTTGGAACCAAGAGTGAGACAACAAACTCATCTTTGCTTCCACAAACTCAAGGTTTATTATTTTTCATTCTAACTAGGGTACAATCTAAGACCAATGGACAAGGTTTCACTATTTTTTGATTTTTTGTGATTTTATACTGCCAGGTCAAAGTCTGGTCAAATTTTGCGTCGAACACCGAGTAGCCATATGGATGAACCTAGCTGATCTACCAATAGATCCATGGTTAAACCACATCCTGTGGGTCTAAAAATGATTTTTCCCAAAATATTAGAGGTTCCAATTGTGTAGCTCTAGTTCAAATTTTCCATGTTTTCTCATATTTGACCATACTTTGACTTGTGGTACAAATTGAGAAAAATAGAAATTAAAGACCACCAAAGTGGTTATGTTCCCACCAAATGTCCCCGTCTACCTAAACATGCTGGTGAAACAAAGGTTTCAACTATAAATTTTGTACTTCTTTCACAAAATATAGCTGAATTTTGAATTTTAAAATGGAAAATGGTATTTAAAAGCATCCTTGCTGACAGACACCAAAAGATGAAATGTATGCCATGCCAAGATTTATAAGTTTGCTTGTTCAATTATGTAGCTCTAGTTCAAAATTTTGCTTGTTCAAAATTTATAAGTTTTCTTGTTCAAAATTCATATTTGACTATGATGGTAGTGTGGTCTGTCGCTCGGAAGATAATATGCTACCTCCTTCTGCTACTATGATGAAGCAAGGTCGCCATATGTGATTCTCAAAAAACATAACATATTTTTCAATTAACAAATTCAAACATAATGATAAAAGTGCAAAATAACAGGTATTTTCACACACATTTTAACAGGACAGATTCAGACCGTCATAGATAACTAAAACGTTAGATTGTTCACAACATCCAGAGCAAAAGAGAACCTTCATCACAGAAAAGTGCACCAAAAGATCATACCTACCATGTCCATAACTAGCAAACATAGACTAGATGTTCTTACATAGCATACATAACATTCCAAATATTCAACACCTAACTAACAACTACACCAAGTCTGCCTGGACAAGCACCTCCCACAGAGCCTTATGCTGAGCCTTCTCACGAGCATCTGAACTGTCCTTGGCGAGCTGCTGAACGTGCTGCAGCAGGTTCACAAGCATCCCACCCCTAGGCTTCCTTGGATGGTATGGGCACCTGTACCTGTTGTTCACCACATATGGGCCGCGGTTGTTTGCTTGCAGCTGGATCACTTCCTTCTGAATGAAGGAAATTTCATTCATCTTGTCCATAGACTCAGCACTGTCCTGCGAGTCAAACTACAATGCACACAACAAACATTCAATCTTACAAAATGCAAAAAATATATTACAAAATGAATGTGCAATGTAATATAATATGTAAAAAGTTGAATGTATCACCGAAAGTGGGCTTCCATCCTCCTGGAACTCATATGGATCAATGTACTGTACCTCCATATTAAAACAAACAGATGCAAAGTTAATTGTTTCAGACTTTGTAATAAACTATATATATGAAAAAACAAATGGATAACACAAATATATATGGACATAATTGGTCAACAATATGCATTTCCTATCAAAGGATAATCTTGACAAGCCCATTGATAAAATCACAGGCTTTAAGCAATAAACCAATAACATATTCCACTTCAAAACGCACAAAATTTAGCTGAAGATGGATTAACATGCATCATATGAAACAAACCACTAGGAAAGAGTAAACTAGGACATGTGGTAACTTGCATCACATGAGACCACGTGGTAGGAACACACAAGCACCATGCAACTTATCTAGGCATCAACCTAGAGAAAACATCATGAACAACATATAAGCAACACTGGCCATCATACAGGAGACTTCGAAAGCAAGGTTTCCCATCTACACACCAACAAGGAAACTAGAAACACCCAAGAATTGATTTAGAGCAAGATGGTGAGCTAGAGAAACTTGGAAACATGCCAAACATCTAGGGGATGTACAATAACCTTAAAAAGTAGGCTATTCAACATCCAAAAAAACAAGCTACAATTCAACAACATGGTTGATTAGCTATATCAAGTTTGTAGCAGCAGTTCATCTAAGTTTACATAGACAGATCACAAGTATCTACACTAGATAGCTAGCAACATATGGAAATAGGATGGAATAAATCTAGAAGATCATGTCATAACACTTATGCACCATCAATATCCTAGGGACAATAATGAATGTTATTATGTATTTCCATCTTCATTATTAATGCTTATATCTTTATGCTATAACTTCTGTAGATAGCTAGCAACATATGGAAATAGGATAATCAAAAAGTTTTTGTTTATCGGTAAATTGGAAAATTATGATTACTGAGGGTTCAACAGTGGGATTTGCTCCTCTGTGAATGCATAGATAGCCGAAAATGGCCTTCAAACGCTATTTTTAAGAATTACTGTGAACTCCTAAATGATAAATAGATCACATTACATCATTTAACAATATCTGGCTTTGATCCAATCCAACCATTTACCTTACAATAAGAAATTCCATCATCTAACATATCACCGATTCTGGATCATGTGGCTAATAGATAAATACAAGATGAAGGGGAAAAACTATGGTTTTAATCAATCTAGAAAAATTATGCATAGCTGGTAGATTCGCCCCTGCCTAAGTACAAACCCTAACTACAAATCAAAACCCTAACCACAAACCCAAAGTACAAATCAAAACCATAAATACGAACCCTACAATCTAAAAGAGACCGTCAAATTTAACTCACCCGAGGCTCGCCAACATGCACTGCAGGCTCCGCGATGCCAGGCTCCACGATGGCAGGATCCACGACGCTAGGCACCGCCACGGCAGGCGCTACCACGGCAGCCACCACCACGAAAGTGACCTCCACGTCCTGCACCGCCACCTGCGCCCCCACATCCGCCACAACGAGATCGCCGCCCGCCAGGATACCGTCGCCCACCACCAGATCCACGACCGCCCGGGCCTTCTCCGACACCACCTGATCCAGATGAGCACCGAGAGCGGAATCGGCACCGCCCTCCTCCGGCACCACCTCCAGCTCGTCTCCCGCCTCCTTCTTACTCTTGCAAGAAGAAGAGCCCCCCACATCCTCCTCCCTCTCCCGCTTCCGCTCCAGATCAGCAGCGGGCGCCATCATCTCCACCCCCGCCTCCTTCTCCTCCGCAACCGCCACGGCCACCTCCACCTCGTGCACCACGGCCTCGCCCTTCTCCTCCCTCTTCTGCAGATCCGCGGCGGACACGGCACGGCCGCGGCCTTCCATCGTCGTAGTTGGAGAGAAGCCGATGCGACGAGGCGACCCCGGTGGCTAGTGCTGGGTGTGGGCGGTGGGAGTGGGTAGATGAGATCTTTTGCCAAATCCAGATGGGGAATGAAACGTCGAAGGGGGCGGACGGTTCAGCTGTTCCTTATATACGAAGGGGGAGGATGACGACCGCACATGGATACACTCATGCGTACATCGATACACTCGTGCGTATACGTCAAGTGGGTATACGGTCACGTATACGGACCGGCTAATACGACTTCCACCGGTCCGTGACGAACCAGCAACCACCCTGAACCCCACCCAGACCCGGTTTTTCTCTTCGATTGCCCTCAGGGGCGATACCGAAGCACAGATGCATGCCTAACTACACGCACAAGACAATCATGCCCGTCGAACACGCCCATTTCATCTTCGTCCACGCCGAGTGAGGACTACCAGTCATCATCCTCATCGCTATCCTCCTCGTCCATGTCCATCTCCTTGAACTGGCTGGCTTCCTCCTCCATGTCGTCGAAGGGTGCTAACTCCATCACACGTGTTGCTTCCTCCCAGTAGCGATCTTCATTAGTATCATTCAAGAGAGACTCCTCCTCCTCCCCTGAATCGTCCATGAGAGGCTCATCCACATCCTGTTCCTCCCCATAATCGTCCATGGGAGGACCCTCCCCTCTTCCTCTTGAAACCAAGGGTCCTACTACTAGACATACACACCTTACCAGATAGCGTCGTCGAGATTGTCACCCGCATCATCTGACTCGTCCTCATCGGTGGCATGCACAGGCTTGTCGTTCTCCTTGTCCGAAGATGTATCCACAAAACCCTTGGCGACACAACGACCGTAGTGCGCCCAGTACTCTGTGTGCACGGGCTGCTGCCCCCATGGAAACTCTACCCTCCTCAAGCGACTAAAATCTTTGTGGAGCGATGATTTGGAGGAGGAAGGCGCCATGACACTCATGTCCGCCGTTGTAGGCATACAGCCAACGGCCGTCCGACGCTTTTTTCTTCCGACCACCTGACCACGCCAGGACGGTCAAAGTGGGAAGGGGAGAGAGGGTAGTGAGGGAAGGCTATGAGGGCGACGGACAGAGGCCAGGGGATGGACCAGAGAAGTGGGGCAGGGGGGAGGTGGGATGACAAAATATGGGAAATTTCACAATAATGTGTGCTCGGATCCTAGAACCTGGGATGCGCGTAGTGCGCAACTCATGTCGCGGGGGGCACTCACCAGAATAATGATTAGAGCAATAGCTAAGCATGATGGGACCCACATGTAAGAAATCGAGTCAACCCAACGAAAAGTTAGATAGGGCAAACAACGGCCAGTGTCAAACGGAACCGGGGACATATATGTAACGAATCTGCGATGGCTGGTGGCATTTCTCCAATTAGTTGATTCGTAATTGTTGGAATTTGGTTATGGGATTTATCCCATGGCCCAATAAAATTCTGAAATTCTCAAGGCCCATTCATACCTAGTAAGTGGTGGCACCAAAGTTTAGTCCTACCTTGCTAGTTTGGAGGGAGTTGCACCAATATATATAGTGGAGTGTTCCACTACCTCCTAAAGTGAGTGAAGAGAAGTGGCATACACGCGCGCTCCTCGTCCTCCGCCGCCCGAGCACCGCGGTTTGAGGAATTGTGCCTTTGTGCCGATCTTATGTTTTTGCTACTCGAGAAAATTATGGCACGAGTTATTTTTCTATCAGCCGTTTATGGTCTTTTCGGAATGTGGGTTGTTACTAACTCGGACGTGGGCTGCGCCCCACGTCTTACATGACCGACACAATATAAGTGGCTCAGGCATAAACCCTAATTATGTTACACACATCTCTCTGCCTCCATAGCCTTGTGTCGCCGCTACATCTTCTCCATCCCCTGTTTCGGCATGCACCGGACGACGGTACAGTAGGCCTCCAGAACCACCACTCCTGTGAACCTATACGGGTGAGGGGCGATCAGATTTTTGGGGAGAGCTTCTGTGCGACTACTGACGGCATCACGTCGACCGACCACTCCTTCCCCGGCGAGGACTTCTTCCCGGACATCAGGAACCTCTACATCGACGACATGGGCGACGCGGGTGTCAACGCCAACCTGAATGAGAACGCGAATCTGAATGTGAACGTGAATCCTCGTGTAACACCGTATGCAGTCTGCTCCTATCTACTTCATTTTTTTGTTACAGTTTCTTGTACTAGCTTCTGGAATAGATGTGATATGTTTATCTTTGTTAGATGTGATCTCTTTGTCTATTCTGCTAGTATGCATAATTAGGTTAATTCCTGCAATTATAGTCATGCTTTATTATTGGATATTTTAGATTAAATATTATGATAATTTTCTTATATATTCAACAATCCAAAAATCTAATTATAGGAAACCGAATTCAAAAGGTTTCGTTGCGGCTACAAGGATGCCTCCTTTGATGGTGTCCACTATAAGAGATGGCGCACGAGAGCATTTCTATCATTGAAGAACCTAGGCTGCTATAGCGCCACTCTTGGAAAACCTGAGGGAGACCTTTCTCCTGCTCAGGAGGAAGTGTTTCAGAAAGTCGACACAATGTTTATGGGGGGGGGGGGGGTGCTTTGTTCAACATATTTGGTTACAACATTGTTGACACCTATATGTTATTTGATAATGGCAAGGATGCGTGGGATGCGCTTGATGCCAAGTTTGGTGTTTGGGACGCCGACACTGAATGGTATTTCATGGAGCAATTCTATGACTACAATATGACTGATGACCGTCCCATTGTGGACCAGGCCCATAAGATACAGTCTCTTGCCAAAGAACTTGACAAGTTCAAGTGTACCTTATCGGACAAGTTCGTGGTTAGGGGCATTATTGCCAAGCTTCCTCCTTCGTGGAGGAACTTTTCTACTTCTCTAAAACATAAGAGACATGAGTTTTCCGTTTCAGATCTCATTGGATATCTTCATGTTGAAGAAAAGGTGACATCAAAAGATACACATGCTCGAGGTTTTGATGGAAGTTCTAGCGCACATGTGGTACATAAAAATAACTTCCAGTCCCACAAGTCCAAGAATAAGAACAAGTCTAAGGGCAAGGGAAAATGTGATGGCAAGAATAAGGCCTCGCAGACTACGAACTTTGAGAAGAAGACTGAGTATAAGAAGAGAGGATCCTGACATGTCGGTGGTGATCCTAAGCATTGGGCCCCTAGCTACCATAATCGCTTTGATAAGCGTTCACATGGAAACAGCGGCAAGTCCGCCAATATTGTTGTTGGTGATACTGAGATGAAGGATGATGGGTATGGTATATTTCCTACTATCCTTTCAGTTTGTCATTCACCTGAATGGTGGATAGACACCAGCGCTAATATACATGTATGTGCTGATATTTCTAAGTTTTTTCTTATTAGGTCGCACGGGCTGGCTCTATGCTGATGGGAAATGTCTCACGTGCTTCTGTTCAAGGTGTTGGTATGGTAAATTTGAAGTTTACTTCGGAGAAGACCGTATAGGTGAAGAATGTGCAGCATGTCCCCTCCATCAATAAAAATCTCGTCAGTGGATTACTTCTATGTCAAGATGATTTTAAGTTGGTTTTTGAGTCCAATAAAATTGTAATATCTAAGTATAGACAATTTGTTGGAAAAGGCTATGAGTGTGGAGGCTTGTTCCGCCTTTCTTTGTCAGACTTATGCACTAAAGTTATTATCATGTTTGCAATGATAACAAGTCCAATATTTGGCATTCACGAATTTGTCATATTAACTTTGGTTGCATGAAGAGGCTATCCAACATGAGTTTAATTCCAAAATTTACTAATGTCAAGGGCTCTAAGTGTCAAGTGTACGTGCAAGCAAAGAAACCTCGCAAGTCTTACAAGATGGCGGAGGCAAGAGATTTGGCACCACTAGAGCTCGTACATTCAGATCTTTGTGAGATGAATGGTGAGTTGACAAAAGGTGGAAAGAAATAGTTCATGGCATTTATTGATGACTCCACCAGATACTGCTATCTGTATCTTCTGAAATCCAAAGATGATGCTTTGAACTTTTTCAAAATCTATAAAACTGAAGCAGAAAATCAACTTGATCGTAAGATTAAGCAGCTTAGGTCTAATCGTGGTGGAGAGTATTTTTCCAATGAATTTGATTCTTTTTGTGCGGAACATGGTATAATCCATGAGAGCAAGCCTCCCTACTTGCCCCATCTAAGGGGTGGTTGAAAGAAAGAACCATACTCCAACTGATTTGGTTAACGTCATGTTAGACACATCGGGTCTCTCCAAGGCATGGTGGGGGGGGGGGGCAATTGTGACTGCATGTCATGTCCTAAAATGTGTTCCCACTAAGAACAAAGAAATTACACCATTTGAGGAATGGGAAAATAAAAGGTTCAAACTCTCTTATTTACGGATTTGGGGTTGTTTGGCAAAGGTAAATGTGCCAATATCCAAGAAGCATAAGCTTGGACCAAAAATAGTTTGTGTTCTTCTGGAATATACTTTTAATAGCATTGGCTATAGATTTTTTATAATAAAATCTGAAGTATCTGACATGCTTGTTGGTACAATTATGGAGTCGAATGATGTGAATTTATTTGAAGACATCTTACCCATGAAAGATTCATCTAGATCATCAAATCAGGAGATGCCTAGTTCATCTAGTGAAGAATTGATTACAATTCGTGAACCCACCATTTCGATAGAACACTCTGATACTCCTATCGAGGATAACAATGAAGCTTCTACTAGGAGTAAGAGACAGAGGACTGCAAAGTCCTTTGGTAATGATTTCATTGTATACTGATATGTCGGAAACGTATCTATAATTTTTGATGTTCCATGCTTGTTTAGTATCTAATTTGCTTTGCTTTGTCTACACTTTGAGGTATTTTTATATGTTTTTTGGAACTAACCTATTAACAAGTTGCCATAGTGCCAGTTGCCTGTTTTCTTCTGTTTTTGGTTCCAGAAAGGCAGAAAATCAATATTCTCGGAATTGGACGGGACAAAAGACAAAGTCAATATTTTACCGTGGGCAACATGAAGCCTTAATATGAGACGGAGGACGCTCACCAGGGGGCCACACCCCATGGCAGCACGGCCTAGGGCTGGGCACGCCTGGGGGGGGGGGGTGCACCCACCCTGGTGGCCCCCTGCCTCAGCTCTTCGCCTATAAAGTCCCCCCGATGCCTAAACCCTAAACACCCGATGAATATTCCACAAAACCGTCTGTATCCACCGCCACCATCATCCCTATATCGGGGGGATATAAAGTTCTTCTCGGCACCCTGCCGAAGGAGAGATCATCCTGGAGGCCTTCTTCTCTGTATGAAGCGTGAGTAGTTCCACCTTGGACTACGGGTCCATGTAGTAGCTAGATGGTTTTATCTCCTCTTTTGTGCTTTCATGTAGAGATCTTGTGAGATCCGTTCATGATCAAGATCTCATCTATTTGTAATCATGCAAGTTGTGTTTGTGGGGATCCGACGGATACTGAGATTACTATGTCAGATTGATTAATGGTTTTGTCTATTTGATTCTATCATGTCTGTGTTGTTTGTGATCTTGCATGCTCTCCGTTGTTAGTAGCTATCTTGGCCGAGTAGTTGCTAGTGACTCCAAGAGGGAGTATTTATGCTCGATAGTGGGTTCATGCCTCTAGTTTCCAAGGGAAGTGACAAAAATCTCTTCGGTTGTAGATGTGTTGTTGCTACTAGGGAGAAAACAACGGTCTCTTGTTCATAGAATAAGTGGATTGTTTACCTTACACACTTCGCTTAAAGCAGTTGTCTGTTGATTGCAACTTAATACTGGAGGGGGTTCGGATGATAACCTGAAGGTGGACTTCTAGTCATAGATGCTGTTGGATGGCGGTCTATGTATATTGTTGTATTGCCCAATCAAATCTCATAGGATCTTTTTGTCTAGTATTACATTTTTATGCCTTGCTCAATTCCTGTCAATTGCCCTGCTATAATTTGTTTACCCTTCATGCCATGTTTGTTTATCTAAGGAGAGCACCTCTAGTGAACTATGGACCCTGGTCCAATCTTTACCATTGATACATCTTCCACTGTTATTGTTTACTTGCTGCAAACCATCATTCCCTTCCAAACCATACAGTTACTCCTTTGTTACAACAAACCGGTGAGCTTGACAACCTCCCTGATTCGTTGGGACAAAGTCTTGAGTTTGTGTTGTGCAGGTTTCCATGTTGCTTGCAACACCTTTGAGATGTTTTCTTCCTCCTTCTGGTTCGATAACCTCGGTCTCTACTGAGGGAAACTTGCTGTTGTGCTCATAACACCTTGCTCTTGGGGTTTCCAACGAAGCGTCCCACGTCAACACCGGGTGCACGCATCAAAGATTTCTGGCGCCGTTGCCGGGGAGGCTAAGGACGTCTTCAAGGGGAGTCCTCCTCAACCTTTCTCTTTACTTTGTCTTTAGTTTGCTTAGTTTCTTTTGCTTGGTTTTGTTTGCCTCTTTTTATCAAAAACTCCAAAAAAATAGTTTAGTTTGGTTTGCTTTCTCTTATCAAAAACACAAAAAAATTAGTTCTTGCTCTAGCTGGTGCTGTTTTTGGCTTGCTCCACTTTTGTCAAAATGAACTCTGCTGAGAACACCAAGTTGTGTGACTTTACTAGCATAAACAACAATTATTTCCTAAGCACTCCTATTGATCCACCTACTCCAGCTACCTTTTATGAAATTAAGCCTGCTTTGTTGAATCTTGTGATGAGAGAGCAATTTTCTGGTGCTAGTTCTGATGATGCTACTGCCCATCTCAATAACTTTTTTGAACTTTGTGAGATGCAAAAGTATAAGGATGTAGATGGAGATATTATTAAGATCAAGTTGTTTCCTTTATCCTTGAGAGGAAAAGCTAAAGAATGGTTGCTATCCTTGCCTAGAAATGGTATTGATTCTTGGATTAAGTGCAAATATGCTTTTATTGGAAAGTACTACCCTCCTGCTAAGATTATATCTATGATAAGTGATATTATGAAATTTAAACAACTTGATAATGAACATGTTGCTCAAGCTTGGCAAAGAATGAAATCTTTGGTTAAGAATTGCCCCACTCATGGACTCACTGCTTGGATTATTATCGAGACTTTTTATGCAGGTTTGAACTTCTCTTCAAGAAACCTGTTGGATTCAGCTGCTAGAGGTACCTTTACGACCATCACCTTGGGTGTTGCAACAAAACTTCCTTGATAATATGATGGTTAACTACTCTGAATGGCATACTGAGAGAACTCCACATGGTAAGAAGGTAAATTTTGTTGAAGAAACCTCTTCTTTGAGTGATAAGATAGATGTTATTATGGCTATTCTTGTTAATGGGAAAGCTCCTTTAGATCCTAATAGTGTTCCTTTAGCCTGTTTGTATGCTCAAGAAGAGAAAGTTGATGTGAACTTCATTAGAAACAACAATTTCAACAACAATGCCTATATGAGTAATTTTGGTGGTAACAACAATTATAGGCCTTATCCTCCTAATAATGGAAATAATTATGGAAACTCCTACAACAATACTAGAAGTGCCCCCTCTGAACTTGAAGTCATGCTCAAAGACTTTATTAGTAAACAAACCACTTTCAACAAGACTACAGTGGAAAAGCTTTTAAATGTAGAGAAAAATATTTCCTCTTTGTTTGAAGCACAGTACTCTTTGATTAATAAAATGGCTGCTAAACCTGAAACCATGGAAAGTACCTTTGCTGCTACTCATGCCATACAAGTTACTATTGATGAAAATGTTAGACTGTTAGCCCAACTTCATGCTAAGTGGGAGAGGGAAGCTAAAATTGATAGAAACAATAGTGTGTGCACCATCACCACTAAACCACAAGAAGTCCCTATTCCTCCTCCTACAATGCCTAAGCCTAATGAGTCTACTACTAGTGATTCTAAGTTTGATTTTGATATTGATGGTTGCAATATTTCTGAAGTGATTATATTCCTACAAAAGCTTGCTAAAAGTCCTGATGCTAGTGATATGCATGTTGCTTTCACCAAACACATTACTGATGCTCTTGTTAAAATTAAGGAAGAGAAGTTAAAACACAAAGCTTCTATTCCTAGGAAAGTAGAAGATAGTTGGGAACCCATTATTGATATGCAAGTGAATGACTTTGATATCAAAGCTTCATGTGATCTTGGTTCTAGTGTCTCTATTATGCCTAGAAAGATTTATGAAATGCTTGATTTGCCACCTCTAGAAGATTATTATTTGGATGTCCCACTTAATGATAATGCTAAAAAGAAACTCATGGGGAGTATTAATGATGTTCTCATTATGTTTAACAATGCTTATGTCCCTGTTGATTTCTATGTTTTGGATGTTGAATACAATGCTTCTGGTCCTATTAGTTTGGGAAGACCTTTTCTTAGAACTGTTGGTGCAATTATTGATATGAAAGAAAGAACCATTAAATATTATTTTACATTCAAGAAAGGTATTGAACACTTCTCTATGAGGAGAGGGAAGTTGCTTTTTTCTCCTCCTTTGAAAGCAAGGTTTGATGTTAATGCTTCTTCATTTGAAAATACTTGATTTTCTTGTTTCTTGTGCCTAACTTAAAGGCGTTAAAAAAGTACTTTTTGGGAGATAACCCAAGAGTTTACATGAGTCTTGGAATTTATTAATTCAGTAATGACCTCTCCTTATCCTTTTTGTTTTCTTTTTTGTGCAAAAAATGACCTCTAATGAAAGGGAAGTAAGATTTGGGGAGTTGCTGTCCCGAAACAGACTTTTGTCCTCCACCATAAAAATTCGTGAGGAGTCTATGTAACTCGGATTGAGCTGAAACTTTACGAATACATCCACCAGTATGTTATCTAAGTTTAATTAATTCAACACTTTTTGATTTGAGCAACAGAAGATCTTATAAAAAATCGGTTTCTACCTGTTGGTCTGTTTTGACAGATTTTTGCCATTATTTGGATTTGCTTCTTATCGATTTATTTTTGAGTTCTCTTTTGGGGAATTGAGATTTTTAAAGGAAGTTTCTTCAGTATCTTGTGTTTTTAGTGAAATGTTTGCTGTTCTAAAGCTATGCCTAAAGGTTTATTATCTTTTGAATACACTAATGTTGCTAATGAAGATTGTGTGAAGTTTTGTATGAAGGATAAATTTCAGGTGTAGAGAGAGAATGATGTAATGAGATGAAGAATGGACAAAAGCTCAAGATTGGGGATGCCACCCCGGTGTCATCCCAAGAAATATCCAATAAGTACAAGCGTCAAAGCTTGGGGATGCCCAAGGCATCCCCTTCTTCATCAATAAAAACCTCAGGTCTTTCTAGACACTTCGTTTTTATTGTTGCATGCATTGTTGTGTTGTTCTTGGAGTGTCTTAGTTTTCGTTTTCTTTGCTTAGTTGTTTAGTTTGCTTAAATAAAGTAGTTTGGACACCCGTTCTCGCTGTGTTGTTTCAAATAAGTCAATTGGTGTTGGAAAGGAGTAGAAAGTTCTTGCTTGAAAAGTGCAAGAGGAGCTTGCTTTGACTGTGACTTAGACTTTATCATGTCATGCTAGATGTTGTTTTGACCTTATGCTTAGTGATTATTGCTGTAGCATGTCTTGTTCCAAACAATTAGGATTTCTTAGTGTGCCTTGAAAGAATCATGTGTTGTTTTGGCATACAAAAGCATAGTATTGTGGTATTCTCCTTTGATGCTTTGTTTGGGTTGACTTGGCACATGCTCACACCATGTTATGACTATGAACAAGTCACCTTAGCCTCTATGATCATTTAGTCCTTGACTTGTAGTACCACTTTATGCTTTGATTAGTAATGTTTTGTCGCTCTACATGATTATGGACATTATTGCTCTCTTAGTTGGTTGCTCCCAATCTTTTGCTAGCCTCCACTTGTATGAGAAAGTTATACTCATGCATCCAACTCCCAAGAAACCCAGCTATTCCAAAGTGTCCACTATAAATTCCTATGCATGGGGTGTTACACCATTCCAAGTATATTCTTGTTTTCATCTATCTTCCAATTAAAAAGTATTTTGTTATGTGAAAACTTAGTGATTAAAGCTCTCACGAACTTGATGGCACACTTTATATTCCTTGCCCCTAATAAACTTGAACTATTGTGTCATTGATGACCCACAAGTGTAGGGGATCGCAACAGTCTTCGTGAGTAGTATTACCCAATTTATTGATTCGACACAAGGGGAGCCAAAGAATACTCGCAAGCCTTAACAACTGAGTTGTCAGTTCAGCTGCACCTGGGAATAGTTCTTGCTCACAGAAGTTTATTAGTAGCAACAGTTTGGTAGTAGCAACAGCAAAGCAACAGCAGCAGTAACAGCAAGGTGAAACAAGAGCAATAGTAACAGTAACGGTAACAGTAGGATTCGAGTGCGATAGGCATAGGGATGGATGGACAGGCGTTGCATCGACGAGTCTAAACATGTGACTTCAAGATCTAGGGCATTGCAAATAAATAATAACAAGCATCCAAGTACTAAACAATCCTAGGCATGTGCTCCTGATGGTGCTCGACCTGGCACTTCGTTGGTATCCCCAAGCGCAGGGTGTGTGAAGAGCAAGAAGCAAGTTTTCCCTCAGTTGAGACCGAGGTTATCGAACCAGAAGGAGGAAGGAAACGTCACACAGGTGTTGCAAACAACGTGGAGACCTGCACAATACAAACTCAAGACTTTTCCCCAACGAATCAGTAAGGTTGTCAAGCTCACCGTTTTGCTATAACAAAGGATTAAACATATGGTGTGGAAGGCAATGGTTTGGAGCAAGTAAACAAGTAACAGTGGAAGATGTATCAATGGTAAAGATTGGACCGGGGTCCATAGTTCACTAGAGGTGCTCTCCTTAGATAAACAACATGGCATGAAGGGTAAATAAATTACAGCAGGGCACTTGACAGGAACAGAGCAAGGCATAACAATGCAATTACTAGTCAGAAAGATCCTATGAGGTTGATTGGGCAATACAACAAGATACATAGACCGCCATCCAACTGCATCTATGACTAGAAGTCCACCTTCAGGTTATCATCTGAACCCCCTCCAGTATTAAGTTGCAAGAAACAGACAACTGCTTTAAGCAAAGTGTGTAAGGTAAACAGTCCACATGTTCCATGAACAAGAGACCGTTTTTTTCTCCCTAGTAGAAACAACACATCTACAACCGAAGAGATTTTTGTTACTTCCCTTGGAAACTAGAGGCATGAACCCACTATCGAGCATAAATACTCCCTCTTGGAGTCACTAGCAACTACTTGGCCAAGATAACCACTAGCAACGTAGAGCATGCAAGATCACAAACAACACATACATGATAGAATCATAAATATAAAACCATTAATCAAACCAACATAATAATCTCAATATCCATCGGATCCCTGCAAACACAACATGCGTGATTACAAATAGATTAGATCTTGATCATGAACGGAGCTCACAAGATCTATACATGAAAGCCCAAGGAGGAGATACAACCATCTAGCTACTACATGGACCCATATTCCAAGGTGGAACTACTCACGAATCATACCGGAGAGAAGGCCTCCGGGGTGATCTCCCCTCCGGCAGGGTGCCGGGAAGAGCTTCAGATCCCCCCGATCTAGGGACGATGGTGGCGGCGGCTACAGACGGTTTTGTGGATTTCTGATCGGGTACTAAGAGTTTCTGCATCGGGGGCTTCATATAGGCGAAGGGGGAGGTCGAGGAGCAGGCTAGGTCCACCAAACCCTAGCCAGGCACGAGCCCACCTATGGTCGTGCCTGGGGGGTGGCCCCTCTGGCTCGCCTCCCCGGCTCTGCTCTGGACTTCTTGTTCCCCACGGAAAGTAATTGACTTTGGCGTTTGTCCCGACCAATTCCGAGAATATTTTTTTACTAACTTTTCTGAAACCAAAAACAGCAGAAAACATGGATCTGGCACTATTGCAACTTGTTAATAGGTTAGTACCAGAAAACATGTAAAAAGCACCTCAAAGTGTAGATAAGTAAAGCAAAGTAGGTACTAAATAAGCATGGAGCATCAAAAATTATAGATACATTTCCGACGTATCAACATCCCCAAGCTTAACTCTGCTCGTCCTCGAGTAGGTAAGTGATAAACAGAATAATTTTTGAGGTGAACATGCACCCTCACAATAAAGATCCAACCATATGCAAGCATTGAAAGATGGGATCAAAGAACTCTAAACACGTGCATGAAATAATGGAGTTCTAACAGTAGGACATAGTAACTATGCATGCAACATGGCAAGTTACAAACATATATCATGAATAACATGCATTGAAAAACATTTATTTGTTTCACATACAGAAAACATAGCATAGTGGCAATCAGCTTGTCCCTCATAGAGTAGCAATATAGATTCATAGGACACCTTCAAAGTTCACAAGGGTGACTAGAAACAAGTAGCACAAGAACAAGTAATATCACAATATGCATCAATTAATAAGCTTTGGAACACTGCACACAGAATGAAAACTATGCTCTCTTAATGGTGCCTAAAGGTAGAAGGTGGAGACTCAAATAATGGTGGGAGAAAGGCCTTTTTATAAAGGAAGTAGGGATTTCAAGTTTCAAAAAGAGCTTCCAAAAATTATGGTACTTGTTAGCTTTCAGCCCTCATTGCCCCTATCATAAGCATCTTGAAGTGGTTAAGGTTAAAGTGGCAAAGCTGGAGTATATGCTTGACAAAGTATAAGTTGGCAATCTCAAGTCCCTTGAATGTGAGGGATACACCTCATGGATACTCAACTTAGGGCCTAGGCAAGTTCTTGTCACTGTAAGTATTTGCGTATCATTGAGAACCGCCAACGGGGTACCCCTTGCACATGGTACAAGAGCTTTCCCATAACCAAAATGACAAGGCAAGCAGACAATGAGCATCTCAGCAATCTTTTTTATTTACCATATCCATAGCTTTTTATTGAGGATGCTTCATAGATAGTCACTATGGTGATGCTGCAAGTTTCCACCATGATTAGGCATGGCTTAGGCTAGCGGCCCAGGCGTTTCTCTAACATAGAATACAAACTCCATGGACTTACAAGTTCCCACTTCATTTCACACCGGTAACATCCATAGACAAAAGAGTATGATATCAACGGAGTACAAAAGTACAAGTGCAATGTTGAAAACGTTCCCCGTGACAGCACGGTTCTGCTAATCCCAACTTATAAGTGCAAGCATATACAACAAAGTTGTCTCAATGGTTCAAGTTTATTAGGGCAAAGAATAAAATGTGCCATCAAGTTCGCGAGGGCTTTAATCACTAAGTTTTCACATAACAAAATAGTTTTTAATAGGAAGATAGTTGAAAACAAGAATATACTTGGAATGGTGTAACACACCATGCATAGGACTTTATAGTGGACACTTTGGAATAACTTGGTTTCTTGGGAGTTAGAGGCATGAGTAGAACTTACTCATACAAATGGAGGCTAGCAAAAGACTGGGAGCAACCAACTAAGAGAGCATAATGGCCATAATCATGCAATGCAACAAAGCATACTAATCAAAGCAAAGAGTGGTACTATAAGTCAAGGACTAAATGATCATGGTGACTTGTGAGAGTCATAACATAGTGTGAGCATGTGCCAAGTCAACCCAAACAAAGCATCAAAGGAGAATACCACAGTACTATGCTTTTGTATGCCAAAAAAACACATGATTCTTTCAAGGCACACTAAGCAATCCTAATTGTTTGGAACAAGACATGCTACATAAATAATAACTAAGCATAAGGTCAAAACAATATCTAGCATGACATGATAAAGTCTAAGTCACAGTCAATGCAAGCTCCTCTTGCACATCAAGCAAAAACTTACTACTCCTTTCCAACACCAAGCAAACTTATTTGCAAAACAACATAGCGAGAACGGGGGTCCAAACTTACTTTATTGAAGCAAACTAAACAACCTAAGCAAAGCAAACAAAAACTAAGACGCTCCAAGAACAACACAACTGTGCATGAAACAATAAAAACGAAGTGTCTAGACAGACCCGAGCTTTTTATTGATGGAGAAGGGGATGCCCAGGGCATCCCCAAGCTTTGACGCTTGTACCTCTTGGATATTTCCTGGGGTGACACCATGGTGGCATCACCAAGCTTGAGCTTTTGTCCATTCTTCATCTCATTACATCATTCTCTCTCTACACCTGAAATTTTTCCTTCATACAAAACTTCACACAATCTTCATTAGCAACATTAGTTTATTCAAAAGATATTAGACCACTTGGCAAAGCTTTGGAATAGCAAGGCTTGTCACTAAAAACACAAGATACTATAGCAACTCCTTCAAAAAGTTCAGTTTACCTGAAGTTAACTCAAAAAGGAATCAATAAGAAGCAAATGCAAATAATGGCAGAAATCTGTCAAAACAGACCAGCAGGTAGAAATCGATTTTTTTGAACATCTTCTGTTGCTCAAATTAAAAAGTGTTGAACTAAAGAATGTTAGATAACATACTGGGGGATTTATTTGTAAATTGTGAGCTCAATCAGAGTTACAGACTCCTCACAATTTTTTTTGGTGGAGGACATAAATCTGTTTCGGAACAGCAACTCCCCAAATCTTACTTCCCTCTCATTAGAGGTCATTCTTGGAACAAAAAGAAAACAAAAAGGATAAGGAGAGATTATTACTGAAGTAATAACTTCCAAGACTCTAGGAAACTCTTGGGTTATCTCCCAACAAGTACTTTTCTTTAACGCCTTTAAGTTAGGCACAAGAAGCAAGAAGAATCAAGTATTTTCAAATGAAGAAGCATTAACATCAAACCTTGCTTTAAAAGGAGGAGCAAAAATCAACTTCTCTATCCTCATAGGGAAGTGTTCAATACCTTTCTTGAATGGAAATTGATATTTGATGGTGCTTGCTTTCATATCAATGATGGCACCAACTGTTCTAAGAAAAGGTCTTCCCAAAGTAATAGGACAAGAAGCATTGTATTCAACATCCAAAACATAGAAATCCACAGGGACATAAGCATTGTTAACCATATGAGAACATCATTAATACTCCCCATGAGTTTCTTTTTAGCATTATCATTGAGTGGGACATCCAAATAACAATCTTCTAATAGTGGCAAATGAAGCATTTCATAAATCTTCCTAGGCATAATAGAGATACTAGAACCAAGATCACATAAAGCTTTGAGATCAAAGTCATTCACTTGCATATTAATAATGGGTTCCCAACTATCTTCTACTTTCCTAGGAATAGAAGCTTTGTGTTTTAGCTTCTCTTCCTTAATCTTAACAAGAGCATCTGTAATGTGTTTGGTAAAGGCAACATGCATATCACTAGCATCAGGACTTCTAGCAAGCTTTTGTGGGAATATAATCACTTCAGAAATAATGCAACCATCAATATCAAAATCAAACTTAGCATCACTAGTAGTAGGATCAATAGGCTTAGGCATAGTAGGAGGATAAATAGGGACTACTGGTGTTTTAGTGGTGATGGTGCACACACTATTGTTTCTATCAATTTTAGCTTCCCTTTCCCACTTAGCATGAAGTTAAGCTAACAGCCTGACATTTTCATCAATAGTAACTTGTATGGCATGAGCAGTAGCGAAGGTGTTTTCCATAGTTTCAGGTTTAGCAGCTATTTTGTTAATCAAAGAAGACTGAGCTTCAGACAAAGAGGATATATTTTTCTCAACAGTTAAAAGCTTTTCCTCTATGGTCTTATTGAAAGTGGTTTGTTTGCTAATAAAGTCCTTGAGCATGACTTCAAGTTCAGATGGGGCACTTTTAGCATTATTGTAGGAGCCTCCATAGGAATTGCCATTATTAGGAGGATAAGGCCTATAATTATTGTTGCTACCAAAATTATTCCTATAGGCATTGTTGTTGAAATTGTTGTTTCTAATGAAGTTCACATCAACTTGCTCTTCTTGAGCAACCAAAGAGGCTAAGGAAACACTATTAGGATCTAGAGGAGCTTTCCCATTAACAAGCATAGCCATAATAACATCAATCTTTTCACTCAAAGAGGAAGTTTCCTCAACAGAATTTACCTTCTTACCATTTGGAGCTCTCTCAACATGCCATTCAGAGTAATTAAGCATCATATTGTGAAGGAGTCTTGTTGCAGCACCCAAGGTTAGGCCCATGAAAGTACCTCCAGCAGCTGAAGCTAGCAGGTTCCTTGAAGAGTAGTTCAAACCTGCATAAAAAGTCTGGATAATCATCCAAGCAGTGAGTCCATGAGTGGGACAATTCTTAACCAAATTTTTCATTCTTTCCCAAGCTTGAGAAACATGTTCATTATCAAGTTGTTTAAATTTCATAATTTCACTTCTGATAGCAATAATCTTAGCAGGAGGATAGTATTTTCCAATAAAAGCATCTTTGCACTTAGTCCAAGAATCAATACTATTTTTAGGCAAAGAAAGCAACCATTCTTTAGCTTTTCCTCTCAAGGAGAAAGGAAAAAGCTTGAGCTTAATAATATCTCCATCTACATCCTTATACTTCTGCATTTCACAGAGTTCAACAAAGCTATTGAGATGGGCAGCAGGATCATCAGAACTAGCACCAGAAAATTGCTCTCTCATCACAAGATTCAACAAAGCAGGCTTAATTTCATAAAAGGTAGCATTAGGAGCAGGTGGAGCAATAGGTGTGCTAAGGAAATCATTGTTGTTGGTGCTAGTGAAGTCACACAACTTAGTGTTCTCAGCAGAGTTCATTTTGGCAAAGGTGGGCAAGCCAAAAACAGCAGCAACAGCTAGAGCATGAACTAATTTTTTTTGTGTTTTTGAATAAAGAAAGAAAACCAAACTAGACTAATTTTTTTGGGTTTTTTTTTGGAAAGAGGAAAACAAAACCAAGCAAAAGAAACAAAGCAAACTAAAAACAAAGTTAAGAGAAAGGAAGTGAAGGACTCCCCTTGTGAAGATGTCCTTAGCCTCCCTGGCAACGGCGCCAGAAAATCTTGATGCGCTGGTGCCTAACGGGGAGGAAGAGGTTGAAGTTGTTCTGTAGGACCTCGGCAAAGGCGCCAGAAAATCTTGATGGTTCTCGACGTGGCACTTCGTTGGTAACCCCAAGCGCAGGGTGTGTGAAGAGCAAGCAGCAAGTTTTCCCTCAGTTGAGACCGATGTTATCGAACCAGAAGGAGGAAGGAAATGTCACACATGTGTTGGAAACAAAGTGGAGACCTGCACAACACAAACTCAAGACTTTGCCCCAACGAATCAGTGAGGTTGTCAAGCTCACCGGTTTGCTGTAACAAAGGATTAAACATACGGTGTGGAAGGCAATGGTTTGCAGCAAGTAAACAAGTAACAGTGGAAGATGTATCAATGGTAAAGATTGGACCGGGGTCCATAGTTCACTAGAGGTGCTCTCCTTAGATAAACAACATGGCATGAAGGGTAAACAAATTACAGCAGGGCAATTGATAGGAACTGAGCAAGGCATAACAATGCAATTACTAGTCAAAAAGATCCTATGAGGTTAATTGGGCAATACAACAAGACACATAGACCGCCATCCAACTGCATCTATGAGTAGAAGTCCACCTTCAGGTTATCATCTGAACCCCCTCCAGTATTAAGTTGCAAGAAACAGACAACTGCTTTAAGCAAAGTTTGTAAGGTAAACAGTCCACATGTTCCATGAACAAGAGACCATTGTTTTCTCCCTAGTGGCAACAACACATCTAAAACCGAAGAGATTTCTATCACTTCCCTTTAAAACTAGAGGCATGAACCCACTATCGAGCATAAATACTCCCTCTTGGAGTCACTAGCAACTACTTGGCCAAGATAACCACTAGCAACAAAGAGCATGCAAGATCACAAACAACACAGACATGATAGAATCATAAATATAAAACCATTAATCAAACCAACATAATAATCTCAATTTCCATCGGATCCCCGCAAACACAACATGCATGATTACAAATATATTAGATCTAGATCATGAACAGAGCTCACAAGATCTATACATGAAAGCCCAAGGAGGAGATACAACCATCTAGCTACTACATGGACCCATAGTCCAAGGTGGAACTACTCACGAATCATACCGGAGAGAAGGCCTCCGGGATGATCTCCCCTCTGGCATGGTGTCGGGAAGATCTTCAGATCCCCCCGATCTAGGGACGATGGTGGAGGCGGCTACAGACGGTTTCGTGGATTTCTGATCGGGTACCGAGAGTTTCTGCATCGGGGGCTTCTTATAGGCGAAGGGGGAGGTCGAGGAGCTGACTAGGGCCAACAAACCGTAGCCAGGCGCGGGCCCACATGTGGCCACGCCTGGGGGGGTTTGGCTCCTCTTTCTCGCCTCCCCGGCTCCCCTATGGAATTCTTGTTCCCACAGAAATTAATTGACTTTGGCGTTTATCCCGTCCAATTCCGAGAATATTTCTTTATTAACTTTTCTGAAACAAAAAACAGCAGAAAACAAGCATCTGGCACTGTTGCAACTTGTTAATAGGTTAGTACCATAAAACATGTAAAAAGCAAGTGTAGACAAGTAAAGCAAAGTAGATACTAAACAAGCATGGAGCATAAAAAAATATAGATATATTTCCGACGTATCAGCTCCATATATAGTCATATGTGCTCGTAATGAGAACTTGCACAACATCTTCTATCCAGCGAGCCCGTGGCAGCGGGGCCTCTAGGGAACTACTAGCAATTAAGGTGCTCCTTTTAATAGAGCACCGGAGCAAAGAATTAACACTCCGTGAACACATGTGATCCTCACACCACAGCCATCCCCTCCGGTTGTCCCAATTATTATCACTTTGGGGCCTTTGGATCCGGACAATGATATGTGTACACAAATTGCAGATAAGATCACAAAAAATACTATCATAATGATTCAATAATAACTTCAGATCTGAGATCATGGCACTCGGGCCCTAGTGACAAGCATTAAGCACAACAAGTTGCAACAAAGTCAAATAGCACAAGAGATACTAGGCACTATGCCCTAACAATCATATTCGATTACATGATAGAACTCATCCAATCCCTACCATCTCCAAGCCTACAGCGGGGGATTACTCACTCATGGATGAGGGAAACATCGGTGGTTGATGGAGATGTGTTGGTGATGACGATGGCGATGATCCTCTCCAAATTCCCCGTCCCGGCAGGGTGCCAGAACGGAGTTTCTGGATCCGAATCTTGGTTTCTGGTGGCGGCGGCGGAGCGAAACTCTTTTTGGAAAACTATCGACCCCCTCCTGGGTTTTTAGGTCGAAAGGCAACTTATAGGCGCAGAGGGAGGCCGAGGGGCTGCCTGGGAGGCTACACCCCCACTAGGCGCGACCAGTGGTGGGACCGTGCCTAGGGTGGGTCTAGGCCCCCCAGGCCCCCTCTCCGTCTCTCCTTCTGGCTCCGTGGATCTTCTGGTGAAATATAGTTTTTGGCATATTTTCCAGAATTTTTCCTGATAGTTGATTTTCTGCACAAAAACAAGACACCAAAGTATTTCTGCTGAAAACATCGTCATTCCATGTTAGTTGCATCCAAATCACACAAGTTTAGAGGAGAAAAAATATCAAAGTGTTCCAGAAAGTAGATATGTTTTGGACATATTAACTCCCCCAAGTTTAGCTTATTGCTTGTCCTCAAGCAATTCAGTTGAAAACTGAGTGCGATAAAAGAACTTTCACGAACACATTACTTCATATGATGTAAATATTCTCAGCATAGGAGTAGATGCCTAGACAATTCATAATAAGAAGTATGCAACTAAGTCTACTCAATAGTCATTGCAAGCTATGAAGAGAAACCAAATCAAGAATAATAAGTAGCATGAAACATAAACATAAGCAACATTGCAATGCTCATAATAAGGTATGATAGAGTGGTATATCGCTTGCCTTTTTTTGGAGAGCACAATAAATGCCAAGGCACCTCTGAAGTTCATATGAAGACTAGAGATAAAGATATCAGAGATACAAGCATCAAAGTCATGACATAATTAACCAAGTTTTGAGACAAACACAAGAATGACAACTATGCTCTCAAGAAGGTGCTCATAGAATAGGTGGTGACTCAACAAGGTTGTGAAAATGGTTTTGGAAAGTTTGAAAGGCTTCCAAATGCTCAAAGGAAGGTACTCATTAGCTTTGAGCTCACATTGCCCCTATCATAAGCATATTTATGTGGTTAAGGTGAAAGTGAGGTCCACTCTGAATTATATGCTTGACAGACCATAGGCTAGAAATCCCAAGTCCCTTGAGTGCGAGGGCCACTCCGCATACTACTCAACTTTGGGTCCAGGCAAGTTCTTGTCATTGTAAGTATTTGCATATCAGCGAGAACCGCCAACGTGTACCCCTTGCACATGGTATAGGAGCTTTCCCATAACCAAAATGACAAGGCAAGCAGACAATGAGCATCTCAGCAATCTCGTTATTTACTATATGCATAGTTTTTTATTGAGGATGCTTCATAGATGACTCACTATGGTGATGCTGCAAGTTTCCACCATGATTAGGCATGGCTTAGGCTAGCGGCCCAGGCGTTTCTCTAACACAGAATACAAACTCCATGGACTCACAAGTCCCCCTTTCATTTCGCATCATTGACATCCGCAAACAAAAGTGCAAAGTATCAACTAGATATGAATATATCTAAAAGGTGTTGAAAGTGTTTCCCGTGACAACACGGTTCTGCTGACTCCCAACATATAATTTTCAAGCATATAACTTTCATGGACTAGTCACAATGGTTCAGGATTATTAAGTGCACAGAATAAAGTGTGCCATCAAGTTCGTGAGAGGTTTACTAACTAACTTTCTCAACACAGACAAACATTTTATTTTGGAAGAAAACACGACATATAGAATATGCAGTGAAATAGCAAATGATGCTAATAGGTAGGTATGGTGGACAAAGCTGGCAATATTGGTTTTGGGGAATTGGAAGCACAGGTAGAGCACATACTCAGTGCAAGTGGAGGCTAGCAGTAGAAAGGGATTGACAAACGAGAGAGCAATAGCTGTCATAATCATGCTTGCAACAAAACATGACTAATTATGGCATGAAAGTGATACAAGAACTCTGAGGCAAAATAAATCATCGAGGCTTATTGACTATTGATTAGTCATGTGCATGCGTGAGCATGTGCCAAGTCAATTCACATGAACAGTCAGAGGAGGATACCACAATATCATACCAAAGTATGAATAAAACAATGCAAGCAAACATTTATATGGCATGCTACAAACTATTAGCAAGATAGAGCTAATCATAGACAAGCAAGAACTACTAAGCATCCATAATGACATACACCTTACACAAAGAGGCTAAGCATGCTCACAATGATGATTATATGTACAAAAATGAAACAAATAGAGTTCGTTAACAGCCTCTTACCACTCCTCGAGTTGTATTAATCTTCATTATTGCTCTTCACTTGTGTGACTTGAATGATAACATGAAACCAAAATCCACTGAGAGCGGCTGAACCCTGCAAAGAACTCACAAAACCAAAGAAAAACAACAAATGTTTTGGTGTTTTCGATTTTTTAGAAAAAGCAAACAAAGAAAAACCAAGCAAACAAGAAGCAAACAAAACAAAGCAAAATATTTTTGGATTTTTCTTTTCTTTTAAGGCAAACCAAAGCAAAGAAACAAAGAAACAAACCAAGAGAAACAACGAAAATATTTTTGGTATTTTTGTGTTTTTGAGAAAGAAGCAACAAGAACCAAAAAGAAAGCGGAACAATGGATATAAAAAGAACCGACCAAACATGATATATATGAGTGTGATGTCGGTATACCTCCCCCCAAGATTAGGCTTTTGGCCTAAGTGGGGCTCAATCCCATGGTGTCCAAGAGTATGCACCTTCGTAGTATGTCGAGGAAGCTCCCTCGTCCTAGTATGAGCTCGAGGCCTCCTCCGTGTAATACACAGAAGGGTCATATGATGGTGCTTCCTCCTGATAGTTCCCGTGGAAGTTAAGAGAGCACAGCGTGTCATCCATCTCCACCTTCGAGCGTGACAAAGGTCCCTGAGAAATACTGAGCAAAGTAGTTTTGGGTATAGGGATCTCTCTCTCTTCCCCGTCAGTAAACAACATTCTATAAACCAAGTTCTCAAGGGTAGAGCTAGTGGTGAAAAGATGGTGCGCCTTCATAGTATCAAGATCAATCCTCTGAGGAGTCAAAACTATATCATGTGGATCAACAGAAATATTCAAGGCAGCAACAATACGAGTAGCAATAATTCCCCCATAAATGGGTCCCTTAGCGGCTAAACGACGAGGAATGAGAGAACCAAGATTATACTTATCCTCATTGATAAGCGCAACAACTAAGAAGGTCAAATGATAGTTGTAAGGTTCCCAACCTTTAATAAGGTAGAGATCCCTATGTTTACAATGCTAGTCCCTGGATCAATAGCAAGCATCCACAGTTAAGATGTAATATCAAGAAACAAGGGTCATAATACAACTTTATAACCAGGAATAAAGTAATTTATTAAATCTTACATAGCTCATTTGGATATCTCATTACAATGCAACAGAATATAACAATATCATGGGGTCCTTCATCTTCAAAGTGCCACAGGCAGACATGTTGGTTGTAGACTTGTAATCCTAATCATTAAACTTCACTAATATCAAACAAACCTGCAACATAACAAGTTACAGCCACAAGGGTCAATACATTTGAATTGTATTGGCAAGTGATACTAGGGTAGTATAGTGGAGTCTATTATCTATATGCATTTGGCTAAGTGGAGCTTAGGCTTACTTTGCTCAAAATAAATTTTCCTTATCATTTGAAAAACACTAAGTTTTTGCTTGACAAAAATCACCCAAGGAACCACCAATAGAAATTGGTGAACCTTAAACCATTGTTCAACCACAAGTTTTTAACTTAGAAATTTGGATGATGAGATTCTTGATAGCTTCCATGTCTTGATGCTCAAATTGTCCTTTGCCAGGGACATGGCTAAGTACTTAGATTTTACACTTTGCAGAGGTGGTGCACTTTCCCCACAAGACTTGGTTTCACCAAGACAAGATCTTTCAGAAGCCTTCCCTTAGACCAAAATGGACGCGCTCCAACCTATCAAACCCCTACCACCAACTGTCCATTTGGCTAAGTTATTGCAAACCTATATGATTCAGGCAGAGCCCATAATGCCAAGTGGCTGCACTTGAAGCTTCTCAACATTTGAAATCTCAAATCTCTTTGTTCCTGGGTGGCCATCCACAAGTGAGACACCAAGTTTTCCCCAGCATACTGGACTTGGTGATGCCCAAGTTTTCCCCAGTATACTGGACTTGCATGACCACTCAACACAAACCATTCCTTCGATTCCACTCAGGTGATTCATTCACTTAGTTGTTTTATTAAACAAAACTCAAGTCCTCAGACATAGAAAATTTTCCATAGTATGAATATATATATTACACCCTTGTTTTCTATTAGCTAAGCTAAGCATGATAGTAGTAGGCTTAACTTAGGAAAATTATACTAAGGTTTCATCTACTAGGATTTCCCATAGCATGGTTTATACTTAGCAAAAATTCTATGCAAGTCTTACTTATAAACATCACTAATGCATAGTGAAAATAGTGGGACCAAAGTATGAAGCATCACTTGACTTTTTGGTAGAGAGTATAAGTTCACTTCCTTGTTCTTTGCAATGTTCACTCACTTCAAAACACTACAATTCAATCAAGCAAACAATATTTCAAACTACCATTCAAGCAATTCATCACATAAAATAATAGAAACCAAACAATGCATGCAAGCATGCCAAACTTTGTTTTATTTACAAAAGTGGTTTATAATAGGATATAAACATTATAAAACACTTATTGGTCATTTTATAAAGTGGCAAAATCATTTGTATAAGATTTTACTTCATAAACCATTTTTAGATCAAGTCATTATTTTATTTGGTGAAGAAATGCTTTTAATAAGGAAAAATTCTATAGGTTTCACAAAATATGTTTTCAACCCATATAACCTTGTGTTTAGGGTCAGAGAGTTTATTTCCAAAATATTTCCCAAAGGTTTTCTTCCAAAACCATTTTTAATAATTAAACCATATTTTTATTTGACTAGAAATGGTTTAAATCAAAGATTTATTCTTTTGCTTCACCAAATACATTTTTGAAACTACAATTTGTTTCCTATGGTCAGTAGGTTCAAAACACACCATTTGTTAAAGATTTTATCCTCAAAAACATTTTGGAATAAATTTTATATCCTAATCATGCATACACAAGTTTCTGCAAAAACAATCAATTTAACAGAAGCTTTTTACTAAACACGTGGCATGGTTGGCTAGGGCTTGTTTTTCTGAATCCATTGATATAATGTTTGCAAAATTTGGACGTGTAGATTAAAAGTTATGAATTATTCAAATTGGAACATCAATTTGATAAGTTTCTGGTTTTTAAATCAAACAGAGGCCACGTGTCGTGTTTTAATTCGCCGGTACCGTTTCGGTTGGATCAAGCACTCAGAGGCGTTGGATCTAAGTTAGATCGTGCGGCACAGAGGCGAGCGTACCGGTTCGTTTAGTCAATCTATCGCGTACACACGATCGAAATCCAACGGCTCAGACCAACTAGACCAAAGACTGGCGGCGCTCAGTGGCTGCACGCGGCGGCGACGCTCGGGCGGCGGCGCTCTGGCTATTCCAGGAAGCTAGGGGAGGGGAGGGTATGCTCACCGTGTTCGCCGTGGCGTGCTGGAGCTCAACGTGCCCGTGGTTGGCAAAGGGGCGCACATAGGTGATCGGAATCGCTCACCGGAGTTCTCGCTGGCGTCGGGTGCGCACGGTCGTGGTCGAAGACGAGCGCCTGGGATGCAAGCAAGCGAGGAAAAGTGTCAGGAGGATGCGCACGGTCTCTGTGGTTGTAGGGGTACTCACCAGCACACTAGGGGCGCACGGGTTTGGCGTTAGTAGCTCGCCGGAGTTGCGGGGTCGTCGGTGGCGCACTGGTGAAGACGTTGCCGACGCTCTGGCATGCGCGCGAGCGAGCTGTTGCTACGGGAAGGTCCGCCGGGAGGTGGGGATCATGTGAGCATGGTCGAGGAGGCAAGGGGCGGCGAGGGGCTGCCGGAATCGGTCGGGAAAGTCGTCGGAGACAGAAGTGATGTCGCAAGAAATTAGCGCAGCCTGGGGGCTCCGGTGGGGTGTGGTCTGGGGGAGAAGGGAGAGAGAATCCTGGCGTTTATTACTGTGTGGTAACGGCGAGGGATTAATGCGGAATTAAGGCGAATTCAAGCAAGGAATTAAACGACAGGAACGACGAGGTTTGGGGGAGGAAGGGGTCGTCGCGGGGGAGAAGATGCTGACGTGGGCATGGGGTTCGTCTGTCAGTGAGAGAGGAAGAGAGGGGATGGGGTCCATCTGTCAGTGCCTCCGCGGGTGAGTTTCTGAGTGTGTAACGTTTCGCTGCGGGGGCGAGCAGGTGGGCTGCTGTTGGGCTTAATGGGCTAGTTAGGCTGGGCTGGGTCCTTTAACATTTTTTTTGTTCTGTTTGTTTTACTTTTTCTCATTTGATTTTTCTGTTTTGATTTTGAATAAGCAATTCAAACACTCATTTAGATTCAAATCTTTGCCAAAATTTTGTGTAAGTTTAAATACTGATTAATAAACATTCTGATATCATTTTTGGAATAATTTACTTATTCTTTTTAAGTCTTTTAATTATTCAAAAATAGGCTCTAGTTTTAATTAGTTATGATTAATAATATTTTTAAATCTCCATTTAAATTCTTAAACCTTCCAAATCTTTTCAGTAGGTTTTTATTTGTTTATTTGGGTTCAAATAATTCATCTTGAATTATTTGGAATGCTTTTAATATGATTCAAAGATCATTTGAATTGGGTTTATTTTAATTCCAATGGATTTAAATATGGTTTTAATTCGCTAAAGTTTATTGGGAGATTTCTTTAATCTTATTTATGTTGGATTAAACCACTTTTATTTCATTTGGGTAAATTCCAAAATACTATTTTCTCATGAATTATATAATAATTCTTATTAGAGATTTGTCTTGATTAAAATAGGGATAGAATGGTTATTGCCATTTTATTTTATTTTGGAAATTCTTTATCCTTTTATATTATTTGATTTGGATTCTATTCATTCCATTTGCTTAATAGATTATGCCAAGATTTAATTTGGTCTTTAAATATTCTTTATTTAATATTTCTTTTTTATCTTATAAAATTCATATCTTTTTATTTAGAGATCCAAACTTGGTGATTCCAATTTGTAAAATCTTATTTAATATTTGTTTATCCTTTTAAATATCTTTAGGATTATTTTCTCACCATTTGGTATGGATTTTAGATAAAGGCTTTATTAGCTTTGGAAATAACTTTTCCTTATCTTATTTAAATTCTAGATTTTATTTATGGTTCCAATGTAAGTGAAACCAATTTATATGGTTTTATAATATTTCTATTTGTCATTCTTGATCATTTGTAAATGTTTGTTGGCAAATTTTTATATGGATCAAATCCATAGGCTTGGAGATAACTTGGAAATGATCTTTATTCTTTTAGAGTTTAGGGTTTGGATTTATTTTCCAAGTGTTTAAATTTCCAGATACATTCATTGAGGAATGCACTTTGCTTGATTTGAATTTTGTTGAATTCAAACTTTAATTAAAGTTTGTTCAAGATGGGATTTTAAGTTTCCATTTAGAAAAAAAATTTCTTTTCACCCTGAAATTCAACAATAATTTATTTTATTTTATTTATTTTTCACATTACAAGATTTGGAAAATCTTGGGATGTGACAATAGTTGGAGATATTACTAGTGTTCTCCTTCCCAAGAACACCGGTGGCAAGATAGTAGGCAAAGTACATGATGGCTGGAAGTTGAATGTTCTTTATCTTCCCTCGCGTAGCTCTATGGTCATCATCATTGGTTATTCCTCGGTAAAGCTCTAACAAATCAGCAGGTAGAGATGTAATCTTATTTGATGATCCAGTTGTACCGAGTCCCAAGGCCTTGCAAAATTGCTTCAAAGTCATAGAATGAGCCTTGCCATAAATTTTGAAAGACACAGGAGGCTTGAACAAACTATTAGTAAAGGAGAAACTCTCCATAAATGTTTTAGTAAGCAAAGCATATTGTGCGCTCTCATCCTGCATATAACTTGTTAGTCCAGCCCTTTGTACCAAGGTCATGAAATCATTAAGAATCCCAGCAGCTCGCAAGAAAGTTTGGCAAGGAAAGGCGGAGGGGTGCGCATCCCCTTCATCTCCCTTGTCACCAAATCGCGGAGTGATGAGATCCTCGTTGTATGAGGGTCTAGAGCTGGTAGATGACCTTGGAAGCCTTGCTCTTCTTGGTGCATCACTATCAAATATATCACCAAATGTGTGGTGGTCCATGACTTCCCTTTTCTGAAATTTTAAACAACCATCAAACCAAGTGATTTCTAAGTTGATAAATAATGAGCAACCACTATAGGAACTTGCTAGAGGACTACACATGCATCAAAATAAAGTTTCTAAGCATAGAACAAGCATGCAAGCTCAAACAACCTGACACCTATAGCAGCAAAATACTCAAAATACAATCTACCAATCACAAATCTAACAAGTGGAGAATGTAGGGTTCGCAACATAGAAAACAAAAATTTTCCTACGATGGGAACTATGTACCAAGATTTATCTACTAGATAAAAACAACGGGCGGATGTATATCCGTAGAGAATATACCCTTGAAGACCGACAAAGCTTAACGAGTTCAACTCGTGGTTGATGTAGACGATCTCTTGCCGATCTCAAGATCGAGAGGAAGTCCTAGCGCCGCAAAGCAGCAGCGCATCCGTGCTCGCACACACGTACAAGACACTGGGCAACCTATGCCTCCTCGCTCCAGCAATGCAGCGGAAGCACAACCCTTTCTTGCCGAATAGCCATCGGGAACATGTATCTCGCTAGTCCGAGACCATGGGGGATAAATTCTAGAGGGGGAGAGAGATCCTTCACGAGGAGGTGTGAGAGACAAGTGAGAGGAGGGGCTCCTTTTATAGGAGGAGGGGGGAACCCCAAGGGGGTGGCCGGCGCATGGGGGATGCCCCCCTCCCCTCTTCATGTGGGTGGACACTCCACTCACAAAATGTCCTTTAAATTCCCTCCACTCAAAAGTCCACTGAAATTCCCATTAAATTTCCACCAAATTTAATGCAAACTCTCATTAAATAAAACTCTTTTATTTTTATTCAGAATTTTGTCAATTACTTTAATGACAAACATTCACAAATAACCCCTTGCTAGAATTCCATTTCACATGCATAACCACTTTATGCAATTTCACCCGAAAACCTGTTTCGGTATCTAGTGAAATAAATTCCTGCGCTTGTTTATTCTTTTGGCATGAAACATTTTCTCCAACTGGATGCCTGTGTCCCTTAAGTGTGTCACCCTACGGTTCGCGAATAATGCGGACATGATCGAGACCCTTCTCCGATCAATAATCAGTAGCGGGACCTGGAGATCCATACTGACTCCCACACATTCAACGATGACTTTTCCTGTGATCGTCGGAACCTTTTACGCTTGTATCTTAATCCCTTTGTTTCACGATATATTACATGTCCGAGATTCGATCATCGGTATCTCCATACCTAGTTTGATCTCGTTACTGACATGCACACTTTTCTCGTTCCCGTGATATAACATTCTAATGATCAAATCACTTGCTTGCAAGCTAACCAATGTGATATCACCGAGAGGGCCCAGAGCATATCTATCCGTCATCGGGATGAAAAAATTCCACTCTTGATCCATGATTCTCAACATAACACTTTAGTAGCTTTGAATCCATCTTTATAATCACCCATTTACGGAGTGACGTTTGATGTCAACAAGAAACTCTTCCGGTGTTAGTGATTGGCATCATCTCATGGTCTAAGGATTAGGACTACTTCGTAGTTTGTTTATAGAAATATAAACTCAGTGACTTTGATCGTAATGCTATACTTCGGATGAATGTTCATCACACCATTACACTAATGTTGTGATCTCGTTATTAACAACATCCAATGTCTATGATCAGGAAACCGTGATCATCTTGTTAATCAACGAACTAGTTTATTAGAGAGGCATAACTAGGAACTTTCTGTTTGTTTATTAAACACACATGTATTAACATTTCCGTATTAATACAATTATAGCATGCAAAATAAACATCTATCGTATACTTGGAATACACATAATAAACATTTTATTATTGCCTCTCAGGGCATATTCCCTTCAGTCTCCCACTTGCACTAGAGACAATAATCTAGTTACATTGTGATGTATCTAACACCCATGGAGTTCTGGTGTAGATCATGTTTTGCTCTAGGGAGAGTTTTAGTCAACGGATCTGCTACATTGAGATCCGTATGTACTTTACAAATCTTTATATCTCCATCCTTGACATGCTCGCGGATGGAGTGAAACCGGCGCTTAATATGCTTGGAATGCTTGTGAGACCTTGGCTCTTTGGCATTGGCAATGGCACCATTGTTGTCACAATAGATCACCATTGGGTCCAACGCGTTTGCAACCACACCTAGTTCGGATATGAACTCCTTCATCCAAACTGCTTCCTGAGCCGCTTCTGAAGCAGCAACATATTCGGCCTCCATTGTTGATCCCGCCACCACAGGTTGTTTGGAGCTCCTCCAACTAACCGCTCCGCCATTCATGAGAAATACGTATCCGGATTGAGACTTAGATTCATCCGGATCGGTGTCAAAGCTAGCGTCGACATAACACTTAGCGACGAGCTCTTCTTCACCTCCGTATACAAGAAACATATCCTTAGTTCTTCGCAAGTACTTAAGGATATTCTTGACCGCTTTCCAGTGTTCTGAACCTGGATCCGATTGGTACCTACTAGTCAAACTAATAGCATGTGCCACATCCGATCTTGTACATAGCATGGCGTACATTATAAAGCCTATGGCTGAAGCATAGGGGACCTTATCCATTATATCTCTTTCTTCCGCCGAAGCCGGACTTTGAGTCTTACTCAATGTCGTGCCTTGTGTCATAGGTAAGAACCCCTTCTTACTATTTTCCATTTTAAACATCTTTAAAATCTTATCAAGGTATGTACTTTGCGATAGCCCTATTAGGCGCCTAGATCTATCTCTATAGATCTTTATGCCTAATATGTATGACGCTTCACCTAGGTCCTTCATTGAAAATTTGTTGTTTAGATAACTTTTAACACTGTTTAAAAGATCTATATCATTTCCGATCAATAATATGTCATCCACATATAATATCAGAAATGCCACATTGCTCCCACTCACTTTCTTGTAAATACAAGCTTCTCCATAAGTTTGGACAAATCCAAACTCTTTGATCACCTCATCAAAGCGGAGATTCCTACTTCGTGATGCTTGCTTCAATCCATAGATGGATCGCTGAAGCTTGCACACCTTGTTAGCATCCTTAGGATAGACAAAACCCTTTGGTTGTATCATATACAACTCTTCTTCAATATTACCATTGAGAAATGCGGTTTTGACATCCATCTGCCATATCTCATAATCGAAATATGCAGCAATTGCTAACATAATCCTAACTGACTTTAGAATCTCTACGGGATAGAATGTCTCATCGTAGTCAACTCCTTGAATTTGTCGAAACCCCTTTGCGACAAGTCGAGCTTTATAGACGGTTACATTACCATCATCATCAATTTTCCTTTTGGAAATCCATTTGTTCTCCACGGCCTTTCGGTCGTGAGGTAAGTCCACCAAGTTCCAAACTTGATTTCCATACATGGATTCCATCTCGGATTTCATGGCTTATAAACATTTGTTGGAATCCGGGCTCATCATCGCTTCTTCATACGTCGCAGGGTCATCATTTTCATCAACCATGAAATTCATGACAGGATTTCCGTACAGCTCGGGAACTTCACGCGTCCTGCTTGACCTGCGAGGTTCGGTAGTACTCTCTTTCGGAGTTTCATGATCATTATCATTAGTTCCCTCTTCAACAGGTGGAGCCAACTCCGGAACAACTTCCAGCGCTGCGCTACTCGCCATACTTTGAAGAGAAGGTTCAATAACCTCTTCGAGTTCTACCTTCCGACTACTCACACCTTTCGCGAGAAACTCTTTCTCTAGAAAGGATCCATTCTTGGAAACAAAAACCTTGCCCTCGGATCTGTGATAGAAGGAATACCCAATAGTTTCCTCAGGGTATCCAATGAAGACGCATTTTTCCGCTTTGGGTTCGAGTTTATCCGGTTGAAGTTTCTTCACATAAACATCACATCCCCAAACTTTAAGAAATAACAGCTTAGGTTTGTTTCCAAACCACAATTCATACGGTGTCTTTTCAACGGATTTAGATGGTGCCTGATTTAAAGTGAATGCAGTAGTTTTTAGTGCATAGCCCCAAAATGACAATGGCAAGTCCGTCAGAGACATCATAGATCGAACCATATCTAATAAAGTACGATTACGACGTTCCGACACACCATTTCGCTGTGGTGTTCCGGCAGGTGTGAGTTGTGAAACAATTCCACACTCTTTCATGTGAGTGCTAAACTCGTAACTTAGATACTCACCTCCACGGTCGGACCGTAGAAATTTGATCTTTCTATTACGATGATTTTCCACTTCATTCTGAAATTCCTTGAACTTTTCAAAGGTTTCAGACTTGTGTTTCATCAAGTAGATATAACCGTATCTACTTAAATCATCCGTGAAAGTAACAAAATAATGATATCCACCTCACGCCGACACACTCATTGGACCACATACATCAGAATGTATGATTTCCAAGAAATCTGTCGCCCGTTCCATTGAACCGGAAAACGGCGTTCTAGTCATCTTGCCCATAAGGCATGGCTCACATGTATCAAATGATTCATAATCAAGTGATTCCAAAAGTCCATCCGAATGGAGCTTCTTCATGCGTTTAACGCCAATATGACCTAGACGGCAGTGCCACATATATGCGGATATATCATCATTTAGTTTAATCCTTTTAGCATCAACATTATGAATATGTGTAACATTATTATCGAAATCCAAAAGAAATAAACCATTCATCATCGGTGCATGACCATAAAAGATCTCATTCATATAAATGGAACAACCATTGTTCTCGGATTTAAATGAATAACCACTTCGCATCAAACACGATCCAGATACAATGTTCAAGCTCAGTGCAGGCACCAGATAACAATTATTCAAGTTTATAACTAATCCCGACGGCAAGTAGAGAGGCAGCGTTCCAACGGCGATCACATCAACGCTTGATCCATTGCCGACACGCATCTTGACCTCACCCCTTGCTAGCGGTCGCTTGTTCCGCAGCCCCTGATTCGAGTTACAAATATTAGCAACTGAACCGGTATCAAATACCCAGGTGCTACAGCGAGCACTAGTCAAGTACACATCAATAACATGTATATCATATATACCTTTGTTTGCCTTGCCGGCTTTCTTGTCTGCCAAATACTTGGGGCAGTTGCGCTTCCAGTGGCCAGTCCCCTTACAATAGTAGCACTTGGTATCAGACTTGGGTCCAACTCGGGGTTTCTTTTCAGGCACGGCAACAGGCTTGCCGCCCTTACTTCCCTTCCGTTTTCCCTTCTTGTCTTTCTTGAAACCAGTGTTCCTATTGATCATCAACACTTGATGTTCCTTTTTGATCTCCACTTTTGCAGTTTTAAGCATTGACAGAAGCTCGGGGAGAGACTTCTTCATGCCTTGCATATTATAGTTCATCACAAAGCTCTTATAGCTAGGTGGCAGAGACTGCAAAACACGATGGATTCCTAAGTCAATGGGAATGGATATTCCCAAGGACACAGGCTTATCAGCTTAACCCGACATCTTGAGTACATGCTCACTAACGGAGCTGTGCTCTTCCATCATGCAGCTAAAGAACTTTTCCGAAGCGTTGTAGCTCTCTACAGCAGCATGTGTGTCGAAAATCATTTTCAACTCACCCATTGTATCAAAAGCATTGCCATTTTCGAAACGCTTTCGATGTTCCGGCTCTAGCCCATACAATATGCTGCAATGAACTAAGTTGTGGTCCTCCTGACGAGTCTGATAGACATTCTTCTCCTCGTCAGGGGCATCATCTAAAGGTGGGGGGCCTAACGGCGCTTCTAGCACATATTGCTTTTGTTGAGCAGAGAGGAGAATCCTCAAATTCATGGCCCATTCGGTAAAGTTGCTACCGTTCGTTGCAAGTTTCTCTTTCTCCATGAACACATTGAAATTAAAAGCAGGTGGTTCCATCTACAACAGAATTTGTAAAATTTAGACTAAGTGTATGATAGATTGAGTTCAACTAATCCATATTACGAATGAACTCCCACTCAAAAACGACATCCCTCATGCCTTTTTGGTGATTACATGAACCAAATCCACTACACCAAGTCCGATCATCACGTGAGTCGGTGTAGCTTCAAAGGCGAGCATCAAATGGGCATCATATAAACTATATGACTCATGCTTAACCTTTAGGTCCGTGTTCCGAGGCCATGTCTGTACATGCTAGGCTCACCAAGTTAGAACCTTAGTATTCGCGTGTGTAACTGTTTTACACCCGAAATATGGTTGTGGATCCAAGAACACCCGAACATCACATGATGTCTTGGAGCGACGAAAACATAATCGGTGCATACTAAAGGAAGAACACATTCTTATCTTGATATTTAAATGAGGGATCATATTATTATGCTAACAAAGAGCTAAACAAGCAATATAAGATGCTATCAAACATCACATGTTTATTAGTGAAATGATATGGTTCCCGCATATGATCTCTATCATGTGCACCGTGGTATGATCACTATCATACCTATATGTGTAAATCCAAGGTCTATGGAGTTTACACGCTATGTGTGTTGTAAGAGTATCATCTCATACTTCTACTTACAACATTACCATATCATAACACTAGCCCAGCAACAATCTAAACTAGACGCCTCTAATTTATCCATTGCAAGTTTTACGTGGCTTAGGGCTTTCGAGATAAAACCGTTCTTACCTACGAACATGAACCACAACGAGGATAACCAAATTGTTGACAACTCGTTTGGAAAATAGATATTGACTATAGTAGGAGAGACAGACACCCGCTAGCCACTTATGCAAACTAGTTGCATGTCAAGCGTGGAACAGGTCTCATGTGCGAGGACATGTAAAGTTTGTCCGGGCCGCTTCATCCCACTATGCGACCAATATCCAAAATTACAACAAAGGAGCAACAACATGATCATCATCGCCCACATACTCATATGTGTACTACCCGTGTAAAGTATCTACGCATAGATCTGGCTCTGATACCACTGTAGGGTTCGCAGCATAGAAAACAAAAAATTTCCTACGATGGGAACTATGTACCAAGATCTATCTACTAGATACAAATAACGGGCGAATGTATATCCGTAGAGAACATACCCTTGAAGACCTACAAAGCTTAAAGAGTTCAACTCGTGGTTGATGTAGATGATCTCTTGCTGATCTCAAGATCGAGAGGAAGTCCTAGCGCCGCAAAGCAGCAGCGCATCCGTGCTCGCACACATGTACAAGACACCGGGCAACCTCCGCCTCCTCGCTCCAGCGATGCAGCGGAAGCACAACCCTTTCTTGCCGAATAGCCACCGGGAACATGTATCTCGCTAGTCCGAGACCATGGGGGATAAATTCTAGAGGGGGAGACAGATCCTTCACGAGGAGGTGTGAGAGACAAGTGAGAGGAGGGGCTCCTTTTATAGGAGGAGGGGGGGACCCCAAGGGGGTGGCCGGCACATGGGGGATGCCCCCTTGCCCTCCCCTCTTCATGTGGGTGGACACTCCACTCACAAAATGTCCTTTAAATTCCCTCCACTCAAAAGTCCACTCAAATTCCCATTAAATTTCCACCAAATTTAATGCAAACTCTCATTAAATAAAACTCTTTTATTTTTATTCAGAATTTTGTCAATTACTTTAATGACAAACATTCACAAATAACCCCTTGCTAGAATTCCATTTCACATGCATAACCACTTTATGCAATTTCACCCGAAAACCTGTTTCGGTATCTAGTGAAATAAATTCCTGCGCTTGTTTATTCTTTCGGCATGAAACATTTGCTCCAACTGGATGCCAGTGTCCCTTAAGTGTGTCACCCTACGGTTCGCGAATAATGCAGACATGATCGAGACCCTTCTCCGATCAATAATCAGTAGCGGGACCTGGAGATCCATACTGACTCCCACACATTCAACGATGACTTTTCCTGTGATCGTCGGAACCTTTTATGCTTGTATCTTAATCCCTTTGTTTCATGATATATTACATGTCCGAGATTCGATCATCGGTATCTCCATACCTAGTTTGATCTCGTTACTGACATGCACTCTTTTCTCGTTCCCGTGATATAACATTCTAATGATCAAATCACTTGCTTGCAAGCTAACCAATGTGATATCACCGAGAGGGCCCAGAGCATATCTATCCGTCATCGGGATGAACAAATTCCACTCTTGATCCATGATTCTCAACATAACACTTTAGTAACTTTGAATCCATCTTTATAATCACCCAGTTACGGAGTGACGTTTGATGTCAACAAGAAACTCTTCCGGTGTTAGTGATTGGCATCATCTCATGGTCTAAGGATTAGGACTACTTCATAGTTTGTTTATAGCAATATAAACTCAATGACTTTGATCGTAAAGGTATACTTCGGATGAATGTTCATCACACCATTACACTAATGTTGTGATCTCGTTATTAACAACATCCAATGTCTATGATCAGGAAACCGTGATCATCTTGTTAATCAACGAACTAGTTTATGAGAGGGGCATAACTAGGAACTTTTCTGTTTGTTTATTAAACACACATGTATTAACGTTTCCATATTAATACAATTATAGCATTCAAAATAAACATCTATCATATACTTTGAATACACATAATAAACATTTTATTATTGCCTCTCAGGGCATATTCCCTTCAGAGAAGGCACATACCAAGGAGCAATCCCTCCAAAAATCAGCACTTGAGATAGTCTGAACAAGGATATCGAAAATTGCGAGGAAGAATAACAAGAACTCGAGCTTGAGAAAGTTTTCTGGTGTTTTTCGGGAGATAGAAAGAAGTTGGCTTTGAGGAGGCAACCTGGAGGGGCCCAGGTGGGCCAGACCCCCCCAGGCGCCACCTCCTGGTAGGCCGTGCCTACCAAGGGTGTGGGGCCCTGGGGCGCCCCCCTGGGTCACTTTAGGTACCTCTCTGCCCCTTTTTTGGAGGAAAAAAATATTTTGAATTTTCTAGGATTTTTTGGGAAACTTTATTTTTGGCCAATTTTCAGGGTATGAAAATTGATTTTCTCGTAGAAACGGTTTTTTTTCATAAGAAGCAAAAGAAAACCAAAAGCCAAACTACAGGAGCTCTAAGAAACTCAAACAAGCAAATAACTAACAAAACTAAAACTAAAACAAAGACTAGGAAGGAGAAGAGTAAAAGAAAGAAAGAATAACCACAGTGAAAACATTATTTTGTTCATTAAAATCTTTTTGTTAACAAGGTTGATCAAGTCTTGTTACCAAAACAATCTTAGATGAAGCAAAACTTTGTATTCCACCAAGTGTTTATGTTACCTCTAGCTTGATAGCAATGGTCCCAATCATAATAGTTTCAAAAATTTCTTGTGGAATGGGACAATATATTTCTCCAACCTTGATGCTCTCAATATTTTCAAAGGAGTTTAGGCAATAGATTTTGGCAACCTTTCTGGGGAAATAGACAATATGCTCTTTGTCATTAATATTGAATCTTACTTTTCCTTGATGACATCACCTACAGTATTAAGAAAAGGTCTCCCAAGAATAATAGACATATTATCATCTTCAGGCATTTCAAGCACAACAAAATTAGTTAAAACCATGCAATTATGAGCTACTTGAACAGGAACATCCTCACATATACCAACAGGAACAGTAGTTGACTTATCAGCAATTTGCAAAGATATATCAGTTGGTATTAACTTTTCTAGTTGGAGTCTCTTATAGAGAGAGAAAAGGCATAACACTAACTCCAGCTCCTAGATCACATAAAGCAGTTCTAACATAATTATTCTTAATGGAGCAAGGAATAGTTGATATCATGCTCTTTTGTCTATGGATGTCACCGGTGTGAAATAAAGATGGAGCTTGAAAGTCCATGGAGTTATGTATTTTGTGTTAGAGAAACGCCTGGGCCGCTAGCCTAAGCCATGCCTAATCATGGTGGAAAGTTGCAGCATCACCATAATGAGCCATCTGTGAAGCATCCTCAATAAAAACCTATGCAAATAGCAAATAAAAATATCGCTGAGATGATCATTGTCTGCTTGCCTTGTCATTTTGGTCATGGGATAGCTCCTGTACCATGTGCAAGGGGTACCTCGTTGGCGGTTCTCTATGATACGCATGTACTTACTATGACAAGAACTTACATGTGACTGAAGTTGAGTAGCATGAGGTGTGGACCTCATATTCAAGGGACATGAGATTGCCAACTTATACTTTGTCAAGCATATACTCCATAGTTTGTTCACTTTAACCTTAATCACTTCAAGATGCTTATGATAGGGGCAATGAGGGCTGAAAACTAACAAGTATCATAATATTTGGAAGCTCTTTTTGAAATTTGAAATCCATGCTTCCCTTAAAAGGGCCTTTCTTCCACCATTATATTGAGTCTCCACCTTCTACCTTTAGGCACCATTAAGAGATCATAGTTGCCATTCTTAGTTCTATGTGCAGTGTCCCAAAACTTATTGATTGATGCATATTGTGATATTGCTTTTTCTTATGCTATTTGTATCTAGTCACTCTTATGAACTTTGAAGGTGTCCTATGCATCTATTTCCTACTCCATGAGGGACAATCTGAATGCCACTATGCCATGTTTTCTGTATGTGAAACAAACAAACGTTTTTCAATCCATGTTATTCATGATCTTTGTTTGTAGCCTTTCATGCTGCATGCATAGTTACTTTGTCTTATTGTTAGAACTCCATCTTTCATGCACATGTTTAGAGTTCTTTGATCCCAGCTTTCAATGCTTGCAAATGGTTTGATCTTGGTTTTGATGGTACATGTCACCTCAAAAATTGTTCTTTTATCACTTACCTACTCGAGGACAAGCATGAGTTAAGCTTGGGGATGCTTGATACGTCAAAAACGTATCTATAATTTTTGATGTTCCATGCTTGTTTAGTATTTACTTTTCTTTGCTTTGTCTACATTTTGATGTGTTTTTATATGTTTTCTGGAACTAACCTATTAACAAGTTGCCATAGTGCCATTTGCCTGTTTTCTTCTGTTTTTGGTTCCAAAAAGGCAGAAAATCAATCTTCTCAGAATTGGAAGGGACAAAAGCAAAAGTCAATATTTTACCGTGGGCAACACGAAGCCAGAATACGAGATGGAGGAGGCTCACCAGGGGGCCACACCCCCTGGCAGCGCGGCCTAGGGCTGGGCACGCCTAGGGGGTGCAACCACCCTGGTGGCCCCCTGCCTCGCCTCTTCGCCTATAAAGTCCCCCCGATGTCTAAACCCTAAACACCCGATCAATATTCCACGAAACCATCTGTATCCACCTCCACCATCATCCCTAGATCGGGGGGTCTGAAGTTCTTCTCGGCACCCTGCCGGAGGAGAGATCATCCCGGAGACTTTCTTCTCCGGTATGAAGCGTGAGTAGTTCCACCTTGGACTACGGGTCCATGTAGTAGCTAGATGGTAGTATCTCCTCCTTTGTGCTTTCATGTATAGATCTTGTGAGCTCCGTTCATGATCAAGATCTCATCTATTTGTAATCATGCATGTAATGTTTGTGGGGATCCGATGGATATTGAGATTACTATGTCAGATTGATTAATGGTTTTGTCTATTTGATTCTATCATGTATGTGTTGTTTGTGATCTTGCATGCTCTCTGTTGTTAGTAGCTATCTTGGCCGAGTAGTTGCTAGTGACTCCAAGAGGGGGTATTTATGCTTGATAGTGGGTTCATGCCTCTACTTATCAAGGGAAGTGACAGAAATCTCTATGGTAGTAGATGTGCTGTTGCCACTAGGGAGAAAACAACGGTCTCTTGTTCATGGAACAAGTGGATTATTTACCTTACACACTTTGCTTAAAGCAGTTGTCTATTGCTTGCAACTTAATACTAGAGGGGGTTCGGATGATAACCTGAAGGTGGACTTCTATTCATAGATACAATTGGATGGCGGTCTATGTATATTTTTGTATTTCCTAATCTAATCTCATAGGATCTTTTTGTCTAGTATTGCATTGTTATTCCTTGCTCAGTTCCTGTCAATTGCCCTGCTGTAATTTGTTTACCCTTCATGCCATGTTTGTTTATCTAAGGAGAGCACCTCTAGTGAACTATGGACCCCGGTCCAATCTTTACCATTGATACATCTTCCACTGTTACTATTTACTTGTTGCAAACCATCATTACCTTCCACACCATATAGTTAATCCTTTGTTACAGCAAACTGGTGAGCTTGACAACCTCACTGATTCGTTGGGACAAAGTCTTGAGTGTGTGTTGTGCAGGTTTCCACGTTGCTTGCAACACCTTTGAGACGTTTCCTTCCTCCTTCTGGTTCGATAACCTCGGTCTCTACTGAGGGAAACTTGCTGATGTGCTCATCACACCTTTCTCTTGGTGTTTCCAACGAAGCGTCCCACGTCAACACCGGGTGCATGCATCATATACCTCGTGGATGAAAGTCCCACTTCTATTTCAAAAGCCTATGCATCTCAAGATGCTAACTACTGGAAAGAAGCCATTCATAGAGAGATGGATTTATTCATAGCATACGGAACTTCGGAAATTACTGATCGTCCTTATCGGTGCAATCTTGTAGGATGTAAGTGGGTGTTCAAGAAGAATCTTAGACCTGACGGTACTATTGAGAAGTACAAGGCACGCCTTGCTGCCAATGGTTATACCCGAAAAGAAGGCGAAGACTTCTTTGATAATTATTCACCTATGGCTAGATAGACCACCATTCAAGTACTACTGTCCATGGCTGCCTCGCATGGTCTTCTCGTTCATCAAATGTATGTTAAGACGGCTTTCCTAAATGGAGAGTTAGATGAGAAAATTTATATGGATCACCCGGATGGATTCTTGGTAGATGGTCAAGAAGGAAAGGTGTGCAAGTTGCTGAAGTCTTTTTATGGTCTTAAGAAAGCACCTAAGTAGTGGCATGAGAAGTTTGAAAGAACTTTGATTGCTGAAGGCTTTGTTGTAAACAAAGCTGACAAGTGTGTGTACTATCACCATGGTGGGGGCGAGGGAGTCATCTTATGTTTGTATGTTAACGATATACTGATATTTGGAACCAATCCTAATGCTATCAAGGAGGTCAAAGACTTTCTATATCATTGCTTTGAGATGAAAGATCTAGGAGTGGCTGATGTGATCTTGAACATCAAGATCCTGAAAGATGATGATGATGGGATAACACTACTTCAGTCTCACTATGTGTAAAAGATCTTGAGTCATTTTGGGTATAGAGACTACATATATTCTTCTACACCATATGATCCTAGCATGTTGGTTTGAAAGAATTAGGGAGATCCTAAGGATGCTAAAGATTAGTTGAGATATTCTTAGATTATTGGATCACTAATGTATTTAGCGAGCGCTACGAGGCCTGACATATCCTTTGTTGTAAGAAAGTTTAGCCGGTTTGTGTCAAATCCCGGAGATGTTCATTGGCAAGCCCTTGAAAGTGTTCTGCGTTATTTGAAAGGCACTGCGAGCTATGTGATTCACTACTCTGGGTATCCAAGGGTACTTGAAGGGTATACTGACTCAAACTGGATTTATGATGCTTATAAGACTAAGGCCACGCGTAGTAATTTGTTTACACTTGGTGGTGGCGCTATTTCCTGGAAGTCTTGCAAGCATTCCATCTTAACGATGTAAACTATGGAAACTAAACTCATAGCATTAGACACAACTATTGTTGAAGCAGAGTGGCTTCATAAGCTCCTGATGAACTTGCATGTGGTTGAAAAACCAATACCCGAATTCCTATGAACTGTGATAATCAAGCTGTGATCATCAAAGTAAATAGTTATAAGGACAATATGAAGTCATCAAGGCATGTGAAGAGGAGATTGAAATCTGTAAGGAAAATGAGAAACTCCGGAGTTATTGCGTTGGATTATATCCAAACATGCAAAAATCTGGCAGATCCCTTCACAAAGGGACTATCACATAATGTGATAGATAATGCATCACTCGTTTCAAAAAATAAACAGATAATGCATCAAGGGAGATGGGTTTGAGACCCACACTTTGAGTTGCCCACAGTAGTAACCCACTCTATGTGATCCGAGATCCCGTGAAGTAGAGTTGGGAGACAAGCTGTTGGTCAGCTGGGAGGAGATTATCCTTACATTATAATACCACTCCGTATAGATGCAATACTATCCTATTCTGCATGGCGGATCGATATTTATCTTAATGTGTTCTAAGTGGCTTGTTTAAAGCAAAGATGTTGTCTCGCAGAACATATTCTAAAGAACACACCTATATGACTCTGAATCTCTGAATATCAAATGTCGCAGTCTGTGGGAGTTGGCTGCACTCTAATAAACTCATGAAATGCCATGGAGTATGACGCATTAGCTCCAAACCACGGGGAAGCCTTGCAGCAGCCCTATATCGGTTTAGATTTTGTGTGAAACTAGTGCGCACCAAACTTGTAGTTCAAGGTATAGTCCACTATTTAAGTTGCAATCTACTGTAACATGAAGTTTTAAGTGGAAGTTGAACTTAAGTCTCCACCTCGCACCGGTATATAAACAATGTTCTAAAACTGTTTGATATGATGTGATGAGATGTTCCTATGAGACTTCGTGGGGGATTGTTGGAATTTGATTATGGGCTTTAGCCCATGGCCCAATACAAATTCTGAAATTATCAAGGCCTATTCATTCCTAGAAAGGGGTGGCACCAAAGTTTAGTCCCACCTTGCAAGGTTAGAGGGAGTTGCACCAATATATATAGTGGAGTGTTCCACTACCTCCTAAAGTGAGTGAAGAGAAGTGGCATACACGCGCGCTCCTCCTCCTCTACTGCCTGCCTCGCCTTGTCACGACGCGAGCACGCTGCGGTTTGCGGAATTATGCCTCGGTGCTGATCTTAACTTTTTGCTGCTAGGAAAATTATTGCGCGAGTTATTTTCTATCAGTCGTTTCCGGTCTTTTCGGAACGTGGGCTGTTACTAACTCGGACGTGGGCTGCACCCACGTCTTACCCCCGGCACCATATAAGCGGCTCAGGTGTAAACCCTAATTACATTACACACATCTCTCTGCCTCCAGAGCCTTGCACCGCCGCTACACCTTCTCCATCCCCTCTTCCAGCGTGCACCGGAAGACGGGACAGTAGGCCTCCGGAACCACCAGCTCTTGTGAACCTGTACGGGTGAGGCTTGGTCGGGTTTTTGGGGAGCGCTTCCGCGCAACTACCTACGGCATAATGTCAACCAACCACTCATTCCCTGACGAGGACTTCTTCCCGGACATCAGCAGCCTCTACATCGACGACATGGCCGACGATGCTGGTGTCAACACCAACCTGAACGCAAACGTGAATCTAAACGTGAACACGAATTTTGAACACGGTCGTGAATCCTCATGTAGCATCGTATGCAATCTGCTCCTTTCTACTTCAGTTTTTATTACAGTTTCTTGTATTAGCTTTTAGAATAGATGTGATCTGTTTATCTTTATTAGATTGATCTTTTTATCTTTGTTAGATGTGATTTGTTCGTCTAGTCTGCTAGTATGTATGATTAGGTTAATTCCTGCAATTATAGTCATGTTTTATTATTGATTATTTCGGATTAAACATTATGGTAATTTGCTTATATACTCAACGGTAATGGCATAATCCTAATTTCTGAGTGAGCTGGGATAGAGTCATAATAAATCTAATTTCACAACACTTCTTAATACTTCTATTCTAAACATATCAGAACGTGATACCTGAGTAATCATTGCTAAATAATATACCATACCAGCTAACAGGCATATTGTTGGGCAAAAGAAGTATTATAGTATATATATATTGTAGTCAATGTGCAACTAAAGGAGTATTATCATGTAGTGTAAACCTACGTGGTAGCATCTACCCGTGCTTAACTGGATGTACAACCGTACACACGGAGGGGAGGTTCATTGGCAGGCCCTATAGTATTCCTAGTTTTGAGACTTTTTTCGTGTTTAGTGCAAAAACTATTCTAAGGGTCAATGTAATCCGCAATACATGCAACCCATTCACCATGGTCGCTAAATCTGGATCCTGATCATCTCGATCATCAGTGACATATTATATAGCTTGTAATTACCTTAATAAATCGTGTGAGATATGGCAGCTTCATCAAATCTAGCTGGATATTTAAAAGCTAGCTGGATTATTTCCTGCCGCTCAAATCTTACTGGATAATACATGATTAGTTAATTAGTGCTATATATTCCCTACACCATACCAGCTGAGCTGTTCACAGGCATATTATTGTATTATCGGCATCTATATATTGGTCGATGTGCAAATCAAGAAGTACCATTATATGTAGTGTAAACCTACATGGTAGCTGCATCAAATCTAGCTGGATATTTAAAAAGCTAGGCGGATTATTTTCTGCTGGTCCTACGTATAACTAATTGAATGTGTTGAAAATGCAAGATGCGCATTTAGAGAATGCTGTGTTTATGACATTGTATCTCTTTGCTCAAAACCTGCTAGAATTTGGTTGGGACGAATATTTGTGCCGGCATGTGGATCCATATAGTGCTACATGTATTGCCAACTAAGCATTTAGATAACATGGCATGCAATTAAATGATAAGAGAGAGGTTTATGGTAACTATCTATGTTACCATAACATTACACATTTCAAGACAAAATAATTCTATATTGTAATAAATAAGACTTTGCATGACACTATATATATGTTATTTTCCACTATGAAGGTAGTAACTTAGACTAGTAACATACGCATGTTACTACTCTAAGTTACTCCCCCCTATTACCAGCCTGAATGTATCTAAAAATAACATTGAGATTTTCTTTGAGTCCAAAGGTGTTATGTGCTACCTATTTATTTCACATCGTGCATGCATGCGCGAGTTATCTAAGCATGTGTTAATTATCTAACCATGCGTTAGTTGGAGGTCAGCAGCGACTTATAGTACTCTTTTCATCCAAAAATAAATGACTTGGATTTTCTAGATTCAAATGTATCTAGACATATTTTAGTATATAGATATATCTAAATTTTAACAAATTCAAATTAATTATTTATGGACAGAGGGGGACAATAGTTTAACACTAGATCCTCTCCGCGTCCCCGACGTGGATGTTAGGCAGAACGTTTCTATATTCTCCAAGTCTTAGTCCTATAAGAAGAAACGCGTACCAGGTCGCATCTTGGGACCTGAACCCGTGTGACGGTGTGAGTGTACGGCTGTCACATGGCCAAGTCATACGCGTGTTCGCATAAGCACACTCGATCTCAAAACAGACTGTTGATCCGCTTTATAAATAAAGCAAAACCAGATTCATACAAGCATCCAACTACACCGACCAGCCAAGGCCAACGAAAAAGAAAAACAAGTGCACATCCGCTTGGGCCACCGCACATCAATGCCCAAAGAAAAAAGGAAAACGACTGAGCCACAACAACACCCTAGCGACCATCCGGGAGAGGGGGAGAATCACACCTGATTCGATGCCGCGAGAAGGAGGACGCCGCCAACCTCAAGGCCCGAAGAGTGTTATCGAAAACCGTCCGGTCACCCTGCCGCACCAACGGAGACCACTGCTGGAGGAAAGCAATAAGAGAAAAAATCGAGTTAGACGCCCGGGAGGGGTAAATATGTTCAATCACCATCTTGTTCCGCACGTTCTAAAGGGTCCAAGACAGGGCCGCAAAAACCATCTAGAAGAGGCGGCATCCCCTCCCGGCACGGTTTGCCTCAAACTGCAGGAACTCCCCGAGCTCCTGCGCCTGCCAAGATGTCCCCAGCGCGTCCCTAACAAAGCTCCAAAGAAACTGCGCCGCCATACAAGAGAACATAATATGGGTACATGTCTCCAGAGTCCCACATAGGGGGCACCGACCATTGCCCGGGCCGTCACGCTTAGCCACTTCCACCCCCAAAGGCAGACGATCCCGTAGGAGCTGCCAAAGGAAGATGCGAATACTAAGGGGGAGGGGCGCCTTCCAAAGGGGCGAGGTCCACCGAAGCTCCGGACCCTGGAAGAGGGCCCGATATGCCGAGCTCACCGAGAACTCCCCACCCGAGGTCAGGCGCCATGATGCCGAGTCATGTCCCTTAGACAAGGAAACCGAGAGGGCCTCCGTCAGTCGCTGATATTCCTCCGCATTGGCCTCACTAAAGGTTCGCCGGAACAAGATATTCCAGGTCCCATCTCGAAAAGATTCGGCAACAAGGATCGTCGGGGAAGCGGAGATGGCAAAGAGAGCAGGAAAATACTCACATAGCGGGGATGACCGTAACCATGATCAAGCCACAAACGCACATTTTGCCCGTCCCCAATGACGAAATAGATGCTCATTCTGACATACTTCTTAATATCCTGAATGGCCCACCAGAACTGGGAGCCCTCCCACCGCTCGCACGCTAAAAGTGGCCAGTCTCGGAGGTATTTGGTCTTGATGAGTTGAAGCCAAAGTCCGCCATCATCCCTAATGATGCGCCATACCCATTTTAGCATCAAAGCCATATTGAAGCGGCATGAGTCAAGAATACCTTAGACCCCAAGGCATTTGGGGGCGCAAATGTCTGCCCATTTTACCATATGGTACTTCTGGTGGTCGTCCCTAGCAGCCTAGAAGATCCTAGACAACTCCTTGGCAAAGTCTACATGGGTTTCTTTCGGGAGTAGGTACATCCTCATCTGGTGAATGGGCAGACTCGAAATACATGAGTCGATGAGGACCGTCTTGCTCCCCTTGGTCGTATGCCTTGCCCCCTAGGGTTTGGCTTTAGACCAGACTCGCGTCACCAGGGGAGCAAGGTCCTTAATAAGAACCCTCATCTCGCGGATGGGCATCCCTAGGTAGGTAGTAGGGAAGTCCGACAATCTGCAGTTTAGGTTATTGGCAATGCATTGTCGATTGTCCTCGGAGTAGCCTAGAATGAAAAACTCACTCTTATCAAAGTTAATATTTAGCCCTGATAAAGATTCGAAGCAAAGGAGCAGAAACTTGTGATTTATAATGTCGCGGTCCAATCCCTAGACCATAATCATGGTATCATACGCATACTGGAGGTGGGTGATACCCCCTCCAGGAATCAGGTTCCCCACCACACCAGAGATGTGTCCAGGGACTTCGGCTTTATCCAAAATCTCCACCAGGGCATCAACCGCAGAGTTAAAAAAGAGAGGGGAAATAGGATCCCCTTGTCTAACCCCACAGGACGAACTAAAGTAGGGGCCAATCTCCCAATTGATATGGATTGCCATCCTACCACTCGTAACAAACTGCATACAGGTCATCCTATCATCAACCCCCTCCTCTCGAGCCCCCCCTCTAGTCCCGGCTCGCAATGGCCCGCGACTGATAACAGCCACGTGGTTGTTTCAGCGGCGCGGGGGGCGGAAACCCTTTAGTCCCGGGCGGTAACACCACCCGGGACTAAAAGGTTTCCTGCCGCGGCAGAGAAACACCACATTTCTCTGTCGCGGCAGAGATTGTGTATTTCCGTTTTTGCCATTTTGTTCCTTTTTCGTTTTGTGTTTCACTATAACAAACATATATTTCAGTAGACATATTATACGCTACTACATACACACTACACGTCGATGTATTTGTATAAGATCGATCCCTTGCAAGCATACATATAATCAATCATATCAAAAGGAAGAAATGTTTTGAAATTACATGGTCATTGATGAATATATATATCATATGAGCTACATGGAGATGACTAAGGCAAATCGAGTTCCACGTCATCCGCATAATGCTCTCCATGTACATCAAGGACTTCCTTCATCATAAATCCCGCCAGCTCCTCTTGAATTGCTCTTATGCGCTGGTCTGGCTCTAGTTTCTCTCGCAAATCATAAATATAATGTGAGTCAACTTTCCGCTCACTGGTCAACTCGCGGATGTACTCGCAGACGTAGTATCCACATAAATGAGTTCCCGGTGGCTGCTGTAAACTCTTTGCCATTTTATAAGTTAGCTCCTATTTGAATGGATCTAGTATTTTCTGTCTGAACCGTGTCCAACACCTGCTCGGCAAAGAAAATTAACAAATGAGTTATTAGTTACTTGATATCAGGAAATGAATGAAAGAGGACAATATAATGCGATAATGATTGAAATTACTTATGGAGCATTGCTTTCATGTCGCTCCACTTCTCTTGGTCCCAACTTAATGAGTCATGGACTTCAACTAGGGAGTTGTCAACTTGAATGTTTAGCAAGATCCAGTGGAATCTGCGGACATTTACATAAGCATACATGCATAGATCATCCAGTAAGCAAAAATAAAATGTGTACAAGATATAAACACTCACTTGAAGTTGTAAGGAAATAGTATATTCATTAATGATATATGGGTCAATGAACCCAACATCGTATCTTCTAGCTCTTTTGCATTCAAGCATCTTCATTCTGTGGAATATAATATCATCATACAAAAGGATATATAGTTAGGATAATATATTAAATGCAATGAACGAGCTAAAGCTACAAACCTAATTATAGAAATAAATAACTTACAGACAGTAGCAACCAATGATAGATTTGTCGAGGGCGCGCTGGTTGTATAACTGAAACAGTTCGGTCATTTGAACCTGTATCGAGTATGGTTTGAAGTGACGCTCCTTTCTAACGTCCACCGGAAACCAATCTTTATGATGCTTTTTTCTGCTTGCGACATGTACCATTCATGCAGATTTCGCATATGTGTGGATAGACACGCGAGCTCCTCATTACTGACTAGAGGCTGCCCTTGGACATACTGCCGTACTATCTGACCCACTGGCGTATCTTCATAGACTAAATATTGACCAAGAGACATATTTGCTTCGTTAGCAAGTGCTTTGGCCTCCGATACAGTGATTCCCATAAGTGCAACATTATTACAGATTCCAGATTCATCGTCTGATTCCAGATTCATCGTCTGATTCCAAGAGACATATTTGCTTCTTCTTTGCTTGCTTAATAATCTCCCGGTCATAGTCTGATTCCAGATTCATCGATATCTGGGATGGTTGCTCAAGAAAGGACTTAGCCCACTTTTTTGTATTTTTTGTTATATACCGGCTTTGGCTCAGGCTTTTTGGGTGCAAAATGCGCCTTAACTTGGGCAGCCACATCCGCGTTAGTTTCCTCGTCGGTCTTATCATAAGGTCTCTTTGGAAGAGTCGGCGGGATATCGACTATCTTCGGCGTTTGACCTTTCTTCGATGTGGGGCGCGGGGGACCGTCGAACTTCCATTTCTTCGACGAAGTAGTAGTATTGCACGTAGGCGGAGGCGGAGATCGAGTTGATGTACTCCTGCTGCGGCGATCCTCAGCGGGGTGGGGTGGACTTGGAGGTTGGCGATAATCGGGTTGGGGTGGACTTGGAGGTTGGCGATAATCGGGTTGGGGTGGACTTGGAGGTTGACGATATTCGATGCGGGGTGGATTTGGATTCCTTGGAGTCGGTGGCCTTGGCGCCGAGCCTGGAAACTTGATGTACTTCTTATTCCATAGAATGATGTTGCGCTTGACATCTCCTAGTTTCGTAAGGCCTTCAGGCGTAGCGATTTCAATCTCTAGGTCCGCAAAATCCTCCACTATGTCATCCACCGTGACACGAGCATAGCCTGGTGGAATCGGAAGGTAATGGTGGAGTTCTCCAGGTAGACAAGGTAAAGCAGTGCCGATCGCCACCTTGAAGGACAGGTTGTTCATTGGCTAATGTAGCTTACATTGTGCCATCTCTCTGACATCATCCACGGGGTAGTGAGGGGCCGGTGCATCATCCAGCAGTGCTTGATCATCAGCACGGACCTCCGTGGAAGCCACACTGCTTCTCCGTTGGCTAAGATCCAATGCAGGATCATCAGACCGCGGGTGAGTTGACGACGGCGGCCTTTGGCTAATTTCATGCATGAGGTTCTTCAGATCAGCTAGGTCCTGCTTGTGGCATCCCGCAAAACCACTACTAGAAAATCGCGTTGAATTTGTGCATCGCATCGTCATCATCATGCATTGTTTGCCTAAAACTATTTTCGCAAAGCCTGTTTTGTTTTCTAAAACGCCCCATCTTTATTCAAACGCAAAGCCCGGTTCTCCGGATTAATTATTTTGGCCGCTATCGGTTTGCATACGGCCCGTTTAAAACAAATAAAAAGTTTAATTGTTTTAGCGGGGGCAGTCGAACGGGCCGAATCGACCCGAACGACCACCCCCATTTTTTTAAATCGGTCCACCAGACAAATCCTACAGCTACCTAAAACTCTACCCACCCCTCTGGCCACCTCAACCGGACCAATCCGTGGCCGCCACCTCACCTCTCTCCCTCACCCCCCCAATCAGCTGCTGCCAACTCATCCCACCACTCTCTCTCCTTTTTCCCTCTCTCTCTCCTGGGCCACCCCAACCACACAACACCCCACCCACTCACACACGCATCACACGCGCGCAGCGCCTGCAGCCGGCCCCACCCTGTTCCCCACCGACTCCTGCGGTCCCACCTCCCCCCGGTCCACCCCGCCCCCTGTTCCTCTTCTCCCGCAGCCCCGCACGCCTTCTCCCACCTCGCTCCTCCACCCGCGCGTCCCTGGCGACCTCCGCCGCGCCTCCACCTCTAGCCTCCTCCGCGACCGCCCCGCCTCCCTCGACCCCGCCGCCGGCCACCGCCTCTCCCTCCCTCTGCTCGCGCTCTGCCTCCACCCCGCTCTACCGCCGCCCGTCACCGCTCAGACCCGCCGGCGCCCGCCCCTCCTCCCTCACCCGCGCGCTCCCCGCTCCGCTCCGGCCGCTTCCGCGCCGGCGCGCCCGGCCGCGTCCCCGCGCGAGGCCGCCTCTCGCGCTCCCGCCTTCCCCGCTCTGCAACCGCCTCCCCGACCCGCTGCTCCGCGGCCCACCCAAGCTCGCCCGCCGCGCTCCTCTCGAGCCGGGCTCGACCGCCGCCGGCGTCCCCGCAGGAGCCCGTCGCTCGCCCCGTCCCCTCCGCCTCGTTCAGCGCCGCTCTGCCGCCGCCGCGGCCACGCGCTTGGACTCGCCCTCTGCCGGCCTTCCCCGTCGCCGTCCTCGTCGGCCGCCCGGCTCGCCTCTGCGAGGTCGCCCCGAACCGCCCCTCTGTCCGCGCCGGACGCCGCTCGTCCCCGCCGGCGCGCCCTTCGGCGCCTCCTCATCGTCGGACCGGCCGCGGCTCGACCTTGGAGTCGCCCGAGCGCCTCTGCCCCGCCACCTGTGCCGCCCGTAGCCAACCATCAAGGACCCGATGTCGACCCGTTTCGGTAACAAGATGTGTTGAGATCGCCTCGCTAACAAGACCGGCCCGATGCCAAGGATATCGAAGGTTGTACATGGAGCCACTCGAAGGCCACCGACAATCGAGTGGAACCCCGAGTACTTCGTCGTGGAAAACTAGGGGCGATGACGCCGAACCGACAAGATCTACCTCACGGCGCGGCGAACCCCCGAACCCGGAGCATCCCTGGACACCAAGAACTACCGGCGACCCGACCAAGACCCGAAGGCCGGACCCGACAAGTTCCTCCGCTCGGATCCGAGGACACCGAGACGCTGGACCCTCAAGTTCTCCCTCGCAGACGCCAAGTACTCCGTCACGGACCCGAGGATCCGAAGGCCTCCTTCCTGGATTCCGAAGACCGAAACCGTGGAACCGACAGGATCGACCACACCGACGCCAAGATCGCCATGGAACGGCAAGTGCTTCACCCCGGGCACCGAGACCCTGAACGACAAGCTCTCCGTCTGTATCCGCTCCCGCCGAACCCTGAAAACCCCGAGACCGACCCCGACCCCGAACCCCGGAACCCCAAGATCTGCCGAACCCTAAAGTGTGAACCTTATCCGAACCCCTACTTTTATAAATGCTAAATATAAAACTTGTTGCATATTAAATTGCCATACTCGCATGCATATTTGTGTGGTTTGGGGGCCTTTTGCCGATTCACCTAATAATTAAATATGGGGCCCATATGCGGGCAAATCTAGCCTTATATTGGCCTCATTTAAACTTGTGTAGCGAACCGGTGATATATTTTGCCTTGTTAAACAACATTTAAATCGCGGGGTAGATAAACAACATGAACCACCTAATTAACTATCGGGACCCCGGTTCCGCTTAATATGACCTAATTGCATCGCACCTTTGCCATGCCATGCATCATTCCTGCATCATGCCTGTTCTTCTGCCGTTGAATTAAATATTGCATCCGGTGTTTATTCTAGTGTTTTGCTTCTTCGCGGATAAGGCCGTTGAGTTGATGTGAGCCTCGCCCCGATCTTCGGTTGAACCTTCAACAATGCTTTTCAGGCGAGCATCTCCCCCTTTCTACATATCTTACTTTTCTAGTATTTATTCCCTCCTGTTGATCTTTGCTATCTGTGTTGCGATGCTCTAGTTTTCGTACCCGTGATATCCCTTGCAGCCATATATAGCCTTGGACACATCCTATTACCTGTTGTTTGGTAGATAGTTGGACCCGCGTGTCGTAGTCGCTTGCTCAAGTGTTGTGGTTGTCGTCAAGTACCACAATTGTTGGAGGATTGCCGCATGTTGACGTTGGAGATGATCATGGCTTTACTTATCGTTCACTTTAATTACTGTTTAACAACTAAAATTGAATTAAGAAGAGGCATCGGTGGGCGATAGGTAATATTTGGTTTCCGACCGCCCACTTGTGTCCCGTAGGACCCGAGTTCTTGACACCTGTTCCGAGATCGAGCGCGCTAACCACAGGTGGGGAGATATGGGCCCCCCATTGATTATTACCTGATTTCAAAGTATTGTACTGGGGGCCACAACTAGTTTGAGGTTTTATTTACGATCCTGTACTTATGCCATGCTTTACCGCTTTATTTAAATTGTGCGACAGATAGCACCTGTACTATTTAGGATCGGGCCACGATTTCGCGGTGTCGACAGTCCCCGTTTGGGGATTTGCTGTCGTTCACAGCCGTCTACCCAAACCCTAAGTCCGTCTCGAAGACCGGCCGACTTCGTTGCGGGTGTCGACTTGGTGGGGTGGCCCCCATGTACTTGCTTTGGGTCTGGGAACGTCGTGACCTAGGCCCCGCCGACATACCGATGGGTGTATGTTAACTGATCTGGCAAAAAGGGTCGAAGTGCCTGTGGATACTTTGGTGCACCCCTGCAGGGTTAAATCTTTTCGAGAAGCCGTGTCCGCGGTTATGGACGACTTGGAGCACAGTGCTTGATCATAGACAACTATAACTAAAGTTTACTGTTGTAAATTGACTTGTATTCGATATGACTAGTAATCAGCTTCACTACAACGGAATGGCTAAGTGAATGTACCAACAACTGCTGGGTTTTGGGGTTGTCTCATGCTAATTGTATCTGACTAGTAAGTGTTGCCACTATAACGGAATGATTAACTAAAAATGCCCACTGCTTACTTTATCAGGACGATTATCTAAACCTGAATAGTAATTGCTGCAACGATAACTGAATAAATAAAACTGCCAACTGTGTGAGTTCCTCGGTTGCCTTCCTCGTTTGGTCTCGAGGGGGAAACGCCGGGATGGGTTTGTTTGTTGGTAGCATCAGGTTGGTTCCGAATAGGTCTTTCTCACCCCTCTCTGATAGCCGCCAGTTGTATCGAGTCTCTATAGGTTGTTTAGTGCATGCTGCCGCTGCCGCCCAGTCCACCATACCTATGTAGGCGAGGACCGCCGAATTCTAGTCTCGCCGTGTACTGGCCTCAGTACTGACGCTCCTTCTTTTTTCCTTTGCCCTTTCTCGGCACCCCTTTTGTTTAAGCAGGTTTTGAGATCGACGTCGTTAGCAGGGTTACCCTTCCGGCTTGGCCTGGGCAGGGTTATGGACGCCATTGGTTATTCTTCAGGGCTCTTAGCCCCATTTGCATCTTGTCCGTAGCTGGACGCTCTATTGTTTTCAAGGTGATTTGGATCTTTGTTCTGTATATCTGTATTCTTGACTCCTGGAGTCGCTGTCATATATATCTGTTCTGTGGGTCCCATCGAGGACTGTTGTGTAATGTTATTACTTCGTTTTCCACCCGCACGAAAGTGCCTGGTGGGCACCTTTGAATCGTTTCTATGCGGGTTTGGCGAGTTTCGCTAAAACTTGCATAGGTCCGATTCTGAGGGTGTTACAGAGTGGTATCAGAGCTCAGCAGTTGCGATACCCCACAAGTCCAGCCTGTAGGATAACCTAGCTAACGGCCGAAGTAGAGTGTCAAAACTATTTTTTGCAAAAACGGTTGGATAGTTCTGATTAGGTCTGAATTTACTCCTTACCCTCTGCTGCTCTCCTCTCACCTCTTTGAATTTTGAATCTGCTCTCTTCTCTCTCTCTTCGAGTCTAGGATTTCTCGTGGTTGGGTTTTCCGTCGTACCTTCAGGGTCTCGCTTCCTCCTTTGATAACGGTGTTGCTACATCCGGTCTTCATGCCATCCGAGGAATCCTTCGTCTGTGGTACCGTTCTTTGTTCCTTGTTTGTGCCTTCCGGTGTTTGCCGACGCGACGACATCCTCTACGCCAGATCCGATGCAGAGTCTGCATCACTCCTCTGTTTCCGAACCTCGATTGTCGAGATCTTCAGTCTGAAATCCGAGAGTTGGTTGCATAATTCTCTTATTCGTGTGCAGAGTAATGGTTTGAGTGCGGGATGGAGTCGCGACCATACCACTACTCTTATCATTCGCTTTTGTACATTGAATGGTGGATCGATGCAATTTACTCCTTCCGCTGAAGTTAGAGGTGGCCTTACCTTTAACTTCGTCCGTGTTTTCCGGAGTGTTCTCTTGATGAACAGGATCAACGACGTCTTGTTGGTGGTGTCGCCGATTTCAAGATGAAGAAAGCACCATTGTTAGTGGTGTCGCGAAGATCTACACGATGCGAGAAGATGCAGATCGCCGACCTTCTTCTGGTACCATGAGGCGGATCTCGAGGGCGAGATCCATTGTTAGTGGTGTCGAATTGTGGCATCCCGCAAAACCACTACTAGAAAATCGCGTTGAATTTGTGCATCGCATCGTCATCATCATGCATTGTTTGCCTAAAACTATTTTCGCAAAGCCTGTTTTGTTTTCTAAAACGCCCCATCTTTATTCAAACGCAAAGCCCGGTTCTCCGGATTAATTATTTTGGCCGCTATCGGTTTGCATACGGCCCGTTTAAAACAAATAAAAAGTTTAATTGTTTTAGCGGGGGCAGTCGAACGGGCCGAATCGACCCGAACGACCACCCCCATTTTTTTAAATCGGTCCACCAGACAAATCCTACAGCTACCTAAAACTCTACCCACCCCTCTGGCCACCTCACCCGGACCAATCCGTGGCCGCCACCTCACCTCTCTCCCTCACCCCCCAATCAGCTGCTCCCAACTCATCCCACCACTCTCTCTCCTTTTTCCCTCTCTCTCTCCTGGGCCACCCCAACCACACAACACCCCACCCACTCACACATGCATCACACGCGCGCAGCGCCTGCAGCCGGCCCCACCCTGTTCCCCACCGACTCCCGCGGTCCCACCTCCCCCCGGTCCACCCCGCCCCCTGTTCCTCTTCTCCCGCAGCCCCGCACGCCTTCTCCCACCTCGCTCCTCCACCCGCGCGTCCCCGGCGACCTCCGCCGCGCCTCCACCTCTAGCCTCCTCCGCAATCGCCCCGCCTCCCTCGACCCCGCCGCCGGCCACCGCCTCTCCCTCCCTCTGCTCGCGCTCTGCCTCCACCCCGCTCTACCGCCGCCCGTCGCCGCTCAGACCCGCCGGCGCCCGCCCCTCCTCCCTCACCCGCACGCTCCCCGCTCCGCTCCGGCCGCTTCCGCGCCGGCGCGCCCGGCCGCGTCCCCGCGCGAGTCCGCCTCTCGCGCTCCCGCCTTCCCCGCTCTGCAACCGCCTCCCCGACCCGCTGCTCCGCGGCCCACCCAAGCTCGCCCGCCGCGCTCCTCTCGAGCCGGGCACGACCGCCGCCGGCGTCCCCGCAGGAGCCCGTCGCTCGCTCCGTCCCCTCCTCCTCGTTCAGCGCCGCTCTGCCGCCGCCGCGGCCGCGCGCTTGGCCTCGCCCTCTGCCGGCCTTCCCCGTCGCCGTCCTCGTCGGCCGCCCGGCTCGCCTCTGCGAGGTCGCCCCGAACCGCCCCTCTGTCCGCGCCGGACGCTGCTCGTCCCCGCCGCCGGCGCGCCCTTCGGCGCCTCCTCGTCGTCGGACCGGCCGTGGCTCGACCTTGGAGTCGCCCGAGCGCCTCTGCCCCGCCACCTGTGCCGCCCGTAGCCAACCATCAAGGACCCGATGTCGACCCGTTTCGGTAACAAGATGTGTTGAGATCGCCTCGCTAACAAGACCGGCCTGATGCCAAGGATATCGAAGGTTGTACATGGAGCCACTCGAAGGCCACCGACAATCGAGTGGAACCCCGAGTACTTCGTCGTGGAAAACTAGGGGCGATGACGCCGAACCGACAAGATCTACCTCACGGCGCGGCGAACCCCCGAACCCGGAGCATCCCTGGACACCAAGAACTACCGGCGACCCGACCAAGACCCGAAGGCCGGACCCGACAAGTTCCTCCGCTCGGATCCGAGGACACCGAGACGCTGGACCCTCAAGTTCTCCCTCGCAGACGCCAAGTACTCCGTCACGGACCCGAGGATCCGAAGGCCTCCTTCCTGGATTCCGAAGACCGAAACTGTGGAACCGACAGGATCGACCACACCGACGCCAAGATCGCCATGGAACGGCAAGTGCTTCACCCCGGGCACCGAGACCCTGAACGACAAGCTCTCCGTCTGTATCCGCTCCCGCCGAACCCTGAAAACCCCGAGACCGACCCCGACCCCGAACCCCGGAACCCCAAGATCTGCCGAACCCTAAAGTGTGAACCTTATCCGAACCCCTACTTTTATAAATGCTAAATATAAAACTTGTTGCATATTAAATTGCCATACTCGCATGCATATTTGTGTGGTTTGGGGGCCTTTTGCCGATTCACCTAATAATTAAATATGGGGCCCATATGCGGGCAAATCTAGCCTTATATTGGCCTCATTTAAACTTGTGTAGCGAACCGGTGATATATTTTGCCTTGTTAAACAACATTTAAATCGCGGGGTAGATAAACAACATGAACCACCTAATTAACTGTCGGGACCCCGGTTCCGCTTAATATGACCTAATTGCATCGCACCTTTGCCATGCCATGCATCATTCCTGCATCATGCCTGTTCTTCTGCCGTTGAATTAAATATTGCATCCGGTGTTTATTCTAGTGTTTTGCTTCTTCGCGGATAAGGCCGTTGAGTTGATGTGAGCCTCGCCTCGATCTTCGGTTGAACCTTCAACAATGCTTTTCAGGCGAGCATCTCCCCCTTTCTACCTATCTTACTTTTCTAGTATTTATTGCCTCCTGTTGATCTTTGCTATCTGTGTTGCGATGCTCTAGTTTTCGTACCCGTGATATCCCTTGCAGCCATATATAGCCTTGGACACATCCTATTACCTGTTGTTTGGTAGATAGTTGGACCCGCGTGTCGTAGTCGCTTGCTCAAGTGTTGTGCTTGTCGTCAAGTACCACAATTGTTGGAGGATTGCCGCATGTTGACGTTGGAGATGATCATGGCTTTACTTATCGTTCACTTTAATTACTGTTTAACAACTAAAATTGAATTAAGCAGAGGCATCGGTGGGCGATAGGTAATATTTGGTTTCCGACCGCCCACTTGTGTCCCGTAGGACCCGAGTTCTTGACACCTGTTCCGAGATCGAGCGCGCTAACCACAGGTGGGGAGATATGGGCCCCCCATTGATTATTACCTGATTTCAAAGTATTGTACTGGGGGCCACAACTAGTTTGAGGTTTTATTTACGATCCTGTACTTATGCCATGCTTTACCGCTTTATTTAAATTGTGCGACAGATAGCACCTGTACTGTTTAGGATCGGGCCACGATTTCGCGGTGTCGACAGTCCCCGTTTGGGGATTTGCTGTCGTTCACAGCCGTCTACCCAAACTCTAAGTCCGTCTCGAAGACCGGCCGACTTTGTTGCGGGTGTCGACTTGGTGGGGTGGCCCCCATGTACTTTCTTTGGGTCTGGGAACGTCGTGACCTAGGCCCCGCCGACATACCGATGGGTGTATGTTAACTGATCTGGCAAAAAGGGTCGAAGTGCCTGTGGATACTTTGGTGCACCCCTGCAGGGTTAAATCTTTTTGAGAAGCCGTGTCCGCGGTTATGGACGACTTGGAGCACAGTGCTTGATCATAGACAACTATAACTAAAGTTTACTGTTGTAAATTGACTTGTATCCGATATGACTAGTAATCAGCTTCACTACAACGGAATGGCTAAGTAAAAGTACCAACAACTGCTGGGTTTTGGGGTTGTCTCATGCTAATTGTATCTGACTAGTAAGTGTTGCCACTATAACGGAATGATTAACTAAAAATGCCCACTGCTTACTTTATCAGGACGATTATCTAAACCTGAATAGTAATTGCTGCAACGATAACTAAATAAATAAAACTGCCAACTGTGTGAGTTCCTCGGTTGCCTTCCTCGTTTGGTCTCGAGGGGGAAACGCCAGGATGGGTTTGTTTGTTGGTAGCATCAGGTTGGTTCCGAATAGGTCTTTCTCACCCCTCTCTGATAGCCGCCAGTTGTATCGAGTCTCTATAGGTTGTTTAGTGCATGCTGCCGCTGCCGCCCAGTCCACCATACCTATGTAGGCGAGGACCGCCGAATTCTAGTCTCGCCGTGTACTGGCCTCAGTACCGACGCTCCTTCTTTTTCCTTTGCCCTTTGCCGGCACCCCTTTTGTTTAAGCAGGTTTTGAGATCGACATCGTTAGCAGGGTTACCCTTCCGGCTTGGCCTGGGCAGGGTTATGGACGCCATTGGTTATTCTGCAGGGCTCTTAGCCCCATTTGTATCTTGTCCGTAGCTGGACGCTCTATTGTTTTCAAGGTGATTTGGATCTTTGTTCTGTATATCTGTATTCTTGACTCCTGGAGTCGCTGTCATATATATCTGTTCTGTGGGTCCCATCGAGGACTGTTGTGTAATGTTATTACTTCGTTTTCCACCCGCACGAAAGTGCCTGGTGGGCACCTTTGAATCGTTTCTATGCGGGTTTGGCGAGTTTCGCTAAAACTTGCATAGGTCCGATTCTGAGGGTGTTACAGAGTGGTATCAGAGCTCAGCAGTTGCGATACCCCACAAGTCCAGCCTGTAGGATAACCTAGCTAACGGTCGAAGTAGAGTGTCAAAACTATTTTTTGCAAAAACGGTTGGATAGTTCTGATTAGGTCTGAATTTACTCCTTACCCTCTCCTGCTCTCCTCTCACCTCTGCGAATTTTGAATCCGCTCTCTTCTCTCTCTCTTCGAGTCCAGGATTTCTCGTGGTTGGGTTTTCCGTCGTACCTTCAGGGTCTCGCTTCCTCCTTTGATAACGGTGTTGCTACATCCGGTCTTCATGCCATCCGAGGAATCCTTCGTCTGTGGTACCGTTCTTTGTTCCTTGTTTGTGCCTTCCGGTGTTTGCCGACGCGACGACATCCTCTACGCCAGATCCGATGCAGAGTCTGCATCACTCCTCTGTTTCCGAACCTCGATTGTCGAGATCTTCAGTCTGAAATCCGAGAGTTGGTTGCATAATTCTCTTATTCGTGTGCAGAGTAATGGTTTGAGTGCGGGATGGAGTCGCGACCATACCACTACTCTTATCATTCGCTTTTGTACATTGAATGGTGGATCGATGCAATTTACTCCTTCCGCTGAAGTTAGAGGTGGCCTTACCTTTAACTTCGTCCGTGTTTTCTGGAGTGTTCTCTTGATGAACAGGATCAACGACGTCTTGTTGGTGGTGTCGCCGATTTCAAGACGAAGAAAGCACCATTGTTAGTGGTGTCGCGAAGATCTACACGATGCGAGAAGATGCAGATCGCCGACCTTCTTCCGGTACCATGAGGCGGATCTCGAGGGCGAGATCCATTGTTAGTGGTGTCGAATTGTGGCATCCCGCAAAACCACTACTAGAAAATCGCGTTGAATTTGTGCATCGCATCGTCATCATCATGCATTGTTTGCCTTTCGCAAAGCCTGTTTTGTTTTCTAAAACGCCCCATCTTTATTCAAACGCAAAGCCCGGTTCTCCGGATTAATTATTTTGGCCGCTATCGGTTTGCATACGGCCCGTTTAAAACAAATAAAAAGTTTAATTGTTTTAGCGGGGGCAGTCGAACGGGCCGAATCGACCCGAACGACCACCCCCATTTTTTTAAATCGGTCCACCAGACAAATCCTACAGCTACCTAAAACTCTACCCACCCCTCTGGCCACCTCACCCGGACCAATCTGTGGCCGCCACCTCACCTCTCTCCCTCACCCCCCCCAATCAGCTGCTGCCAACTCATCCCACCACTCTCTCTCATTTTTCCCTCTCTCTCTCCTGGGCCACCCCAACCACACAACACCCCACCCACTCACACACGCATCACACGCGCGCAGCGCCTGCAGCCGGCCCCACCCTGTTCCCCACCGACTCCCGCGGTCCCACCTCCCCCCGGTCCACCCCGCCCCTGTTCCTCTTCTCCTGCAGCCCCGCACGCCTTCTCCCACCTCGCTCCTCCACCCGCGCGTCCCCGGTGACCTCCGCCGCGCCTCCACCTCTAGCCTCCTCCGCGACCGCCCCGCCTCCCTCGACCCCGCCGCCGGCCACCGCCTCTCCCTCCCTCTGCTCGCGCTCTGCCTCCACCCCGCTCTACCGCCGCCCGTCGCCGCTCAGACCCGCTGGCGCCCGCCCCTCCTCCCTCACCCGCGCGCTCCCCGCTCCGCTCCGGCCGCTTCCGCGCCGGCGCGCCCGGCCGCGTCCCCGCGCGAGGCCGCCTCTCGCGCTCCCGCCTTCCCCGCTCTGCAACCGCCCCCCCGACCCGCTGCTCCGCGGCCCACCCAAGCTCGCCCGCCGCGCTCCTCTCGAGCCGGGCTCGACCGCCGCCGGCGTCCCCGTAGGAGCCCGTCGCTCGCCCCGTCCCCTCCGCCTCGTTCAGCGCCGCTCTGCCGCCGCCGCGGCCGCGCGCTTGGCCTCGCCCTCTGCCGGCCTTCCCCGTCGCCGTCCTCGTCGGCCGCCCGGCTCGCCTCTGCGAGGTCGCCCCGAACCGCCCCTCTGTCCGCGCCGGACGCCGCTCGTCCCCGCCGCCGGCGCGCCCTTCGGCGCCTCCTCGTCGTCGGACCGGCCGCGGCTCGACCTTGGAGTCGCCCGAGCGCCTCTGCCCTGCCACCTGTGCCGCCCGTAGCCAACCATCAAGGACCCGATGTCGACCCATTTCGGTAACAAGATGTGTTGAGATCGCCTCGCTAACAAGACCGGCCCGATGCCAAGGATATCGAAGGTTGTACATGGAGCCACTCGAAGGCCACCGACAATCGAGTGGAACCCCGAGTACTTCGTCGTGGAAAACTAGGGGCGATGACGCCGAACCGACAAGATCTACCTCACGGCGCGGCGAACCCCCGAACCCGGAGCATCCCTGGACACCAAGAACTACCGGCGACCCGACCAAGACCCGAAGGCCGGACCCGACAAGTTCCTCCGCTCGGATCCGAGGACACCGAGACGCTGGACCCTCAAGTTCTCCCTCGCAGACGCCAAGTACTCCGTCACGGACCCGAGGATCCGAAGGCCTCCTTCCTGGATTCCGAAGACCGAAACCGTGGAACCGACAGGACCGACCACACCGACGCCAAGATCGCCATGGAATGGCAAGTGCTTCACCCCGGGCACCGAGACCCTGAACGACAAGCTCTCCGTCTGTATCCGCTCCCGCCGAACCCTGAAAACCCCGAGACCGACCCCGAACCCCGGAACCCCAAGATCTGCCGAACCCTAAAGTGTGAACCTTATCCGAACCCCTACTTTTATAAATGCTAAATATAAAACTTGTTGCATATTAAATTGCCATACTCGCATGCATATTTGTGTGGTTTGGGGGCCTTTTGCTGATTCACCTAATAATTAAATATGGGGCCCATATGCGGGCAAATCTAGCCTTATATTGGCCTCATTTAAACTTGTGTAGCGAACCGGTGATATATTTTGCCTTGTTAAACAACATTTAAATCGCGGGGTAGATAAACAACATGAACCACCTAATTAACTGTCGGGACCCCGGTTCCGCTTAATATGACCTAATTGCATCGCACCTTTGCCATGCCATGCATCATTCCTGCATCATGCATGTTCTTCTGTCGTTGAATTAAATATTGCATCCGGTGTTTATTCTAGTGTTTTGCTTCTTCGCGGATAAGGCCGTTGAGTTGATGTGAGCCTCGCCCCGATCTTCGGTTGAACCTTCAACAATGCTTTTCAGGCAAGCATCTCCCCCTTTCTACCTATCTTACTTTTCTAGTATTTATTCCCTCCTGTTGATCTTTGCTATCTGTGTTGCGATGCTCTAGTTTTCGTACCCGTGATATCCCTTGCAGCCATATATAGCCTTGGACACATCCTATTACCTGTTGTTTGGTAGATAGTTGGACCAGCGTGTCGTAGTCGCTTGCTCAAGTGTTGTGCTTGTCGTCAAGTACCACAATTGTTGGAGGATTGCCGCATGTTGACGTTGGAGATGATCATGGCTTTACTTATCGTTCACTTTAATTACTGTTTAACAACTAAAATTGAATTAAGCAGAGGCATCGGTGGGCGATAGGTAATATTTGGTTTCCGACCGCCCACTTGTGTCCCGTAGGACCCGAGTTCTTGACACCTGTTCCGAGATCGAGCGCGCTAACCACAGGTGGGGAGATATGGGCCACCCATTGATTATTACCTGATTTCAAAGTATTGTACTGGGGGCCACAACTAGTTTGAGGTTTTATTTACGATCCAGTACTTATGCCATGCTTTACCGCTTTATTTAAATTGTGCGACAGATAGCACATGTACTGTTTAGGATCGGGCCACGATTTCGCGGTGTCGACAGTCCCCGTTTGGGGATTTGCTGTCGTTCACAGCCGTCTACCCAAACCCTAAGTCTGTCTCGAAGACCGGCCGACTTCGTTGCGGGTGTCGACTTGGTGGGGTGGCCCCCATGTACTTGCTTTGGGTCTGGGAACGTCGTGACCTAGGCCCCGCCGACATACCGATGGGTGTATGTTAACTGATCTGGCAAAAAGGGTCGAAGTGCCTGTGGATACTTTGGTGCACCCCTGCAGGGTTAAATCTTTTCGAGAAGCCGTGTCCGCGGTTATGGACGACTTGGAGCACAGTGCTTGATCATAGACAACTATAACTAAAGTTTACTGTTGTAAATTGACTTGTATCCGATATGACTAGTAATCAGCTTCACTACAACGGAATGGCTAAGTAAAAGTACCAACAACTGCTGGGTTTTGGGGTTGTCTCATGCTAATTGTATCTGACTAGTAAGTGTTGCCACTATAACGGAATGATTAACTAAAAATGCCCACTGCTTACTTTATCAGGACGATTATCTAAACCTGAATAGTAATTGCTGCAACGATAACTGAATAAATAAAACTGCCAACTGTGTGAGTTCCTCGGTTGCCTTCCTCGTTTGGTCTCGAGGGGGAAACGCCAGGATGGGTTTGTTTGTTGGTAGCATCAGGTTGGTTCCGAATAGGTCTTTCTCACCCCTCTCTGATAGCCGCCAGTTGTATCGAGTCTCTATAGGTTGTTTAGTGCATGCTGCCGCTGCCGCCCAGTCCACCATACCTATGTAGGCGAGGACCGCCGAATTCTAGTCTCGCCGTGTACTGGCCTCAGTACTGACGCTCCTTCTTTTTCCTTTGCCCTTTGTCGGCACCCCTTTTGTTTAAGCAGGTTTTGAGATCGACGTCGTTAGCAGGGTTACCCTTCCGGCTTGGCCTGGGCAGGGTTATGGACGCCATTGGTTATTCTTCAGGGCTCTTAGCCCCATTTGCATCTTGTCCGTAGCTGGACGCTCTATTGTTTTCAAGGTGATTTGGATCTTTGTTCTGTATATCTGTATTCTTGACTCCTGGAGTCGCTGTCATATATATCTGTTCTGTGGGTCCCATCGAGGACTGTTGTGTAATGTTATTACTTCGTTTTCCACCCGCACGAAAGTGCCTGGTGGGCACCTTTGAATCGTTTCTATGCGGGTTTGGCGAGTTTCGCTAAAACTTGCATAGGTCCGATTCTGAGGGTGTTACACTGCTCTACCCTGGAGATCCGGTCTGCCTCCCGGTCCTTCTTTCTCTGACGGCTTCTGTAACTGGCATCGTACAGAGGAAACCCTTTCTTCCACGAGACACCGGCGCCTTTGCCTCGTGTTCGTCCTCCCTTTTCAGGATTCCCTAGGGCGCGTGTCAGCTCGTCGTTCTCTCTCTCGGGACGGAACAATCCCAATTGAGCATCGTTCATTGCTTGAATAAGGTCTTGGGAGGGTTTTAGAATTTTATCATGAAATAATGTCTTCCCTGTTTCTGGGTCCAAGGATCCCCCGTGCCCGTACCACCAGTGCTTTGACCTCTCGGGTCATCCATCTGTACCAGGAGTGACGCCTCTAGCCCTCATATCCTTCTCCATAGTTTCCCACTTAGGGATGGCACTCTTGTAGCCACCTGTCCCCATTTTATGATGGTATTTCTTGTTGGCAGCATTTAATGCGTTCTTTGCCGACTTTGCCTTTGCTTTATCAGATTGCTTGTACTGTACAAAATCGGGCCACTATTCTCTCAACTTCTCGTTTACTCCTTTGAAGTTTGGAGTTTTCTTTTTCGCGACATATTTCATGTATAAATTTTTGTTGTGGTTCCGGTACAGTTCAGCCATCTTGCTTAGTGCCCACTCCTTGACTTTCGCTCTATTTTCAAGCCCACCCGGCCTTGGGGTAATACCATCTACCTCAAATTCCTCATACTCTGGAGGTAGTATGAAATGCGCTATGAGCTTCTGCCAAAGGTCATCTTTGGCATCATCGGTGACATAACTGTTGGATTCTTCACCGGGTTTCTTTGACTTATTCCATTCTTGGATGGTGATCGGCAGGTTGTCCCTAACAAGCACCCCGCATTGATTTATAAACATCCTCCGGTGCTTCTCTAGAGCAATCGGTTCACCATCATCATCTATTTCTTCGATGGTGAACCTCTGATTACCATCCAACTTTTTGTTCGGCCCTCGTTTCGTTCGAGCTGTCGATTGCTTGGATCCGGTGGGCTAAAAGAAGAAGAGAGAGTGATTAATATATATCTAGATCAGTTAATGAATAGAGGTAACACGAGACTTTATATATATGTACCTCGCCGGATCCTGTCGAGGGGCATCATTATTGTTGTTATTTGTTTGCCCTTCGTCCATCTGGTCTTCCCCTTGGTTTTCCTCTAGTCCATCACCGGATGGATTCAGATATGAGGATATCTCTTCCTCGAGCAAACTATCTTCGGCCGTGCCCGTAATAAGAGGAATTTCACCTCTTATCATGCCCTGAAGAAAACCTTCACCGATGCGACCAGGATCTTCGGATGGATCCATGACTTAATTATCTATAACAAAAAGAGAGTTAAACAGGTTAGAAAAAAAATCCTAATAACTAAAACAATATAATCCTAATTATAATAACTTAAACAAAAAATAACCCTATTCCTAAAGGGCTTCGATCTCGATCTCGATATCGTATTCTACCGAGAAGCACCAAACACCATAAAAAAATAAACGGGAAAAAATCAACACATGGCATCGATGCAATGCTCAAGAAAGTATGATGATATGACAAGTTGAATTGCATTGAATTGAAAACCTAAAACATGCTCGGCAAATTAATCGGGGTTCCGAGGGGTCAAAACCCTAACTCGAGAAAAATCCGGAACATATGAGAGGGGTGCATTTGTTCTTCTAATTAAACTTGTCATGAAAGTTGATTAATAATGCATGATTATATAGATAGCTAGGTTTCAATTTTCTGAACATTTCGATATATTATTTGTATTTTTCTGACTTATAAATTAAAAGTTATTGAATTTACAATATTTAATCAAATTCTGGAATTACTAAAAAGGGTTATTTCATCATTATGACATCAGCAGAGGGGGTTAAACTTTTTGTACCTCTACTAAGCCTAGCCACTATGACTGACCAGTGGGGTACTGGCCACCTCAGCATGCCACGCAAGCAAGATGGACCGGGGGGTTGATTATTTTCACGAGCCAGTTGACGGCGGCGCGCGCGGGACGGCGATTGATGGCGGCACGGGACGGCGAACTGGGAAGAGAAAGAAAGCAGGAGGGTGCCTGAGGTCAGCGAGGCCGAGGGAGGTCGAGGGAGGTCGAGGGTGGCCGGAATCGGCGACGGACGCGGCGGCCAGAGACGGGGAAGGAGCGGACGGGGAGCTCGACTGGGGGCGCGGGGCTTTGATTCCTTCGGTGAGGCTCTGCGGTACGGCACGTGGCGGCACGGCGGGGTGGTGGCCGAAGACGAGGGCGGCGGCGCAGTGGAATCCGGCAGCACCTCCCCTGCATCGATCGAGCTCTCGCCGTCGTCTGCGCGCGTCTTGTCGTCGATTTCGCCAAGTGCTAGGAAGGGGAGGCCAGGGGTGGGCGCAAGTTACTTATACCCCCACCCCTTTAGTCCCGGGCTAAGCCACCTCCCGCGACTAAAGGGTCTTTAGTCGCGGGCCGTGGCTTAACCCGCGACTAAAGACCCCCCTTTAGTCGCGGGCTAAGCCACGGCCCGGGACTAAAGGTCTTTTTTGGCCGCTTCGTTTTCGCACGCGCACTCACCCTTTAGTCCCGGGTCCAGCCACGACCCGCGACTGTTTGCTTTTTTTATTTTCTTTTTTAATTCAAAACTAATATAAAAACTTTGAAAAATCATATCTTTTATTGTAATAATCCAAATAAAACAAATAATATGTCTATTATTATAAGAAAAATATAAAGAATTTTAATATAATATGCACTTATCTGTTTGCATCATTTATAAATTATTTCATTTGTAAATTTTCTTTTTTAATTCAAAACTAATATAAAAACTTTGAAAATCATATCTTTTATTGCAATAATCCAAATAAAACAAATAATATGTCTATTATTATCAGAAAAATATAAAGAATTTTAATATAATATCCATTTATCTATTTGCATCATTTATAAATTATTTCATTTGTAAATTTTCTTTTTTAATTCAAAACTAATAAAAAAACTTTGAAAATTCATATCTTTTATTGTAATAATCCAAATAAAACAAATAATATGTCTATTATTATCAGAAAAATATAAAGAATTTTAATATAATATCCATTTATCTGTTTGCATCATTTATAAATTATTTCATTTGTAAATTTTATTTTTTAATTCAAAACTAATATAAATGTTTTGAAAAATCATATCTTTTATTGTAATAATCCAAATAAAACAAATAATATGTCTATTATTATCAGAAAAATATAAAGAATTTTAATATAATATCCATTTATCTGTTTGCATCATTTATAAATTATTTCATTTGTAAATTTTCTTTTTTTAATTCAAATCAAATATAAAAACTTTGGAAAATCATATATTTTATTGTAATAATCCAAATTAGTCCCGGATGTAGTCACAAACCGGGACTAAAGATATTTTCCGCCATTTCCCACCTCTTCCCGCCAAGTTTTCCCGCCCTTTCCTTTCTACGAGAGCTTTTAGTCCCGGATGTAGTCACTAACCGGGACTAAAGATATTTCCCTCCATTTCCCAAAGCTTCACGCCATGTTTTCCCGCCCTTTCCCTCTATATTTAGGGTGATCGTGCCATGGCTATACACACATCCACACATTCATTTCTTAGAACAATGGACAACGCCTACTGGGCCATTCTGACCCTCGAGGAGACCGAGGCGCTGTGCGCCTCCAACTACCCTTGTCCGCCGGGCTACCGGCCGCCCGCCGGCTGGATGCTGAGCGCTGGAGGGGTTCCTGTCCCTCAAGGTTCCGCACGCCAGGTGGCCATCACAAACCACTTCTACCACGAGCTCACGCCGGAGCAGCGGATGGATCCCTAGTGGGATCCCGACAACTACGTCACCTGGAATGCCTTCTTCGCTAATAGGCGGGAAAGGGAGCTCGCTAGGTACGAGGGTGATGGACCGCCACCGGTGAACCACAACGAAGCCGGCCGTCGTCTGTGGTGGGCGAACCGTACTATCATCGGAGTGATGCGCTACATCACCGGGGGAGACCATCCTCGCCCACGAGTCCACCCACCACAGGCCCCACACCGTCCCGGCGGTAGCGGCATCGTCTTCCAGGAGACCCCTCTCCCGCCCCCCGTGAATCCGAGGCTGGAATGGCCCCTGGTATATGCCATGGATGGGCTGAGGATCCCCGGAGTGGCATGTGAAGATGATGATGATGATGACGATGACGATGAAGACCCTGAAGCTGCGTACTATAGGACTAGGCATGATTATGACTAAAGGGGGCGGCTTTAGTCCTCAGTGTTAGCTAGTCCCGGTTTTTCCCGGTTTTTAATATTAATAAATGTCTTGAGTGTTACCTAATAAATAGAGGGAAATGCCTATATAAAGAGAGGGTTCATCTTTAGTCCCGGTTGGAGAAACCAACCGCGACTGAAGGGATTGCGGCAGACTGGGCCAAACAACACTAATAATAGGGGTGAGTGTCGACATTATGTCGTGCGGCTTGTACCTTGTCCCGGATGGTGTCACCAACTGGGACTAAAGATGAACCTTTAGTCCCGGTTGGAGACACCAACCGGGACTAAAGATCAGCCAGCACTAATAATAGGGGTGAGTGTCGACATTATGTCGTGAGTGTTGACATTATGCCGAGCTGCTTGTACTATAAATAGGCATCCTTGTGAGTCCAGTCCTCCAGCCAGTTTGAGGCATATCCAAGATGGTTTTAGAGAGCAGGGACACCACTACGGCCAGTTTCAGGGAGATGCCGACGGAGCCCAGTCCTCCGGCATCTCCGAGAAACTGGTCACAGAGGCACTCCCTAATATGTGAAATTAGTTAGCTCCTAGGCGTATTGATCTAGTTAGAGAAGTTACAAGATGCAAGATGGTTTTCGAGAGCAGGGACACCACTACGGCCAGTTTCAGGGAGATGCCGACGGAGCCCAGTCCTCCGGCATCTCCGAGAAACTGGTCATAGAGGCACTCCCTAATATGTGACATCACGCGTTTGGAGATCAGATCTTAATGGTAAGTATGAATCGGTACTAAAGGCCCTCCTTTAGTCCCGGTCCATCCACAAAACGGGACTAACACACTCAAGATTGTTTGCAGACAACACTATAAAAATGGACACATGCATGGAACATCATCACTCATAAAATGTTACAATTATTACATATCATTTCTTCGCGTGTGTTCCTTTCTAATCCCGTCGTATCCATGGAGCATCTTCATTCATTAACATGATGGTTGGGTCATCCTTCACCGCGAAGGGCGGAATTTCATGGAACTTATCACAATCTTCTGACATGTCTGTCTTGTCCTCCACTCCCACGATGTTTCTTTTTCCTGAAAGAACTATGTGGAGATTTGGCTCATCGTCTGATGTATTATTTTTCTTATTTTTTCGTTTTCTAGGTTTGGTAGACATGTCCTTCACATAGAAAACCTGGGCCACATCATTGGCTAGGACGAATGGTTCGTCTAAGTACCCAAGATTGTTGAGATCCAACGATGTCATTCCGTATTTCTTGTCTACCTCAACCCCTCCTCCCGTCAGCTTGACCCATTTGCACCGAAACAAGGGGACCTTAAAAGTAGGTCCATAGTCAAGTTCCTATATCTCCTCTATGTAACCATAATATGTGGTATTTGACCCCTTGTTGTCTGTTGCATCAAAGCGGACACCACTGTTTTGGTTGGTGCTCTTTTTATCTTGGGATATCGTGTAAAATGTATACCCATTTATCTCGTACCCTTGGAAAGTCGATATAGTCGAAGATGGTGACCTAGACAACAAGTATAGCTGATCTCCAAGAGTGTTTTTTTATGAGATGTTGCAACCAACCGCCGAAACTCTTCATGTGTTCATCTCTAATCCAAGAGTCATACTTTCCAGGGTTATTGGAGCGTAAGATTTTCTTGTGTTCCTCGATATATGGGGCTGCCAAGATAGAATTCTGTAGAACGGTGTAATGTGCTTCGGTGTAAGAATGTCCGTCTCTACATATTATTGATTTCCTTCCTAGAGTACCCTTTCCACTCAGTCTCCCCTCATACCGCGATTGAGGAAGACCAATCGGCTTAAGGTCAAGAACGAAGTCAACACAAAATTCAATGACCTCCTCTGTTCCATAGCCCTTGGAGATGCTTCCTTCTGGCCTAGCACGGTTACGAACATATTTATTTAAGATTCCCATGAACCTCTCAAAGGGAAAGATATTGTGTAGAAATACAGGACCGAGAATGGAAATCTCTTCGACTAGGTGAACCAGCAGGTGCGTCATAATATTGAAGAAGGATGGTGGGAACACCAACTCAAAACTGACAAGACATTGGACCACATCATTCTGTAACCGTGGTAGATCTTCAGGATTGATTATCTTCTGAGAGATTGCATTGAGAAATGCACATATCTTCACCATGGGTACTCGAACATTATCTGGTAGAAGCCCCCTCAATGCAATCGGAAGCATTTGCGTCATAATCACGTGGCAGTCATGAGACTTTAGGTTTTGGGACTTTTTTCTGCCATATTTATTATCCCCTTTATATTCGACGAGAAGCTAGACGGGACCTTAATACTGCTTAGGCATTCAAAAAATATTTCCTTCTCTTGTTTGGTAAGAGCGTAGCTGGCATGACCTTAAAACCATTCTGGATGCAGGCCATCTGGGTCTTTCATACGTTGATGGTCATTTCGTGCTTCCGGTGTATCTTTTGTCTTCCCATACACGCCCAAGAAGCCTAGCAGGTTCACGCAAAGATTCTTCATCACATGCATCACATCGATTGCAGAGCGGACCTCTAAGAATTTCCAATATGATAGCTCCCAAAATATAGATTTCTTCTTCCACATGGGTGTGTGTCCTTCAGCGTCTTTCGGAACAGATTTTCCTCCAGGACCCTTTCCAAAGGTTACCAGTTGATCCAAATCTTTGACCATATCAAATATATCAGCACCAGTACGCTCCTTAGGCTTCGTCTGGTGACATGCCAGACCATTGAAATGCTTTCCTTTCTTTCTTAAGGGATGCTTGGCCAAAAGAAATCGACGATGCTCATTGTAAACATTCTTCTTACAGTGTTCCAAATATATACTTGCAGTCTCATCTAAACAGTGTGTGCATGCATTGTATCCCTTGTTTGACTGTCCTGAAAGGTTACTAAGAGCAGGCCAATCATTGATTGTTACGAAAAGCAATGCTCGGAGGTTAAATTAACCCTGCTTGTGCTCATCCCACACGCATATCCCGGGTTCGTGCCACAACTGTAAAAGTTCTTCCACTAATGGCCTTAGGTACACATCAATGTTGTTGTCAGGTTGCTTTGGACCTTGGATCAACACTGGCATCATAATGAACTTCCGCTTCATGCACAACCAAGGAGGAAGGTTATAGATGCATAGAGTCACGGGCCAGGTGCTGTGACTGGAGCTCTGCTCCCCAAAGGGATTCATGCCATCTGTACATAGACCAAACCTTAAACTCCTTGCGTCATCTGCAAAGTCCGGGTACTTTCTATCGATTTTTCTCCATTGCGACCCATCAGCGGTGTGTCTCAACATCCCGTCTGACTTACGTTCCTCTTTATGCCATCGCAACAACTTGGCGTGCTCTTTGTTTCTGAATAAGCGTTTCAACCGTGGTATTATAGGAGCATACCACATCACCTTCGCAGGAACCCTCTTCCGGGGGGGCTCGCCCTCAACGTCACCAGGGTCATCTCGTCTAATCTTATACCGAAGTGAAGTGCATACCGGGCATGCATCTAAATTCTCATACTCCTCACCGCGGTAGAGGATGCAGTCATTAGGGCATGCATGTATCTTTTGAACCTCTAAACCTAGAGGGCAGACAACCTTTTTTGCTTCGTATGTACTGGCGGGCAATACATTATCTTTTGGAAGCATATTCTTCATCATTTTCAGCAACTTTTCAAATGAGGAGTCAGGTATAGCACACTCAGCCTTCCATCGCAGCAATTCCAGTGTGCTGCCCAGCTTTTTCAGACCATTTTTTGCAATTTGGGTACAACAACTTTTTGTGATCCTCTAGCATGTGATTGAACTTCTCCCTATCCTTTTCATTTTCACAATCTCTTCGTGCATCGGCAATGGTCCGACCAAGATCATCAACGGGTTCATCATGTGTCTCTTCTTCATCCTCCCCTTCAGCATTCCCCATGGAAGTATCTCCGTACTCAGGGAAACCATGATAGTTGTCATCCGCCTCCTCTTCTTCATTGTCTTCCATTATAACCCCTCTCTCTGCGTGCTTGGTCCAACAATTATAACTGGGCATGAAGCCGGACTTCAACAGGTGGCTGTGAAGGGTTTTTTAGTCAGAGTAATCCTTCTGATTCCTACATCCATTACATGGACAGAATACAAAACCATTGTGCTTGTTTGCATCAGCAACACGGATGAATTCATGCACGCCATTAATGAACTCGCCAGAGCGTCGGTCAGTACCGTACATCCATTCCTAGACCATCTGCATTATAGTAAAAGTATATCAAAAACCATTACACAACATGATAAAATTGTTACAAGTTATATTGAGAGCTTCTAGAGCACTAATTTTGAATTTTGAAAAATTTACATGCACCAATTTGTGAATTGGAGAAAATAATCAACATGATAAATGTGGAGTTTTTTATTATTGTTCCATCAGTGAAAACCTCATTCCATTCTAAGCTCTGAAACTCTAAAATTACACATTTCAATTTTCAGTAACTATGTGCCTAATCAAAATTTGTTACACATATATATCAAAATCCTTCTAGCTACTTCTAGAGCATGCATGCATTTGATCCATATCTCTATACTTCTAGAGCATTATATAGAGCTAAAGTAGCAATAAGAGATGAAAGAATGAAGTTCTAACCTTTTAAAGCTTTGGATTTAGGTGTTGCAAACTAAATCTTGACAAATCTTGAGAAAAAAAATGGCATGAACTCTCTTGCTTTCTTTGAGAAAAATGGCCACCATATGCTTTAGGGCAGCTGGCCAGGGAGCTGTATATATAGTGATGGACAATTAGTCCCGGGCCGTGATACGACCCGGGACTAATAGTCTCTGAAAAGAGTTGTTGCCACGCTCCAGCTTATTAGTCCCAGGCCGTATTACGGGCCGGGACTAATGCTCTGGTCCGGCCCGGGACTAATGCTTATGTCCATTTCTATCCGTTGGAGGCCTCAAGGACCGGGACTAGTGCTAGCACTAGTCGTGGTTCGTGACGGGCCGGGACTGCTGGGCTTGTTCTGATCGAACCGAAGATGGTTTTTCCAGTAGTGTTTATGTCATGAATAATTTCATTGAAGGCAAGTACACCATCATGAATGAGGCGTCCCTTAAGAAAGGCGGACTGGAGAGGGTGCGTGAGCCTTTCCAAGAAAGGAGCGAGGCGCAGAGCACAGATCTTCGCAAAGATCCTCTGGATGACATTGATAACCGTGATCGGTCTGAACTGGCGGATATCCATGGCCCCCGCTACCTTGGGGATTAGGGTGATCACACCAAAGTTCAGACGAGACATAACAAGGGTCCCGGTAAAGAACTCCTGAAACATACGCATGATCACAGGCTAAAGTTGGTCCTAGAAGGTCTGAAAGAAAGACACGGGCAGGCCATCAGGGCCGGGCGCCGACCCCGTCCTCATGGACTTCAGGGTTGCGGACACCTACTCCGGTGAGAACGGGAGTGTGATCTCCAGGTTCTCCGTGGGGGAGACGGTCTCGCTGTCAGTCCAGAATTCTGGGGCCAATGAGATCCCCGAACACGGCGTGCGAGTGAATAATTCTTTATTGTAGGCATAAATATGGGAGGAGAGTTCTAGTGGCGATTCCAGCAGAACATCCCCCTCCTAGAGGGAAGGGATTGAGCACTTCCTCCTCCTGCCATTGGCAATAGCATGGAAGTAGGCCATGTTCGACTCCCCCTGGATGGTCCAGTTTTGGCGACTCCGCTGTCGCCAGAACGCCTCCTCTCCTTTGTAAATCTCCATAATGGAGGTCTCAAGGGAGTATCTATGGGACTAGGCCTCTTTCGATAGGCCGTGTTGGTCGTCCTCTAGATCCAGAGCTTGAATCTCCTGCAGAAGGGCATCCGTTTGGTCCCGAAGGGAAGCCCCCAGGTTTGCCTCCAACCCCTCATGAAGCGTCAGCCGATTTTAGCACAGTGATTCCAAATACCAACCGTGCAATACACCCGAGGAGGGGAGGCTACAACCTCCATCCACTTAGACCTAACTGCCTCCACAAAACCAGCCTTCTGAATCCAGAAGGCTTCAAAGAGGAAGCGATTCAGTCTCGGAGGAGGCCCACCTCCTGATGATAGGAGGAGGGGTGTGCTCCAATCCAATCCTGGTGACCTCCTTCAGGGAGCACATAGGAAAAGCCACTTCCTAATCGATTGACACGAAGACGCGATCAGGAACACAGTGGATCGGGTCGAGCTGCTTATTCGTCCATGTGCATCTAGCACCCACCTGCGTAATCTCGTGAAGCACAAGATCAGCGATGCAGTCACTAAACATACGCATCATAGGGAGGTCCACATTTTCCGAGCTCTTGTCGTCACTGTAGCGGATCAGGTTGAAGTCCCCGGCTACCACCACAGGGATATCAGCCCGTTCCACTTTCGAATTGAGCTCCCGCAGAAACTCTCTTGACCTCCTATGGTCTCCGAGGCCATAGACAGTAATCATCTCCCACTTGAGGCGAGATTGTATATCGGTGAGGGACATGTTCACGCATAATTCCCCGCGGTCCATATCATCTACCTTGAATGTTTCCTCCTTGACCCCAAGGAGGATCCCTCCCGAGTATCCATTGGTCGGCAACCAAATCCAGATGAATCTACAGCGGCTAAGACCCTCTAACTCAGTAATTGAGAAGTCCTGACAAATCTTCTCCTGAAGCCCGATAATATCCAGAGCCTTGGTGCGAAGGTATTCCTTGATCTGGCGGCGGCGGCCATCATGCCCGAATCCCCTGATGTCCAGATGAACGCCCGACACGACTAGGAAAATGGCTATAGGTAATCAGCACATCCGTGGCTCACATGGTTGAAGTGCCCCACGGCTAAAATAGGCGTGGCCCACCTATGGGCAGTTCCCTACTAGTAACTAGAACAACCGTGGCGCACATGTGGTATGTGTGCCACAGATGTGTGTGGGCCAAGGGCCTGCCAGCCGCATGCCACATATCCGTAGCGCACAGGGTGTAAGTGCGCTACTGTTGTTTGGGATAGCCGTAGCGCACATGTGGAGAGTGCGCTATGCCTGTGTGAAGCCCCCTCTGCTCCTTAAGTGGGGAAACACATCTGTGGCGCACTGTGGCATGTGCGCCACGGTTGATTTTAGTGCTTATGGCGCACTAGGGCCATGTGCGCCATGGATGTGACGATCCTTTTTTTGCCAGCTCCACTTTTATATGCCCATGTGACCATCCACCACCCACACTTCACTTTCCCCTTCTTCTTCCTCCTTAGATCTAGTCGGGATCCTTCTCCTTCACAATTCAATTTCTCCACTCATTCACCATTTTTAGCATGTCGAACTTGCCTTGGATGTTACATACGTAATAGAGTAAGCTCTCAGGTCTCTCATCTCCTTCTATGGTCTCGCGCGCACCTCTCCTTTCTGATGGGTTTCGCGGCATAGTAAATCAAAATTTTCTACGGATGCGAACAGAGGGAAGCCAAGATCTAATCTAGGAGATGCAAACAACAAGAGAGATTGGATTAGATCTTCATACCCTTGAAGATTCGCACAGCGGAAAGTTCGTCGGAACGTGGGTGATGTAGTCGTACTCGCTTCTCCTCCTCGCGATCCGATCCGATCTAGCACCGCAAGTGGCGATGCCTTTGCGAGATGCACATGTGCAGCACCTCGACGTCTCCTCCTTCCTCGGTCCAGCAAGTATGGTGGAGAGATGGATTGGATCTACAACGCGACGGTGTGGTGCAATTGGTGGAGAGTTTCTGCAGCAGGGCTTCGCCTACACGCAGTCGGGAGGGAGAGAGAGAGAGGAGGGCAGCAGGGCGACTACGCTTGAGGGGAAGGTGTATGGGGGTGGTGCGCCCCAGCCCTCTATATATAGAGGGGTGTGCGCCAGCCCTAACCCCTCCCCCAAGCCCTAGGCCGGCGGCCAAGGAGGGAGGAGTGGGGGCAAGGAAACCCCCCCCCTTCTAGAAGCTCCAAACTAGGGTTTCCCCTTGTTTGGCCGGCTGGGCCCTATGGGGCCTTGTGCCCCTGGCCCAATGCGGCCAGGGCACTCCCTCATAGGCCCATGCCCCCTCCCGACAGGTGGGACCACGTTGGGCCCCTTCCGGAAGGTTCTAGAAGCTTCCGGTACAATACCGATTAACCCGGAACAATTCCGAACTCCAAAAATTGCACTGCCTTATATGAATCTTATTCTCCGGACCATTCCGGAACCTCTCGTGATGTCCCGGATCCCATCCGAGACTCCGAACAAAAACTCACAAACCAATTATCCAATCTATCCTAGCGTCGAGACACGTTAATTGTGTGACCCTTCGGGTTCGAGAAAATGCGGACATGATCTTCTATCAATAATCAACAGCGGGGTCTGGAAACCCATATTGACTCCCACACATTCATCGATGATCATATCGAATGAACCACGATGCCAGGATTCAATCAATCCCATATATATATATATATATATTCCCTTCGTCTCGCGATATTTTACTTGCCCGAGATTTGATCGTCGGTACCGTCATACCTAGTTCAATCTCGTTCACAGCAAGTACTTTACTCGTTCCGTAATCCGATATCACTTTGTGATTAACTCCTTAACCACATGCTTGCAAGCGGTGTTGATATCGATTACCGAGTGGGCCCGAAGTATATCTCTTCGACTTGGGAGGGACAAATCCCATCTCGATACATACAACCCAACAGATACTTTCCGATCACCTGAGAGACACCTTTATGATCACCCTCTCATAGGATGACGTTTGATAACCTCAAAGCTTTCTTCCGATACCAGGGAGTTGTATTATCTCATGGTCTAAGGAATACAATATTTGACATAAGAAAAGCTTCGCAAAGATGAACACGATGACATGATCTAATTGCTTCGCTTAGTTTGGGTCTGTCCATCATATCATTCTCCCAATGATATGATCTCATTATTAATCGACAACTCATGTCTATGGTTAGGAAACCTTAACCATCATTAATCAATGAGCTAGTCCATAGAGGCATACTAGGGACACGGTGTTGTTCACAAACCACACAAGTATTAAAGTTTCCGCTTAATACAATTCTAGCATGGAATATAAACATTATCATGAACAAGAATTATAATAATAACATCTTTATTATTGCCTCTAGGGCATAATTCCAACAGTCTCCCACTTGCACTAGAGTCAATAATCTAGTTTACATTTGGCAACAATCTCACACCCATGGCACTAAGGTGCTGATCATGTTTTACACGTGGAAGAGGTTTAGTCAATGGATCTGCGACATTCAGATCTGTATGTACTTTGCCAATCTTCAGATCTCCATCTGCTATATAATCTTGGATTATATGAAACTTGCGGTTGATATGCTTGGTCTTTGGATGATATCTTGGTTCCTTAGCGAGTGCTATGGCGCCAGTGTTGTCACACAATATCTCTAGTGGGTCCAATGTACTTGGAACCACGCCAAGCTCAGTGAGGAAGTTCCTAATCCAAACTCCTTCACTTGACGCTTCTACAGCAGCCATGTATTCCGCTTCTACTGTAGATCCCGCGATCACGCTTTGCTTGCAGCTTCTCCAGCTCATAGCTCCTCCATTCAAAATATACACGTATCATGTCTGAGATTTAGAATCATCCTTGTCGGTGTCAAAACTAGCGTCGACGTAACCTTTTACGACGAGCTGTTCTTCACCCCCATAGACTAAGAACATTTCTTTAGTCCTATTTAGGTACTTTAGGATGTTCTTCACGGCTGTCCAGTGTTCCACTCCTGGATCAATTTGATATCTGCTCGTCAAACTAAGAGCATTGGACACATCCGGTCTAGTACACAGCATGGCATACATGATAGAACCTATGGCCGAGGCATAAGGCACTTTGCTCATAGCTTCCCTATCATTTACCGTAGCTGGACACTGAGCCTTGATCAATGTCTTACCTGACAACATAGGCACTGAACCTTTCTTTGCCTTATCCATTCTGAACCTTTTCAGAACTTTGTCTAGGTATGTACTCTGGCTTAAAGCTATCAGGTGTCTTTGTCTATCTCTATAGATTTTGATGCCCAATATATAAGCAGCTTCACCTAGGTCTTTCATTGAAAAACACTTGTTCAAATAACTCTTCACATCGTTAAGCATGTTAATGTCATTTCCAATAATCAATATGTCATCCACATATAGTACCAGAAATGTCACCGAGCTCCCACTCACTTTCTTGTAGATACAAGCTTCGTAGCAATTTGGAACAAATCCAAAGCTCTTGATCACTTGATCAAAACGAAGGTTCCAACTCCGAGATGCTTGCTTCAGTCCATAAATGTAACGCTGAAGTTTGCATACTTTATCAGCATCCTTAGGATCGACAAAACCTTTGGGTTGCATCATATACAACTCTTCATCAATGTTGCCATTGAGGAACGCAGTCTTGACATCCATCTGACATATTTCATAATCATGAAATGCAACAATTGCTAATAAAATACAAATGGACTTAAACATCGCTACGGGAGAGAAAGTCTCATCGTAGTCAACACCTTGAACTTATCGAAAACCTTTCGCGACAAGCCGTGCTTTATAGACGGTAACATTACCATCCGCGTCCATTTTCTTCTTGAAGATCCATTTGCACTCAACGGCCTTTCGGTCGCTAGGAGGGTCCACCAAAGTCCATACTTGGTTTTCGCTCATGGATCCCAATTCGGATTTCATGGCTTCTAGCCATTTCTCAGAGTCTGGGCTCATCATCGCTTCCTCATAGTTCATAGGTTCACTGCCTTCTACTAACAAGACAGTCAAGACAGGGTTGTCGTACCACTCAGGAGGGGCTAGCGACCTTGTCGACCTGCGACGTTCAGTAGAAGCATCGTCCGAAACTTCATGATCCTTGTCATTAGCTTCCTCTATTGTTGGTGCAGGCGGCACTAGAACAATTTCAGGTGCTGCGCTACTCTCCAACTCAAGAGAAGGTTCATAAACCTCATCTAGCTCTACTATCCTCCCACTCACTTCTTTCGAGAGAAACTCCTTCTCAAGAAAGGAACCGTTCTTTGCGACAAACACTTTGCCTTTGGTTCTGTGATAGAAGGTATACCCAATAGTTTCCTTAGGGTATCCTATGAAGATGCATTTCTCCGCTTTGGGTTCGAGCTTGTCCGGCATCAACTTCTTGACGTAGGCTTCGCATCCCCAAACTTTAAGAAACGACAACTTAGGTTTAGCACCAAACAACAGTTCATACGGTGTCATCTCAACGGATTTAGATGGTGCCCTATTTAAAGTGAATGCAGCGGTTTCTAATGCATAACCCCAAAATGATAACGGCAAATCAGTAAGAGTCATCATTGATCGGACCATATCTAATAGAGTTCGATTCCGGTGTTCAGACACCCCATTGCGCTGTGGTGTTCCGGGTGGCGTGAGTTGCGAAACGATTCCGCTTGCTTTAAGATGCGTGAGAAAATCATAACTCAAATATTCACCTCCACGATCGGATCGTAGAAACTTAATCTTTCTGTTACGATGGTTCTCCACTTCATTCTAAAATTCTTTGAACTTTTCAAATGTTTCATATTTATGTTTCATTAAATAGATATACCCATATCTACTTAAGTCATCGGTAAAAGTGAGAAAATAGCGATATCCACCACGCGTCGAAATACTCATCGGTCCGCATACATCGGTATGTATGATTTCCAACAAGTCCGTTGCTCGCTCCATCATACCGGAGAACGGGGTTTTGATCATCTTGCCCATGAGGCATGGTTCGCATGTGTCAAATGATTCAAAATCAAGAGACTCTAAAAGTCCATCAGAATGGAGTTTCTTCATGCCCTTTACACCAATATGACCTAGACGACAGTGCCACAAATAAGTAGTATTATCACTATCTACTTTGCATCTCTTAGCCTCAATGTTATGGATGTGTGTTTCATCCCTTTCGAGATTTAGAAGAAATAAACCATTCACAATAGGTGCATGACCATAAAAGATGTTACTCATATAAATAGAACAACCATTATTCCCCGATTTAAATGAATAACCGTCTTGCAATAAACAAGATCCAGAAATAATGTTCATGCTCAACGCAGGCACATAATAACATTTATTGAGGTTTAAAACTAATCCTGAAGGTAAAACTAAGGAGAGTGTGCTGACGGCCATCACATCAACTCTTGATCTGTTGCCAACGCGCATCGTCACCTCATCCCTCGCAAGCCGCCGTCTATTCCGTAGCTCCTATTTCGAGTTACAAATATTAGCAACTGAACCAGTATCAAATACCCAGGCACTACAACGAGGGCTAGTAAGGAAAACATCAATAACATGTATATCAAATATACCTTTGATGGTGCCAGCCTTCTTGTCCGCTAAGTACTTCGGACAGTTGCGCTTCCAGTGACCCTTGTCCTTGCAATAGAAGCACTCAGTGTCCGGCTTAGGACCAGACCTGAGCTTCTTCTCAGCAGGGACAACGCGCTTGCCGCCGCATTTCTTGAAGGGCTTCTTTGCACCCTTACCTCTCTTGAAGGTGGGGGTCTTGTTGACCATCAACACATGATTATCCTTTTTGATGTCCACCTCCGCAGCCTTCAGCTTTGCAAAGAGCTCGGTGATCGTACCAGTGGAACCAATCTGATTGTGAGTCACTACAAAACTTTTGTAGCTGGGAGGGAGTGATTGCAGAACCCTGTCAATCTTGGACTCCTCTGGAATCTTGCAGTCCAGTTGCTCAAGGCGTTGAGTGTAGCCCGACATCTTAATGGCGTGCTCACTAACGGAACTCCCTTCCTCCATCATGCAGTTAAAGAACTTCTCAGAGATCTCATATCTCTCAGAACGGGCCTGAGTATGAAACATGGTTTTCATCTCCTCGAGAATCTCAAAGGGCCCGGGATAGTCTTCAAAATGATTTTGAAGGTCCGATTCCACAGCAAACAACATGGTGCTCTTAATCACACCATAATCATCTCTGCACGACTGATAGACAGCTTTCTCATCAGCCGGCGCAGTAGCAGCAGGGGCGTCACCTAACGCATTCTCAAGGACATAGTCCTTTTGACCGCTAGAGAGAATGATTCTCAGATTGCGGAACCATTTGGTGAAGTTAGACCCATTGTTTCTAAGCTTTTCCTTCTCAGCAAAAACGTTGAAGTTGAAGTTGGACTTAGCCATTTGATCTACAATATTTTCAAGTACAAATTAGACTATGTTCATGATAACTAGTTCAAGTTTTAATCAAATTACTAGATGAACTCCCACTAAATTCAACATCCCTCAAGTTTTTTAGTGAACATGATCCAAAATCACCACACCTAATCCGATCTTCACGAGAAGAGATGTGGTTTCAATGGTGGACAACGAAGTGTCGATCATATCATTCATATGACTCATGCTTAACCTTTCGGTTCATGTGTTCCGAGGCCATGTCTGTACATGCTAGGCTCGCCAAGTTAGACCCAAGTATTTCCGCGTGTGCAAAACTGGCTTGCACCCGTTGTATGTGAACGTAGAGTCTATAGCACCTGATCATCACGTGATGCTTGGACACGACGAACTTTCGCAATGGTGCATACTTGGGGAGAACATAGTTTTATCTTGATCTTTAAGTGAGGAATCATCTTATAATTCTACCGTCGCGATCTAAGCATAATAAGATACATAAAAGGATAAACATCACATGCATATAACTTTATGTGACATGGTATAGCCAATCTTCGCGCAATGATCTCCATCTTGTGCGTGCCGGCATGATCTCCATCACTCCACCATGATTGCCTCCACCACGAATAGCAACTACAACTATTGCTAACTACTTAGCGATAAAGTGAAACTATTACATGGCGTATAAGAAGTTGACACACAGGTCATACATAATTATAAGGACAACCATATGGCTCCTGCCGGTTGTGTACTCATCGACATGCAAGTCGTGAAACATTACAAAACATGATCATCGCATACATTATACACATCACATCTTGGGCCATACCATATCATAGAAAACACTCCCTGCAAAAACAAGTTAGACGCCTCTACTTTGTTGTTGCATGTTTTACGTGGCTTATGGGAGTAGCATGCTAAGAATGATTCTTACCTACGTAAAGCCACAACGGTGATATTATGGTTGCCAAACTCCGGTGTAAATCCCATGACAATTATAGTGAGAGAAACTGGCATCCACCAGCCGCATGTGTGGAACAAGCCACACGTCAAGTGCGGAGCCGGTCTCGCGAACGACGTCGCGTAAGGTTGGCCTGGACCGCTTCAATCTTACTATCCCGCGTCATAAGAAGAACACAAACAAGAGGCTTGCAACAGAAAACATCAACGCCCGCAACAACCATGTTGCGTTCTACTCGTGAAACACATCTACGCATAGATCTAGCTCTGATACCACTGATGGGTTTCGCGGCATAGTAAATCAAAATTTTCTATGGATGCGAAGAGAGGGAAGCCAAGATCTAATCTAGGAGATGCAAACAACAAGAGGGATTGGATTAGATCTTCATACCCTTGAAGATTCGCACAGCGGAACGTTCGTCGGAACGTGGGTGATGTAGTCGTACTCGCTTCTCCTCCTCGCGATCCGATCCGATCTAGCACCGCAAGTGACGATGCCTCCGTGAGATGCACACGTGCAGCACCTCGACGTATCCTCCTTCCTCGGTCCAGCAAGTATGGTGGAGAGATGGATTGGATCTACAACGCGACGGCGTGGTGCAATTGGTGGCGAGTTTCTGCAGCAGGGCTTCGCCTACACGCAGTCGGGAGGGAGAGAGAGAGAGGAGGGCAGCAGGGCGACTAGGCTTGAGGGGAAGGTGTATGGGGGTGGTGCGCCCCAGCCCTCTATATATAGAGGGGTGGGCGCCAGCCCTAACCCCTCCCTCAAGCCCTAGGCCGGCGGCCAAGGAGGGAGGAGTGGGGGGCAAGGAAACCCCCCCCCCTTCTAGAAGCTCCAAACTAGGGTTTCCCCTTGTTTGGCCGGCTGGGCCCTATGGGGCCTTGTGCCCCTAGCCCAATGCGGCCAGGTCACTCCCTCATAGGCCCATGCCCCCTCCCGACAGGTGGGACCACGTTGGCCCCCTTCCAGAAGGTTCTAGAAGCTTCCGGTACAATACCGATTAACCCGGAACAATTCCGAACTCCAAAAATTGCACTGCCTTATATGAATCTTATTCTCCAGACCATTCCGGAACCTCTCGTGATGTCCCGGATCCCATCCGAGACTCCGAACAAAAACTCACAAACCAATTATCCAATCTATCCTAGCGTCGAGACACGTTAAGTGTGTGACCCTTCGGGTTCAAGAAAATGCGGACATGATCTTCTATCAATAATCAACAGCGGGGTCTGGAAACCCATATTGACTCCCACACATTCATCGATGATCATATCGGATTAACCATGATGACATGATTCAATCAATCCCATATATATATTCCCTTCGTCTCGTGATATTTTACTTGCCCGAGATTTGATCGCCGGTACCGTCACACCTAGTTCAATCTCGTTCACAGCAAGTACTTTACTCATTCCGTAATCCGATATCACTTTGTGATTAACTCCTTAACCACATGCTTGCAAGCGGTGTTGATATCGATTACCGAGTGGGCCCGAAGTATATCTCTCCGACTTGGGAGGGACAAATCCCATCTCGATACATACAACCCAACAGATACTTTCCGATCACCTGAGAGACACCTTTATGATCACCCTCTCATAGGATGACGTTTGATGACCTCAAAGCTTTCTTCCGATACCAGGGAGTTGTATTATCTCATGGTCTAAGGAATACAATATTTGACATAAGAAAAGCTTCGCAAAGATGAACACGATGACACGATCTAATTGCTTTGCTTAGTTTGGGTATGTCCATCATATCATTCTCCCAATGATATGATCTCATTATTAATTGACAACTCATGTCTATGGTTAGGAAACCTTAACCATCATTAATCAATGAGCTAGTCCATTGAGGCATACTAGGGACACGGTGTTGTTCACAAACCACACAAGTATTAAAGTTTCCGCTTAATACAATTCTAGCATGGAATATAAACATTATCATGAACAATAATTATAATAATAACATCTTTATTATTGCCTCTAGGGCATAATTCCAACACTTTCCATCTTCTCGCGATCGGTCTCTCATCTCGGTAAGTTGTCCATGTAAGGATGTGTTCATGTGTATATGGATGATATGCTCATATGTATGTAGAGGATCGATGGTCATGTGTGTGTATATGGATAGTATCTATGATGCTCATGCATGTGTGTATGGAGAGTATCGATGATGCTCATGCATGTGTCTATGGAGAGGATAATGATATGTTCATGTATGTATGGATCGGTCTCTCTCTCTCTCTTGTGTTTGTGTGTGAACAAGTTGACATTTGTTTTGCCCAAATGTTGATTCATTTCCATTTTGGCAAGACTTTGGCATTTCGCAAAGGTCCTAATTTTAGTATAGGTCATGCCGAAATTTTCTATCTACCATTGCATGCATGCATTGATTATGTGGTTCTAATAGACTTCTAATTGTACCGTCTACACAGTGCAAGCAAAAATGGTGCATGCATTGATTATGTGGTTCTACGCCTAAGTGGGTACGACTAGTCAACCGTCGCCCTCGATCCCCATCCTTAGACACGGATTGATCCTCTAACCCCATCGTCCCCATCCACATCAACGCGCCGCCGCCGGAGGTCAGGAGGAGGAGCAGCGAGCCACGCCACCGCCGCCGGAGGTCAGGAGGAGGAGCAGCAAGCCACGCCAGGAGGAGGAGGCCGTCACGCCGCCGGGCACGCACCGCCCGATGCAATTACTCCACCGCGGCTCCAGCAGACGCAGGTAAGCTATTGCGGTGTCTCCCCCATCTTCTAGTAGTTTCTTTCTGCAATGCGTGTGCGCATCTGGTTGGTCTCGTTCGTCTAGTTTGAATCCTATCGGGGGTATCATGTTAATTAGATCTGCTTAATTTTCCTGATGGGTATCGGAAAGCTATAGCTCATCCTTCCTCTTCGGTGGATCATATGACGATTTGGTTGGTTCCATGCTAGGTTCAGTACTTGTTCTTGTGAGCATGGATGATTTACATGTGTGTCCTGTAACATCAGAAAAGGATTCAGTACTTTTACATGTGTGTTAGATTACATGTGTGTGTTGTAACATCAGAAAAGGATTCAGTACTTTTACATTAGAAAAGGATTCAGTACTTTGAGCATCGATTCAGTACTTTTAAAATCATCAGAAAAGTATTCAGTACTTGTTCTTATGAGCATGGATGATTTACATGTGTTCTTGTGAGCATGAATGATTTACATGTGTGTGTTCCATGATAGCTTCAGTACTTTTATCTATCAATATTGATGGTTTCTACGGTGATGGATGTAGTTGTTGGATTTAGTTGATGGTTTCCATGATAGCTTCAGTACTTTTATCAATATTGATGGTTTCCATGATAGCTTCAGTACTTTTATCTATCAGCATTTCATTTTAATGGATGTAGTTGCTGGATTAATATAGGCATAACCTGATGCTAGACTTGATGGAAAACCTGATGTTAGGCATAACCTGATGTAATAAATTACTAGTTCATATTCCTAGCAAACAGAGAGCTTATAGGTTTAGGCTTGATTTTTTTAGCAAAAAGAGATCAATATGATCCTGGTTTGTGACCTCCTGGTTATGATCTGTGGCTAGGTTTTAGAGCAAGAGATATATGATCTGAAATGCTCCTGCTGAAATCCTAGTTATGGTGATGGTTTTAGTGTTGAATGGTATCCACACATATATAGCTCAAACAATGTGTATATACTGATGAAATGCTCCTGCTGAAATTCTAGTTATGCTGTATGGTTTTAGTACTGATCCTGGTGATGGTCTAGTAGTGCTGAAAAGGCACTACTGCAAGCAATATAAACTTGTATTTGCTTGCTGGTGATGGTCTAGTAGTACTGATCCTGGTGATGGTTTTAGTACTGATCAGAAGCATGCTGTCATATTTGTTGTCATATAAACTTGTATTTGCTTGCTGTCATATAATGATAGGTGCTATAATCTGCATGTATTTGCTTACTGTCATCAATGACAGGTGATATAATATGTGGTGATATAATTGTAGCACTTGAAATTGTGCTTGTGCTTGTACGAAGAACTTTATTATGTCGTGTATGCAGGTTCTTATATGAAATGAGTCCCGATTTTGCCGGAATGTTGATTAACTTCCGTTTTGGCAGAAATCGGGCACTCCTAGTTTAAGAAAATTATCAAAGGTCATGCCGGATTTTTCCGTGCATTTAACCAATTATTTGTTTTTTATTAGTGCAAAGATGTGTGACAACGACGAGGCTGGATGTTCTAAGCGCATCAGCCCTGAAGGAGAACTCAGACCTCCAAATAAACAATTGACATTCTGGGAGGCGGCCCAGCGGCTAGAAGACGATGAAGAATACCATCCTTCGGAGAGCGAGGATGATGAGATGGAAGACGCGGAGGAAGAAGCCAAAGGAACGGCGGGTGATGAAACCACTGATGGCGGCGAGGGCACAGGGAGTGGTGGCAATCCTCCTAAGAAGAAGAAGAAGCCGAAGGAACGGCGCCCGAACACGGTCGGCACGGTCAGGGAGGAAATTACTGAAGTGAGCCCAACAGGGGTTCCTTGGGAGCCCGACCTTGTCATCAGAGGGTACGGTGGGCAAGTGGTGGCGATCACCCGGACAACCATCTCGATCGACACCGAGAATCTCTGGCATAAAGATAATGGCCACTTGCACACACTCCTCTTCGAGAAGCTGCACGCAAGATACAAGTTCCCCGCTAAATATCAGAACACAAATTATCATGGGAACAAAGTAAACAAATCCGCCCTCACAAAGATGAGCATCGCCCTAGCCAGCTGGAAAACCCGGATAATGAAGAAGATCTATAAAGAAGGCAAAAGTCTCGAGGAGATCCAGAAATTGACCCGCAGATCACCGAAGATCAGTTCCGGGAGTTCAAGGAGAGGTGTGAATCCGAAAGAGCCCTGGCAAATAGTAATTGGGGAAAGGTGCTGCAGGCGAGGAATATAGGACATCACCATCTCGGATCTGGAGGATACAAAACCGCGGAGGCCAAATGGAATAAGGAGGACGAAGAGTATAGATCTAAGGGGAAACCCCTTTGCGAAATTCAAACCCGGGCAGGTTCGAAACTTCATCAGGGCCCGTTACCATGTGGACCCAAAAACCAAACAACTCACCGCGGATCCTGCGGTGAAGGAATTCGAGGAAATTGTGGTAAGCAATCTAATTACCACGGATCAACTCGATTGCATTCTAATCGATGAAGTCTAGTGTCTAAACGATTCACTGTTACTTCTTCTGCAGGAGGAGGAAATTGTTGCTAGTCATGGATCCCAGGGTTCCTCATCCTAGGGGTCGATGGTGGCCACCCAGTGGGATAACCCTTTTAACAGGGTGATGAACCGGGCCAAGAAAATAGAGCCTGTTACGAAGAAGCTGTCGTCGGCTGGCTGTCTGGCCAGCCTCGGGGGTAAGAATTGGGTGGATCATTTTGTTCCATCGCCGAGGACGCATGTGGCACCGTCAGGAAGGAGCGAGGAGGAAAACCGCGAAGTTCAAGAACTTAAGGAACAAGTGGTGCGGATCCCGCAGATCGTCCAAGACAACCTGGCAATCACCCTGACGTCCATCCTGCCTACCTTGGTGGAGTCAATAGCGAACTGGAGTGCGGGTGGTCGAGTAGGGCCATGCCTGATTCCAAGCATGGTCAGCAGCCACTCGAACAACGCGGCGCGGACGAATCAGCCGAACTACGTGTTCGTGACTCCGCCCGCTAGCACCGCAGCGCCGCAAGTGTTGGTGACTCCCCGCGGCGCCGGACATGTTGGTGGCCCCCTGCCATCGTGGCGGCGGCACCGGAGCTCCAAGCACCCGGTAGGGAGAATACACCGGCGGCCAGCACCGCGCCATCAAGCAGCCCTTCCGTCTCTTGCACGCCCGTCGCCGTATGCGGTGCCTCGACATTAGCCGATCTCGACACCATCACGGTAAACAAATTGCTTTACCGCCTTTCACGCCATCTATTACTCTTATGGCATCTCTGACGATGCCGTACATGTTTTCCGCAGACGGATGTTCCTTGCACGCCAGGAGCGGATGAAGAAGAGACGGGTGTCCTCAGAAGTTTCTTCGGATTATTCTTGCAATGGCCAAAGAGCATGATCTGTTTGGGGACGGCGGGGGCCATCACGCCACAGACAACAGCACCGCCTGTCGTGCCAGCGACAAGCGGTGGCAAGGCCCCCTTACCACCCTCGTCGTCACCTCCACGCGGTGGGTCAGATGATCATTTTGATGATATGCACATGGCGCAGGATCTGGCCGAGGACGACGAAGACTGGAATGATCACTTCTTCAACACTCAGTTTAGCAATGAAGACCTAGCTGGTGGCCCCACAGAAAAAGCCACTATCACCAAGCGTTTGTTTGGTTCTCAGGAGATGCTTCCAGGTTGCACCTTTACAGAGCCAGCTGATACAACCAACCGTCCCTTTATTCTAAGCCCTAACACACTACATAGGGCGGCCGGTGCTCAGATTGCGGTGCCTGCCCGCTCTCCAAAAGGAAAAAAGGGCAGGAAAAGAAAATCTAGCAGCTCGAGCCAGCCGGTGGCGTCAACTGCGAATCCGATCAGGTTTCGGGATGGGCCACCAAGACCCGAGGGTATTATGTGGAGGATTCATGTGGTGGGTGAGCCCATGCTACCTAAGAATTTGTGGAGGCTCGCCAGTTCGGAAATGCAGACTGTGCATGACCGCATGCTGATGATAGAGATACGCCTTCTGGCGGAGAAAGATCCCTTGCACCCGGTATTCGTGGTTAAGGTGCCACCAGGCTTGGGCTTCGTCGACAATGCCCCTGCGGATCTGTTCTTCCTGTGGTTCGACGACATCTTCAATATGTTCCACCTATACCCGTTGCACTATACCATGGTCCGCCTGTTTTCTCTCAGCCTGGCCATGCAGATCATTAGAGAGAACACACCGGGCATCGCTATAGTGGACCCCTACTACATGCGTGATGGCTGCTTGGGTTCCCCCGCTGAACGATGTATCGTGGCCTCGTACCTAAAAAGAATCCTCGTGGCGAACAAGACAAAGGAATACATTCTTGTGCCTTACTTTCCCGAGTAAGTCGTTATTCACTCGCCACCGTTGATTGGCTTTATTACATTATCATCATTCTTTTTCCAACACATTCCATTTGAATTTTTTGCGCAGAGATGAACCTTGCACGCTCATATCCTTATCGCCGAAGCATTCCCACGCCATGTATTTCGACTCGGGGAGTCTAGAAAAGAAGAAAAACTACGACAAGATCAAGGAAGTTCTGGATGATGCTCTCACTGGCTATGCCTCGACGGAAGGCACCACCTTCGTGCGTACGAAGGTCAAGTTTGGCAGGCACGTATTCAACCACGTAACTGAGTTCCCCTGTGTGAAGTAGCCGGAAAACAGTAAGAAGGAAGTCTACTACGCACTCCATCACATGAGGGCGTTCCTACTAGACCAGGAGAATTCTACGCTGCCAGATCATCTCAAATAGTGGGCCGAAGCAAAGGCCAAGATCACTGATTTAGATATTAGACAAGAGATGTATCACATCCAGCAGCAGTTTGGGGCAATCATCTTTCGGGGGAATCTTCTACGGAGGAAATGTCCCGAATAACTGTGACATAGAAGATCGCCTAGAGATGCAGGGTGACTATAGGAAGTTCATGACGAGACAAGGCGTCCTCCCATTCCCTAAGCCGAGCCAGAAGGCTTGATGTTGGCCTAGTTATAGTTACAAAGTATAGATGACCTTTGTGTGTGTGGACAAGTGTACATGATACTACTTATCTTATTAGGTTTATGAATCATCTCTTACTTCTTTTGCTTATTATTATTATATATCAATCAATGCTTGTTTTTTTGCTTACTCTTTGCTCCTTTGCTCACTTTGGTCCTTCTTTTTTCCTTGCTCTTTTTTCGAAAATAACGCCGATGATTGAAATGTCGTGGCACACTATATATGTGAATGTGCTACGATGGGATTGTGAGCCTTGTGATATGCACAAGTCAGGTCTTGTGCATCCTACTTGGCTTACCGTTCCGTCGTAGCATATTCCTGTGTCCAACAACCTATGTATATATATGAGGCATTCTTTTTGATTTACTTTGGTCTTTTTCGAGAATAATGCCAATGATTGAAATGTCGTGGCACAATATATATGTGAATGTGCTACGACAGGATTGTGAGCCTTGTGATATGCACAAGTCCAGGTGTTGTGCATCCTACTTGGCTCACAGTTCTATCGTAGCATATTTCTGTGTCCAACGACCTATGTATATACATATGAGGCATTCTTTTCGAGTTACTTTGGTCTTTTTCGAGAATAATGCCGATGATTGAAATATCGTGGAACACTATATATGTGAATGTGCTGTGATGGGATTGTCCGCCTTGTGCTATGCACATGTCCAGGTGTTGTGCATCCTACTTGGCGAACAGTTCCATCATAGCATATTCCTGTGTCGAACAACCTAGTTATATATGATGCTTTCTTTTTGAGTTACTTTGGTCTTTTTCGAGAATAATGCCGATGATTAAAATATCGTGGCACACTATATATGTGAATGTGCTGCGATGGGATTGTTCGCCTTGTGCTATGCACAGGTCCAGGTGTTGTGCATCCTACTTGGCGAACACTTCCATCGTAGCATATTCCTATGTCGAACAACCTAGTTATATATGAGCATGCTTTTTTAGTTACTTTGGTCTTTTTCGAGAGAATGCCTATGATTGAAATGTCGTGGCACACTATATATGTGAATGTGCTGCAATGGGATTGTCCGCCTTGTGCTATGCACAGGTCCAAGTGTTGTGCATCCTACTTGGCGGACGGTTCCATCGTAGCATATTCCTGTGTCGAACAACCTAGTTATATATGAGGTATGCTTTTTGAGTTGGGTCTTTTTGATTTAGGAGTACTTTTTATAAGTGTATCTTCATATGCGACTTTAATTATACATGTTTTTTTTCAATCACCGCTTAATTATTATTATCAACTTGTAGATGACGTGGTACGTCGTGTACAAGGGACGGGCTCCCGGAGTCTACGATGATTGGGAAGACTGCCGGAGACAGGTGCACCGTTTCAGCGGCAATAACTACAAAGGGTACAACACTATGGTGGAGGCGGAAGCTAGATACACGCGCTATCTAGCGGGAGTTAGGACGAGGAACCGGATGAAGACCTACACCTTCGTCGCGGTGATCATGCTTATCTTCTTTGGTTGTTTATCCCGCGTTTGTGTCTAGCTAGTTTAGATTTCTAGGCGAGCTTCCGAGCTCTAACTTGTTCGAGACACATGTATTCGCATGTCACCAACTACTTTGTAACTTGATCAAAACAATGCATAACTTATGTATTCATGTATGGGACTTATCTATATGTATTTGTTCCAATCTTGTTTTGCGAATTGTGTATTTATATATATAACTGTATATCTTATATCTGTGTGTATATTTGCCTGTAATATTGTATATAATCTGTATTGTGTATCATCTGGCTCTGAAATTAAAAAAACACCCGTGGCGCACATGGCACAGCTTCTGTGACGCACAGTGTCTAAAGCGCACCTGCGCAGGATAGTGGCACACTACCACATGCGCCACAGAAGATAAGTTTTGTAGTGCACCTGGACAGCTATGCGTGGCGCACAGGCATGTGCGTCACGCCTATCTCGGCACAACCGTGGCACACCAGGCAGTGCGCCACGGCTAGGAGATAGCCGCAGCGCAAGCCTAGTGGTGCACGGCCAGTGTGCCACGGATGGATTTTCCATGTGCGCCACTAACGACCGTTTTCCTAGTAGTGCGGATGGCATGGAGGATGTTCATCTAGAGCAACTCAGTGGTGGGGGCCCCTTAGTGGGGGGGAACGGGGTCGGCTACGGGATAGGGATTTCTCCGTAGCATTGGGTGGTCTCCCATGAGGCCTACCCGAAGGGGCAGGCTTCTGGGTGACCTCCCACCATCAGGAGCTAAAGGTGGCTCCCTGCTGGGGTCAAGGCCGGCGTCCCTATCCTCCGCAAGGACCCGGGATTTTTCGCGCTCCCATGCATCCCGTGCATGGGCTGCGACAATCGCCCCCTCATACCCCTCCCGCGCTGTAATGGCGGCAAGCTAAGAAATCTTGGGTCCCTTCTCGCCGCGAAAGACAGTCCCACAGTCATCCGCCACCTCGCCTAGGTGGGCCAGAGGGACGTCAGCAAGTACCAAGAACCTGGACCAAATAGAACAAGACGGTCCAGAAACAGAGAGGGGGAGCGGAAGGAGTACCTGTGAACTCATCACGGGCAGTGACGCGGCGAGTCGCACGCTCCTCCACCGTCGGCTCTGGGACGGAAAACCCAGCCCTGGACCCTGCAAGGCGAACGCTTTGTCTAGAGGGCAGCGGGGGGCTTTGGGACGACGCAGCTTGGAGGCTGCCACGGGAGGGTCAGAGTCGGTCGAGTCAAAAGTCACAACGGCGGGGCCCAGCGTGTCTGGGGCGAGCGAGTAGCTCACAACCCCCGGCGACCGCGGCGAAGCCTGAGGGCACACCACCATCCCCGCACTCCCCGAGGTCACCACCTCTGGCAAGGGCGGTGGAGACCGAGGGGAAGGGATCCCCGGAGCGAGCAGAGGGCCGAGTTTAAGGTTGGAGCCGTACTGGGTGATCTCCAGGCCAATGCACACCGAGGGATCAGGGCGGTAGCAGCAGGGGAGATCCACTGGTGCCATCTTGGCGGAGGCACTGAGAGACAGCGGGCGTCGGCCGGGGAAGAAGCCCCTCTCCCCACCAGAAGAGCCTGGTGTTAGGGATATGATAAATGGGTATCACCATTGCATGTCTCCAATCGGGATAACCCGGGTGGCCCATAGTCGGTAGCGGGTCCTATGGCCTGCTGGGCGGCCCAGTTAGATGGATCCAGAAGGGAGGCCCATTCCGGATAAAGGAAGGCTAAGGAGGTGTCACCAGCGTACCCGGATCCTTGGAGCGCAAGACATGTTAGGCTTGTTGTATACCGTGTAGGACTCTGTAACCTGTCCGGCAAGGACTTTTCTTGTAACCCTAGGATCTGGCGACTATATAAGCCGAACCTAGAGGAGCCTTTAGGGCAGAACAACTCATGTCGCTCACAGCGAACCAGTCCCTATAACTAGGCGTATTGCCATTATAGTGATTTATAGCAGGAGTAGGATTCCGCCACCGTCGTGGGATCTGAACCTGGGTAAGTTGTGTTGCCTCATACCCGCCAACCTTCTGCCTTACCCCACGTCTCTAAACACGCACTGTGAGGACCCCTCCATGGCGTACTCGTCGGCAATACCACGATAGTTGGCGCCCACCGTGGGGCAAGAGGCGCTTCAGGCTCTACAACGGGCGAGGTCAAAGCTCTTCGCGGGAATCAGCGAAACCATAGCCATCGGCCGTGTTCTCTTCTCTGGCAACGTTCTGATCGTCCCTCCCGACGAGTTTTGGATCCCGGTGAAGACGAACCCCACCCGCTGCTTGATCGTCCCAATCGAGGACATCCACCTCTTCATTGGCGAAACCGACTCGGGCACTAGTTCCCTAGAAGCCGGAGGATCGTCAAGGCCCGCACGGACCGCCTACGGGTAGGAGATGTTCGCGGAAGGATTGAGTTCGGATCTCTCTTCGGAGTTTACTGGCTTAGATCAGAAAAATTCAAGACCCACCCAAACCGCCCCTATGCAGGACATAATGGTGGAAGATCGCTGCAAATCCTCTAGCTTCGCCCGTGCGTCTGGAAAGCAGAGATCACATTTCGTCGGTGTGGTGACTATCTTCGATCTGGCGCGTTGCGTTCAGAGAGAGGGTGAAAATCCCCACGATTACCTCGCCAGGTGGCTCCGTACACGGGCCGATCTGGAGCATTACCCCAGTGATGATGCTATTTATCACTTTGTGGAAGGGTTGGACCGCGGTACACTTCTCCGGTATACGCTAAGGCGGCTACAGGCCTCGGGACGGCTCACATTCGAAGGCATGGTGCACACCGTCAATAATTTTGTGGCCGCTAATGCAGAAGCTCAAGAAGCACTCGCAGCTGTTTTCGGCACCCCGCCGCCTCAGCCACCACCGCCACCGCCTCCAGTAAACATCCCTGCAGCCTCAGCATCTTCTTCCGTCATCGAGGAAGCCCCCACACCCTCCGACTCCATTTTGGACGCACTCTACGCCAACATCAGCGTGGACTCGGAGGAGATGGATATCAACCCGGAGGAACTAGACTCTGCCATGCAGGAGATGGAGGAAGACATTAAGCATGAGGAGCAGGCCGACAAGACCATCACATCTCAAGAGGTGTTCGTCGCCATTGGGAGTGTGATGGAAGAAGACCTACCCGGACAAGCTCCGCCTCAACCGCTGGACAAGGGGAAGGGACCACCTGATGCTGCGGACAATGATCGCGCAAAGGCCATGCCCCCTCCGCCTAACCTAGCGTAGCAGCCACAGGAACTCAACGTCGGTCTGAGTAACTTCAACACCGCAAACCCGCCACCTCTGGCATCTACGTCTGCAGCTGCCCAAATCACTCCAGCTGATAGGGCGATGTACGGAAATTTGCTCGTCGAGCCCATGAATGTGGCTCATATACGGAACGTAGTCCAGCTTGACGATAAGCGCCAGCAGTTGCTGGAGGAAGCGCAGGCCATCACGGAGCAAGGCGCAAAGTTAGATCAAGACCTGGCCAATGCGCAAAAGTGAATCGAGAAAGATAGAGCCATGGAGGCCGAGTACAAGACTTTGCTTAAACAGCAGAAGGCTAGGAAAGCTCTGGCTCGCATCATCAACGATCCTGGTGTATGTCACAACCTAGGATGGGCTCCCTCAAAGCCTCCGCAAGCCAAGCCATACATTGACAGCGAGGGCAGGCAGGTCATGCCCACTCCTATCCTCAACCTAGTCGTCGCCAAGACCCTCCTGGAGCAGGATAGATCACCCATAGCTGTGGAACAGGTCTATGACCTTGCCACATAGGCGGTCAAACAGCAGGAAAAGTCCACCTCTCAGAGTCTTGAGTCTGACTCGGCATATTGCCAGTCTAGCAATCCTAAGCCGCCAAGGGAGAGATCTCCTCATGATGCCCGGTCCTAGACGGGTTCATCGGAGTGAAGACAGAGGGATGCACACAGCAGGAAGGACGCTATCCCCACATCCTCCAACCATGGAGGCCAAGCTCATCCTCGCCGCCCATCTCCACCGCCCCGGTCTCCCCGACATCACGAAGATCCAAAGGCTCACCATCGCACGAACATGCCTCAACCAAGACACCCCCAAGGTGGCATCGTCATTCGAGACAACACGGAGCAAACCCGTCACAATGGAGAGCGCAACGGCAACCAAGGACACAAGAGTAGGTCACGCCATGACCCTCCTCTTCCGACAAGCAACCGCGATAGACGCGAGGCATCGCATGAGGGTAACAGTAAGAAGGCTAACCCACCGCCACCTCCGCCTCCGTCGCCACCTAGCAGCCACCATGGCGGAGGAGGCCCGCGTCATTCACGCAACCCATCCCCTAGTGGTAAGAAGAAAAGAGCAAGCCCGGAGCCATACGATGCACGTTCACGCCTGGACAAGATTCATGAGGCCCGGGAAGGACAGTACCTAGCACCACGTTTCTTTGGACCTGTAATACGGACCGCAACTTACCCCAAGGATTTCTGGATAGACAAGACAATCAAGCCCTATGACGGAACCGCCAAACCATCTACGTGGTTGCAGGATTACGACAATGTGGTGGAGATCACCGGGGGATACCCCAATGTTGCCATCAAGTACCTCTCATTGATGTTGACGGGCACGACCCGCCAATGGATTGATGACTTGCCGGAAAAGTCCATATGCAACTGGTAAGACATGCAAGAAGCATTCACCAAACATTTCGAGGGTACGTATAAGCAACCCTGCACTATTAGTGATCTACAGCGGTGCGTGCAAGAGAAAGACGAGACATCTCGCGCCTACCTCTCCCGCTTGCTGGATACGAAGAATTCCTGGGCAGGAGTGCACGATCAGACCGCCATGGCCGCCTACATTGATGAATTGGAAAAAGGTACATTGCTCTGACATAAGTTGAAGCGCCTGCAGGACAATCATGGGCTCGATCTCAACCAGATGATCTAGTTGGCCAGTTAGTTTGCGAGTGCCGACGACGATGATCGTGGCTCCTTGTCGGCAATAGCCATTCCAACCCAAGCTAAGAGGAACAACAACACCAAGCAGAATAGTCCGCCAGAAGAAAAGCAAACCTCTGATATGTTCGCCATGACATTTGCAACAAGAGCATGGCCGAGGACGGGGGCTGGTCATGGGCAGCAGCGAGGAAGTGAAACTACCCTGGCAGCGCCCCGCGTTCCCCAAACATACGAGGAGTACCGTGATATTCCATGCCTTGTACACCTCGACGCCAACGACAAAGCCACTCACACCAATCCCCATTGCAAGTTCGTCAATGACCTCAAGGAAGATCCGAAGTCCGGCTACAAGCAAAGCCAGAAGAACAGACCACGAGGCAAGGGCAAAGGGAAGAAGAAGGAAGAGGAGTCCAAGGATTCAAGTGACATGGACGAGGACGTTGACCCCAAGCACGCCGACAAGGGTGATGGAAAATGCAAGAACCCCTTTGAGAAGAAGGTTGCCGTCTACCACACTTTCCTTGGCACCCCTACTGTCCGGGCATAGAAAACCTCGATGAGGATACTGATGGCCACCTTACCCCCAGTTTCCCAGTACCTGCGCTGGTCAGAAGTTCCAATCACTTGGGACTGGAAGGATCACCCAGACCTCATCCCTACGGAGAACCAATATTCCATGGTCATCAACCCCCTGATTAACGGCAACGAGTTCACAAAATGCATGATGAATAGTGGAAGCAGCATCAACATCATGTACCTGGATACACTACATAGGATGAACTTGACGGAGACCAACCTAAGGCGGACCAGCACCTTGTTCCATGGCCTAGTTCCTGGCCGGGAGGCTCGGTCCCTTGGATGCATTACGCTTCCGGTCTCTTTTGGCGATGTTAACAATTACCGCCAAGAACGCATGACCTTTGAAGTGGTCCCCTTCAAGAGCGTGTACCATGTCATATTCGGACGCGACATCTTCCACTCCTCCATGGACAAAGCATGCTTCGTCTACAACAAGCTCAAGATACCCGGACGAAACAGTGTCCTCACCGTATCCGGAAGTTTCTCAAAGGCAAGGGACTGCGAGATTGGATAAGCAGCCTTCGCAGAAGCTTTCCTCTACAGCGAAGAATTCAAGGAGATCCAGAGCAAGGTCGATGCCTCGGAGATGCCAGCATCGAAGAAACAGATTTCTGACTCCGATCCCACTTTCAAGGCCGCCATCGAGACCAAGTCGGTGGAACTTGTGGTAGGCGATGCCTCCAAGGTCATCGCCATTGGGACAAACCTAGAACCTAAATAGGAAAGCGCGCTCATTGAGTACCTCTGTGAGAATAGGGACATCTTTTCCTAGCAACCTGCCGACATGAAAGGTGTACCTAGGGAACTTGCCGAGGACATCTTGAATCTTGATCAAAAATGCAAACCGGGGAAACAACCTCTACGACACTTTGGAGACGAGAATATACGCACCATAGGCAAAGAGATAGCTAGGTTACTTAAGGCTAGTTTTATTCGAGAAGTCCTTCACACCCGATGGGTGGCCAATCCTATACTTGTCCCCAAAAAGGGAACCAAAGAATTAAGAATGTGCATTGATTACACTGGCTTGAACAAAGCATGTCCGAAAGATCTGTTTGCTTTGCGTCGCATTGACCAAGTCATTGACTCGATGGCTGGCTCGGAACTTTTGTGTTTTCTCGATGCATACTCAGGATACCACCAGATAAAAATGAGGAAGTCGGACCAATTGGCCACTTCGTTCACCACACCTTACGACACATTTTTCTATGTCACGATGCCTTTTAGGCTGAAAAACATAGGTGCTACGAACAAGAGGACTATGCAGCGTTGTCTACACGATCAAATTGGTCGGAACGTTCATGCCTATGTGGACGATATAGCGGTGATGTCTAAAAAGTCAAACGACTTAATCTCCGACTTAAAAGAAACCTTTGATAACCTCCAAAAATAAAACATGATGCTTAACCCAAAGAAGTGCGTCTTTGGGGTTGCAGCCGGCAAATTGTTGGGCTTCATTGTTTCCCAGCGTGGAATCGAGGTCAACTCGAACAAAATCAAAGCGATCCTAAACATAAACCGTCTGACATGCCTGAAGGACATCCAACGGCTAACATGCTGTGTGGTGGCAGCAAGCCGGTTCGTCAGCCGACTTGGAGAGAAGGCTCTGCCGCTGTACAAGTTGCTGAAGAAGGCAGACAAATTTACATGGATGGACGAAGCAGATGCTGCACTCAAGAAGCTAAAGGAGATACTCTTATCTGCACCTGTGCTCTGAGCACCCGATCATATGGAGCCTATGTTGATCTACATGGCGGCCACTAACCGGGTAATCAGCATCGTCGTCATGGTGGAGTGGAAAGAACCAATGCCTGAGTACGGAGTGCAACAACAAGTTTACTACGTAAGAGAGGTGTTGACGGAGTCCAAGTAGCGTTATCCGCACTACCAGAAGCTAGCTTATGGAGTGTTCCTTGCTTCTCGGAAGCTAAGGCACTATTTCCAGGAGCACCCTATCACAGTTGTGAGCAAAGATCCACTGTCCGACCACATCAATAATAGCGACGCTACAGGAAGGGTTGCAAAGTGGGGGCATTAAACTTGCCACCTTCGAAATCACCTACAAGAGACGCGACGCTATCAAATCACAGGTCTTGGTGGATTTCATTGCAGATTGGACGGAGATGTTGGATGCTACCCCTGTACCAGAGCCAGAATACTGGGTGATGCACTTTGACGGATCAAAGCTACTCAACGGCTCGGGGTATGGTGTACTGCTACAATCACCAACAGGGGAAAAGCTACACTATGTTCTGCAGATCCACTTTGAGGCTACAAATAACATGGCGGAATATGAAGCACTCATTAACGGACTTCGCATAGCCAAGGATATTGGCATCAAGCACATAGTTTGCTGTGGAGATTCCGACTTGGTTGCCCAGCAGGTGGCTAGCACCTGGAATGCGCAGAACCCTAAGATGGCGGCATATCGAGACGAAGTAGACGAGATAGCCAAGTGCTTCGAAGGCTACGAAGTCAAGTATGTCAAGAGGGAGGAAAATGAGATGGCTGATCTACTATCAAAGCTTGGATCATGGCGCAAACCAATTCCGCCTGGCGTTTTTCTAGAGCATCTACAGACACCATTCGTGAAGGGAGCGTATCCATCTAACCCGGATAGAGTTGACTTATTTGTTCACATAGTGACATAAGTCCCTCCGGCTTGGACAAAACCATTCATGGAATATCTCATACACGGAACTTTGCCCATCGACGAAGTTGAAAGTCGGCAAGTAGTACGTCGAGCAAAGGGCTATACCATAATAAATGGACAGCTCTATAAAAGAAGCACCACTGGTGTATACCTAAAGTGTGTTTCCTAGCAATAAGGTATTGAAATCCTTCGTGAGATCCATCTCGGAGATTGCGGGCATCACGCCGCTCCTCGATCCTTGGTCTCCAAAGCCTTCCGGCAAGGATTCTACTGGTTGAACGCGAAGGCGGACACCGACAAGGTGGTTGAGACACGCATGGGATGCCAGTACTATGCCCGACAACCACATGTACCATCTCAAGAATTGCGAACAATACCAATAACTTGGCCGTTTACAGTCTGGGGGCTAGACATGGTTGGTCCATTACAGACGATATCATGTGTATTTATGCATCTGCTAGTAGCAGTGGATAAATTCACCAAATGGATAGAAGCTAAACCCATTAGAAAGCTTGATGGGCAAATGCTCTTAGGTTCGTCCAGGATCTAGTGGTGAGATTTGGTCTCCCACATAGCATTGTCACCGACAATGGTAGCAACTTGTCACTCGGAGAAGTGGAAGCCTATTGTTGGGAGAAGGGCATCAGACTTTACTTGGCATATGTGGCACATCCATAGTCCAATGGGCAAGTCGAGGGAGCCAATGGATTAATTCTGCAGGGAATAAAGCCACATCTAGAGGCACCGCTACATAGAGCAGTTGGAGCTTGGGCGGAGGAATTGATGGGGTTCGTAGCATGGAAAACAAAAAAATTCTACCGCATGCAAACAAACAAGCCAAGATCTATCTACTAGATTGTAGCAACGAGTCGATAGAAGAACTCACCCTCGAAGATTCCAAAGCGGTTAACGAGAGCAGATTCTCGTGGGTGATGTAGTTGTACTCTTGCCGATCTCAAGATCGCGTAGACGATCCTTCCGGCGCTGCGTTCCGGCAGCGCTTCCGCAGTCGGTCACACGTTCGGTACTCGATGAAGACCTTCCTCTCCCTTGTTCCAGCAGGCAGCGGAGGTTGTAGCACTCTCCTCGCGATTCCGGCAGCACGACGGTGTGGTACCGGAAGTAGAGGGGAGATCTCGCAGGGCTTCGCCTTAAGCCGGAGCGAGTATGGTGGACTATGAGAGAGGCCTTGGCAATCTAGGGTTTAGAGGCACCAAGGGATTTAGAGCAACCAGCAGCTAGGGATTAGCTAGACGGCGGTTTAGAGGAGCTCTAGGGCAGCCGCATCTAGGGGGGGCGGCTGCTGGTCTAGGGTTTAGAGGGGCGCCGGCTAAGGGACAAGGTGTAGGGAGAGGCGGCGCCCCTCCCTTTCTTTTATAGGTGGGAGGGGCAGCTAGGGCTAGCCGAGTCCTCCCCCAACTCCCTTGCTGGCCGGCGGTTTGGAGGAGAGAAGGGAAACCTTCTCTTCCCAGGTTTCCTTCTCTCCCTCCACTTCACAAAAATAGCTGTTTGACTTTTCAAATAGGCGTTTGACTTTTCAAACTAGGATTTGATTAAACCCTTTATTTTGTTCAGCGATGACACCTAGTACATGATGCAATCATTCCAACTTGTTATGACACATTCATGTACCCTTCCCCTCCGGAGTGCCGGAACCTTCTAGAACATTCCCGATGAAAACACCGGAACCATTCCCGAACTCCGAAACAGGACTTTCCTTATATGAATCTTATTCTCCGGACCATTCCGGATCTCCTCGTGATATCCCGGATCCCATCCGAGACTCCGAACAACATTCGGTCTCTTACTCATCATTCCATAACTACTCAACAACATTGAATCCTTAAGTGTGTCTCCCTACGGTTCGTGAATTATGCGGACATGACCGAGACACTTCTCCGATCAATAACCAATAGAGGAATCTGGAAATTCATATGGCTCCCACATATTTCTACGATTACTTTGCGATCGAATGAACCACTTACATACGATACCAATTTCCCTTTGTCTCACGATAGTTTACTTATCCGAGGTTTTGATCGTCGGTATCTCTGCATACCTAGTTCATCCTCGTTACCGATAAGTACTCTTTTCTCGTACCCGTGATATGTGATCCCTTGTGAGCCAGTCACATGCTTGCAAGCTAATTGGATGACATTCCACCGAGAGGGCCCAGAGTATATCTGTCCGTCATATGGATGGACAAATCCCACTCTTGATCCATGTGTCTCAACCCATACTTTCCGAACACTCAATGCCACCTTTATAGCCACCTAGTTACGGTGTGGTGTTTGATGTCATCAAAGCATCCTTCCGGTGAGGGTGATAAGCATGATCTCATGGTCGAAGGAATTAGGTTACTATGTATCAGAAAGCTTATAGCAAATGAACTATATTAAATGACTTGATCTTTATGCTACGCTTAACTATAGGAGTATGTCCATCATATCATTCTCCCAACGATATGACCCTGCTGTTAATAACATCCCTATGTTCATGATCAGGAAACCATGATCATATATTAACCAACAAGCTAGTTTAACAAGAGGCTTTACTAGGGACTCTTTTATGTTTACAAATCACACAAGTATTAGTGTTTCCTGTTAATACAATTATAGCATGGTATGTAAACATTTATCATAAGTATGAAGATATGATAATAACCACTTTATTATTGCCTCTTGGGCATATCTCCAACAGTCTCCCACTTGCACTAGAGTCAATAATCTAGTTTCAAACCTTTGTGTATTCAACACCTATGGCTTTCTGGTGTCGTATGTACACGATTGCTAGTGGTCAACTGATCTCCGGATCTGACACTTCCAGGTCCGTGTGTAATTGCATGTCTTTGCGTCTCTACGCATCACTCATTCTCTAATGAGATGGCTTCGTACAAATTTGGTCGTTTGGTGTGACCTTTAGTTCTTTGGGGCTAAAACATGTTGATAATATTGTCGTACAATATATCTTCATAGTACTATCCCACTGTGAACTACACCTAGTTTGATAACAAACTACTTGACACAAATGCCCTCTTTTGCTGCTATAATAGCAGTCATATACTTAGCCTTTTGTTGTAGTATCTGTCACAATGTCTTAACTTTAGAATTCATCCAAATTCATTATGGAACTTACTTTCCATCATATTGTGCCACCGCTAGTTTAGATTGAGATAAACTTAATTTGTACTTTGTGACAAAACTAGTATCAATGTAATTCATTTACAATGAACTAACCATCTATTTGTCATTTCTACAAAATAATATATTCTTAGTTCTTTTATAAGATCATAAGAATATCTTTACTATCGTCCAATGATTATCTTATGAATCATTCTGATATATGCTCATAACATTTAGAGCATAGGACATATCTGGATTTGTACATATCACAGTATGATTGATATAAATACTCTTTGTGATTTCATACATCAAGTATCAATCTATACTTGAATCTTTGTTTCACTTACCAAGTGTCAATCCACTTGAATATATCATCAATATTGAACTCATTCAATCCTTTCTGTGTGACAAGAACCTTTCTTGTAGTTCCTATATTGAACTCATTCAATTCAGCATCTATGTACTTTCGGCACAACCATATTAGCGTCTATTGATGCCAAATATTTGGGTTTTGCCTAAGTCTTTCATCGGTATAAAATTCTTAATATGTGTTAATAAAAGATACATCATTTCCAATCAACAATATGTCTTCCACATAATGTATTAGAAACATGTCTTAGCGCTCCCACTTAATTTCTTGCAAATGCAAGCATCTTCATCGTCTCTGATGAAATTAAACTCTTTTAACAGTTTCATCATAGTGAAGATTCTAACTCCGTGATGCTCACTTCAACCATTGAAGTTTGCATATGCTTTTAGCATCCTTTGAATTAACAAAACCCTTTGGACCGCGTCATGCACACGTCCTTGGTAACCATTATTTTAGAAGAACTTGTTTTGTTTATTCATAACAAAATTATTAATCCGTCTAGACTAAATATCGCTATGAAAGATCAGATATTGTCATAGTCAACCTTTGAACATTGTTGTGAACTCTTTCCCAACATGTCGACTATTTCATAGATGTGAAACATCTATGTCTATTTCTTTATAGATCCAAACACAACTGTAAGGTCTTACACCTTTCTCGAGGGTCCTTCAAGTTCAAAACTTGATTTCTCATGTATGGAACTATCACGTATTTTATGGCTTCAAGCCATTTTACGGAGTCAGGGCCCATCATCGCTTCTTTGCATGTAGTACGTTCATTATTCTCAAATAATGATTCAACCCTCAAATCTTGGTATTTGATTGCTTACTCGACCTACTTGGTTCAATAGAAACTTTGACCTTCGTAACCACAACCTTTGAGGCACGTGAGCCATGAGCATTGTTGCTGCCTCCGGAACACTTTTCGGCGCTGCGCAACTTTGCACATATAGCTAAGGTTCTTTTAACCTTATCAAAGTTCTATTGTCCTCCCACTTATCTTTTCACGAAAAATTCCTTCTCAAAGAAACTTGACGTTCTAAGTGACAAACACTTTTGTCTCTGATGTTATGGAGGAATAGTTATTCGAAATAACATACAAAGACAGTTTCATCCGACTTTGGTTGCTAACATCTTTCTTATGCATAGCATGCCAATGTTTAAGAAAGGACAACTAGGATTGAATCCCAAACCATAACTTTATATGGTGTCATTTCAGCGGATTATGATGAAGCTCAGTGGAAAAACGGTAGTCTCTAAAGCTTTTAATCTTTAAAATATAATGTTAGTTTTATGAATTACACCTTCGATCTTACCATGTCAAACAAGGTTTAATTACATATCTCGAACGCTCCATACTCTTATGGTGTTTCGGGACATGCAAATTCACGGAACGATTCCTTAAATCTTAGGTATTATGCTAAACTTGTAACTCAAATATCTTCCTTTATGATCTTATCATAAACTATTTATATTCTTGTTACAATGATTTTGCACTTCATCTTGAAAGTCTTTGAACTTTTCAAATGTTTCATACTTCATCCTTATTAAGTAAATATTCATATATTCACTCAAATTTTCAGAGAAAGCATATGAAGTTGAAATCCATCGCTCTTGACTACACATAATGGATTTTGTACAACAATATGTACAAGTTCCAATAAGCTACTCATTCGTTCCCTTTTGGCCTATGAACGAAGTTTTAATTATCTCTAGGAAAGTTTCACAAGCGTCATGTGATCAAAAATCAAAAGGACTCCAAAATTCCATCCACATGGAGTTTCTTAATGTTTTCTTTCCAATATAATTTAACGGCGATGTCACTTCCTAAGTGATCTTTCAATCAATTTGTCTTTCGACATTTTTAGCACTAGTTTTATGGATGTGATTTCTCCAACGAGATTTGTGAATCATCCATCTTTTATGGATTACGGCAATTATTTGAACAACCCTTTTGTTCTCATAATACCTGATAAAACAAATCTTGAAGGCAAGATTTGATGTTTAACGAGCAACACAATAACCCTTTATTTGTTCTCGATGAACATCATCACATATTCTTTTGCTAGTTACTTAGGCCATTGTAGTTCATGAATTGTGTTATTTCGTATGACGATTCACACCAACAAATTCAGTATCAAATACTTAAGAACCACATTGTTTAATAAGCAAAGAATATAGCCATAACATGTATATCATCTATATACTTAAACTGAACAATTCTAGTCTTTTCTTTTCTGCCATATATTTATGAGATTCTCTTTCAATATTTCATTTTCTGTTTGAAAGAATCTATCAACATCAATAGTGGAGTCATACATATGACACATAGTCCAAAGCGTGTATAATTAAATACCAATGTCTTTGGACTTGCACTTTGAAGTAGATCACCATCATCAAATGTTTGGTGTTCTTTCAAATTCCATTCTTTAGTAATCTCTTGGTGTGGTAAATATTTTACCTACGTGAAATATTCACCCTTATCATGGAATTATTCATGATCAAGCTACTTTTAGCTTATAAAGATGAATCACGAGTATAATGTTGCTTTCCAAAACCTTTTGGTGGATTAGGACAACTAGTGTCTCCAACCCTTTGCAAATTCTCATCAAATATGAGAACATGACTTTTGCCATATTATACTCTATCATGTTGCAACCAAAACTTCGTTTCAGATATCACAATATCTTCCACACATCATGGTTTCTGAAACAACTCTTTCAGATCCTAGATAACCTTGATATTAAGATAATTCTTTGAATATCAAGAATCATGGAGACAAACATGATACTCATGCACTAACTCTTGGAATTTTCACTCTTGATTTAATACCAGTTATTAAACTTCATGGAGTAACCTGAACTTACTGAAAGTTTGCAATAGGACTTTTAAACTTTAGATTAACACTTCAAAACAATACGATACCAGTTCGTAAAGTAACTAACCAGAATTCTATAGTTCTATCATCTCAATTATAACTAAGCACAAGGTGGTAAACGGATGCCAATGACTACAACAATTATGCAAATTCACTTTGATTTAATTTATGATAAATAGTGTTCAACTTTTAATCATATTGCCGTTGAACTCCCACTTAAAACAATATCCCTCACATTGTTTTACTGATCACACGAACCAAATCCACCACATCAAAACCGATCATCACGAGAGTTGATGTAGCTTCAATGGCGAACAATCAACATGTTCATCATATCTACTATATGACTCATGCTTTACCTTTCAGTGATCCGTGTTCCGAGACCATGTCTGTACATGCTAGGCTCGTCAAGATCAAACCTTAGCTTCCGCATGAGCAAATCTGGCTTTCTCACGTTTTATAGACTCGCAGAATCTAACACACCCGATCATCACGTGGTGCTTCGAAACAACGAGCTTTAGCAATGGTGCTTACTAAGGATGAACACTTTAAAACTTGAAATTGTGTGCTTGAAGGATCATCTTATAATGCTACCGTCGTGAACTAAGAAATACAAGATGCATAAAAGGATTAACATCACATGCAATTCATAATATGTGATATGATATGGCCTTTCTTCTTGTGCTTCCGATCTCCATCTTCAAGCACGAACATGATCTCCATCATCACCGGCATTGCATCAAGGTCAATGACGCCGCTTCATGGTTGTCATCCACTAGCTTCAACTATTACAACTACTTTGAATAGACACGCGGGTCTTAACAGAATTTAAAGACAACCATATGGCTCCTGCCGGTTGCCAACTTACAATAAGGAACATTGTATACATCAAATATAATCACAATCATGGCCATATCACATCACAGCACACCCCTGCAAAACAAAGTTAGACTCCTCTAATTTTCTTTGCATATTTTACGTGGTTTGGGGCTTTCAATAAGTGTCGCTCTAACTTACGAACAAGAACCACAACACTGATACTAGTATTGTCAATCACCCGTTGTAAATTGAATCTTAACTATGTTGGGAGAAACAGGCAACCGCAAAGCCACTTATGCAATACAAGTTGCATGTCAAGCGTGGAGCAAGTCTCATGAACGATGTCATGTAAGGTTAGCCCGGGCCGCTTCATCCCACCATACCGCAAGATGCAAAGTACACAAGAAGCAATCGACAACAAAAGCATCAACGCCCACAATGACCATTGTGTTCTACTCGTGCAACAGATCTACATATAGACACGGCTCTGATACCACTGATGGGGTTCGTAGCATGGAAAACAAAAAATTTCTACCGCATGCAAACAAACAAGCCAAGATCTATCTACTAGATTGTAGCAACGAGTCGATAGAGGAACTCACCCTCAAAGATTCCAAAGCGGTTAACGAGAGCAGATTCTCGTGGGTGATGTAGTCGTACTCTTGCCGATCTCAAGATCGCGTAGACGATCCTTCCGGCGCTGCGTTCCGGCAGCGCTTCCGCAGTCGGTCACACGTTCGGTACTCGATGAAGACCTTCCTCTCCCTTGTTCCAGCAGGTAGCGGAGGTTGTAGCACTCTCCTCGCGATTCCGGCAGCACGACGGCGTGGTACCGGAAGTAGAGGGGAGATCTCGCAGGGCTTCGCCTTAAGCCGGAGCGAGTATGGTCGACTATGAGAGAGGCCTTGGCAATCTAGGGTTTAGAGGCACCAAGGGATTTAGAGCAACCAACAGCTAGGGATTAGCTAGACGGCGTTTTAGAGGAGCTCTAGGGCAGCCGCATCTAGGGGGGCGGCGGCTGGTCTAGGGTTTAGAGGGGCGCCGGCTAAGGGACAAGGTGTAGAGAGAGGGGGCGCCCCCTCCCTTTCTTTTATAGGTGGGAGGGGCGGCTAGGGCTAGCCGAGTCCTCCCCCAACTCCCTTGCTGGCCGGCGGTTTGGAGGAGAGAAGGGAAACCTTCTCTTCGCAGGTTTCCTTCTCTCCCTCCACTTCACAAAAATAGCTGTTTGACTTTTCAAATAGGCGTTTGACTTTTCAAACTAGGATTTGATTAAACCCTTTATTTTGTTCAGCGATGACACCTAGTACATGATGAAATCATTCCAACTTGTTATGACACATTCATGTACCCTTCCCCTCCGGAGTGCCGAACATTCCGGAACCTTCTAGAACATTCCCGATGAAAACACCGGAACCATTCCCGAACTCCGAAACAGGACTTTCCTTATATGAATCTTATTCTCCGGACCATTCCGGATCTCCTCGTGATATCCCGGATCCCATTCGAGACTCCGAACAACATTCGGTCTCTTACTCATCATTCCATAACTACTCAACAACATTGAATCCTTAAGTGTGTCTCCCTACGGTTCGTGAATTATGCGGACATGACCGAGAAACTTCTCCGATCAATAACCAATAGAGGAATCTAGAAATTCATATGGCTCCCACATATTTCTATGATTACTTTGCGATCGAATGAACCACTTACATACGATACCAATTTCCCTTTGTCTCACGATAGTTTACTTATCCGAGGTTTTGATCGTCGGTATCTCTGCATACCTAGTTCATCCTCGTTACCGATAAGTACTCTTTTCTCGTTCCCGTGATATGTGATCCCTTGTGAGCCAGCCACATGCTTGCAAGCTAATTGGATGACATTCCACTGAGAGGGCCCAGAGTATATCTATCTGTCATATGGATGGACAAATCCCACTCTTGATCCATGTGTCTCAACCCATACTTTCCGAACACTCAATGCCACCTTTATAGCCACCCAGTTATGGTGTGGTGTTTGATGTCATCAAAGGATCCTTCCGATGATGGTGATAAGCATGATCTCATGGTCGAAGGAATTAGGTTACTATGTATCAGAAAGCTTATAGCAAATGAACTATATTAAATGACTTGATCTTTATGCTACGCTTAACTATAGGAGTATGTCCATCATATCATTCTCCCAACGATATGACCCTGCTGTTAATAACATCCCTATGTTCATGATCAGGAAACCATGATCATATATTAACCAACAAGCTAGTTTAACAAGAGGCTTTACTAGGGACTCTTTTATGTTTACAAATCACACAAGTATTAGTGTTTCCTGTTAATACAATTATAGCATGGTATGTAAACATTTATCATAAGTATGAAGATATGATAATAACCACTTTATTATTGCCTCTTGGGCATATCTCCAGCAGGAATTACCATCTGTTTTGTGGAGTTTACGAACTAAACCTAACAGATCCACCGGCTACACCCCTTATTTCATGGTATATGGAGCAGAAGCCATCCTGCCTTCCGACATCCTTCATGATTCACCAAGAGTTGCCGCCTACGACGATGATGATGCTGAAGAATCTAGAGTCCTGTATGTAGACCTTCTCGAGGAAGAGCACGTATTGGCATGCCAAAGGTCCGCCATCTACCAGCAGAAGCTATGCAGCTACCATAGTCGCCGCATTCGGCATCGCTCGTTCAAAGAGGGAGATCTGGTGCTCCGACTAAAGCAGAAGAAGTCACACAAACTATCCCCGCCATGGGAAGGACCGTTCATCATAAGCAAGGAGCTACTCAATGGTTCCTACTACCTCGTTGACAATCGTGAACTAGGGGATAGACCAAGTGATGATCATAAGCGTAAGCCACGTGACCCAGATGATGACTACCCGGAGCTTGATCGGCCATGGAACATAGCATAGCTACGTCCTTTTTACACTTAGTATATTTTTTATCTATTGTGTACCACTTATATGATCAATGAAATAAAGCTCTTTGGTTCACTCATATGCTTGAGTCTTTTAGCTCCTTTAGTGTTCATTTTTGGATCGTATAAAACCTTTATGCGCAAGGATTGCATTTGCACTTGTGAAAATTCCACCTACGAGCGTTAGCTCAAGTTTTCTGGTCTACACGTTCTTTGTTGTTTTTATGTGGATTCTAGAGTAGTGACTTTCGGCAATCGAAGTCGGTTTTGTGCTTAGGTTCTTGACGGTGCCATGATACGTCAGAAACGTATCTATAATTTTTTATGCTCCATGCTTGTTTAGTATCTACTTTGCTTTTCTTTGTCTACACTTTGAGGTGTTTTTATATGTTTTCTGGAACTAACCTATTAACAAGTTGCCACAGTGCCAGTTGCATGTTTTCTTCTATTTTTGGTTCCAGAAAGTCAGAAAATCAATATTCTCGAAATTGGACGGGACAAAAGCCAAAGTCAATATTTTACCATGGGCAACACGAAGCCAGAAGACGAGACGGAGGAGGGCCTCGAGGGGGCCACACCCCCAGGCCACGCGGGTGGGCCCACACCGCGCCTGGGGGGTGCAGCCGCCTCGGGCACCCCCTCGGCCTCCCTCTTCGCCTATAAGAAGCCCCCGATGCAGAAACCCCAGGCACCCGATCAAAACTCCATGAAACCATCTGTAGCTGCCACCACCATCGTCCCTAGATCAGGGGAATCTGAAGTTCTTCCCGGCACCCTGCCGGAGGGGAGATCATCCCGGAGGCCTTCTTCTCCGGTATGAAGCGTGAGTAGTTTCACCTTGGACTACGGGTCCATGTAGTAGCTAGATGGTTGTATCTCCTCCTTGTGCTTTCATGTATAGATCTTGTGAGCTCCGTTCATGATCAAGATCTAATTTATTTGTAATCATGCATGTTGTGTTTGCGGGGATCCGATGGATATTGAGATTACTATGTAAGATTGATTAATGGTTTTGTCTTATTGATTCTATCATGTCTGTGTTGTTTGTGATCTTGCATGCTCTCCGTTGTTAGTAGCTATCTTGGCCAAGTAGTTGCTAGTGACTCCAATAGGGGTATTTATGCTTGATAGTGGGTTCATGCCTCTAGTTTCCAAGGAAAGTGACAGAAATCTCTTCGGTTGTAGATGTGGTGTTGCTACTATGGAGAAAACAGTGGTCTCTTGTTCATGGAACAAGTGGATTGTTTACCTTAAACACTTTGCTTAAAGCAGTTGTCTATTGCTTGCAACTTAATACTAGAGGGGGTTCGGATGATAACCTGAAGGTGGACTTCTAGTCATAGATGTAGTTGGATGGTTGTCTATGTATATTGTTGTATTGCCCAATCGAATCTCATAGGATCTTTTTGTTTGTTATTGCATTGTTATGCCTTGCTCAGTTCCTGTCAATTGCCCTGCTGTAATTTGTTTACCCTTCATGCCATGTTGTTTATCTAAGGAGAGAACCTCTAGTGAACTATGGACCCCGGTCCAATCTTTACCATTGATACATCTTCCACTGTTACTGTTTACTTGCTGCAAACCATCATCACCTTCCACACCATATAGTTAATCCTTTGTTACAGCAACCGGTGAGATTGACAACCTCACTGTTAGTTGGGGCAAAGTCTTGAGTTTGTGTTGTGCAGGTTTCCATGTTGCTTGCAACACCTTTGGGACGTTTCCTTCCTCCTACTGGTTCGATAACCTTGGTTTCTTACTGAGGGAAACTTGCTTGATGTACTGCATCATACCTTCTGCTTGGGGTCTCCCAACGAAGTGCTGCAGCACTCATCAAGGCTTTTTCTAGAGTCGTTGCCGGGGAGGCTAAGGACGTATTCACAAGGGGAGTCCTCCTCAACCTTTCTATTTACTTTGTTTTTAGTTTTCTTAGCTTTTTTTGCTTGGTTTTGTTTGCTTCTTTTTATCAAAAACTCCAAAAAATTAGTTTAGTTTGGTTTGCTTTCTCTTATCAAAAACACGAAAAAAATTAGTTCCTACCCTAGTTGCTACCATGGCTGGTTTTGGTCCAATTTCTGTGACACCTATGGAAGAGATCTTCACTTTTAAGCAAAAAAAGTGAAGAGAGTTTAAAGAAGCTTGGTCTAGAATCTCTGCTTTACAAAGGGAAACTGAGCCTAAGATGAGTCTTAGCTTGGTTATTAATAGTTTCTACTGCAGTATTACTCTTTGTTAAAGATATGCTTTGGATGTTGTGGCTGAGAAAGATATTTTTCAATGTACCGAGGATGAAGCTTTTGATGCCATAAAGAAATTGATTATAATTTATAATATGCCTGGCAAGTATGATTCCTCTTACATAAATATTTTTGCTAGGTTGAACACTCTTGAGTCTAGTACTGCTGCTTTGAACAGTTGCTATCACACACTTAGGGAGTACCATGATTATGTTCCAATAAATTCTGAGCCTTCAAAGTGGTTTCCCACAATCAAAGTCACTATAAATAGTGCAACTCTTGATGCTCGTTGTGAGATCATGTCTGAATTTTGCCTTATGCCTAAAGATATTTATGAGTCTTTGGGGGCTTTCTAAAGGAGGAGAGGAAATATCTCTTACTAATAATGCCACTTTATTACCCACTAGAATATCTGAAGGTGTATTTACAAAAATCTCAGGGAAAATGGTGTCTACTGATTATCTTGTTATTGAATGTGTAGGCAAAGGATAGATCACACTTGGAAGATCCCTACTGAAACACCTTAGAGCAATAATAGATGTGGGAAAAGGTATTATGAATTTTGCTCCTCCAGTGAGAAATCATATTTTCCCTAAAGAGAAGAAGAGAGGTAAGAAAGGAAAGAACAAGTATTGATGTTAATGCTTCCTCTTATACTTGGAGCTTGGGGCCTTTGGATTTGCAGAAATAATGAAATTTTCAATAACCAGCATGCTTCGCTTGAGGATTGGAAGGCTATTGTAGCCCAGGAATTAAGATGGGTCCTGTATAGAATTAAGAAGAAGTATTATCAGGGCCTCAAAGATTGGATTGAAATTAATTTAGACAGGAGATAGATGCTTAGAATGTTATCCCTCTTCTTTGAGGTGGATTGAGTTTGTAAATATTCTTTTGTAACTCTCTATAATATATAAAAATTGCAGTGGGGTTTTTTGCCCTACTATTTTACCCTCAAAAAAAATGTTAATGCTTCCTCATTTGAAAATACTTAATTTCTTGCTTCTTGTGCCTAACTTAAATGCGTTAAAGAAAAGTACTTGTTGGGAGATAACCCAAGAGTTTCCTTGAGTCTTGGAAGTTATTACTTCAGTAATGACCTCTCCTTATCTTTTTTTTTGCTTTTTGTGCCAAGAATGACCTCTGATGAGAGGGAAGTAAGATTTGGGGAGTTGCTGTCCCGAAACAGATTTCTGTCCTCCACCATAAACATCCGTGAGGAGTCTCGGTAAGTCGGATTGAGCTGAAAATTTATGAATAAATCCCCTAGTATGTTAGCTAACTTTAGTTAGTTCAACACTTTTTTATTGAGAAACATAAGATTTTCTAAAAAATCGGTTTCTACCTTCTGATCTGTTTTGACAGATTTCTGCCATTATTTTTATTTGCTTCTTATTGATTCCTTTTTGAGTTCTCTTTTGGGGAATTGAGATTTTTGAAGGAGTTGCTATAGTAGCTTGTGTTTTTAGTGAAAAGTTTTTTTGTTCCAAAGCTAAGCCTAAAGGTCTATTATCTTTTGATTACACTAATGTTGCTAATGAAGATTGTGTAAAGTTTTGTATGAAGGAAAAATTTCAAGTGTAGAGAGAGAATGATGTAATGAGATGAAGAATGGACAAAAGCTCAGACTTGGGGATGCCACCCCGGTGTCACCCCAAGAAATATCCAAGAGGTACAAGCATCAAAGATTGGGGATGCCCAAGGCATCCCCTTCTTCATCAATAAAAAGCTCGGGTCTGTCTAGACACTTCATTTTTGTTGTTTCATGCACTGCTGTGTTGTTATTGGAGCGTCTTAGTTTTCGTTTTCTTTGCTTAGTTTGTTTAGTTTTCTTTAATAAAGTAGTTTGGACCCCCGTTCTCGCCGTGTTGTTTCAAATAAGTCAATTGGTGTTGGAAAGGAGTAGGAAGTTCTTGCTTGGAAGTGCAAGAGGAGCTTGCATTGATTGTGACTTAGACTTTAGCATGTCATGGTAGGTGTTGTTTTGACCTTATGCTTAGTGATTATTGTTGTAGCATGACTTGTTCCAAACAATTGGGATTGCTTAGTGTGCCTTGAAAGAATCATGCGTTGTTTTAGAATGCAAAAGTATAGTATTTTGGTATTCTCCTTTGATGTTTTGTTTGGGTTGACTTGGCACGTGCTAACACCATGTTATGACTATGAACAAGTCACCATAGCCTCTATGATCATTTAGTCCATAACTTGTAGTACCACTCTATGCTTTGATTAGTAATGTTTTGTCGCTCTACATGATTATGGCCATTATTGCTCTCTTAGTTGGTTGCTCCAAGTCTTTTGCTAGCCTCCACTTGTATGAGTAAGCTCTACTCATGCTTCCAACTCCCAAGAAACCAAGTTATTCCAAAGTGTCCACTAAAAATTCTTATGCATGGTGTGTACACCATTCCAAGTACATTCTTGTTTTCAGCTATCTTCCAATTAAAAATTATTTTGTTATGTGAAAAATTAGTGATTAAAGCCCTCACGAACTTGATGGCACACTTTATATTCTTTTCCCCTAATAAACTTGAACCATTGTGTCGTCTATGTTGTATATGCTTGCACTTATACGTTGGAATTAGCAGAACCATGCTGCCATGGGGAACGTTTTCAACATTGCACTTGTACTTTGAACACAGTTGATATCATGCTCTTTTGTCTATAGATGTCACCGGTGTGAAATAAAGAGGGAGCTTGTAAGTCCATGGAGTTATGTATTTTGTGTTAGATAAACGCCTGGGCCGCTAGCCTAAGCCATGCCTAATCATGGTGGAAACTTGCAGCATCACCATAATGAGCATTCTGTGAAGCATCCTCAATAAAAAGCTATGCACATAGTAAATAAAAAGATCACTGAGATGCTCATTGTCTGCTTGCCTTGTCATTTTGGTTATGTGATAACTCTTGTACCATGTGCAAGGGGTACCCCCCGTTGGCGGTTCTCTATGATACACATGTACTTACTATGACAAGAACTTGCAAGTAACTAAACTTGAGTAGCATGAAGAGCGGCCCTCGTATTCAAGGGACATGAGATTGCCAGCTTATACTTTGTCAAGCATATACTCCATAGTTTGTTCACTTTAACCTTAATCACTTCAAGATGCTTATGATAGGGGCAATGGGGGCTGAAAGCTAACAAGTACCATAATTTTTGGAAGCTCTTTTTGAAACTTGAAATCCCTCCTTCCCTTTATGAAGGGCCTTTCTTCCACTATTATGTTGAGTCTCCACCTTCTACCTTTAGGCACCATTAAGAGAGCATAGTTGCCATTCTTAGTTCTATGTGCAGTGTCCCAAAACTTATTGATTGATGCATATTGTGATATTGCTTGTTCTTTTGTTATTTGTATCTAGTCACTCTTATGAACTTTGAAGGTGTCATATGCATCTATTTGCTACTCTATGAGGGACAATCTGAATGCCACTATGCCATGTTTTCTGTATGTGAAACAAACAAACATTTTTCAATGCATGTTATTCATGATCTTTGTTTGTAGCATTTCATGTTGCATGCATAGTTACTTTGTCTTATTGTTAGAACTCCATCTTTCATGCACATGTTTAGAGTTCTTTGATCCCAGCTTTCAATGCTTGCAAATGGTTTGATCTTGGTTTTGATGGTGCATGTCACCTCAAAAATTATTCTTTTATCACTTACCTACTCGAGGACGAGCAGGAGTTAAGCTTGGGGGTGCTTGATACGTCGGAAATGTATCTATAATTTTTTATGCCCCATTCTTGTTTAGTATCTACTTTGCTTTGCTTTGTCTACACTTTGAGGTGTTTTTATATGTTTTCTGGAACTAACCTATTAACAAGTTGCCACATGTAACATCCCTAAATTCATATTCCAAAACTCATTCATATCATCCTTGCATTCATCATCATTTAGGGATTCTTCTCAAAATCACTTCAGAAAAACATAAGCCTTGGTGTTATGATTTTATGTGGACAGATTTAATTCAAAAGACCAACACCATTGGAAACCTGAATGATTAAGAACTTGTTTGCTTGACTTCATTGTTGGAAAGTTAGGTATAAAGGTTTGACCAAGTTTTTCAAATTTAAAAAAATAATAATTCAAAACCCTATTTTCTTTAAGGACATTTGCAAACCAGAGACATCTTTCTCTATTTGTTTTTAAATCCAAACTGGACCAAACATTTTCAGGGAAACCACATGATTACAGGACTGGTTTTTGAAACCATAGTACTTTGCAAAAATCCCCAGAATCATTTGAATTCAAAAAGGATTTGAATTCATATCTAAATTTAACCAGAAAATCAAAATAGAAAAAGAAAAAGAAATAAACAAAGAAAAAAGGCCAAGCGCCAGATATCTGGCCCAGCAGAGGATCGAGCCCAGCAAGCCCACCCGGGAAATTTCTTTCCTTCTCTCACGCGCGAGCGCACACAACCAGTCACTGACGAACGGACCCCACCCCCATTTTGCACACATCGCTGACAAGCGGGCCCTGTCCTCGTTGTCATCGTCTTCCTCAAACCACGCCCGCGACCACGTCGCGGCTGCAGTCACTGCCGGTAATGGCGCGGCTTAATTGGGCATTAAACCTCGGGCGTTTCCTGTCGAGACACTGGCTATAAAATCCCCACCTCCTCGCAGTCATTTCCCCCAGTCAATTCTACAATCACGCCACCAGGCTGCCCACAACTCGCTCAGAACCGCCGCAGTACCGACGACTCCGGCGACCGATTCCGGTGAGCCTCGACCGCCCCCTTCTCTCTCGATCAAACAAGGATGCTCAGCACGTTCTTACGCACCTGCTGACACGTTTCTTTTGCCTCCTCGTGACCCAGGTCATCGTCTCCGTCCACGACCGAAACCACCTGCGCCGCTGCTTGACTCCGGCGACCAATTCAGGTAAAACCCGAGCGCCCCTTGCCCCCTCTTCCACGCGAGTTTGTTCGCCTGTGTTTTGCGCAACTCCTGATGCCTCTGGCTCGTGTTAGGGCGACGCCAAACCTCGGCAAGCACCACGTCTGCAAGCAACCGACGCCGCCTGTTTCTCCGACGAGCTCCTGAAGCCGTACCAGCACGCCCCTTCGCAAACCAACACCACCTCGAGCTTCAGCACGCCACCGCGGTTCTGGTAAGCACCTTCTTGTTTCCCCGGACGATCTAGAGTGCCGGCGCCACCGTAGTCAGACACGCCGCCGCCGGTCAACACCGCCAGCGTCGCCCGTTTCTGGTTGATAGATCGTAGCCGTCAGATCTGGATCCTACGCGTAGAAACAGTTCACTTAACGAAGAGGTATGGACAGATCTGAGCCGCGCAACGTTAGTAAGATCCAACGGTTGCAGAGCTTGATCCGCGCGAACCGGTACGCACCAGTAGGGTTGTGACGCGTGGCAAGGATAAATTCAAAAACAGAATTTAAACCTGATTTAGATCCAAACTTCAAACTGCTATAACTTTTGAATGCCACGTTAGAATTTTACAAACTTTATACCGTTGGATTCAGTGAAACAAGACCTTTCTGAATATCCAATTTATTTATCATATAGTAAATGTTAAAATGATTTTATTTGTAGAACTTGTTTTAAGGCTATTTTAAGTAGAGATTTATTTTGGTAAATTGTATTGGAGCCAAATAAGTTTAGTTGGCAAATTTGTGACTTGTTAAGTTTCTGTAAATATGTGCATACTTGGTAGAGTTTTCAGAATCACCACTTAGTAAAATTCTTGCATGCATGCATTCATGTTATTTTTTATTGAATATATTGTGTGTAATTGTATGCTATAATTTTGTGTAGATTTTGCTAGTGATTGTGATTGTGAAGAGTGCTACTCTCCCCACTACCAAGGCAAGTGATATTTTCATGAATATTTCTATCCTATGTTTTTGTACTAGCATTAGATATTTTGCTAAGTCTTGCATGCTATTTTTGTCTAAGGCTAAGTTGGGAAATCCTAAGTAGTGTAGAATGGTAGAATTGCTAGGGAATTTTCCTAAGTTAAGTTACCACAACATGCTTAGCCTAGCTACTTAGCAAACAAGGGTGGTGAACATCTATACTTATTATGATGAAAATATTTCTAAGTCAAGAGACTTATGCTTTCCTAATAAAACAACTAAGTCAAATGAACCTCCTGGGTGGAATGGAAAGATTGGGTTATGTTGAGTGGTTACACAAGGCCATGGACTTGGGTTGTGTATCTCACTTGTGGTATGCCACCCAGGCACAAAGGGATTTGGAGGCCAAGTGTTGAGAAAGCTTACAGTGCAACCACTTGGCAATATGGGCTCTGCCTTGATCATATAGGTAGCTAGAACTTAGTCACTTGGACAGTTGGTGGTAGTTGGGATGATAGGTTGGAGCGCGTCCATTTTGACTAAGGAAAAGCTTCTGAAAGGTCCTGTCTTGGGAAACCAAGTCTGGTGGGGAAAGTGCACAACCTCTGCAGATGGAAAACCTAAGTACTTAGCCTAGTCCAAGGCAATGGACAATTTGAGCATCAAGACATGGAAGCTACAAGAATCTCATCACTCCAACTTCTAAGTAAAAATTTGTGGGTGAACAAGGGTGAAGGACCCCAATGTCTATTGGTGGTTTCTTGGGAAAGTTTTGACAAATAAAACTTAGTGATTTCAACTAAGAGGAAAAACTTATTTTCAAGCAAAGCAAGCCAAGCTACACTTAGCCAAAATGCATATAGTAATATAGTCCACTTAAAATAAACTAAGGTATCACTTGCCAATATTATTCCAAAGTATTGACCCTCTGTGGCTGTAACTTGTGATGTTGCAGGTTACTCCGATGATGAGTAGGAGTCATGAGTCTACACTCAACATTCTTGCCTGTGGCACATGAAGATGAAGACTTATGTTTATTTACATATTCCATAAACTCTTGTATTAGGCCCTTGGCCCTGAGTTGTAAAAGACTATGTTTTATCTCTAGAATGAATGTAATAAACGACCTTTGTATCTGTGTACTTCATCTTAAACTGTGGATGCTAGCATTGATCCAGGGACTAGCATTGCAATCACAGGGATCCTTTCCTTTATAAAGGAGGGGTCTAACAGATGGTATTAGAGCACTGTGTTGCCTGTAGGATTATGACCCTAGGATTGGAAAACCACTAAGGAAAAAGTTTTCAACTACTTCTACACTTGTCTATTCTTCTCGTAAAACTTTTCTAATCTCTTTCAACTTCCTTTGTAGATGAACTCCATCAACGAAGCCGTGAAGAAAGGACCACTCATGACCATGACCTTGGAGTGTGAAACTTAGTTTCCCAATATTCTCAAGGACCTCATGGTGGCAATGGAAGCACATGGTGCAGCTGTGTACAAGGGCTTTCCAGTGATGGATGAAGGAGTGGAGTATTGGTGGGTGCAACTTCACTTGTACAAAAACAAGGAAGACAACCACAAAGAAAGGGGATTCTGCATGTACACCAACACTACAATGCACACCACATTCTTTGAGTCAGCCAGAGATGCAGCTTGGAGGACTATCAAAGAACTAAGTGCTAGAGTCAAGTGCAGAATGCTCAACCTTCAAAAAGACTTAGAGAAAGAGAAGGAGCTTACTCAAGAGTTGGAAGCCACCAACCAAGAGATAAGGGAAGATGTTATAGACTTAGTGATAGAGTCAAGAGAACAAGATTGGTGGATTGCCTCTAGGAACATTGTGTTTGCTAATAGATCCCGTGAGATTGGATTGTAAGGGCAATTCGTTAGTTGGACCACCACTTATCACCTTATTTCCAAAAATGATGCTTTAAATAAGTATGGACCTTGATTGATGTAATGGACTTATGTATGCATGACTTGTGAGATGATTGTGTTCTATGGATATGTATGAATGTTGTTTTGATTTACCTTGTATTGTGTTGTTCTAACTTTTTCATTCTTATAAATAGATGCATATTGCCATCAGCACTGTTGAGGAGTTTCAGGTTACTCGTTTTGGTCCCCGTATCATTGAGCTTACCACTTTGCTCGATCTCCCTCTTCCCACCATCACGGTGTACCCACTTACCAAGTTCGAGAGGAAGGATCTCTGGGGCTTCAAGGTGAACCAGCCCGGACGCCAGACTGAGCCTACCACGGAGGCCATTGTCTTCAAGCTGATGCACGACGATAGAGAGAGAGGCATGGAGGTAGTCATGCAGGACCTGATAGGACGACTGTTAGGCCGTCACTCCCGACAGGTTAGGGGCACCCACTTTCACGTCTTCGGAAGACGTGATGTTGATGGAGAGTCCATCGACTTTGAGGACGACTCGAGGGGCACTGCAGAGCCGATACGTCTCTACCTCCAGGACTTAGAGACTCTTCTCAGGCACGTAGACACGGATAGAACGAACGTCATGCTAGGAAATGACGAGCTTCAGGTGCAGCTTCGCGAGAAGGACAAGCTTTTTGCGCAGCAAGATGAGATGATCAAGGAAATGGAGACAAAGTTCGAGGCACAGGACCGCAAGTTCAAGAGTCAGGAGAAACGCGTCCAAGATAGGAACAAGAAGATCCGGGACATGACCGAGGAACTGAAGTCCAAGGATTTCGAGCTAGAGCAGCAGCAGATGGTTATTGAGAGGCTTCGTTCTCAGAAGAGGGCTCTCAAGGCCAAGGTCGATTCCTTGACCACTACGATTGAGGAGAACAAGACCGCGATGGAGAACGCAGGTCTTACCTTCGTCGAGGAGGAGATTGTTATTGATGAGTAGACTCGACTACTCGTTCACCTTTTCGTATTCATACTTATTATTGTGAACTTGTTATTGGACCATCCGACATGTGGATGGCTTGTCACTTGTGTGTTTTATTTCATGAACTTATCATCTGATTGTTGAGTTTTATTCTTATGTTGCATGTTATGTGAATTGCTTGTGATGTATTGTGCATAAAACATCTAAGGGTATCTCATACTTATCTATTTGAACAAACCACAGATGCCTCCCCGTCGCGCAAACCCCAACCCCAACAACATCACCCCGGAAATGCAACAAATGATGAATGCGCAAACACAGCTTATGCAAATGATGACGACATTCATTCAAAACCAGAATAACAACAACAACCCCAACAACAACAACAATCCCAATAACAACAACAACAACAACCCACCGGGTTTTGATATGCTCACCAGATTTCTGCGATTAAGGCCAGCAAAGTTTTCGGGAACAACTGACCCCATGGTGGCCAATGACTGGCTACGTTCCGTGAACAAGGACTTAGTGACCGTGGGCTGCACGGATGCTGAAAAAGTCAGATTCGCAGCACATCTGTTGGAAGGACCAGCCGCCACATGGTGGGACAACTTCCAAATCACCACTCCTATTGATGAGGTGACTTGGGCTATCTTTGAAGATGGCTTTCGCACTGCTCATATCTCATCAGGAATGATGAGTCTGAAAAAGAAGGAGTTTCACAACCTGAAACAGCGCCACCGCAGCGTGGCAGAATACATAGAAGAGTTCAACAATCTGGCGCGCTATGCACCGGATGAGGTTGACACAGATGCCAAAAGAAAGGAAAATTTTCTGGAAGGCTTGAATGATGAGCTGAATCTGCAGTTGTCTGTGGCATATGTTCCAACTTATCAGTCTTTATGTGACAAGGCTGCTATTTTGGAAAGTAAAATGAAGCAAGTCGAGAGTAGAAAGAGGAAACACTCCGACAAACACAGCTCGGGATCGTCTCACAAACGATCTCACTATGATGACAGTGGCAACTCAGGATCCCATAAACATGGGAAATTCAGCAAGCACAACCACAACCGTCATGACAACAAGCATCACCGCAGTCATGACAAGGACAAGTACAAGAACCACAAGGGTGGACATAAGAGCCACTATGGTGGAAATGGTAGTGGAAGTGGAGGCCAACCTCCTAAAAAGGACATCAGTCAGGTTGAGTGCTTCAAATGCAAGAAGCTGGGGCATTATGCTAATGAGTGCCCTGAGAAGAAAGTTGAAGGACCTAACAAGCAAAATCCTTTTCAGAAAGGACAGGTTAACCACATCAATGTGGAGGAGATCTATGAGGAGCCTGATGCCGTGGCTGGTAAGTTCAAACTCAATTCAATTTCAGCATTTGTACTCTTTGATACCGGTGCATCTCATTCATTCATATCAAAGGCATTTTTTGATAGAAATGGGTTTGCGTCAGAAAACATTGGGTGTCCAATAAAGGTTAGTTCTCCGGGGGGAGATATGATAGTAAGCCTTGGATGCCGGGATCTCGTCATAGAGTTCGGTAAGCATAAGTTTCCAGTAAGCCTGATAATCCTAGATTCCCAAGGACTAGACGTAATTTTGGGAATGGATTGGATGGCTGAGTATGAAGGAGTATTAGATTGTGCCAATCGTACAGTTACACTCACAACCCCCGAAGGAAAAAGAATAAAATTCAAGTCAAACTTTGAATCCAAAGGAAGTAAGCTGAATTCTCTTAAGGGGGTTAGCATGGACAGTGTGCCAATAGTATGTGAGTATCCGGATGTGTTTCCGGAAGAGTTACCAGGAATGCCACCAGATAGAGATGTGGAGTTTCTGATAGATTTGGTGCCAGGTTCAGGACCAATAGCTAAGAGACCATACAAAATGTCAGTTGATGAACTGAAAGAGCTCAAGAAGCAGCTAGGAGAACAGTTGCAGAAAGGGTTTATTCAACCAAGTTCTTCATCTTGGGGAGCCCCAGTATTGTTCGTGGAGAAGAAGGATAGAACACAAAGATTATGTATTGACTACCGTTCTCTCAACGAGGTAACCATCAAGAACAAATATCCTTTGCCAAGAATCAACGACTTGTTTGATCAACTAGAAGGAGCATGTGTATTCTCGAAGATTGATCTCCGGTCAGGTTATTTTCAGCTCAAAATAAGAGAACAAGACATACCAAAAACAGCATTCACCACAAGGTATGGATTGTATGAGTATACTGTGATGCCTTTTGGTTTAACCAACGCTCCGGCATACTTCATGAATATGATTAACAAGGTGTTCATGGAATTTCTTGACAAGTTCGTTGTCGTTTTCATCGATGACATCTTGGTCTACTCCAAGAGCAAGGAAGAACATGAAAGACACTTACGCTTGACACTTGAGAAACTGAGGGAACATAAAATTTATGCCAAATTCAGCAAGTGTGAGTTCTGGTTAGAGAAAGTTGGTTTTCTTGGTCATGTGATGACGAAGGATGGTGTGGCAGTTGATCCTGTTAAGGTTTCAGCTGTGACAGAATGGGAATCACCCAAGAATGTGAAAGAAGTTCGTAGTTTCCTCGGCTTAGCAGGTTACTACAGAAGGTTCATTGAAAATTTCTCGAAGGTTGCTAAGCCAATGACGGAATTGCTAAAGAAGGACAAGAAATTTGCTTGGTCAGAAGGTTGCGAAGTCAGCTTCCAAGAATTGAAGAAGAGACTGGTGACAGCACCAGTTCTATGTCTGCCAGATTTGGAAAAGGATTTCCAAGTATATTGTGATGCGTCTCATCAAGGCTTGGGTGCCGTACTTATGCAAGACGGTAAAGTCGTAGCCTATGCTTCGAGACAACTCAAAACTCATGAAGTAAACTATCCTACTCATGATTTGGAGTTGGCCTCTGTCGTCCATGCACTCAAAACATGGAGACATTACCTTTTGGGAAAACGATGTGAAGTGTTCACCGATCATAAAAGCTTGAAGTATATCTTCACCCAGAAGGAAATCAACATGAGACAAAGAAGATGGCTAGAGCTTATCAAGGATTACGACTTAAGTTTGCAATACCACCCCGGTAAAGCAAATGTAGTAGCGGATGCTCTAAGTCGTAAGACGTTTGTAAATGGCCTTACCAAAGGTGATTTGCCAGAAGACTTGTGTAAGCAATTCAAAGAACTCAGATTGGAAATTGTGCCTGAAGGACATCTCATGTCTTTGGACGTCCAACCCACTCTATTGGACAAGATCCAAGAAGCTCAGAAGACCGATAAGGAAATTGAAAAGATTAAGGAAAATATTAGTCTAGGGAAAGCTAAGAATTTCCATGTAGATGAACAAGGTACTTTATGGCACGGGAAACGTATATGTGTTCCACAAGACCCAGAATTGCGGAAACTGATCTTACAGGAAGGTCACAACTCTCCATATTCTATTCACCCAGGAAACACCAAGATGTACATGGATATGAAAGAAAGATTTTGGTGGAACAATCTAAAAAGAGACATCGCCGAGCATATTGCTTTGTGTGATGTGTGTAGCAGAGTAAAAGCGGAACATCAGAAACCAGCAGGTTTGCTTCAACCACTGCCTATTCCTGAATAGAAGTGGGGAAATATTGGTATGGATTTCATTACCGGATTACCAAGGACCAGGTCAGGGTATGATTCCATATGGGTAGTAGTGGATCGCCTAACTAAAGTGGCTCATTTTATACCCGTGAAGACAACCTATACAAGTGCCAAGTTAGCAAAAATCTACATGAGCAGAATCGTATGCCTTCACGGTGTGCCTAAGAGTATTGTATCAGATAGAGGAACTCAGTTCACTTCTCACTTTTGGAGACAGCTTCATGAATCCTTAGGAACGAGATTAGAATTCAGCACTGCTTTTCATCCTCAAACTGATGGACAAACAGAAAGGACTAACCAGATTCTTGAAGACATGTTGAGGGCATGTGCTTTAGATTATGGAGCAAGTTGGGATGAAAGCTTACCTTACGCAGAGTTCTCTTACAATAACAGTCATCAAGTTAGTATTGGCATGGCACCATTTGAGTTACTCTACGGAATGAAGTGTACCACCCCATTGTTATGGAATGGTGTGGGGGAAAGGAGCTTATTTGGACCTGATCTTATCAAAGAAGCCGAAGAGAAAGTCAAATTGGTTAAAGACAGATTGAAGATAGCACAGTCCCGACAGAAAAGCTACGCGGATTCTAAGCGTAGAGAAGTCAGCTACAAAGTTGGGGATAGAGCTTATCTTAGAGTATCACCACTTCGTGGAGTGAAAAGATTTGGAGTCAAAGGGAAGTTGGCACCAAGGTATGTTGGGCCATTCAAGATTCTAAGTCGCAAGGGAGAAGTTGCATATGAAGTTGAATTGCTAGAATCTCTGTCAGCTGTCCATAATGTGTTTCATGTGAGTCAGCTCAAGAAATGTCATCCAGAGATGGAAGAATCAGCTTTGAAGGATACCATACCTTTAGAAGAAGTACAACTAGAAAGTGATCTCACCTATGAGGAAAAGCCTGTCAAGATTCTTGAGACCGCGGAAAGGGTCACAAGGACAAAAACTATCAAGTTTTGCAAAGTGCAATGGAATCATCATTCCGAAGAGGAAGCAACATGGGAAAGAGAAGATGATCTTTGGAAAGACCACCCTCACCTATTTGCTAGCCAATACGAATCTCGAGGGCGAGATTCATCTTAAGGGGGTTAGATTTGTAACATCCCTAAATTCATATTCCAAAACTCATTCATATCATCCTTGCATTCATCATCATTTAGGGATTCTTCTCAAAATCACTTCAGAAAAACATAAGCCTTGGTGTTATGATTTTATGTGGATAGATTTAATTCAAAAGACCAACACCATTGGAAACCTGAATGATTAAGAACTTGTTTGCTTGACTTCATTGTTGGAAAGTTAGGTATAAAAGTTTGACCAAGTTTTTCAAATTTAAAAAAATAATAATTCAAAACCCTATTTTCTTTAAGGACATTTGCAAACCAAAGACATCTTTCTCTATTTGTTTTTAAATCCAAACTGGACCAAACATTTTCAGGGAAACCACATGATTACAGGACTGGTTTTTGAAACCACAGTACTTTGCAAAAAATCCCCAATCATTTGAATTCAAAAAGGATTTGAATTCATATCTAAATCTAACCAGAAAATCAAAATAGAAAAAGAAAAAGAAATAAACAAAGGAAAAAGGCCGAGCGCCAGATATCTGGCCCAGCAGAGGATCGAGCCCAGCAAGCCCACCCGGGAAATTTATTTCCTTCTCTCACGCGCGAGCGCACACAACCAGTCACTGACGAACGGACCCGACCCCCATTTTGCACACATCGTTGACAAGCGGGCCCTGTCCTCGCTGTCATCGTCTTCCTCAAACCACGCCCGCGACCACGTCGCAGCTGCAGTCACTGCCGGTAATGGCGCGGCTTAATTGGGCATTAAACCTCAGGCGTTTCCTGTCGAGACACTGGCTATAAAATCCCCACCTCCTCGCAGTCATTTTCCCCCAGTCAATTCTACAATCACGCCACCAGGCTGCCCACAACTCGCTCAGAACCGCCGCAGTACCGACGACTCCGGCGACCGATTCCGGTGAGCCTCGACCGCCCCCTTCTCTCTCGATCAAACAAGGATGCTCAGTATGTTCTTACGCACCTGCTGACACGTTTCTTTTGCCTGCTCGTGACCCAGGTCATCGTCTCCGTCCACGACCGAAACCACCTGCGCCGCCGCTTGACTCCGGCGACCAATTCAGGTAAAACCCGAGCGCCCCTTGCCCCCTCTTCCACGCGAGTTTGTTCGCCTGCGTTTTGCGCAACTCCTGATGCCTCTGGCTCGTGTTAGGGCGACGCCAAACCTCGGCAAGCACCACGTCTGCAAGCAATCGATGCCGCCCGTTACTCCGACGAGCTCCTGAAGCCGTACCAGCACGCCCCTTCGCAAACCAACACCACCTCGAGCTTCAGCACGCTACCGCGGTTCTGGTAAGCACTTTCTTGTTTCCCCGGACGATCTAGAGCACCGGCGCCACCGTAGTCAGACATGCCGCCGCCGGTCAACACCGCCAGCGCCGCCCGTTTCTGGTTGATAGATCGTAGCCGTCAGATCTGGATCCTACGCGTAGAAACAGTTCACTTAACGAAGAGGTATGGACAGATCTGAGCCGCGCAACGTTAGTTAGATCCAACGGCTGCAGAGCTTGATCCGCGCGAACCGGTACGCGCCAGTAGGGTTGTGACGCGTGGCAAGGATAAATTCAAAAACAGAATTTAAACCTGATTTAGATCCAAACTTCAAACTGCTATAACTTTTGAATGCCACGTTAGAATTTTACAAACTTTATACCGTTGGATTCAGTGAAACAAGACCTTTCTGAATATCCAATTTATTTATCATATAGTAAAAGTTAAAATGATTTTATTTGTAGAACTTGTTTTAAGGCTATTTTAAGTAGAGATTTATTTTGGTAAATTGTATTGGAGCCAAATAAGTTTAGTTGGCAAATTTGTGACTTGTTAAGTTTCTGTAAACATGTGCATACTTGGTAGAGTTTTCAGAATCACCACTTAGTAAAATTCTTGCATGCATGCATTCATGTTATTTTTGATTGAATATATTGTGTGTAATTGTATGCTATAATTTTGTGTAGATTTTGCTAGTGATTGTGATTGTGAAGAGTGCTACTCTCCCCACTACCAAGGCAAGTGATATTTTCATGAATATTTCTATCCTATGTTTTTGTACTAGCATTAGATATTTTGCTAAGTCTTGCATGCTATTTTTGTCTAAGGCTAAGTTGGGAAATCCTAAGTAGTGTAGAATGGTAGAATTGCTAGGGAATTTTCCTAAGTTAAGTTACCACAACATGCTCAGCCTAGCTACTTAGCAAACAAGGGTGGTGAACATCTATACTTATTATGATGAAAATATTTCTAAGTCAAGAGACTTATGCTTTCCTAATAAAACAACTAAGTCAAATGAACCTCCTGGGTGGAATGGAAAGATTGGGTTATGTTGAGTGGTTACACAAGGCCATGGACTTGGGTTGTGTATCTCACTTGTGGTATGCCACCCAGGCACAAAGGGATTTGGAGGCCAAGTGTTGAGAAAGCTTACAGTGCAACCACTTGGCAATATGGGCTCTGCCTTGATCATATAGGTATCTAGAACTTAGTCACTTGGACAGTTGGTGGTAGTTGGGATGATAGGTTGGAGCGCGTCCATTTTGACTAAGGAAAAGCTTCTGAAAGGTCCTGTCTTGGGAAACCAAGTCTGGTGGGGAAAGTGCACAACCTCTGCAGATGGAAAACCTAAGTACTTAGCCTAGTCCAAGGCAATGGACAATTTGAGCATTAAGACATGGAAGCTACAAGAATCTCATCACTCCAACTTCTAAGTAAAAATTTGTTGGTGAACAAGGGTGAAGGACCCCAATGTCTATTGGTGGTTTCTTGGGAAAGTTTTGACAAAGAAAACTTAGTGATTTCAACTAATAGGAAAAACTTATTTTCAAGCAAAGCAAGCCAAGCTACACTTAGCCAAAATGCATATAGTAATATAGTCCACTTAAAATAAACTAAGGTATCACTTGCCAATACTATTCCAAAGTATTGACCCTCTGTGGCTGTAACTTGTGATGTTGCAGGTTACTCCGATGATGAGTAGGAGTCATGAGTCTACACTCAACATGCTTGCCTGTGGCACATGAAGATGAAGACTTATGTTTATTTACATATTCCATAAACTCTTGTATTAGGCCCTTGGCCCTGAGTTGTAAAAGACTATGTTTTATCTCTGGAATGAATGTAATAAACGACCTTTGTATCTGTGTACTTCATCTTAAACTGTGGATGCTAGCATTGATCCAGGGACTAGCATTGCAATCACAGGGATCCTTTCCTTTATAAAGGAGGGGTCTAACACCACAGTGCCAGTTGCCTGTTTTCTTCTGTTTTTGTTTCCAGAAAGGCATAAAACCAATATTCTCGGAATTGGACGGGACAAAAGCCAAAGTCAATATTTTACGTGGGCAACACGAAGCCAGAAGACAAGACGAAGGAGGGCCACGAGGGGGCCACACCCTGGCCGTGCGGGTGGGCCCACCCCACACCTGGGGGGGTGCAGACGCCTTGGGCACCCCCTCGACCTCCCTCTTCGCCTATAAGAAGCCCCCGATGCAAAAACCCTAGGCACCCGATCAAAACTCCACGAAACCATCTGTATTCAACGCCACCATCGTCCCTAGATCGGTGGAATCTGAAGTTCTTCCCGGCACCCTGCCGGAGGGGAGATCATCCTGGAGGCCTTCTTCTCCGGTATGAAGCGTGAGTAGTTCCACCTTGGACTACGGGTCCATGTAGTAGCTAGATGGTTGTATCTCCTCCTTGTGCTTTCATGTATAGATCTTGTGAGATCCGTTCATGATCAAGATCTAATCTATTTGTAATCATGCATGTTGTGTTTGTGGGAATCCGATGGATATCGAGATTACTATGTCAGATTGATTAATGGTTTTGTCTTATTGATTCTATCATGTCTGTGTTGTTTGTGATCTTGCATGCTCTCTGTTGTTAGTAGCTATCTTGGCCAAGTAGTTTCTAGTGACTCCAATAGGGGTATTTATGCTCGATAGTGGGTTCATGCCTCTAGTTTCCAAGGAAAGTGACAGAAATCTCTTCGGTTGTAGATGTGCTGTTTCTACTAGGGAGAAAACAGCGGTCTCTTGTTCATGGAACAAGTGGATTGTTTACCTTACACACTTTGCTTAAAGCAGTTGTCTGTTGCTTGCAACTTAATACTGGAGGGGGTTCGGATGATAACCTGAAGGTGAACTTCTAGTCATAGATGTAGTTGGATGGCGGTCTATGTATATTGTTGTATTGCCCAATCGAATCTCATAAGATCTTTTTGTCTGGTATTGCATTGTTATGCCTTGCTCGGTTCCTGTCAATTGCCCTGCTGTAATTTGTTTACCCTTCATGCCATGTTGTTTATCTAAGGAGAGCACCTCTAGTGAACTATGGACCCCGGTCCAATCTTTACCATTGATACATCGTCCATTGTTACTGTTTACTTGCTGCAAACCATCATCACCTTCCACACCATACAGTTAATCCTTTGTTACAGCAACCAGTGAGATTGCCAATCTCACTGTTAGTTGGGGTAAAGTCTTGTGTTTGTGTTGTGCAGGTTTCCATGTTGCTTGCAACACCTTTCGGACGTTTCCTTCCTCCTACTGGTTCGATAACCTAGGTTTCTTACTGAGGGAAACTTGCCTGTTGTACTGCATCATACCTTCCGCTTGGGGTCTCCCAACAAAGTGTTGCTGCACTCATCATGCCATTGGGTATCATCACCTGAGTGCATAGTTCCGACTACGGGTCTTCTGACTCACGAAAAGTCAAGCATAAAAACCAGAGTAATGGATAAACCAGCACTTGCTTAAAAAATATATACATGCTAGAATTAGTACTTAAGTAGCAGGAAAATATATAGCTATTGTTTTCCGCCTTAAGGTTAAACCGTAGTTTTTTCCGCATACATACAACATATCCAAAGGAAACAAATATTACATAAGTGTTTTTCATTCCTCTGGCGCAGGAGACTTTGAGGTAATGTCGTCAGCAGTAGGAGAGTCATCCTGATCATCAACGAAGTCGGTGGTCTTGAGGGACTCAGAGGAGCTGGACTGGTCGGCATCAATGACCTCGAGAGGTACAAAGTTGTTGGCATCTACCAACTTGGCAACCCTGGGATCGTAGCCGGCGAGCGATGACCAGATAGCTCTATGATCGATCTTCTGGCTGTCATCGTCTATGTCGGGCAGACCAGAGGTCACCGTGTTGATGTCGGCATCTTTATAGTGAGCCTTGACCATTGCCAGCAACATCCTTGCACCAGCCCGAGTACATGAATCTTTCTAGCTTATGATACGCTCGGGGGCTTGGCACAGGATCTCCGAGTACTTGATGACGGAATGCACTGCCTTGATGTTGATGTTCAGGGGTTTGGTAATTTCTTTGTCTTGCGTGATGGCGGTGTTGATGAAGGTTCCGGCAAGAACCATGCATTCCTTTTGCGGAGGAGGATTATTGGTCAAACCAATAGGAGCTGCATTTCCGACCAAGCAATGGAGTACATGAGTTGAACACAACAAAAAGTTCACAGTACCTGGCTTACAGAAGTACAAGACGGAGATTGCTTATTAAAGATGCTATCCTCAGCTTGCTGGAGTGTTTCCGCCATGGAGTCCTGTTCTTGTCGGAGGATCTTGTAAGCGTCAAGGTTGCGTTTATTCTGCTCCACAGCAGCTTTGTTCTGCTCCTTGAGGATCGCAATTTCCTCCTTCAGTCGGTTGATCTCCGTGTCCGCGGACTCCTACAAGGCCTTCAGGGCATCTTCGTGCATTTTCAAAGAATTGTCCCTCTCCTTCTTGAGGATTTTGTTATCGCTATCCAGCAATTGTATGTGCTTGGATTGCTCGACAATATCCTTTGCCTCGGCAATAGATTCTGCATGACGAAGAAATGACAGCGCACAATGAGTAGTCGGACGTTAATGGCGCAAGACCAAGATTGAGTGAAAAATTGAAAAGAAAAACAGACTCTTGCTCTTGGTGATTTGATCCTTCAAGAAGGCAGTTTTACCCTTTTTAGCTTCAAAGTCAGCACGCATCTTTTGGAACTTGTCGTTGGCGACACCCCTCCGAGCATTTCCATTCTGCAAAAAGATTAGAATTACTTAGTCTACTTGGAGCATCTATCCGGAAAAGTATCCACCTAGAGGCTTGGGGGCTACAGTACGAGTTTTTTTAACTCGGTAATATGTTTAATCTTTCTTTAAGCACCTAGTCGGAACTAATTATGTTTCAACTAGAAGCTTGGGGGCTACAGTATTGAAATTTAGAAACACTGTGTATGCTAGACTAAAAGTATCTAGTCAGAATAATTCATTCAAACTAAATACTTGGGGGCTACAGTGTGAAGTTTCTAGCTTAGTCTCTCTTAGAGCATTCAGACCCAAAGACCTATGGTTTTCCGTCTAAATCCTCGGGGGCTACAGTGGGATACGACATATGAAATGGAAAATACATATAAAACTTACAAGTGCAATGATTTGAGATTGGTGGCACTCTCGGCAAATATCTTGCTAAAAGCAAGGCTGTTTCCGCGCAAGATATCCGCCTGCTTGAGAAGCTCCTCAAGACCACATGTGGGAGAAGTCGGCACTGCACCAGGATCCAGGGCTGAGCCACTCGGTGTGAGCACCGGGTAGACGATCTATGGAAGCTCTACTGGCGTCTTGGGTGCAACGGCTCCGCCTACGGCAGAAGTTCCGCCTTCCACCATCGCCTTACATCTATTAGTGGCATCCTTAGCCGGAGCTTCAACCACTTTAGATGATGTGCTCTCTTATGTCTCCTACTCGCCAACAACAACAAGTTTCGTGACAACGCCTGGGTCCACTTCCATGGCGGAAGGTTCAGACGTTACCTTTGCTGGAGAGCTTGTCGGTGCGGTAGCAGGCTGGACGCTCGGAGTCGCAGGGGCGATGGCGGGAGATGCTTGGTGAAACATTTCTTTGATGTTTTTAGAAGCCCCCGTTGTTTTGGAGGTCTTCTTCAAACTCATACTGGCCTTCTTCCTGAAACGTATAAAAGTATAAGTATAGGAATAAGACGAGCAAGAGACAATGTCGGATGTTAAGAAGCTTACACAACGGTTGGTGCCTTGGTTAAAGGGATACCAATCATTCTTCTTTTCTCCGCCTCCAGGGAGGCGGTGGATCTCTTGGAGGCTCCACCCTCTATCTTCTTCTTCTTGCCTCCGTCGGCAGTGTCAGAGGTGGAGCTCTTCCGCTTTCGCGCCAACGGGACATCGTCGTCGTACACGACGGTGACTTCCTTCATCTTGGAGTCATAGACTTGGGCAGCCATGCTACCGTCGTCTAAATCCTTCAGCTATTAAGTGAATCCCAAAGTGCTAGATGCAAAGATCAAGGCAAGACGGAATAACTGGAGTATATGTCATACACGGAAAATAAACAAGTACCTCTGGGCACGTGCCGCCCTCGAACATGTCGTAGGTGATGGTGAAGCCACGCTTCTTGTCCTTCACCTTGACTGTCCTTGAGGCGAAGCTTGACGGAGTCACTCGAAAAGTTGTCCTCGGAGATGCGAAGGCTATCCTTCCTATCCTTGGAATATTCGTGCATCATCTTCACGCGGTGCTGCAGAGGCTGAATCCGCCTGATGAACCAGCACATGGCTAGGTCCAACCCGGTCAGACCCATATCTACGAGCCACTCGATCCGCCTTACAGCGCGGGAGGCTTCGTCGTCGGTGGGAAGGAGGGTTTGGGATCTCTATGTTGGGGCTTCAGCGGTGGATCCATCGACAAAGTCCGGGTACGTTCTTTCTCGGCCAGCCAAAGGGATATCTGGGCCATAGAAATACGTCCTCTGCCAGTTCTTGCAGGACTCGTGGCCTACGATGTCGGGGAAGCGCCGGCCAGGCCGGATCTTGAAGCTAATGGTTCCGCAGTTTCTAAGTTCAACTTTGCTCGCTTCGGCTTCCCTCTTGACGGTGAAGAAATATATAAACAAATCTAACCTAGGCCTGATTCCTAGGTAACCCTCACAAAGTGTCGCGTAGTTGCTAAGCGTTAGGATGTTATTCGGAGACAGGTTTTGAGGTTGAACCCGGTAGTGGCTAAGGACTTCTATGAAGAAGTTGGATATTGGGAGGGAGACGTCGCGTACTAGTTGAGCTTTGAGGTACACCTTTTCTCCGGCTTGGGAGAAGGGATAACCTCGCCGGCCGGCGCCGCCCGCCAGACCAGCCCCTCCGTCGTGGGGAGGTACCCCTCGGCGAGCATCTCTTTGAGATCGCCTTCGGTAATATCGGAGCCACGCCATTGCCCCTTGTGGGAATCGGCCTCATCTTCCAGCAATTCCAGCCCCGGTGGAACATGGTCACCGCCGGTGGTTTCCACCACCACGGAGCACGGCACTACCACACCCTCCAGCGGAACATGGACGAAGCTTGTCGGCTTGGCCGTGGCCTCGCCCGCCGCCGCCATCGATGGAGCAGTGCTGCTGCTGGCCATTAGTGCTAGGGAGAAGGTGACTATGGATTGGAGGAAGTTAGGGTTTTTCCCTTTGTGCGTGCGGAGAGATCGAGGAGGCATTTGCTGGAGGAAGAAGAAGATGCGAGGAAGAATGCGGTGAAAGGATAAAAATCACCACGGTTACAATTTATAGTACTCGGCATCAAGATTCGTGCAAGTTGATCGAACGGTTGCTGCGTGGACAACGCGTGCGCGGAAATTTCGCCACGTTTCCACCTCCGCCGCCAATGTTTTGTATCCTTCGCGCGGGAAAAACGACTATGATTGTGTTCTCTGCATGTGTGAGTTACGAGGCGTCGCTGACCTATGGTCTACGTCGCTCTACTGACACGGGCGGGTGAACCATCCCATCTGAAGATTCTGGCATGGACGGATCCAGTCCGGCTAGAGAAGAGTACGATGGAAGATTCAGCAGTTCTCTAACTTACATGTTGAAAACAGAGAGCATTGCAGGGTTCTTGGGAGGACTACACGATATTGCTTGACGATTTTCCGACATCCATCTAGACGGAGCATTCAACCTAAAATGACAAGACGGCGCAAGATCTCGAAGTTCTTCGGGGGCTACTATTGGGGATATGCTAAATGGGTATCACCATTGCATGTCTCTAATACGGATAAACCCGGGTGGCCCATAGTCGGTAGCGGGGCCTATGGCGAAGGGAGGCCCATGCCAGATAAATGAAGGCTACGGAGGAGTCACCAGCGTACCCGGAGCCTTGGAGTGCAAGACACGTTAGACTAGTTGTATACCGTGTAGGACTCTGTAACCTGTCCGGCAAGGAATTTGCTTGTAACCCTAGGATCTAGCGACTATATAAGCCGGACCTAGAGGAGCCTTTAGGGCAGAACAACTCATATCACGCACAGCGAACAATCCCTGTAACTCGGCGTATTGCCATTATAGTAATTTATAGCAGGAGTAGGATTCCGCCACCGTCGTGGGATCTGAACCTTGGTAAGCTATGTTACCTCGTACCCGCCAACCTTCCGCCTTACCCACGTCTCTAAACACGCACTGTGAAGACCCCTCCATGGCGTACTCGTCGACAATACCACGACACCTGGACCCGGAGGGGGCGCAGTCTGGGCCACCGGCGAACCCCTCGCGGCACGCTGAGAAGGCTGTGGGGGCGAGGGCGAGGCATCCGTCCTAGAGTCGCTATCCTCCGAGGGCTCGTCCACTGACCCCTGACCGCCCTTCCCCGGACTATCACCGACAGGAGGAGATGGAGGGGTCGGGGGTCTGGCCTCAGGCTACATGTGTTGTTGTGGGTCCAGATCTCCCACGGAACCGACTATTGCAGCGTCAACTCAATGACATGGCGAAAGTGCATATCGATTTTGTAAGAAGCAAGATAGCAATTGAAAGCTTATTCACAGATATCATCAGGCTATGATGCTATCGCATAAAAATAGGGACAACGTCCGAAGATGAAGATGAAGATGAAGATGATCTCAGTTTCACATCCTTTTATCTGTTACATGCTTAGTTATCCTTCTCGAATAAACTAGATACTATACTACTCTTTGCGTCCTCCGGAGCACGGCAGTTAAACATAACGTCGAATGGTTCACGGGCCTACATGTGGCAACAAGAACGGCCATTATTAAATAAAAAAGGATAGGTGGTCGCGGGTCACATTGTCTTAAACCTTTATGTGTTTGGAAATAATGACATATGTCATCATTTATCTTAATACCGACCATTTTCCGAGAAGCAAAGTGTTCTATCCGCCGACACCATTTAGGACCGAATCCCTTCATGCCTATAATGGGCTGCAAGAAGGGCCGCTTAACCTTATCATAGGATTTTTTTTTTTTGAAATCTAATTTGAGCGACACATCATCCATTTTATTCCTATGAAATTCATGTATGGTTTCATGTAAAATAAGCACCCCTTCTAAAATATGTATCCCTGGCATGAACTCCGTCTGAGTTGGTACAATAACCGTATGGGTTACCTTAGTAACACGATTGGTACCAATTTAGTAGAAAAATTGAAGTTTACATTTAGTAGACAAATTGGTCAGTGTTGCTGAATTTGAATGGCATTTTCCTTTTTTGGAGCAAAATTATAGTGCCATAATTACTGTGAAAGAGTGGTAACTCGCCACTGAAATTTTCCGAACATAGTCATCAAATCGTATTTGATAATTTCCTAGAAAGTTTGGTAGAACTTCGCAGGGAATCCATCGGTTCCCGGCCGTGGCTTTATTTTTGTCCATTCGCATAATAGCATCATACACCTCCTTCTTTACGAAGTTGGATGTAAAAATAGGATTCGCCTGTTGTGATAATTGCGGTATATCAATAGTTTCAGACTCTACCAAATAGAAGTGGTTCTACTCCGGTGGCCCAAATCTCTTGTAGAAGTCCATAATATAATTCTTGATATTTTCTTGCCCTTTTATGGTTTCCTCGTCTTATTCAAGTTGGAAGATCTTCTTCCTCATATGGAGCTTCTATCCTGTGATTGTCTTGAGAGTAGTCTTCTTGTCTCGTGGGGCATTGTCATTGTGGTTTGGTTGCCTTTCGTGGCAAAATTTATAAATATTTTGCTCGATTTTTGGAAATTAAACAAACAAACCTCTCCTTCGTAATTAACGGATTAGAACAACAAATATTTTTCATCCGGTTTGTTAGCAAGTTCATAAAAGGGTGAATTTAGTAGTTACACAACTTGCTGATAATGACCATACGCCCCTACACTAGCTACTGCGCCTACAAAATGGCAGCAGATGTAGATGACGCTACAAACCCGGGTCTTGTCCCTTCAACAATCAGCATCAAGCTCCCCCATCGCGCAATATTTTAGCTTTAATGGCTGCCGCCTAGTCATTTGTTGATGGAAAAAATGTGAAGTCAGTTAAATTTTCACTGGTGTCTTTTAACTGCATCGTTGATCAAAAAACTAACCCTCACATCTTACCCTAGCAGGGGAGCACATCTTGAGGAACTCGTCAACCTTGGCCGGGTACAGGTGAGGGAAGCTCCTGTAATGATCCACATGAGGCGACGACACAAAATTATGGGCGGACACTCTCAGCCCCAAGGATCTCTGGGTGCTCATGAAGCTCTCCACCTCCTCGGCAGGTACCAACCTGTCGGCTGAGCTGTACAGGTACAACTGAGGGCAGGACGGCTGCTTCTCCCAGAGAACGACATGGAGCTTGCATAGTCTCCTGTGCATGATCAACAAGCGGCAGAAAAGTGTCAGGAAATGAGAAACCAGGAGCATATATCAAGCTCAGAACGTGCGTAACTGCAGAGAACAGACGTGTTTATTACAAATGCAATGTATTCTTCAATCCATTCCAATCCTCCACAGAGGCCAGGTGGAAGTATGAAAAGGACTAGCATGCGAAAGCTATGGCTACCTAATGATTATTATGGGCTACTTGTACACTGTATAATAGAAGGATTAACAGGCCATCTGTAAGGACCATCAATAATGGTAAATACAAAATACTGCAAATACGTATATATATGGCCATCTAACTAGGTTAATTTTAAGGATGCATCTGGAAAAAAAATGCAAGGGGAAACCATCCATATATCCTTAGTTTTGTCACACTAAATATAGTACGCCATTTTGTATTCAATTATTAGATAGCACAATGGTAGATATTTGTTAAAATACATAATAAGTTAATAACACGCAAAACACTATAGCCATGGTAATTTATTTCAATGCATAGTACATTTTGCTGATAGCTATGAACAAAGATGTGACATGTCAATACCGCATATACAGCGAACGGACTTACTGTTTTACATAACGGCCATGAAGGAGAATCTCAAAGAACTTCCGAAGGGTTGATAGAAGAAAAGCTTCACCCCATGATGGTCTCGCCAACTCGGATACTGGATTAACTTTGTTGGAGGCATCAGGAGAGTCAGCTGAAGGTCTTGCGAAAGAACTGTTTTTCTTCAGTATGGCAGCAGAGAAACCAGCAGCTAAGCCCTGAGTTTACGGTACATATGAGGAACTTCAAGTTTACATACAAAAGTTTTTCTGCATGGCAGAAGAAGTACAAACTGCTGTAGTCGCAATAATACAATAGTGTAGTGAGATGCAAATGCAAATTCTACATAGGCTTAAAATGGAAGAAAGGGATTGCATCATTTACCTTTTCTACCAGTTCAAGAAATAATAGTAAGATGTACAAACCTCTGGTCTAATCTCTCTAACGGGCGCAGAGTCAATAATGCATCCCCTTATCCTCTCAATTATATCAGATCTTGATTGTAGATTCTCAAGTACCTGACCATAGCTGAAAATAAATGAAAATCAATAGACTTATATACAAAGTAATTTTAAAGACATCGAACATCAGGTCAAAGACACTGACGAAGAACAAAAATCCAATTCGAATCAGGGGTGCAGAGATGAGCCATTGTTTGAGAAAAATCAAAATGTCAAAAAGTTTAGAAAAAATATTCGCATGTACATGTTAAACTATATAAGTGGATCGGATTTCCTAACTCTTTCCATCAGATTGGTCTTTTAGAATAGTTGGTTAATGCATGAAGTTTAACATGGTATCAGAGCCTAAGGTCTCGAGTTCGAGTCCTGGTTTTCACAATTTATTATATAAATTGATGTTATCCCCTCCCCTCTATGTGAGGGGGGCGTTAAACTGTATATATGGATTGCCTAACTCTTTCCATCAGATCGGTCTTTTGGAATAGTTGGTTAGTGCATGAAACTCAACAGTACATATGGGCATCCTATGTTCGCACACAAGTTTTTGAGAAAATAAAACATTTAATGTGTCCCGTGTAAAAACAAACAAAATTCGAATGATTATTCTTGACATTTTATGATTATTCTTCACATAAAATGACCCCTTTTACCAAAAACTTGTGTGTGAATACAAAATGTCTGGTTGTACACACAAAATATTCTTTCAGATTTTTTTGACATTTTAAAATTTGTTTGTATATATTTTTTAGTACGTTCATTTGCACCTGCAAGCCAAAACAGATCACTTGAAAATAATGGACAATAAAGGTCGGTGCCCACAAGTTAACTGCACCAACAAAAAGGGACTAAACCAAATCACCCAGATATAAAAATTAAATCGCCGATAGAAGGTCAGGTATAGTATTGAAACAGGACGAACCATCCCTTAGTTACAAAAGCCTACTCTCATGGTAAAGTACTACGCGGTTTAGTCTTTATTTGGGTGTCACCAGTCCCCCTCTAGCTTTATTTAGTCTATTATATATAGTCCAATGATCTCCCAAAACCACATATATGATGAGGTGTTATGGTTTGTACAATAGGTACAGGATAAAATGGGTCCTACCGTAAGAACAAGTATAAAGAAATAACAAAGATAGTCAACTAGACCCAGAGCACAATTAATTACCAAACCAATTTGGATGCGCCTACCGCTGAGATCGAGAGTTGTGTTAATATTTTGTTAATTCTCGGTCGATCCATCTCTCCTCATTTTTCTCTTCCTAGACTAAATATTTTTCCATGTATAATTAGAGCCGAATAATAAGATAAAAACAAATCAATTGCAAGTCCAATTACAAATTAACATAGAATTCAAAATTGCGTATGCATATGCGGAATTCCACATGGATGTGCAATTGCGTGCATATGTGCAACTGCACACTAATATGCAGTTTCACATTCATGATCATTTCAGTTAATGTATTATCGAGCAATTACACAGTACTGTGCAAATTGGATACTAATGTTCAATTGTACATTATTGTGCAATTACACACGCTAATAATCAGATGCGATCACGCGAATATTTCATTTTTCATTACAATACATGTCAACTACAATTCAGGTGCAAAGTGCATACTACCGGGGAATTGCATATTATTGTGCAATTGTCTAATACTCCCTCTATTCTAAAAAATATGATGTTTTTTAGCTTTTATAAAACAAATATATATATAGACGTATTTTATATGTAGATTTATTCTGAGCCTACATACTAAAAGAAGATACGCTCGATTCATAAAAGCTAAAACATCTTATATTTTAGAACTGAGAGAGTAATAGTTAACTAGACCCGAGGCACAATAACTAATCTGCAAAACAGTTGATTTGTGATCCCTTCAATAATAGGACGCCCACCACCTTATCGAGCAACAAGCACATTTTATCCACCAATCTCATTTAACAAACCAGACTACCAAGACTAAAGCATGCAGCACCATGTGCAAGCACGTCAATGTGCAAATTTTTAACAGAAGAGCGACGATGTTTTTGGGGTTCCCTTACGTGAGCCAGCCGGTGTGGCTGAAGGTGTGGAAGAGGAGCGTGCGGCGGCGGTCGGCGTCGCACCAGGCGGCGATCATGGCGGAGAGGTCTGCGACCCTGCGCTCGATGCGGCGGCCGAATTGGGTCCCCACGACCTTGCGAACAGGGACGACGAACCGCAATGATCCGAACCCGCGATCCCGGTACATGTCGGCGTACCTCCGCAGGTGCCTCTGGGGCGCGCCCAGCCACCCCAGCAGCACCACCAGCGTGGCCCTCTCCTCTACGCCGACCGGCGAACCGCCATCGGGTGAGGTGTCCTGCGTGGTCGGAGGATCCCACCGGATGAAGTGCTCGGAGTCCGAGGGAAGGAGGTGGAAGGGCGCGTGGCCGGCCTGCTGCCCGGCAGCGGAGGGAAGTGAAACAGAGGAGATGCTCGCGCGGCGGCGGTCGAAGGTGCCGCAGAGGAAGACGGCTGCGTAATCACAGGACGGCGGCGGGCGCCTTATCGTCGCGTGGGGTTCGGCGCCATTGGAATGTTGCTCGTCGCCGTCGCCCTGGGCTGGGCACGTGACGGCTTGGCCAGCTGCGGCGGCCACGTCCACGACGGAGAAGGTCACGGCGGTGGCTTCTTCGGCTCTTCTTTTGGACGGTTCCTCCATGGGTGTGCGTCTTGTTGGGAGCGGAGGGAGTAGCACCGCTTTTTATACTGCGTTTCCACCACCTCTTCTCTCGGTGCATGGCGAATGATTATCTTTCACCGGATGGTTACCTACTAGCGCACTGCTTTCACCCCGGCCCTCATGATACGTGGAAATTCGTCGGTAGATTACAGTTTTCGATCGAGTAAAAAATCAGGTTTGATTCTCACTTCTGGTGCAGTTCAAGAGCAATTCTAGCAGACCCCGCATTACCCCCGAATCCGTATAACACTACAGGAATGGGAAGCTACGCCGACGGCCAGTCGCTACGCCGACGGCCAAACATCGGGGCCGTCGGCGTAGCCATCGTCTAGGCCAGCTCCGCCAAGCAGCCGTCGGCGTAGAATTGCCCTCGGCATATCCTATGCTACGCCGACGGCTGCCCTCGGCGTAGCATACGCCGACGGCTGCCCTCGGCGTAGCTATTTTTTATTTTATCTCATTAAACTTTGAAAAATCATAGTTATGGCTAGAATCAAGGCATAGTTTGTGATAATGTTTCCATATTGTGCATACACATGCATCATGGGATGGCGAACAATGTTGCAGGAGGAAGTTTTCCTTTTCGTCGTACCAAAAAGTCATTTCCCATTTTCCGATCATAAAAAACGGACGATTTTGTGAAGCAACCACCAAATGGCTAATTCAAAATGCTACCACCATATTTTACTAAAATAATATACCACCTTATATGGACAATGTCCCAACAGGGGTTTCCGAAACCTTTCTGTCCACCTCTGATAAAAAAGACAAATTCCTGCCGAATCGGCAGGAAGTGGGTCAGATATGAACTACAGGTACATGATCCGATGCTCATGTTTTTTTACAAAAATCATTTTTAGGTTCACAATATGCTATTTTATCAAAGATCCAATGCAAGTTAAGCGAGGCTCGGCCCCGAGCTAAGAATCTTCATGCCCGCCGTTCGACAAAGTTTGACGATAGTTTAAAACGGGCATAAAAAATTCAAAAACGATCGAAACAATGCGAAACCTTCGCGTGATGTCATAATATGTGACATAGTTATAAGAAAAAATATTAAACTTGATATATTGATTATGTTTCAAAAAAACCTTCACAAAATGACCTATCTCATTCGAGGTTTCTTAGCTTTCGGGTCAAATGACCAATGTTATGGCTAGAATCAAGGCATAGTTTGTGATAATGTTCCCATATTGTGCATACACATGCATCATGGGATGGCGAACAATGTTGCAGGAGGAATGCAAGTTTTCCTTTTCATCGCACCAAAAAGCCATTTTTCATTAACCGAGCGCAAAAAAAGAATTTTCTAAAGCAACCACCAAATAGATAATTAAAAAACGGAGGGTTTGTGATTAGTTGATATGGATATCATATTTGGATTCCTCTCATTTTTCTGATCACTTTAGACATATTATTTGTTAAATTCCGATTTATAGATTTAAAGATATTAATTATTCCATATTAAATAGAAAAATACAAAAAAGAAAAATTATTATATTTTTATTTGAATTCAATAATATTTTTACTTATTCATTAATGTTTATTTAAATAATTGTTTGTAATTTCAAAAAATACAAACATGTGACATGTTGATATAAGGGTTAATAGGATTGGTATCATAGTATTGACAACATTGTATGAATTACTTTGCGGAAACAGATTCTGAAGGAACGAGGAAGTTAAGCGTGCTCGAGCTGGAGTAGTATTAGGATGGGTGACCTTCCGGGAAGTTTGACCAAGACTGCAATTTAATTAAGTATTAAGTGTAATTAGTGTTAAAAATGTTCAAAGTGAGAGATTAACGAGTCAAACAGTTCAAAGTCAAAAATTAAGAAAAAAAAAATTTAATTTTTTTTAAAAAATATTTTTGCAACCGGTCGACAAGCTATGCCGACGGCCGCTACGCCGACGGCATTGCCCTCGGCGTAGCATACGCCGACGGCATTTTGATACGCCGACGGCCTCTATGTGCTCCGCCGAGGGAGTCCTTTGCCGAGGGGGCTACGCCGAGGGCAGCCGTCGGCGTAGCATACGCCGAGGGCATTTTAGGCTACGCCGACGGCTTTTTGCCCTCGGCGTAGCACGCGCGTCCTGTAGTGTAATAACCGCTGATTTATGGTTTACATCGCAAAATAGGTCCCGACCAGACTCCCCATAAACATCGAGTCCGCAAAAAAAAATTTGGGTCTTAGCAAACTCGGCCTCCCAACGTGCACATACGCGTGTTTGAGAGAGATTTCCCGGGAACGATCAACATCCTATTTAAGGCGTTTTGGCGCGATGAAACATTCAGCAGCTCGAGTTCCTGCTCCCCCACCGCCGCCGCTGCCTTAGATCATGCCACCCCGCCCTCTCCACCCTCGCCGCGACCCCACGCGTCGTGATGGCCGCTCCAAACCCGCCGGTGGTCGCCGTCCATGTTCCGTAGGTCGAATCAGCCCCGCAAGCGGCTCCCAGATCTTGATCCACTGCCGCCACCCCCACCAGCACCCAGCTCGATGGCATTCCCGATGCCTCGCACACTGTTGTCCAAGCAAACAAACAACTCCCCTCCCGGGTCGCACGCGCGGGCGACCCCGGAGGGTCAATCCCTAGTTCTAGCAGCCCACCACTGCAGGCCCCTTTGTCGTCGCCACCGCCGACGCTGGTGGAGGTGGAGGCGCCTGGCCGTCGAAGGCGGCGGGCAGGAAGAGGCGAGCCCCGCCGGGCCTTCCTCGCGCGGGGTGGGACGATAACCGGGCGGCGCACGGTGGCGGAATCGAGCGGCGGCGACGCATGGTGAGGGGTAGCGGAGGAGTAGAGGAGCGAGATGGTGGCTTGGCGGGGAGGCTGGCGTGCGAGCAAGGCTTGGAGGCGGCGGCGCGACGCGGTGCCTGTGCTACGGAGGCGCTGGTCTTCCCGAGCCATGGGAGAGCTTGGTGGCGCCTCGGAGGGGCTCCTGTCGCTGGGTTCCTAGAGACGGCGACGCCGTGGAGGATCCAACACGGGAGTGCTCGCTGCTGGCGGCGCAGCCTGATTTGGGCCCATCCGGGCCCGATCTAGGCCTAAGGGTTGTGCCTGCAGCACAAGCTGTCAGGGAGATGACAGCTGAGGTGCAGCAAGCCTTCAAACGCGCTGGAGGTGGAAGATTGGTGGGGGGTGGAGGAAGATGGAGTGCTCAACTTCCTCGGCCGTGTGTGGGTGGAGTTCCACGACACTTCGACATTGACAATGAGGTGTTGCGGCGGCGGCGGTGTGAACTACATGGATGATGGCCCCATTCTGGTGGGTTTGGGGGAAGCTGTGCGGCGATATGGACGAAAGTCTTTCTTGTGTTCGGTCGGTGCCGAAAACAACGACGCCCGCGGGTGTCGTTTCCCTCCTTGGAGGCGTCGCGGAGGTGTGTCGGCACTTCTCTCACCGTCACTATGGTTTGGTGGATGTCTCCGGGTGAAAGCCTAGGTTCAGAGCAGGACCGGTGCGATGGCGGCGTTCTCGACGTTGTTCCTCTGTTGGGAGCATCGTGTTTGGAGACATGGCTTGGAGGTCCTATGTTACGCTCCTCCGGTGATCGTCAATGGCCAAGGTTGACCTTCAGGGGCGCAATGCATGCTGTGGCCAGCGAGTCCGAGACGATGCCTTTTCAGGAACAACCAAGTCCTCCATCTCACTTTAGATGGTGCGTCAACAAGGAGAGTCCTTTGGGTGTTGCTCTTCGGAGGCGTTCAACATCGGTCGAGACACGACCTTGTTGTTTAGCTTAGGACAAACTCCTTCTTGTTCTTGTTTGCTTTGTCTGTGGTGGCAGTCTTCGGACTTGCCGGTGTGGAGTGTGCGCTACCTCGTTGCTTGCAGCGAGGGGTAGTCTTCTTGTACTCAAAATTCTGCCTTCTATAAAATTATGGTACGCCTTTGGAGTACTCTCGAAAAAAAAGTGACTGGCAACCTCAAGAGGATGGGGATGCATGTCGTCGGTGTTGCTGCTCCCGATGCGAGGGCGCTCCCAGCGGAAGGTGTGGCCAAGGCGAGGCGCAATGTGGCCGGCGTGAAGAAGAAGGCTCCGGCTCCGACCAAGAAGACGGTCGGCAAGAATCCAGCAAAGAGGGCATCCTTTCTGGCACTCACGGCGACGATGGGCTCTCAGGCCTCCGCTGGAGCCAATGCACACACGACATGCGACCACGGTCCCACAAGGTATGCAATTTCTTTCTTTTGGCGCTACCGGAGTTAGGATGAAGTAGATTTGTAAATTGTATGTGTGCTGACTGCAGTGGGGCCAAGGATGACTCATTCATGCGCTTTCTCAACGACGCCTCCATCAATCTTGACGCCGCTCCGCTAGGAGACTACGAGAGCGACGATTTGGACATGTAGGATGGTGGCGAGGAGGAGGAGGAAGAAGCTGAGGAGGGCGATGATGGCGAGGTGCAAGAGATAGAGGAGGAGGTGTTTGAAGGGGCGATGAGTAAGGGGAAGCCGGTGAGGACCATGAACTACACGGAAGTTAAAGACGCTTATTGATCATATCGGTAAAGAGAATGAAACCAGAACAAGGGTAGCGGTATGATGATCAATTCGTTGAATTAGGAGGATACTAAACATGAGTATAGGAAAACTTTTATAGGAGACATCATGTTAGTGACACGCCCACTTATTTTACATGCCACAAGTATTTTCCTAAATACTAGGGGCCCTAGAAAAACACGCATGGCACCACTAACATACTACCGGTGGTGTGTCGTATAAAAGGGATGCCACCATTTCATGGGAACCACATGTCTATCTAGACGTATCTAACAGGTGTTTTTTTTATCACCGCACGCCACCAATACTTCTTTTACTGGTGGCGCGTTCATTGCCACGTCAGCAGAAAATAGACTGGTGGCGTGAAGCTGATGTACACGCCACTGGCTTTGGCCTGCCCTAGGAAAAACAGGTGGACACAATTTCCCCTAATCCACATGCTTCCCACTCCGTGTGGCATATTATTTGACTACAAGATGCATGGCTGCTATATGCTACTTATTTTTTGCTGGTTGATTCTTGTATCAACTTTAGTAGATCCTTAATTTTTAATAACTCTTGATACTAATACTTTTTAAATAAAAGGTTGTGTGCATCAATCAACCGATGCAAAGGTTGGGATAAAAAAAACACTTTTATAATCTTGCAACCCTGCGGGCAACAAATCATGACGAGCTTTAGTAGGGAGAATCACCATTTTCTGGCAATCATACATTTCTTTCACCTTGTTCCAAAGAACAATGGATCTTTATCTATAAGATATTCTGCCTTTAGACAAAAATGGAAGTGTTGTTGAATAAAGATCATAGACTTAGCTTAATTTTTGCTAGGTTCTTTGTCCTTCTTTGTTTGTTTCAACCAAGCCCATTGGCATTCAAGTGAATTTCCACATCTAGCGCCCATAGCAAGTAGTTCTTGCCGACAATGTTCAAATCCAAAAAATCGAGCATAGCAAGATTCAATATAGGAAAATATACAATATTGAAAATTCCAATTGTAAATCATGGTAATAGAATAATATACAAATAAATAGTGGTCAGAATAATATCCTACCATATAAAAAGGAAATGATGTTCACGGCGCTATTGATATGATCATGCATATATGTGTTCGATAATAACTACTAATGGACTGCCAAAATATCTACAAAATTGAGATATTGAGAAATGAATATTGATATTCTTATTCAAGTTCACACAATTCATACAAATTCCTAAAATATATATAGCCATGAGAGGATTGATTATACAAGATTAACTAAAATTTTGTGCTTGGAGAGTTTTTTTTCTGCCTAGAGAGTTACAATAGTAATGCCATAGGGCCGGGTTATACCTTTGATAAATATAGTTTTTGGATATCCACACAAATGGGAATTTCATAACACTGCTTACTGTTATTCTTAAACATATCACAACCTCATACATGAGTCACTACAGGAACGGCGACGTAGGCCAAAATGTCTTCGGCGTATGCTACACCGACGGTTGCCCTCGGCGTAGCCTCCTCGGCAAAGGTCTCCCTCGGCGGAGGCAATTTTGCCCGTCGGCGTAGCTCTAGCCGTTGTTGTATGCTATGCTGACGGCCTTGTCCTCGGCATAGCCCCGTTGGCATAATAACGGCAGGTTGTAAAAAAATTGTTTTTTTTATTTATTTTTTGAATTTTTCTCAACTTTTTTAAATCTTTGAATTGTTTGAATCATTAATCTCTCCCATTAAACATTTTTAACACTAATTATATTTAATATTTGATCAAATTGCAGTCTTTAACAAAGTTCTCGTTCGGTCACCCATCCTAGCACTACTCCAGCTCCAGCATGCTTAACTTCCCAGTTTCTTCCGAATCAGTTTCCGCAAAGCAATTTGTACCTAGTTGTCAATACTATGATATCAATCCTATTAACTCTTATATCATTATGTCACATGTTTTTATTTTTTGAAACTACAAACACTTATTTAAGTAAACAACAATGAATAAGTAAAAATATCACTGATTCAAATAAAAATACTATTTAATTTAAATAAAAATATAATAATTTTACTTTTTTGTATTTTTCTATTTAATATGAAATAATTAATATCTTTAATCCGTAAATCAGAATTTGATAAATAATATGTCTAAATTGATCAGAAAAATTGAAAGGAATCTAAATATGATATCCATATCAACTAATCACTACCCCCTATTTTTGAATTAGCTATTTGGTGGTTGCTTTAGAAACCCCGTTTTTTGCGTTCAGAAAATGAAAAATGCCTTCTTGGTACGACGAAAAGCTAAACTTGCATTGGATCTTTGATAAAATAACATATTGTAAACCTAAAAATATTTTTTGTAAAAAAACATGAACATCGGATCATGTACCTGTAGTTCATATCTAACCCACTTCCTATCGATTCGGCAGGAATTTATCTTTTTTCACCAGGGGTGGACGAAAAGGTTTCGGATCCCCCTATTGGGACATTGTCCATATAAGGTGGTCTAGTATTTTTTTTAATTGTGGTGTTAGCATTTTGAATTAGCCTTTTGGTGGTTGCTTCACAAAACCGAGCGTTTCTTGTGCTCGAAAAATGAAAAATGGCTTTTTGGTGCGACGAAAAGGAAAATTTTCTCCTGCAACATTGTTAGCCATACCATGATGCACATGTATGCACAATATGGTCACATTATCATAAACTATGGCTTCATTCTAGCCATAACATTGATTATTTGACCCGAAAGCCAAGAAAACTCGAATGAGATAGGTCATTTTGTGGAGGTTTTTTCAGACATAATCAATATACTAGGTTTGATATTTTTCCTTATAACTATGTCACATAATATGACACCACGCGAAGATTTTGCATTGTTTCGATCGTTTTTGAAATTTTTATGTCTTTTTTAAACTATCGTCAAACTTTGTCGAACAGCGGGCATGAAGATTCTTAGCTCGGGACCGAGCCTCGCTAAAATTGCATTGGATCTTTGATAAAATAGCATATTGTAAACATAAAAATGATTTTCATAAAAAAACATGAGCATCGGATCATGTACCTATAGTTCATATCTGACCCACTTCCTACTGATTCGGCAGGAATTTATCTTTTTCACCAGGGATGGACGAAAAGTTTTCGGATCCCCTGTTGGGACATTGTCCATATAAGATGGTCTAGTATTTTTATAAAATGTGGTGGTACCATTTTAAATTATCCATTTGGTGGTTGCTTCTCAAAACCGTCTATTTTTTGTGCTCGGAAAATGAAAAATGGCTTTTTGGTGCGTCAAAAAGGAAAACTTCCTCATGCAACATTGTTCGCCATCCCATGATGCATATGTATGCATAATATGGACACATTATCACAAACTATGCCATTATTATAGCCATAACATTGGTCATTTGACCCGAAAGCCAGGAAATCTCGAATGAGATAGGTCATTTTGTGAAGGTTTTTTTTCAGACATAGTCAATATACCAGGTTTGATATTTTTCCTTATAACTATGTCACATAAAATGACACCACGCGAATGTTTCACATTGTTTCGATCGTTTTATATTTTTTATGCTTGTTTTAAACTATCGTCAAACTTTGTCGAACGACGGGCATGAAGATTCCTAGCTCGGGGCCGAGCCTCGCTAAACTTGCATTGGATCTTTGATAAAATAGCATATTATGAACATAAAATGATTTTTTTTAAAAATTCATGAGCATCGTATCATGTACCTGTAGTTCATATCTGACTCACTTCCTGCTGATTCGGCAGAAATTTATCTTTTTCACCAGGGATGGACGGAAAGGTTTCGGATCCTCCTGTTGGGAAATTGTCGATATAAGGTGGTCTAGTATTTTTTTTATAAAATATGGTGGTAGCATTTTGAATTAGCCATTTGGTGGTTGCTTCACAAAACCGTCCATTTTTGTGCTCGGAAAATGAAAAATGGCTTTTTGGTGCGACGAAAAGGAAAACTTCCTCCTGCAACATTGTTCGCCATCGCATGATGCATATATATGCACAATATGGGCACATTATCACAAATTGTTCCTTGATTCTAGCCATAACATTGGTCATTTGACCCGAAAGCCAAGAAACCTCGAATGAGATAGGTCATTTTGTTAAGTTTTTTTAAGACATAATTAATATACCAGGTTTGATATTTTTCCTTATAACTATGTCACATAATATGACACCACACAAAGGTTTCGTATTGTTTCGATCGTTTTTGAATTTTTTATGTCCGTTTTAAACTATCATCAAACTTTGTCGAACTGCGGGCAGGAAGATTCTTAGCTCAAGGCCGAGCCTCGCTAAACTTGCATTGGATCTTTGATAAAATAGCATATTGTGAACCTAAAAATATTTTAAAAAAAATACATGAATACCGGATCATGTATATGTAGTTCATATCTGACCCACTTCCTACCGATTCGGCAGGAATTTATCTTTTTTACCAGGGGTGGACGGAAAGGTTTCGGTTTCCCCGTTTGGTACATTGTCCATATAAGGTGGTCTAGTATTTTTTTTATAAAATGTGGTGATATCATTTTGAATTAGCCATTTGGTGGTTGCTTAACAAAACCGTCCGTTTTTTGTGCTCAGAAAATGAAATATGGCTTTTTAGTGTGATGAAAAGAAAATCTTCCTCCTGCAATATTGTTTGCCATCCCATTATGCACATGTATGCACCATATGGGCATATTATCATAAATTATGCCTTGATTCTAGCCATAACATTGGTCATTTGACCCGAAAGCCAAGAAACCTCGAATGAGATAGGTCATTTTGTGAAGTTTTTTAAGACATAATCAATATACCAGATTTGATATTTTTCCTTGTAACTATGTCATATAATATGACACCACGCGAAGGTTTCACATTGTTTCGATCGTTTTTGAATTTTTATGTCCGTTTTAAACTATATATAATGTTTTATTGTTCACTTAATTTTTATTTATAAATGTGTAACATTTGAGTATAGATAGATAGATCTTATTTTTCTGCAAATTTGGATATATTATTTATATTATTCCAAATTAAAATGATTTAGTTATGATTTTTCAAAGTTTAATAAGGTAAAAGGAAAAATAGCTACGCTGAGGATAGCCGTCGGCGTAGACTACGCAGAGGGCAGCCATCGGCATAACATAGGATACGCCGAGGGCAATTCTACACCGCGGCTGCTTGGCGAGGCTGCACTGGTCACGGTCTACGCCGACGACCCCGACGTTTGACCGTCGGTGTAGCGGCCGGCCATCGGCGTACTCGTCCAGTCTTGTAGTGAGTAATCATTGCTAAATATGCTACCAAACTAGATGAGCTGTTCACAGGCACATTGTTGAGCGAATGAAGTATATATTATCATCTACATATCGTAGTCAATGTGCAACTAAACAAGTATTATCATATATATAGTGTAAACCTACGTGTTAGCATCTAACACTAATTGCTTAACTGGATGTACACAACAGTACAAGGCGGGGGAAGCTTCATTGGCAGGCATTAGTATTCCTAGTTTTGAGTCTTAATTTGGTGTTCATTCCAAACAAAGTACTCTGCACGACGGTAGCTCAATCTGGATCCTGATCACATCTCGATCGTCAATGGTATATTAGCAAGATTTTAAGTATCTCAACAAATCAGTGTGAGATATGGCAGTTGCATAAAATCTAGTTGGCTTTTTTCCTGGAGAAAATCTAGCTGGATATTTAAAAGCTAACTGGATTATTCTTTGCAGGTCATACTGGACAACACCGTACAATTAATTGGATGTATTAAGAAAATACAAAACGTGTTTACATAATGGCTTGTTTGGGATATCTTAATTAATCGAGATGGGTGACGATGCCGATCTAGTAGTTCAAAATTTCAAATCACCGATCGTACCTGTTCGGACAAAGAGTGGAGGGTATTTTTGTACAATTTACGTTTTGGACCCTGTCGGCACAGATTGTAAAACGTCTTATATTTTGAACAGGAGGGAGTATATCTTTGCTCGAAACCTTATACATTCAACCCTGCTCGAAGCTCGATCCACTGAATGTATAAAAATTAACATTGACATTTTCTTTGAGCCAGGAGGTGTTATGTGCTACCTAATTAATGCAGATCGTGCATGCATGCGCGAGTTATCTAACCATGCGTTAGTTGGAGGTCAGCAGTCAGTTAAGACTTACCTCTACAATAGTTTAACATGGTGCGCGCATGCTGTGCGCGCAGGGCTCTATAATTATTAAACTCATTCTCAAAAGTAGGCCAACAATAATAATTTCACCCAAAACAAAAATTGACACAGGTCCTATAAATTCAACGGTAAAATGGACATTCCATTTGCTCGGGAATTTCATAAAAAGGCCTACTCCCACGTGCTTCGGTTTGTACTTTATTGATTTCCATAGGATTTGGTTCGAAAATTTCACATCCTCAAGCTCTTTTGCCTAGGGTTTTGGAAGCTTCTGGGTCCACCACTACTTGTACTTCATCTTTTTTGTACTTGTACTCGGTCTTCTTTGTGGTGGTACCTGGTCCAATGTGTACTTGTACTTCGTACTTCACATATATTTTGTACTTCTGGCGATAGAATTTTCTTAGCTCGTACATTGTACTTCTTCTACTCCCTTTGTTTTAAAATTTAAGATGTTTTAGATTTTTAAAGAAAATATATCTAAACTTGTTTTAGCGTGTAGATTCACTCTAATCCTCAGTGAACCTATATACTAAAAAAGTCTAGATACATTTGTTTCACAGAGGTAAAACATCTTATATTTTGACACAGAGGAAGTATTTTGTTGAGGTAAATACATATTTAGTCCCACATCTTGCACCCGGGGTGTAAAATAGTCCCACTTCTTGCAAAGTGGACAAAAATAGTCCCACAAGTTGCACCCCGGGTGCAATTTGGTCCAATTCAAACAAATTTGACTGAATTCAACCGAACCGAACGCAGTTGACTCTATTTGATCTGCCCTGACCAGGGTTTTTGCAGAAAAGTCTAGAAAATGGGCTTGATTTTGCACGCATCTCCTCCCACGCGTTTCCCAATCGCTGGGTGTTTCTAGAAAATTTGCCACACACACGTTTGATTCCCAGTCCGTTCCCAGTCCCCCACATCGATTCCGGTGGCGACGCGTAGTACACCCGAAGAGGAGAGGGGTAGGTCGGCCGTGACGCAGGAGAAGCAGAGGCACGATGTAGATGAGGTACGCGGCTGCGGAGCCGGAGAACATGAAGTTGTTCATGGGACATCACATCCTTGTTGACAAGGTACTTCACCTCCACTGGTTCCTCATGTCTGAAGGGAATATGCCCGAGAGGCAATAATAAAGTGGTTATTATCGTATTTCTTATTTGATAAATGTTTATTTTACATGCTATAATTGTATTAATACGGAAACGTTAATACATGTGTGTTTAATAAACAAAAAGGAAGTTCCTAGTTATGCCTATCTTTTAAACTAGCTCGTTGATTAACATGATGATCAAAGTTTCCTGATCATGGACATTGGATGTTGTTAATAACGAGGTCACAACATTAGTGTAATGATGTGATAAACATTCATCCAAAGTATAGCATTACGATCAAAGTCATTGAGTTTATATTGCTATAACAACTTACGAAGTGATCCTAATCCTTAGACCATGAGATCATGTCAATCACTAACACCGGAAGAGTTTCTCGATGACATCAAACATCACACCGTAACTGGGTGATTATAAAGATGGCTTCAGAACTACTAAAGTGTTATGTAGAGACCCATGGATCGAGAGTGGAATTTGTTCATCCCGATGACGGATAGATATGCTCTGGGCCCTCTCGGTGATATCACATTGATTAGCTTGCAAGCAAGTGATTTGATCACTAGAATGTTATATCACGGGAACGAGAAAAGAGTGCATGTCGGTAACGAGATCAAACTAGGTATGGAGATACCGATGATCGAATCTCGGACATGTAATATATCGTGAAACAAAGGGATTAAGATACTAGCATAAAAGGTTCACACGATCACAGAAGTCATCGTTGAATGTGTGGGAGTCAGTATGGATCTCCAGGTCCCGCTACTGATTATTGATCGAAGAAGGGTCTCGATCATGTCCGCATTATTGGCGAACCGTAGGGTGACACACTTAAGGGATGCCGACAACATTCGGAGCAAATGATATGCCAGAAAAAGAAAAGGAAAGCGCGGGAATTTATTTCACTAGACATCGGAACTGTTTCGGTTGAAATTGCTGAAACTGGTTCTACATGTGAAATTGAAATGTTGTAAGGGGTTTTATGTGAATGTTTGTTAATTAAAGTAATTAACAAAATTCTGAATAAATAAATAAAAGAGTTTTATTTAAATGAGAGATTGCATTAAATTTGGTGAAATCTTTAATGCATGTGAGTGGATTTTTGAGTGGAGGCTTTTTAATGGGAGTGGAGGCTTTTCATTTTGAGTGGGAGCTCCACCCACATGAATATGGAAGAGGTGGGGGCAGCCCCCATGTCTGGGCGCCATGCCCCTTGGGTGCCCCCCCTATCCCCTATAAAAGGCCCCCCTCTCCTCCTCTCAAAGCACACCTCCTCGCGAAGGATCTCTCTCCCCCTTTAGAATTTCCCCATGGTCTCGGATCAGCGAGATACATGTTCCCGGTGGCTTTTTCTGGAAGGATTTGTTGCTTCCGCTGCTTCGCTGGAGCGAGGGCGTGGAGGTTGCCGGGGTACCCGTACGTGTGTGCGTTCACGGATGCACCACTGCTTTGAGGTGCTGGACTTGATCGTGCTGGACCAGCTGGACCAGATGGACTTTATCACGATCTTGAGATCGGCAAGCGTTCGTCTACATCATCCACGAGTACAACCTCGTTAACACTATTCGGTCTTTGAGGGTATGTATTCTATGGATGTATATTCACCCGTTGCTTGTATCTAGTAGATAGATCTTGGTACATAGATGTTCCCATCGTAGGAAATTTTTTGTTTTCTATGCTGCGAACCCTATAGTGGTATCAGAGCCGGATCTATGCGTAGATGCTTTGCACGGGTAGTACACATATGAGTATGTGGGCGATGATGATCATTTTATTGTTTCTTAGTTGTACTTTGGATATTGGTGGCATAGTGGGATGAAGCGGCCCGGACAAACTTTACATTTCCTCGCAAATGAGACCTGTTCCACGCTTGACATGCAACTAGTTTTGCATAAGTGGATAGCGGGTGTCTGTCTCTCCTACTATAGTCAATATCTAAGTTGCAACGTCAACAATTTGGTTATCCTCGTTGTGGTTCATGTTCGTAGGTAAGAACGGTTCTATCTTCGAAAGCCCTAAGCTACGTAAAACTTGCAATGGACAAATTAGAGGCGTCTAGTTCAGATTGTTGCTGGGCTAGTGTTATGATATGGTGATGTTGTAAGTAGAAGTATGAGATGATACTCTTACAACAAATATAGCGTGTAAGTTCCATAGACCTTGGCCTTATACATAAAGGTATGATAGAGATCATACCACGGTGCACATGATGGAGATCATATACGGGAACAATATCATTTCACTTATTAACATGAGATGTTTGATTTCATCTTATATTGCTATTTTAGCGTTTTATTAGCATAATAAGATGATCCCTCATTTAAATATCAAGATAAGAATGTGTTCTTCCTTAAGTATGCACCGACAATGTTTCGTCGCTTCAAGGCATCACGTGATGATCGGGTGTACTTGAATCCACGAGCATATCTCGGGTGTAAGACAGTTACACACGCGAATACTAAGGTTCTTACTTGGCGAGCCTAGCATGTACAGACATGGCCTCGGAACACTAACCGAAAGGTTAAGAATGAGTCATATAGTAGATATGATGCCCATTTTATGCTCGCCTTTGAAGCTACACCGACTCACGTGATGAACGGACTTGGTGTAGTGGATTTGGTTCATGTAATCACCAAAAAGACACGAGGGATGTCGTTTTTGAGTGAGAGTTCATTTCTAATTTGGATTAGTAGAACTCAATTTATCATAAATTAAATCAAAGTGAATTTACATAATTTGTTGTAGTCATTGGCATTCGTTCACCACCTTATGCATAGTTGTAATTGAGATAATAGAACTATAGAATTCTGGATATATACTTTACGAACCGGTATCGTATTGTGTTGAGTGTCAATCTAAAGTTTAAAGTCCTATTGCAAACTTTCAGCAAAATTCTATTTACTCCGTAAAATTTAATAATTGGTATTAAATCGAGAGTAACAATTCCAGTGTTAGTATCTTAAGTATCATGTTTGCCTCCATGATTCTTGATTATTTTAATATCAAGTTTATCTAGGAGATGAAAGAATTGTTTCAGAAACCATCATGTGTGGCAGATATAACGATATCTGAAACAATGTTTTGGTTGCAATATGATAGAGTATAATATATGTTCTCATATTGGATGAGAATTTATGAAGGTTGGAGATGCTAGACATCCTAATCATCCAAAAGGGTTTTGGAAAGTAATGTTATACTCACGATTCGCCTTTATAAGCTACAGTAGCTTGATCATGAAAGTCGTCATGACACGGATGAATAGAAGATGTATGTAAAGTGTTTACTATACTAAAAGATTACTAAAGAATGGATTTTGAAGGAATACCGATCATTTTGATGATGGTGATCTACTTTAAAGTGCAAGTCCAAAGGTATTATTATTTGAATATACACGCTTTGGACTATGTGTCATGTATATGGCGCCACTTTTGATGTTGATAGATTCTTTTAAAAGGTAAAAGGAAATGCTGAAAGAGAATCTATAAAATATATTTGGCAGGAAAGAAAAGATTGGAAATATCCAATTTAGGTATATAGATGATATACAGGTTATGGTTGTATTCTTTGCTTGTTAAACAATGTGGTTCTTGGGTATTGGATACCGAATTGGTTGGTATGAAATTTCATACGGAACAACGAAATTCATGAACCACGATGGCCTAAGTAACTAGCAAGAGAATATGTGATGTGTTCATCGAAAATAAACAAACCGTTGTTTGTATTTCTCGTTGACATCAAAGCTTGACTTCAAGATTTGTTTTAATAATTGTTATTTAAATCAGGTATTATGAGAACAAAGGTTGTTCAAATAATTACCGTATTCCATATAAGATGGATGATTTACAAATCTAGTTGGAGAAATCACATCCACAAAACCTAATGCTAAAATGTCGCAAGACAAATGATTGAAAGATCACTTACGAAGTGACATCGCTGTTTAAATTATATTGGAAAGAAAACATGAAGAATCTCCATATTCATGGATTTTTGGAGTCATTGATTTGATCAACTGACGCTTGTGAGACTTTCCACATGATAATTTAAACTTCGTTCAAAGGCCAAAGAAGAACGAACGACTAAATTATTGGAATTTATACATATCGATGTATGTAGTCCATTATGTGTAGTCGTAAGCGATGGGTTTCAACTTCATATGCTTTCTCCGGAAATTTGAGTGAATATTCACTTAATGAGAAAGAAGTATGAAATATTTGAAAAACGTTTCAAAGACTTTCAAGATGAAGTGGAAAATCATTGTAACAAGAAAATAAATGGTTTATGATTTTATCATAAGGGATTTGTTTGAGTTACAAGTGTAACAAGAAAATAAATGATATATGATTTTATCATAAAGGGATTTATTTGAGTTGCAAGTTTAGCAAAACACCTAGATTTACATCTCCCGAAACACCATAGGAGTATGGAGTATTTGAGATTTGTAATGAAACCTTGTTTGACATGGTTGGATCAAAGGTGTTATTTATAAAACTGTCATTATGTTTTAAAAGATTAAAGCTTTAGAGACTACCGCTTTTACACTGAAAAGAGATCCATCTTGATCCGTTGAAATGACACCATGAAAGTTATGGTTTGGGGTAAAACCCAAGTTGTCATTTCTTAAATTTTGGTATGCTAAACATAAGTAAGATGTTTACAACCGAAGTCGGATGAGCATGTCTTTTTAGGTTATTTCGAATAACAATTGGTTATTCCTTCATAACACGAAGGACAAAAGGGTTTGTCGCTTGAAACGTGAAGTTTTTTGAAGAAGGAATTTTTCGTAAAAGTTAAGTGGGAGGACAATAGAACTTTGATAAGGTTAACGAACCTTAGCTATATGTGCTGAGTTGCGCAGCGCCGGAAATTGTTCCGAAGGCTGCCATAATGCTCATAGCTTATGTGTCTCAAAGGTTGTGGTCACGGAGATCTAAGTTCCTATTGAACCAAGTAGGTCGGTTAAACAATCAAATGCTAAGATTTGAGAGTAAATCATTATTGTTTGACAATGATGAACCGAATACATACAAATTAAGAAGCGATGATGGGCCTTGACTCCGTCAAATGGCTTGAAGCCATAAAATCCGTGATAGTTCCATATACGAGAAATCAAGTTCTAAACTTGGAAGACCCTCCGGAAAGGTGTAAAAACCTATCAGTCGTATTTGGATCTATAAAGAAACAGACATGAAAGTTTCACATCTATGAAATAGTCGACATGTCGTAAAGTATTTTACGACAAAGTTCAAGGAGTTTACTATGACAAGATTTGATCTTTCATAGCGATATTTAGTCTGGACGGATTAAAGTAGCAACCACTACATATAATTTGGTATATGGTAGATGAATAAACAAAACAAAGTTCTTTTAATAGAATGGTTACCTAGGACGTGTACATGACACGATCCAAAGGGTTTTGTTAATTCAAAGGATGCTAAAAAAGGGCATGCAAACTTCAATTGTTGAAGTAAGCATCGCGGAGTTGGAATCTTCACCGTGATGAAAAAGAGTTTTCATAAGGAGACGATGAAGATGCTTGCATTTGCAAGAAATTAAGTGGGAGCGCTAAGACATATTTCTAATACATTATGTGAAGGACATCTTGTTGATTAGAAATAATATATATTTTATTGACAAGGGTTAAGAATTTCATTTCGATAAAATACTTAGCCAAAACCCGAATATTTAGCATGAATGTCTATAGTGGATAGACTGTGACGCTAATATGGTTGTGCCAAACGTATATATATATGAGATATTGAAGGAGTTCAATATAGAAACGACAAGAAAAGGTTCTTGTTGCATGGAAAAGGAATTGAATCAAGATTCAAGTGTATCGACACTTGATAAGTGAAACAAGATTCAAGTGCTTTGACACTTGATGAGTGAAATCACGAGAATGTTTTGATCAATCATACCATGATATGTACAAATCCAGATATGTCCTATGCTCTAAGTGTTATGAGCATATATCAGAATGAATCATAAAATGATCATTGGACTATAGTAAGGATATTCTTATGATCTTTTGGAAGAACTAAGAATATATTTGTGTAGAGGTGACAAAAAATTACAAATAGTTCATTGTAAAGCGTTACATTGATACTAGTTTTGTCACAAGATACAAATTAAGTTTATCTCAATCTAAACTATGAGTGGAACAATAAAATGGAAAGAAAGTTTCCATGATGGATTTGGATGAAATCCATAGTTAAGACATTGTGACAAATACTACAACAAAAGGGCTAAGTATATGACTGCTATAGTAGCAGCAAAGGAGGGAATTTGTGTCAAGTAGTTTGTTATCAAACTAAGCTGTGGTTCGCAACGGGCTAACACTAAAGATATATTGTATGACAATAGTATCGACGTGTTTTAAACCCAAGGAACTAAAGGTCTCACCGAAAGACCAAATTTATACAATGCCATCTCATTGGAGAATGAGTGATGCGTGAAGACGCAAAGACATGCAAATACACACGGACCTTAAAGCGTCAGATCCGTAGATTATGTTAACCACTTGCAATTGCGTATATGAAACACCAGAAAGCCATAGGTGTTCAATACGCAAAGTTTTCAAACTAGATTATTGTCGCTAGTGCAAGTGGGAGACTGAAGGGAATATTCCCGAGAGGCAATAATAAAGTGGTTATTATCGTATTCCTTATTTATGATAAATGTTTATTTTACATGCTATAATTGTATTAATACGGAAACGTTAATACATGTGTGTTTAATAAACAAAAAGGAAGTTCCTAGTTATGCCTATCTTTTAAACTAGCTCGTTGATTAACATGATGATCAAAGTTTCCTGATCATGGACATTGGATGTTGTTAATAACGAGGTCACAACATTAGTGTAATGATGTGATGAACATTCATCCGAAGTATAGCATTACGATCAAAGTCATTGAGTTTATATTGCTATAACAACTTACGAAGTGATCCTAATACTTAGACCATGAGATCATGTCAATCACTAACACCGGAAGAGTTTCTCGATGACATCAAACGTCACACCGTAACTGGGTGATTATAAAGATGGCTTCAGAACTACTAAAGTGTTATGTTGAGACCCATGGATCGAGAGTGGAATTTGTTCATCCCGATGACGGATAGATATGCTCTGGGCCCTCTCGGTGATATCACATTGATTAGCTTGCAAGCAAGTGATTTGATCACTAGAATGTTATATCATGGAAACGAGAAAAAAGTGCATGTTGGTAACGAGATCAAACTAGGTATGGAGATACCGATGATCGAATCTCGGACATGTAATATATCGTGAAACAAAGGGATTAAGATACTAGCGTAAAAGGTTCACACGATCACAGAAGTCATCGTTGAATGTGTGGGAGTCAGTATGGATCTCCAGGTCCCGCTACTGATTATTGATCGGAGAAGGGTCTCGATCATGTCCGCATTATTGACGAACCGTAGGATGACACACTTAAGGGATGCCGACACCATTCGGAGCAAATGATATGCCAGAAAAAGAAAAGGAAAGCGCAGGAATTTATTTCACTAGACACCGGAACTGTTTCGGTTGAAATTGCTGAAAAACTGGTTCTGCATGTGAAATTGAAATGTTGTAAGGGGTTTTATGTGAATGTTTGTTAATTAAAGTAATTAACAAAATTCTGAATAAATAAATAAAAGAGTTTTATTTAAATGAGAGATTGCATTAAATTTGGTGAAAATTTAATGCATGTGAGTGGATTTTTGAGTGGAGGCTTTTTAATGGGAGTGGAGGCTTTTCATTTTGAGTGGGAGCTCCACCCACATGAATGTGAAAGAGGTAGGGGCAGCCCCCATGGCTGGGCGCCATGCCCCTTGGGTGCCCCCCTCTCCTCCTCTCAAAGCACACCTCCTCACGAAGGATCTCTCTCCCCCCTTTAGAATTTCCCCATGGTCTCGGATCAGCGAGATACATGTTTTCGGTGGCTTTTTCTGGAAGGATTTGTTGCTTCCGCTGCTTCGCTGGAGCGAGGGCGTGGAGGTTGTAGGGGTATCCGTACGTGTGTGCGATCACGGATACACCACTGCTTTGAGGTGCTGGACTTGATCGTGCTAGACCGGCTGGACCAGATGGACTTCATCACGATCTTGAGATCGGCAAGCGTTCGTCTACATCATCCACGAGTACAACCTCGTTAACGCTACTCGGTCTTCGAGGGTATGTATTCTATGGATGTATATCCACCCGTTACTTGTATCTAGTAGATAGATCTTGATACATAGATGTTCTAATCGTAGGAAATTTTTTGTTTTCTATGCTGCGAACCCTACAATGTCGGGGATAGGAAGGATTGGCAGGCGCCTACGCTCCCTACCGACATGTTCAGCCTGCAGTTGCAAGCACACGTTCTCCATGGCAAGCTAAACGCGAGGAATAAACTGAAACTGCACAAGTATTAGACTGAAACTGAAAACTGAAACTGCACATCCAAAATTCAGCTAACTGTATATGAGTGCCACGTTCGGTTAAATGAAAATTCAATAAATTTAGACCCTTTACTACCACAATCAGCAACAAATTGACCAGCAACAAATCACGTAAAAACACTTGACCAAACAACAACATAACGAAAAGTTCAAGTTTTTAAACCCCGATTCATGGAACCACGGCCGTCAACGAGCTCGTGCTCAACTACGTCTGACTCGGTATTAATCAGCCCTAAACTAGCAACTTTACCCTTGTAATCGCTCTGCCACTATTACTTTCGGAGGTAACCGGCCATACAATCTAGTTGATCGTGCGCCCAAGTCATACGAGAATGACAGGAGCAACCGCACCATAGCTGCAGGACAAGGAACGAAGAGAAGGGAGGAATTCCTATACTGTAAGGCGGAGGGTCCTCGCCATGCTCACGGTAGCGCATCGCCGGTGAGACCAAGGCGGAACCGGCGCCATAGACGAGCTCGCCGTCGCCTCGTACAGTTCCGCTATAACCTCCGGTGTCCTAGCGAGTTCTTCGCGATACAGGGTCGAGGCGAGGAGGGTTGGTCGCGCAGTCGGCACGTGGGACGTGGTCGGGTCTAGCCAACTTGAGAACAGGGCCATCCTCTGAATCTAGCCCGTTTTCTGGACTTTACTGCTAAAGCGCCAGTCTAGATAGATCAGATAGAGTCAACTGCGTTTAAATTCTATGTAAAAAAGGAACCTGCCGTTCAGATTTGATTGGATTCGGTTGAATTAGATCAAATTTGTTTAAATTGAAGGTGTAAGTTGTGGGACTACTTTTGTCCACTTTGCAAGAAGTGGGACTATTTTGCACCCCGTGCACAAGATGTGGGACTAAATATGAGAGAAAAAAGAAAGACAGTTGGAACTGTAGTTCGTTCGCTCGTGTGTTTGTCGGAATGTCGGATACTTGGTCCCCTGTGCTGCTTGTTCTGTAGGCACGAGCGAACACACGAGACAAAACGTTTGTTGGTCACCTGGTGGTCTCAGGATGGTGCTAGGGCTATGCACCTGTATTTACGTGAATACCAAAGATTTTATGCAAAAATAAATTTATACATTTGTTTATGCACCTGCAGTTCGTCCTCTCACGTGTTAGTCGGATATTTAGACCAGACACACCGTCTGATATGGCTGCAGTGTATGAAACCGGCTGAATACTATACATGGGACCCACTAGCTAGAAAGGAAACTAACTTTTTGTCTCAATTCTTTCCATTTAGACTTTGTGGCTGGGGTCTTTATTGTTTGTGTCAGGCACATAATCATATTTAAATGTTTTGAGTTACTTTGAACCGGTTCAACTATATGCGTCGCTTTTCTTCTCTGATAACATGGGCGGATGCTCCACACATACTTCACACTGTATTGAACCGATTCATGAGGCTATGAATCGCTTTTGGCCAACTGTGTGGCTAGTTTTAGCCGTCTGAACTGCTTGTTTTGTAGGCCTAACATACAAAAGTACATGAGACAGAAAAGACGGGATGAGGGTTTACCTTTTCAATCGTACCCTAACTGCTCTCACAAGGCACATGGGTAGATTAGTTAGCCAAGCTACACCGAAATCTCAGAGGCGATATCGAGCGACGTTGCACATGAGGCATTGTCGATGGATCCAGAAGAAATATGGTGATGAACTTTAACTTATGTTTTATTTATTTTTATAAATATGTCCTCTCGTAAGTGTTGGTTTCAGATAATATATGGTTTTGTGTGTTTCTCTGCAAAAAAAAATCTCACGTTATGTTTTCTGATTTTTAGCAACGGTTTTGTTTTAGCAACGGTTTTGTTTTAGCAACGGTTTTGTTTTTATTACCAACGTGGGCAATAGGTAGGCTTTGTTGGATTATTAGGCATAATTTCCACGATTAATTCCAGAATATAAATCATGACAAAACTAGGTACTAGCTCATGTAACTCGAACATACTAGATGTATTAAACAACAGGATGATCGAAAACAAACTGCAGCTTAACATGTACTCGCAGAACATGATGAATAACCAAATAGAAGCACGTAGCACGTATCGTTCGGTTGTCGTAGTAGAAACTTTAGGGAAGACTGATCGAAGCAGATGGCGACGAAGACGGCGGTAGGCAGCACCGTCTGACTTGGATGAAAGACGACCCGTGATGGAGAACTCGAACAGTCGCACGGAGCGCTTTCCAAAAACCTTATTCGCCCTCTCCCGTACAGGATCACAAGAGCGAGAGGTTCCGAAGACCTGCTCTCCCGTCCGCCTCGGCTCGGCGAGATTCCCGCAACCCGTGGTGGCGGGCGGGCGGCGGCGGAGGAGCGCGCGCGTGTATCTCTCTTATTGCCACTCACTTACAAAGTGGTGCAACACTCCACCTTATAAGGTGGTGTAACTCTCCTCCAACTTTCCATGTGGACTAAACTTGAGCTCCCACTCCACTTCCATGTGAGCTGCCACAAACATGGGTCCAAACACATATGAATTGCCACAAATTTGGGTTTTCGAATTTAGGGAAAATCTGAAATACACATGAACCTAAATAAATTGGCCCATTATTTCTAACAGGCTTAGCCTACGCAGCTGGTCGATGTGGGCCAGCGTGTTAACATATTTTTTTTTGTTTTTGCAATTTTCTATTGGATTCTTTGAGTTTTTTCTTGGTTTTTGGTTTTTCCTGCCGTTTTTTGTGCGGAAGGGTTTTTCTAAAGTTTTATAATATCTGAAGTGTTTCACGCGCGTGTTAACGCTTCACGCGCGAGCGTTGAATAGGAGCACCAAGATGCAATGGGGCCTCCGCCCAATAAACGATTCTGCCGGGCTTCTCCACCATCTGAGATTCTCCCAAATTCAATGGACCAAGCGGGCCGGCCCAAGTAACCTACGGAGTTAACACGGCTGCAGCAGGGACAGCACGATTCTACGATTCAGTCTAGGCAACGGAGGTCGCCGGCCGGCGCAGGGTAAACCATGTCCTCGGCGGCGGCGGCGGCACCGCAGCCCCCCCCAGCTGGTCGCGCTCCTCCCACCGCCCCCCAGCTGGATGCGCTCCTTCGCCCATCGCGCCCCGCTTCCGCCGACGCCCCAGCTGGACGCGCCCCCTCCCTCTCCCACCCCCGCCGCCTTCCTCGGCCGCCACCTCACCGCTTCATGAGTTCAGGTATTGCGGCCCAGCCCCTCCTCGTGCTCGTTATCCGCATCTCGGTCTGGTCTTTCCTCGGATTGGAATGGCGTTTCCCACAACACTGAGTTAGTTTAGTTTAGTTTACTGTTCCGGCTCCTTAATTATTTAGGAAGTTATATAGTCTTTGTGATTAGTGTATATGTACTGCTATCATGTTCAACCAGCGCATCAATTTCTCATTCTCAGGCATTTAGCCTCTGCCTTTTATCTAAACAGTCGTCTGGCTTTTATCTAAACAGGCGTCTGATTTGATCTGCTGGACCCTGTTAAATGGGGACCTATATGAATATGAGCGTAGTACAAAAGACCCTATCCGTGTGCACCGCGAGGTAGGTCATGTTTGTTAGTACAACGCCCCTGCCACATTAGTTACTTCACTCCAAAAATTCTGTAAGATATCTATCTTCACGCACGCTCCTCCGCCTATAGAAAACCATAACCTGACAATTTCTCCGCCACTGAGCTGAAATAAATTTTCCGCTCCGCCACTGACCTCAACCCCCATTTTTCAGACCTTCATGCTTAACCTACCTCCTTTGATGTACCTTTCTCCTTAAAACTGATGGTACAGTGTAATCCAAATATTTGCCATACAGGAAGAACAGAGTAGCAGAGAATATTAGCTGAAAAAATGATTTCTGGCAAGATTATGTTACTCCCTCTGACCCATATTAGTTGACTCTTCTTTATCTAGATTCATATGTCTCTAGTTAAGTATCTAGTCTAGATGCATCCGTATTTAGACAAAGTTGAGTCAACTAATATGGGTCGGAGGGAGTACTTATAAATTGTTCGAAAAGGGTTACTGCCATTAACAATAAGGTAATAACCATTGTGAACATATTTGGAACTTAGCACTGATGCCAAGCTGCTTTGATCTATGACAATAGTATGACTTATTCAGCTTATGTCACCCTGCCCTGTCCAAGTTCCAAAGCTCTTCTATTTTTTGTTAAGTTGGGTGCTTGAGATCTTGCCTTGCTGATTTTAGAATCATATATGCACATAATGTCTGAATGTGGGTAATAGATTGCGCGGCTTGCATGATGAAGAACTGGATATGATCGGCGAAGGAGGCGACCAAGAGAAATGGACACACCTCTGACCTCAGCTAGAATACTAAACGCAAAGGAGAAAAAAGTAACCCATGTTGGACGCAGCTATGGACAAGAATAACACTCTGTATCAGGCTACTGATCTAACAGGTTCGTACCCTCAACGAAATAACTATTGTGACACAGAACAAATATGTTCAGTATCAATTACCAACCCAAATATTGACATGGCATGCTTTGACATCCTTTGTAATGGTGACATGTGGGGTGCTAAATCCGACCATCTGTTTTTAGATTGAATAATTGGTTCCTTTCAACTTGCAAATGTTACACATGACAATTTCCATGACATTGATCTGATTAACACATGTTCTCACATCCAAAAAAACACTGGGATCTATGAGTATTTATTTTTGAATTGAATAGTATAAACACATACAGTTTGATCACATGGTTGTATGTGCTTTACTTCATACAAATGGTAATGTTTAGCAGTATGATATACATTTTTGCTGTAGAGGACGATGCTTGTCCTTTATCTCAAGAATAGGAAGATTACGCTCTTTCCTACACGCTTCCCTTCTTTTTGCGGCCATACTTTAGTACAGCTGGGACGTGGACATTCAAGAGATATTGGTGCCAGTCCATAGACTTGGGGTCAAAGTTAAATAGGCTACCATCTTTGCCGTCCATCTTTACTTCCTTCCTCAACCTTGTCAAGTTCGTGTCATCAAAGCTTCATACACAGAGAATCAAAGAAAATATGATTAGCGTATATACATTATAATAAATATGTGCAAAATTTGTATAATATATCTTCTGTGCATGAATAACCAAGTCAATTTATGCGGTTCAAATGTAGAGATTTTCATATATTTGCAGTAAGGCAGGCCCATACTAATCTTCAGTTTGCCCAGACCCCTAATAAGAATTCTTTCTACTTGTACCCCTCTAAGTCTAATCCATGTGTATAAGCTCTAACAGTAACATGGAAGCTATGCAAATTAGGGGTCCAATGGGGTTATTACAGACTCCGTCATTCCCCGAAATGGCAGAAGTATAATAATTTAAGTACAGTAATTTATGGAACAAAGGCAGAAAATGGATCTCACCATCCTTTGAAGAAGGCGTATGGTGCATACAGCTTGACCAAGAGCATTAAGAAAGTGTATCTTCGGTTGTGCTTCTGGTAATATTGTGAAAATAAGCCACAGAATAGTAGGCTCACTGCATGCAGCATCTGTTCAGTTGTAATTGAACATATGAAAAAATGTGAGTCACTTCATCATGTAGATACTATATTGGCATGTGTATGAAATATTAAATGTATGATTTATACCTCAAGTGGTAGCTTATACATAAGGGTCAGATATGCGCGGAAGTAAGCGAATTTCTTGAACAAGTATGGCCTTCTGTTTTGGAGAGGTTTCCCATTCTCTAGTACACGAGGATGGATGGAGAAGTAATCCCAACATGCATCCTCAAAAACGTAACCGGTCAATGGATTTTGGAGTGCTGAGCTCACGTGGTAAATGACTTGCCCTTTCTCATTCCAGTGCACAGCCCCGGCTACCAGAGTGGCATTTACTACCATATCAGCAGGAACCTACATATATATTGACTATCAGTATCTCTCAAGTTTAAAATGCAATCCAATTAGTCAGGTTGCTAGATTGATCTGCCTACACCCTAATAGCTAGTGCATATGAATATCATTGTGTATTACTTACGGCGTCCATTGTGTCTTTGAGATCACCTACGAAACAGGGGAAGGCCTGCTCATCATAGGCGACAATGAGAGCATCAATTGTCCTGGTGATAAAATGGTAGAACTTATTTGCTGTTGCAGTGATGTCCAGCTTGGATGTATATAGTTGAGTAAATGTACAGCAGTAATAGTTGCACAAGATAGACATAACATTAATATATACAAATTACTAGCACATTTAGATGTTTAGCATACCTTGCCCCTTCTATCCATCCAGGAAAAGGATCTTGATAAGTGCTGGTTACCATGGTGGGACGAATAATGACAACAGGAAGGTCTCCCCTCTGCTGCTCAAGTAACATCTCCCCCATAGCCTTGGTAAACGTATATACGTTTGGCCATCCAAAATGGCATGCCCTTCAAAATTTACAAACAATTTAGGTTATGTCAAGATGATTTATCATACATAGCCTTTGATTAATATTAGATTTGTATACCATTTCATCAATATTTTCTAAAACAAATAACACCATCCAGAGTAGTCAATGGACAAAATGTATCTGGTGTTAGTAAAAGTTAGTCAATGTTACATGTTTCCTGTAATAGGTCAATCGCATATATAGCTTTTTTATGTCACAGATCCACAGGGATCCTATAAGGCCCCTTCAACTTTAGATCAATCATGATAAATCAACCACCTCTTTAAGTTGGGTCATGATAAAGGTGGCAGCTTTTGATATGATAGCTACCTTAGTAATGACATAACTATCACACTAATTTCATTTCATATAATTATTATTATCAGCTCTCCGTAAATATTGTCACTCCATCAGGAAACCTTTGAGTATTAACACTGAAAAGATTATTTTCATTAGACATGTGAAAGATAGTGTGTTGAACTTTTTCATGGGAAGTGTTTTCAGAATTCAGAAATATAGTTTTCTACCAACATAGCTCACAGAACTGTGTGTTAACATATTTAGATTGGTCAGACCTCTTTAAGCCAAGTTCTTTCATGGTTGTCTTCTCAGATTGGTCTGAACTACCACTCTTAGCCGCTGCGAATTCAGTCTTGGCCTTCTCAACAAGCTGCAACTCAGCTTCAATGTCCAAGTGGTAACCCGGCCGTAGTGCTTCACCCATCTGGAGTGCTTTCTCCAGTAGAAGTCCTTCTTGAGTACCAGCTACAAAAGCTAATATAGACAAAACATACATATGGTTATTATATTTGATGAAGCATCTAAATTTTCATCGTACTGTGTTGTTTTGGTCCATTTCTATGAACTAAACACTATGTGGACAACTGTGTATGTACAAATAAACAGACGTACCAGTGGAAATATGAAGCAACAATTTCAAATTGGGACACTTCTTTGCAAATTCGCATCCATATTGGGCTCCTAGTGCATTAGTTGCCAAAGCGACATCGTACCTGTATATACATTAAATTCAAGGAACATGCAGAACAATTAAGAATAATATCTGGAATAGTATAATCGTTTGACTTCTGTTCTCCCTCCCAGCACGTCAACCTGCTATTTCTTTCAGAGACATCATGTTTATAGGCAGAGTGCAGTTCTACAGATTATTTATTATGTATTTTTCAGTCCTTCTTCACTTCTATATTTGTATTGATTCAGCCAGTTTTACATTTTCTGGTGATTAGACTTTATTTGTGCTATGTCTTTTGTCGATTCACCAACCCCCTTTTTTTTTTGAAATTGACCAACCACTTGTTTGTGTGTCTAGGTTTGTACAGAGGTTAAAGTCACAAATTAAGTTACATAACTAATTTAAAAAATCATGAACATGTGGGTCTTGTCAGTGAGACTATTTGATAGGACGAGATTCGAATTGGATGGTAAAAAAGATGATTGATTTTTAGTGGAGGCATTCAGTCACATGTTATTATGTGCAGGCTGGCTGTAGATAGAATTGATTAAACATGACAAGTATAAGATGTATATGCAACTTTATGTCGTTTGAAGAAAGTCTGAAACACTCGTACTGTCTTATTTATATTTGCTGTAAGCGATCGCACAAATATTATACCTTTCATAAAAGCTAGTTGTTGCTGCTCCATGGATGATAACGTCGATCTCCTCACACAGGTCCTCCATTCTGGAGGTATCGAGCCCGAAGTCACGAGTCCCAACGTCTCCAGCGAGAGGAACTATCTTCTCTTTGATGAGCTTCTGGAATCCGGCAAGCCCATGCTTTTCTCGCAGGGTGTTGAAAAGATCCTTGCCCAGTACCTATGCATCAGAAATTAAGACCGATCGAGTAAATGAATACCGAAGGAGGCGATGAACTACCAATTACACACTTATGGTTATATCCTTCCCCAGTATGCCTGTATGCGGCATGGCCATCAAAAGCAGTGACGTGGTTTTTGACTTGCCTGGGACAGGATGCGCTGCTCGGCAGAGGCAGCATCCTTTGCGCGCACCAGCAGGTAGAGCTTCTTCACGTCCGGCTGAACCCTCAGTATCTTCTCCACCAGCACTGCATGTATATGTGCATGCAGATAAGGAATTGATGTATATTTACAAATATAGCAAGTATATTTGAGTGTAGGAAATACATTTTCCGAGGAAGCCTGTTGAGCCGGTGACGAGGACGGTCTTGTCCCGGAAGCACCCAGCCACCGCGACGGCGTCCATGGCCAGCTACCGCGATACACAGATCAAGAGGGATGAACCTGCAGAGATACCGGTTTCTCTTGGAGGCTAGAGAGGTGGTGGACACTCAAGCTAGCCTGCCAGGACGTGGCTGTGCTTGAGTTTGAGGTAGCTTAAGGTCATGTGGATGCATGGTTTGCTACTTATAATGGATGAAGAAGCTACCTGGACTAAGCATACTTAGTTGGGCCTTGAGCTGTAACCAGACAAGAGACAAGTTTATGTCACTATCGGAATGAGTGAGATAATGAATTCCTCCAACTAGACAGATGTCTGTCCTTGTCATAGGCTTTATAGCATAAATTTGCATTGGTGCCCTGGGTAGAGTTGCCTAAGGTATGCAAGCTCCTGGTTTTTGCTAAGTACAGGATGTCTGCTCACTAATTCTACACCTTTGCCCATCTTCGTACATTTGTGTCACTCTCTTGTCTTACACTGTACTCAAGGACGGAAATCAAGCTGACATCCAAGCGAAAAACGATAAATGATGATTATACATGGCCAGAGGTGATAGATGATGATTATACATGGCCAGAGGTGTTTGGTTTAGTAACTGGGCGCTTTATGAAAAGTAACTATCTAAGCATCCCCATAGAGAGAGGTTTTCATTTTTTTTACCAAGCAAACCTCCCCTCGATTTTCCATTAAAGAGACAGTCGGTTCTTACAACAGCAAAAGAAAAAAACCAGAAATGAGCAAAGAAGTGAGATAATGACACAGCTCAGCATCTGGAAAACATCTCCCACCAGATCTCAGAACTTTTGAACATAACTTGTATATTACACAACCAAGATTGGTAATAAGTGATCAAAACATGATCAGCCAGTGATCCTCGCAACAATATGGTGCATATTCGTGATCTTCGCAACAATAGGAGCCCAACCACGCGTCCTCGAATATGCCTCATGCAGCACCATCTTGATTCGCTCCGCTCCCTCTTCAAGCCTTCTTCATCCTTGGTTTTTCTGCAATATTGTCCTTGGTAGCTACACCACCATTGAGCACAAGCTTCTGCTGGGACAAGGAAAACGGCTGAATCCAGGCTCCAGCCAGATCCCAGTCCACCCACGTTTGACCAAATTGTATTTTGGTTGATTAACCCCCATGAGTCCTTGCCAAAAATGTGAACACCTGTTTAGAATGATCCTTCAATATTCTCTAGCTTCCAGAGCCATTTGCAGAGCAAGCATTTGTTCATTGTCTCGAAGTCCAAGACTCGCATGCCTCTGCAATCTTTGGGAAAACAAACATCCTGCCAATTACAAGATGATCTCCTTTCTTATCATCCAACCACACCATTCTTTCATGTGCACATCCCATTTCAGGATTCCTTTTGGTGCCTCCAAGAAGGATATCATGTATATGTTATGCTGCTTAGACAGACATTTACCAATATAACCCTATGCCTATTGATAGCACCCTCCTTTCCATCCCGACAACAACTTGTTTCCCAGTTTCTCATTCATAGACCCCCACTAAGATTTAACTACCTTTTTTTCATCATTAGGCATGCCCAAATATTTAATGGGGAGCTCTGCTGAGAAACAAGTAATAAATATTTCACAGTTATCTTATTTTCTACTATCAGCTTCACCAAAACAATATATCTTACTCTTATGGAAATTGATCTTCAAGTCTGACATATGGTCAAACATGCAGAGGATCTTTGACATTCCTTGCATTTTCTAGAGAATCTTCTAGCAGGAGTATGGTATCATCTGTATACTATAGAATTTCCAATCCTCCTTGTACTACATTTGGTACAAAGCCTTTCACAAAACCTTGATCCATTGCTTTCTTGATCATGATTGCCAAGACACCCCCCACAATGGTAGACACCAAAGATTAAGGGGGTCTCCTTGTATTACACCAAAATATGTGAGAAAATATGATCCAACTTGACCATTTACTTCAATTGCCACTCTAGCTTCTATGACCGACTTCATCACCATCTCAATTCACTGATGACCAAACCATTTTCTTGCATGATTTGATAAAGGAATACCCAATTCACTTATATGACTTTTCAAAATCAATTTGGAAAAGTATCCGTGACATTTTCCTATAATGGTTTTCATGAATAGTTTCATGCAATAGGACAATCCCCTCCATTATATATCAATCCTTTATGAAGACACTTTGTGTATCAGTAATTATTTTATGAATAACCAGATTCAGTATATTAGCTAATAATTTTTTTAGTATTTTTAACTAACATTTAGCAGGCATATTGGTATGTATTTATGTATAACTTTTGTATCTAGGACTTTTGGAATCAAGCTTATAATTCAATGATTTATTCTTTCTATATCCAACTGGCTTCTATGAAAGACGTCAAATAGCTCTTTCAAGTCGATCTTCACTAGGTCCCAAAACCTTTAATAGAATTCTGCAGGTAAACCATCAAGGCATGTAGCTTTGTTGCGTTTCATTCCAAAAACTAACTCTTTTATTTCTTCTATCTCAAAATGTTTTGTCAGAAGCTCTCTATCATCTACATCTAATTGGTTGCATTCTATACCATCTAATCTCAAGATTGTAATTTCTGATTGCCCAATCAACTATGCAGTACTTTGTTACATGCTCAATAAGTTTATAATCACCTAATATATATATTCCATTATATTGAAGCATTGAAATATGATCCCTTTTCTTCCTCCCACTTGCCTTCAGGTGGAAATATCTTCCTTTGCCATCTCCTTCCTTCAAAATTTCAAATCTTTCTAATTTTCTCCTTGTCTCCACTTTAACTCATCATCTCTTAATAATTTCTTCAAATTTTTATGCATACTAACTCGCAATTCTGTTTTTGTGTTTGTCAAAGGTATAGTCTCAATAGTATATCTCTTAAATGTAGACATAGGAAAAGTGGTCCCACTCAGGAAATACTAGCACCTTGTATGGTTTCTCAATAGTAGGATCTTGGAAATTATCAACCTAACTATATAATCTACCCATAAGTTCAATTTCTTTTGATACATTAATGTCAATAATGAAATTAAAGATATTACTCCATCTAGACAGTACACATGGTTTGTTTTTTCACTATTTTTCTTGGTGATATTAAAATCACCACAATGACAAATGCCCCCCTACACCTATTACGTAAGTCTGCTAGTTCATCAAGGAAATGATCCTTGCCATCTATTTGGGTTGGGCCATACACCATTATCAAATGCCATTTCATTTGGGAAATCTTATCTAAAAGCATCATCCTAATAAAGTGATCTCTAGTTGCTTGTTCTACTAACTCATAAAGATCTTAATCATCTCCAATGAGCATATATACCTCCAGATCTTCCATTTGGTGCAACATGTTGCCAGGTAAAACTTCTAATACCGGTAATTTTTTTGAACCATTGAGGGGTGAAGCTACTTTCTTATGGTCTCATTAAGACAAATAAAGCTAGCTCCATTATACCTAATCACCTCCCTTAGGAACTTTTGTTTGTTAGGGTGTTCCACTCCCTTGATATTAACAAAACATTATATCATTTATTCTTTAGGGGGGCTTCCCTTTTTTGTCTAGCTCAACCTTGTAAACATGGGAGCACAACTTAACAATTTTTCCGAAAAATTTATTTACTTAGTCCCAATGGAACTAGTATTAAAATCTTATGCAGTAACATTATCATCTTTACTGTGATATCACCATATCATCAATTTCATATGCACCCAAGTGAACAATCCTTTCCTGTAGGTGCCATTTTGTTGTCCATTTTTCCTTCTTCAAATAATTTTTTCTAGCTATCTCTAGATTTTTAACCACATCAACCATTTTATATACATCATTACTACGAGATTTAGTATTAGTTTTATCAGCAAAACTAACTAGCATGATTTTGTGAGTATTAATAAAAGTAGGTAAATTGCAATTCTGACTTGTGTCCTTACATGGGATTGAATTATTCATGGCTACTCACTTCATTGTCAGTTATGTCCTGTCAGCACCTTCTTAGTCCTTGAGACTAACATGGCTTATTTATGGAGCATAATTTCTAGCACCCTGATATCTTTTCCCCATTCCTTTCTTCTTCTCATTTTTTCCTAATTTCCAACGAAAGAATTTTATATCTTTGTGCGATACGATTTCTAAGATTCTTGTAACTCTCCATGGTCATCTATCTTTTCATCTTGTTCTATAATTATGTCCTGACTATCATCATAACCCACTAATTCTTCATCATCTTCTTCCTCCTTTTCTTGATCCTTCTTATTACCCCCTTCTCATTTTCCAACTTTTCCTCTTTCTCTACAAATCTTGCAACTCTTGCCAAATATTCTTTGTTCTCTACATGCTGCAATTGATGGGCCATGATTTTATCTCTATCGGTCTAGCAATTTGTCATAGTTATCATTCCTAAAACCTATCATATTATAATAAATTGGCATGATCAGAGTACCTAGCTCGGACATGATAACATTAGGATAGACAAAATGATCATTAGTATTTTTGTTTCCAATGTGGGAATTATGTGACCCCTTCATTAGCTCTCTACTTATTTTATTTTCTCGCTTTCTCTTCCTCATCCTCCATCTCATCATCTCCTTTTTTTTACAATTTCTGTTTCTATAGGCTCCATCTCTCCGTCCATAATCGTCTATTCCATGATCTTCTAAGTTGAGAAGAAAGTTTCATACATGTATAGTTTTACTGAATATTCTTTCATCATTGGGAATTTCCTGACACTTCTGAAATCTACATGGAATCTAACAATATCCAAGTCTTCTAGAATCTGCATGTCCACATCACCTATTGCATTTATCAAATATCCAACCTCTCAAATTCGTTCGTAATGTTGGGATTCTATTGGAACACCTTCAACCCTTGCCCACACAATGTATAGTATTTGTTTGGTTTCACCTCAGACACTGCTTCTTCACTTTGATATAAGCATTTGGCCCTTTCAACTTTAAGTATTCAAAGCCCATGAGGATTTCCAGCTTTTCCATCGAGGGGAATTTCACAATAAAATATTTCCCTTTTTCTACCACCTTCCAAGGCCGATCCCACTTGAACTGGTGCGATAGTCCCCCATAGACCAGCTCAGCACTAAGCTGTCCACTCATTACTCGATCAAACCAAGTGTAGATACTTTTGTAGTTTTGTGATCATTTTTAACTTGTTACACCACAAAAAAACCAATTATGGATCAGCTAGGCGAACAACTGGCATTATAGATTTTGGTTGTTTGGTCTAGGCACATCGACGAATAATATGACTTTACTTATCACAAATCATACAAGTAACTTCCATAGAACATTCTTTGGAATTATGACCTTACTCATCACTTATAACAAATAAATATTTTCTCATCTATGAGAGAACTAATGTTTGGTATAATAGAATAACTAGGAGCTTCCGATACCTGAGACACTAGAGTTCTTCTCTGTGTTGACACAATGGGCTGTTTTTTCTCCTTCCACTTCATATCCTTCCCAACAAGCGAGTTGCGGGTTGGATTCACCACGCCCCTCAGGTTGCCTCCATTATCTTGACCTCGATAGCCTCTTCGGGGATCCCAATTTCGCTCCTCTCTGCCCAAACGATTCTCTCGCCTGTTCTTTCCTCATCTTCTCTATAGATCCTTCCTTGTGCAACCTCTTTCAACATTTCTTCTTCTTCTTCTTCACAATCAGTTTTATTTTCTTCCCCAATTTTGTCTTAGCAACTGCCTCCTTCCCCAAAACTGTTGTTGTTGTTCTGTCCCTTCTAGGTTTACTCTTGTGTAAGAGGTGGCCTAGTGGGGAATGTAGCTCTTTGTCTGAAGGTAGCCCGTTGTGTACCATAGGGACCCTTAGTGGGCTTCATGGGCTCATTTGTGGCCCATATCCACCTGAACCCTCCCATATATTCCCCTCAGCCAAACTGGATCTTGCAAGTTCGTAGGAGGGAAGAACTTCCTCGTCAACACCGACACCCCTGTTACTACTATCGCATGCACCAACGACCGAACCAACCACAAATTCCCTACGGCTCGTCTTCAACTTGGTTCATCATTTTCCCACACTTTCTCCAAGTGGGGCATCAAAGCCACTAGATAAATTACAGGGATGGGTGCTCTCTGATCATCGCCGTGTGACAAGAGAAACAAATTGAACCTCCTTGCTGCTTCACTTCTTCCAAATCTGTCCGGTAACGCGCATCAATCACCATGCTATCCACATCCAGCAGGACCCATTGTTGCGGCAGCTGCGGAAGGAGAAAGGTCCCAAGCTTCACCTTTGGTCCCTTCCGGGTAAGCGAAGTGACGTAGCTTACCGATCACCACCATGGCAGCGGTTCCCACCTCCATGAAGGTGATCCGCGCATCGCCTCATTCTCTCCTTCTTCCGCCAGCATCCTGAGCCGCTCATCTAGGTCTTCGATCGGCCCCTACCGAATCCCTGCCATGGTTGCTGCCGCCCCCCACATCCCGCAACATCATCATTCCTAGACCACAATAGGTCGATAAAAACGGATCTCGACATGAATAAATACAGACCACGATGGACATGATACTCATCGCATATACCTTCCTTGTTTTGATACCCATCGTTGTCGATCCATGTTGGAAAACACGGGGTAATTAAGCTCTTGAGATCAGCCATACGTGTATCTATGGCAGCACTCTAGGGGTCATTATATTTAGCTGGCGCAAAAGTCGATAGCTACGCACACTTACACTCTCTACAGTTAACTCCACGTGACGGCTACCCGCCACCAATACCAGCAGTAACTAGTAACTCCTCCAACTGCCAATTAAGGGAATATATGTGGTGTTTAAGCCGGTTTGATGCACGTGACTTTCTTGCCTTTCATTGCGATGTGGCCTGCCCTGCTGCACCAAGACTGACTCACCACGTACCACATTCTCTCTCTCGTAGACCACAAGCAGCTAGCTCGAGTTGGTTGGTTGACCTGTGCTGTCGTGGCCTATAATCATGACGGTTATGCCTTAGCATCAGGCATTGATCCATTTGCTGGATTGCCGTTGCAGAGAGTGTAACGGCACATACTCCTTTCTGGTGGTGGACAATGGTACGTGTGTACTCGTCGATAGCGAGACGTCTGTGGTCGATCTCGACGCCGAGTGCACTCTTGTGGGTGTGCCGAGTTGTATACACGATGGTTCTCGTTCTTAGTAGGACGTAGGAGTAATAAACAACTAAACATACACTGGTTAACAGACTAGCGTACGACAGCGTTTAAGGACGGAGCCATCACCGAAGGTTGGGTGCTGGCTAGAACGCGAGGCTATCTTTTTCTGTGTCGCTGGCGTCTAGTTGCGGACGAAAGAAGCCACCCAGGATTAGCAGGAGCCTCCTCCTCCATCATCAATGCCAACAGCTTAACTGCTCAGCTGATTATTTCTAGTCTGGTGCACCAACTTGCCTTCCGAGCGCTCTTCAGTGCTCCCTTTATTTTAAAGTATTCGAAAAATCATATTTACAGTTGTAAGATTCTGAGAACTAATCTATAGGTAGTCAGTGACAAGCATGAGGAATTGCAGCGTTAAATTCTTAAATTTTAGGGTATTCAAAAATGACAAAGGCCTGATAAAATTTTGGAGTTCTGAAATATAAGCAAGGTTCACTGCACTTAGATTCCATACTTTTTTCATTTTCCTGCTGCTCAGATACAAAATATTTAAAAAATAAAGAAAACGTTGGAACTCATACAGAAATTCATACTCGTGACTTCTCCAGCTTATTTTAGACTTTTAACAGAGGAGCTTCTCCAGCTAAGACTACTCACAGTAGGAATAACATAGATGTTAACATGCATGCCACCTAGACAAACAAGATAATATGACAAGCAACTAATGAGAAGACAGTCGTGTCATTATGACATCACACTTTTTAATGTAAAGTAAATTTACAAATTAATTGATGAATATTTCCATGTGTAATTATATTATTACACATATGACTCTCCCTGCTATGGAGGTATATTAACATAGTAGATTAGTAACATTTAGTTAGTGTGGTTTAACAGGATTTCCATCGGTTCATCACTAGGAGAGTGTATGTCGATCCGAGCCCATGTTATTAGAGCCCACCCATTGCTTGGTCCGATCGCCTACCAAAAATACTCTCTTATTATCCTAGTGGGCAGAGAAACGGCCCAAGTAACAAGAGCAAGTAGCTGGGCTTCCACTTTCTTCTAGAAAATAGTACTCTCTCTAATCTAAACAAATGTCGCGGTTTTGAACTAGCTCTAGTTTAAAGACACTTATTTAGAATCGAAGGTAATACTAATTTCTGCACTGACCCGCAATGATCAATAGGAGATCCATTTATATTGTTCACAGCGTCAGGAACAGAAGCAACACCTCAAGGGTCATCTGGCGCGGCCCCATAACATGATCAGCTTTTTTTTTTCATCTAAGGAGTATTTGTTTATGTTAAAGTATGTCATAGGAACGTGACCAAATTAAAAAGTGGCCAAGTTCTTAGATTAATTAGGTCGATGCCTTAAAGTTCCACTCGGCTAACCCAAGACGTCGATCCGAACGCCAAAAATAAGTTTGGCCGCCGAAATTTTGTCCAGTCACGTACCTAGAAATCTGTTTTCGTCCAGATTTGGGCCAACTTTGGTCTGGACTACCCAGGCCATACCCAGGATCCCGGGTACACCCTAGAAACGCCGGACGAAGCGAATTCGGCGAGTGAACCCGTCCAGTCAGCATATATTCGCCCATATTCATCCAAAGTTCGCCCAAAGTTCGCTCATATTCATCCAAAGTTCGTCCATATAGATCATATTCACCCAAAGTTCGCCCAAAATTCGGACATATTCGCCCAAAGTTCACCCGTATCGCCCATATTCGCCTAAAGTTCGTCCATATAGATCATATTCGCCCAAAGTTCGCCCAAAATTCGGGCATATTCACCAAAGTTCGTTTGTATCGCCCATATTCGCCCAAAGTTCATCCATATAGACCATATTCGCCCAAAGTTCGCCCAAAATTCGGGCATATTCTCCCAAAGTTTGTCCGTGTCGCCCATATTCGCCCAAAGTTCGCCCATAGTTTGTCCATATCGCCCATATTCGCCCAAAAGTTCATTCATATCGACCATATTCGTCCAAAGTTTGCCATATTCGTCCAAAACCGTTTATATTCGCCTAAAGTTTGCCGAAATTTGTTAAATTTTAGCCAAACGCGGGTTTCGCTCCTGGGTACAGGAGTGAGAAACTCTGCGTATCCAGACCGAAAACTTGTTTGTCCGTTCCAAAAAAGATTCGGATTTTGGTCTGGGTTCGTGCAACGAGTGAATGGAGATGCTCTAAGTCCAAAACCTTTCGGCTGGATAGTTTTGTTTGTGAATTAATAGGGCTCTTTACACCATCCTTACGTACCCATATACACGCACTCCATGCAAAAAAGAGAAGCGACTTTTTATAGTTCCGCACTCCATGCAAAAAAGAGAAGCGACTTTTTATAGTTCCTCACGTGATTTAAGGTGTTCCTTGTCGGGTAAGCCCCTCGAAGTCTCCACTCTACCTTTTCATCGAAATATCGAATATATATAGTGGTTCTATGTGACTTTTCCTGCCCTCTGTCGTTCTTTCCCGCCCGCCTCCTCGCCGGCGACGATGTCACCGCCTCCGCCTGAAATCAACGTACAGCTCTCCGGCCCACCTTCTCCAACCATCCCCGGCGTCTCCAACCATCCCCGGCGTCTTTGATGCCCCAACGCCACATGTCGGAAAAAGTTGGGGGCCAACGACGTGGTTCGGCCGGCCGGCACGGCCGTCAAGGCCTCCGAAAAGGCTGGCGGCAAGCGCGTGGAGGCTCCGGAGGTGCCGCCGCATCCTCCACTTGCTCCTATGGCCGGCCGGTGAGAGAGCAAGCCAACTCCGGCCAAAGTGGAGCTCGCGGAGGCGGCGGCCAAGAAGAAGATGAAAAAGGCCATGTCGGCGCTTCCGAAGGCTACACCGGCCCCTTCAACGTGCAAGGCCTCGTAGGCGAACCCTCCCCTAGACCGGACACCGTGGGCGGCCGTCATCAACGTTGACGAGCGCGAGGTGCTCGATGGATCGTTGGCAAGGTATAAAAAAATATTTTTCTCCCCACCTCTCATCGGTTGGAGATTTGTAGACACACAGTGCTATTGTTTCGATGAGTGTGCTATCATGTTCATGGACCCAAGCAACATGGATGCCACGGCTAGGAAATATTGGCAGCTCACTCGAGCAAAGATCCTTCGACGATCTTTTGGTGGAGGTGCTCATGGTGGTGATGATGGTGTTGGCCTAGGAGGAGGAGGAGATGAGTTCTTCGGAGATGATGCTTGAGTTCTTAGAAGATGGTCCACAACATATGATGTGATATGTTGGTGGTTTCTTTTGGATTAAACAAGGTCAATAGCTTCTTTTTGGGAGACCTTGATCGATGGTGGTGATAGAGTCTACTTTTAAATGAACTCTATGCATGTTTATTTCGATGTGTTTGATTCGATGAACTATGCCTATGTATGTTGTTTAAGTGTTGTGTTGCTTGTGTTTGAATTGTCTGTATGTTTAAATTGTTTGTATGAACTCTATGTTAGATGTATGGATGCATATGTGGAATGCTAGAGTAAATTGGGGCAAAAAAAAGTTTTACTCCTCTAAGTTTAGGGGTTCGGTTAGGAACCACCGACCTTTAGAGGAGTACTTTTACTCATCTAAGGTTTACTCATCCGTTTACTCTAAAGTTTAGAGGGTCGGTTAGAGATGCCCTAAAGATGGAGACGATGGTTCGATACTGATCGAAAACAGAGGACAATGGAGCACCATCGTTTCGCAGCTGTACCAGTTCGAACAGGGGTTGGAATTGGCTGAGACATTCCATTCTTCGACTTTCTGTTTTCGGCAGATGTTGGCAGGAGTCCGGGACTAGTAGGAATATACGTATATAAAAACAGAGAGGGGTCTATCCCAAGGAGGGAACAAAAGATTTATTGGGAGAATAAGGGAGATCGAGCGCCGACTACGAGACAGCCGACAATGGAGCACCACCGTGTCTCGTCGCTCATGCTGCTCTGCCTCCTCATGACGTGGATCTGCAATGGTGAGTGCTCTTCTCGTTTTACTCTTGATATTAGGGCTAGTTGCTAAGCCTCTGCCACCTCCGCCGCCATTGCTAGCTGCCGACTAAGCTAGCTTCCGCGTAGCAAATCTTGGGCATCAACTACGGGCGAATCGCCAACAATCTACCAGACCCGACGTAGGTGGCGGGCCTCCTCCGGTTGAACGTGATCAAAGTGAAGCTGTATGACGCTGACCCCAAGGTGCTCATGGCCTTTGCCAACACCGGTGTGGAGTTCACCGTCGCAGTGGGCAACGACAACCTTCAGACCATGGCAACCAGCCCCAGCGCCGCCCGGCGGTGGGTGTCGCAGCACATGCAGACCTTCATCCCTGCCACCGGTATCACGGGCATTGTTGGTGCAGCACCTCGGCTGCACCTTCCTCTTCCTCACTCGCGCAAACGAAGGTAGAAGAAGGAAGACAACACATAATTTTTGACGGCGACGAACGCCGCCACGGGCGCACCAACGCCTTAATCTTTCTTTCTTTTCAGCTGGCTCACATACACGGAGACCTCCGAACACACATACGTTCGGGGCTACATCTCTCTCCCTGGGCTCATACCCCTGTGTAAACAACACGACTAATACAAGTTAAATAGCCTAGCTAGCTGCATACGTCGCACACGCATGTAGCCCATGATCCATGTGACCCGGACGCCACTCCTGCCTCCTCGCACGTACGAAGCTGCAGCTCACACGCAGCCCTGGAGAACCGGTCCTTCTGGCCATGCATGCTGATCCTCTGGCCGTTTCTCTAGCCACGACCATACGCGGCAACGGCCAGCACACTAATCTCTGGACTCCCAGCTACTGCTAAGTGCTAACTACTTATACCACTCGTGCACACATGACGTGCAGACTTACACTCTCAAAAACAAAAAAGCTAAGTAAAAATTAGTGCTAACAGGCATCACCGTCGGCAACGAGGTGCTCAGCAACAACGACATGACCATGGTCGCCAACCTCGTCCCCACCATGCAGGCTGTCTACGACGCGCTCGTCGTGCTCAGCCCGCCAACAGCTTCCCGCCATCGTCGAGTAAATTACAAAAAAGTATCACAATTGGGGCAAGGATAACAATTCTTCAAAAAACAAACCACCGGAAAACATGCATTTTGATGTGTGTTTTGTTACCCTGGCCTCAGTTATGGTGGTTTTTTTCCGTCTGAAAATAGAAAGTCGGAAATTGTTTAAATTTGAATGTACCTATATACTAAATAGTTTCTACATATATTCAAATTTAGAGAAATCTACGACTCATTTTTCAAAATAGAATGTCAGGAACTTGCTTAAATTTGAATCCACCTATATACTAAATATTGTCGACATATATCCAAATTTAGAAAAATATATGATATGTATTTTGAGACGTAAGAAGTAATACTATGCGAGACTAAGTGGGCAAACACAGCCGCCACGAAACTTTTTGCAAGCTGCCACGAAGTTCCGCTTATACTTCATAGGCGCGTGTGGTGCATAAGCGGGATCCCACGAACCGTCCCACTTGCACCCTGACTTGCCTTGTGGGATATCTCTGGTTGTTGGTTTGTGTCGCAAGTGGTGCTTGTTCCTTTGAGCGTGAGATTGACACTAATAGGAAAACGTCTATCAGTGGCGCACCGAATAAGAGGTTAGTGGCGCACCGGCCGTGCGCCACGCATATTATGCTGTAGGGTTTCGTAGCATGGAAAACAAAAAATTTCTACCGCATACAAACAAACAAGCCAAGATCTATCTACTAGATTGTAGCAACGAGTCGATGGAATAACTCACCCTCGAAGATTCCAAAGTGTTTAACGAGAGCGGATTCTCGTGGGTGATGTAGTCGTACTCTTCCCGATCTCAAGATCGCGTAGACGATCCTTCCGGCGCTGCGTTCCGGCAGCGCTCCCGCAGTCGGTCACACGTTCGGTACTCGACGAAGACCTTCCTCTCCCTTGTTCCAGCAGGCAGCGGAGGTTGTAGCACTCTCCTCGCGATTCCGGCACCACAATGGCGTGGTACCGGAAGTAGAGGGGAGATCTCGCAGGGCTTCGCCTTAAGCCGGAGCGAGTATGGTGGAGTATGAGAGAGTCCCTCGGTGTTCTAGGGTTTAGAGACACCAAGGAGGGGACAAGCCGGCGACTAGGGTTTAGCTAGGAGGCGACGAGTTGATGCCCTAGGGGCCGGCGGCGGCTTGGAGGCGGCGGCGGCTTGGGGCTAGGGTTTAGAGGAGTAGAAGTTGTGTGTGCTAGGAGGGAGCCCTGCCCCTCCTTATATAGGTGGAGGGGCCGGCCGGCCAAGGGGAGGGAGGGGAGTCCCTCCCCAACTCGTCTTGGGTGGTGCGCCGCCGGTTGGAGGAGGGAAACCCTCCCCAACTCGGTTTCCCACTCCTCCTCCTCTTTCCAAAACTTGCCGTTTGACTTTCAAACTAGCCGTTTGACTTTTCAAACTAGGATTTGAATAAACCCTTTATTTTGGACAGCGAAGACACTTAGTACATGATGCAATCATTCCAACTTGCAATGACACATTCATGTACCCCTTCCCCTCCGGAGTGCCGGACATTCCAGAACCTTCTAGAACATTCCCGATGAAAACACCGGAACTATTCTCCAACTCCGAAACGGGACTTTCCTTATATGAATCTTATTCTCCGGACCATTTCGGATCTCCTCGTGATATCCCGGATCCCATCCGAGACTCCGAACAACATTCGGTCTCTTTCTCATCATACCATAACTACTCAAACAACGTCGAATCCTTAAGTGTGTCTCCCTACGGTTCGTGAATTATGCGGACATGATCGAGACACTTCTCCGAACAATAACCAATAGAGGAATCTGGAAATTCATATGGCTCCCACATATTTCTATGATTACTTTGCGATCGAATGAACCACTTACATACGATACCAATTTCCCTTTGTCTCACGATACTTTACTTATCCGAGGTTATGATCGTCGGTATCTCTGCATACCTAGTTCAATCTCGTTACCGATAAGTACTCTTTTCTCGTTCCCGTGATATGTGATCCCTTGTGAGCCAGTCACATGCTTGCAAGCTAATTGGATGACATTCCACCGAGAGGGTCCAGAGTATATCTATCCGTCATATGGATGGACAAATTCCACTCTTGATCCATGTGTCTCAACCAATACTTTCCGAACACTCAATACCACCTTTATAGCCACCCAGTTACGGTGTGGTGTTTGATGTCATCAAAGCATCCATCCGGTAAAGGTGATATGCATGATCTCATGGTCGAAGGAATTAGGTTACTATGTATCAGAAAGCATATAGCAATTGAACTATTTAAAATGACTTGATCTTTATGCTACGCTTATCTATAGGAGTATGTCCACCATATCATTCTCCTAACGATATGATCTTGTTGTTAATAACATCTCAATGTTCATGATAGGGAAACCACAATCATCTATTAACCAACAAGCTAGTATTATATAGAGGCTTTACTAGGACTTCAAATTAAGTTTACAAATCACACAAGTATTAATGTTTCCTTGTTAATACTATTATAGCATGAATGTAAACATTTATCATAAACACAAAGATATAATAATAACTACATTTATTATTGCCTCTAGGGCATATCTCCAACAGTCTCCCACTTGCACTAGAGTCATCTAATCTAGATTACATGGTAATATACCGAACACCCATGACAGTTTGGTGCTGGTCATGTTTTGCCCTCGGGAGAGGTTTAGTCAACGGATCCGCCACATTCAGATCTGTGTGTACTTTGCAAATCTTTATATCCCCATCTTGGATATGTTCTCGAATAGCGTGAAAATGTAGCTTGATGTGCTTCAGCTTCTTGTGTGACCTTGGTTCTTGCGCATTGGCTATGGTGCCCATGTTATCACAGTAGATAGACATTGGGTCCAGTGCACTAGGAACCACACCCAGCTCTGTAATGAACTCTTTCATCTATATTGCTTCTTGTGAAGCCTCTGAAGCAGCCATGTATTCCGATTCAGTTGAAGATCTCGCCACAACGCTTTGCTTTGCACTCCTCCAGCTAACTACTGCACCATTCAAAATAAATACGTATCCAGATTGTATTTAGAATCATCCGGATCGGTGTTCCAACTAGCATCGGTGTAACCATTAACAACGAGCTGTTCATCACCTCCATAAGAAAGAACCATATCCTTAGTTCTTCTTAAGTACTTAAGGATGTTTTTGACCGCTGTCCAATGATCCACTCCTGGATCACTTTGATATCTGCTAGTTAAACTAACAGCATATGCAATGTCGGGTCTAGTACATAGCATGGCATACATTAGAGATCCTATGGCTGAGGCATAGGGAGTCTTACTCATCCTTTTTCTATCTTCCGCCGATGTCGGACTTTGAGTTTTACTCAAGGTCGTATTGGGCAACATGGGCAAGAACCCTTTCTTGCTATCTTCCATTCCAAACCTCTTTAGAACTTTGTCCAAATATGTACTTTGTGACAATGATATTTGGCGTTTCGATCTATCTCTATAAATCTTTATGCCTAATATGTAAGCTGCTTCGCCAAGATCCTTCATTGAAAAACTATTATTCAAATATTCCTTGACACTATTAAGAAGTTCTACAACATTCCCAATCAACAATATGTCATCTACATATAGTATTAAGAATGCTACAGAGCTTCCACTCACTTTCTTGTAAATACAAGCTTCTCCATAAGTTTGTATAAAACCAAAACTTTTGATTACCTTATCAAAACGTTGATTCCAACTTCGGGATGCTTGCTTCAATCCATAGATGGACCGTTGAAGTTTGCATACCTTGTTAGCATCTTTAGGATCGACAAAACCTTTGGGTTGCATCATATACAACTCTTCATCAATGTCTCCATTGAGGAATGCTGTTTTGACATCCATCTGCCATATCTCATAATCATAATATGCAGCGATTGCTAACATAATCCTCACAGACTTTAGCTTCGCTACTGGTGAGAAAGTCTCATCGTAGTCAACTCCTTGAATTTGTCGAAACCCTTTTGCGACAAGTCGAGCTTTATAGACAGTAACATTACCATCAGCATCTGTTTTCTTCTTGAAAATCCATTTGTTCTCGACAACCTTCCGGCCATCCGGTAAGTCCACCAAAGTCCACACTTGGTTTTCGTACATGGATCCAATCTCGGATTTGATGGCTTCTTGCCATTTATTGGAATCTGGGCTCATCATCGCTTCCTCATATGTCTCAGGGTCATCGGTGTTATCCACCAACATGACACTCATAACGGGATCATACCAATCTGGAGTGGTACGAGTTCTCGTTGACCTGCGAGGCTCTGTAGCAACTTCAACCGAAGTTTCATGATCATCATCATTAGCTTCCTCTCTTATTGGTGCAGGCACCACAGGAACTTCTTCCGGCGCTGCGCTACTCGTAATTTCGAGAGAAGGTTCGACAACCTCGTCAAGTTCTACTTTCCTTCCAGTCACTTCTTTCGAGAGAAATTCCTTCTCTAGAAAGGATCCATTCTTGGCAACAAAGATTTTGCCTTCGGATCTATGATAGAAGGTATACCCAATAGTTTCCTTTGGGTATCCTATGAAGACGCATTTTTCCGCTTTGGGTTCAAGCTTGTCTGGCTGTAACTTCTTTACATAGGCTTCGCAACCCCAAACTTTAAGGAACGACAATTTAGGTTTCTTCCCAAACCATAATTCATACGGTGTCGTTTCAACGGATTTAGACGGTGCCCTATTTAAAGTGAATGTAGCTGTTTCTAATGCATAACCCCAAAATGATAGCGGTAAATTTGTAAGTGACATGATAGAACGAACCATATCTAAGAGAGTTTGATTACGACGTTCGGACACACCATTACGCTGTGGTGTTCCCGGCGGTGTCAACTGTGAAAGTATTCCACATTTCTTCAAATGCTCGCCAAACTCGGAACTTAGATATTCACCTCCACGATCAGAACGTAGAAATTTAATCTTCTTGTTACGTTGATTCTGTACCTCACTTTGAAATTCCTTAAACTTCTCGAAAGTTTTGGACTTATGTTTCATGAAATAGATATACCCATATATACTCAAGTCATCCGTGAAGGTAAGAACATAACGATAACCACCGCGCGATGCTACACTCATTGGACCACACACATCGGTATCTATGATTTCCAATAAGTCCGTAGCTCGCTCCATCATACCAGAAAATGGAGTCTTAGTCATTTTACCCATTAGACATGCTTCGCATCTATCAAGTGATTCGAAATCAAGTGATTTAAGAAGTCCATCGGAATGGAGTTTCTTCATACGTTTCACTCCAATGTGACCAAGACGACAGTGCCACATATAGGTCGAATTATCGCTTGATTTCAAACGTTTAGCCTTAATGTTGTTGATATGTGTATTTCCACTATCGAGATTCAATAAGAATAGACCATCTATCAAAGGTGCATGTGCATAAAACATATTACTCATATAAATCGAACAACCATTATTCTCAGTCTTAAACAAGTAACCGTCTCGCAATAAACAAGATCCCGATATAATGGTCATGCTCAACACAGGCACCAAATAACAATTATTTAAGTATAAAACTAATCCCGATGGTAGATGAAGGGGTAGCGTGCCGACCGCGATCACATCAACCTTTGATCCTTTTCCCACGCGCATCGTCACCTCGTTCTTCGCTAGCTTCCGTTTATTCTGCAGCACCTATTTCGAGTTACAAATATGAGCAACTGAACCAGTATCAAATACCCAGGCACTACTACGAGTACTAGTGAGATACACATCAATAACATGTATATCAGATATACCTTTCTTCTTGATGTTGCCGTTCTTCAAATCCGCCAAGTACTTTGGGCAATTCCGCTTCCAGTGACCTTCTCCCTTGCAGTAAAAGCACTCAGTATCAGGCTTAGGTCCAGCCTTGGTCTTCTTCGTCGGCGTGGTAACTTTCTTACCACCCTTCTTGAAGTGTCCCTTCTGCTTAGACTTGCCTTTCTTGAATTTGGTGGTCTTATTGACCAACAACACTTGGTGCTCTTTCTTAATCTCCACTTCTGCAGATTTCAACATGGCAAAGAGTTCTGGCAACGTCTTGTTCATGTTTTGCATATTGTAGTTCATCACAAAGTTCTTGTAACTTGGTGGTAGTGATTGGAGGACACGGTAAATCCCCAAAGCATTAGGAATCACAATACCCAAGCTTTGAAGTTTGTTTGCGTGCCCAGACATCTTAAGAACATGCTCACTGACGGAGCTGCCCTCTTCCATCTTGCAGTTAAAGAACTTTTCAGAAGCCTCATAGCTTTCAATTGCCGCATGAGTCTCAAAGATCAATTTGAGATCCTCGACAATATCATATGGGTCTGAATTCTCAAACCTTTTCTGAAGCTCCGATTCTAAACCATACAAGATAGCACACTGAACTATGGAGTACTGAGTCTTCCGAGTGAGGTAAACGTTCTTTACTTCATCGGCAGCATCAGCTGCAGGTGGGTCACCCAGCGGTGCATCCAGCACATAGGTCAAATTACCAGCTGTGAGGACAATCCTCAAATTGCGGAACCAATCCGCGAAGTTGCTTCCATTGTTTTTCAACTTTTCTTTCTCTAGGAACGCATTAAAATTGATGGTAGGGGATGCCATTGATCTACAACATATTTGCAATAGTTTAGACTAAGTTTATGACAAATTGAGTTCAAATTAATAATAAAATTAATCTAGGTGAACTCCCACTCAAAACAATATCCCTCACTTGCTTTAGTGATCACACGAACCAAATCCACCACATCAACACCGATCATCACGAGAGTTGATATAGTTTCAATGGCGAACAATCGACATGTTCATCATATCTACTATATGATTCATGCTTTACCTTTTGGTGATCCGTGTTCCGAGACCATGTCTGTACATGCTAGGCTCGTCAAGATCAAACCTTAGTTTCCGCATGAGCAAATCTGGCTTGCCCATGTTGTATACACTTGCGGAATCTAACACACCCGATCATCACGTGGTGTTTCGAAACAACAAGCTTTAGCAACGGTGCTAACTGAGGGTGAACACTTTATGACTTGAAATTCATGTGCATGAGGGATCATCTTATAATGCTACCGTCGTCTACTAAGCAATACAAGATGCATAAAGGATTAACATCACATGCAATTCATAATATGTGATATGATATGGCCTTTCTTCATTGTGCTTCCGATCTCCATCTTCTAGCACGAACATGATCTCCATCACCACCGTCATTGCATCAAGGTCAATGACGCTTCTCCATGGTTGTCGTCCACCGGCTTCAACTATTACAACTACTTTGAATAGACACGCGGATCTTAACATAAATTAAAGACAACCATATGGCTCCTGCCGGTTGCCAACTTACAATAAGGAACATTGCATACATCAAATATAATCACAATCATGGCCATATCACATCACTGCACACCCCTGCAAAACAAAGTTAGACGCCTCTACTTTCTTTGCATGTTTTACGTGGTTTGGGGCTTTCTATAAGTGTCGTTCTAACTTACGAACATGAACCACAACATTGATACTAGTATTGTTAATCACCCGTTGTAAATTGGATCTTAACTATGCTAGGAGAAACAGGCACCCGCAAAGCCACTTATGCAATACAAGTTGCATGTCAAGCGTGGAGCAAGTCTCATGAACGATGTCATGTAAGGTTAGCCCGGGCCGCTTCATCCCAACATACCGCAAGATGCAAAGTACACAAGAAGCAATCGACAATAAAAGCATCAACGCCCACAATGACCAATGTGTTCTACTCGTGCAACAGATCTACATATAGACACGGCTCTGATACCACTGTAGGGTTTCGTAGCATGGAAAACAAAAAATTTCTACCGCATACAAACAAACAAGCCAAGATCTATCTACTAGATTGTAGCAACGAGTCGATGGAATAACTCACCCTCGAAGATTCCAAAGTGTTTAACGAGAGCGGATTCTCGTGGGTGATGTAGTCGTACTCTTCCCGATCTCAAGATCGCGTAGACGATCCTTCCGGCGCTGCGTTCCGGCAGCGCTCCCGCAGTCGGTCACACGTTCGGTACTCGACGAAGACCTTCCTCTCCCTTGTTCCAGCAGGCAGCGGAGGTTGTAGCACTCTCCTCGCGATTCCGGCAGCACAACGGCGTGGTACCGGAAGTAGAGGGGAGATCTCGCAGGGCTTCGCCTTAAGCCGGAGCGAGTATGGTGGAGTATGATAGAGTCCCTCGGTGTTCTAGGGTTTAGAGACACCAAGGAGGGGACAAGCCGGTGGCTAGGGTTTAGCTAGGAGGCGGCGAGTTGATGCCCTAGGGGCCGGCGGCGGCGGCTTGGGGCTAGAGTTTAGAGGAGTAGAAGTTGTGTGTGCTAGGAGGGAGCCCTGCCCCTCCTTATATAGGTGGAGGGGCCGGCCGGCCAAGGGGAGGGAGGGGAGTCCCTCCCCAACTCGGCTTGGGTGGTGCCCCGCCGGTTGGAGGAGGGAAACCCTCCCCAACTCGGTTTCCCACTCCTCCTCCTCTTTCCAAAACTTGCCGTTTGACTTTCAAACTAGCCGTTTGACTTTTCAAACTAGGATTTGAATAAACCCTTTATTTTGGACAGCGAAGACACTTAGTACATGATGCAATCATTCCAACTTGCAATGACACATTCATGTACCCCTTCCCCTCCGGAGTGCCGAACATTCCGGAACCTTCTAGAACATTCCCGATGAAAACACCGGAACTATTCTCCAACTCCGAAACGGGACTTTCCTTATATGAATCTTATTCTCCGGACCATTCCGGATCTCCTCGTGATATCCCGGATCCCATCCGAGACTTCGAACAACATTCGGTCTCTTTCTCATCATACCATAACTACTCAAACAACGTCGAATCCTTAAGTGTGTCTCCCTACGGTTCGTGAATTATGCGGACATGATCGAGACACTTCTCCGAACAATAACCAATAGAGGAATCTGGAAATTCATATGGCTCCCACATATTTCTACGATTACTTTGTGATTGAATGAACCACTTACATACGATACCAATTTCCCTTTGTCTCACGATACTTTACTTATCCGAGGTTATGATCGTCGGTATCTCTGCATACCTAGTTCAACCTCGTTACCGATAAGTACTCTTTTCTCGTTCCCGTGATATGTGATCCCTTGTGAGCCAGTCACATGCTTGCAAGCTAATTGGATGACATTCCACCGAGAGGGCCCAGAGTATATCTATCCGTCATATGGATGGACAAATTCCACTCTTGATCCATGTGTCTCAACCAATACTTTCCGAACACTCAATACCACCTTTATAGCCACCCAGTTACGGTGTGGTGTTTGATGTCATCAAAGCATCCATCCGGTAAAGGTGATATGCATGATCTCATGGTCGAAGGAATTAGGTTACTATGTATCAGAAAGCATATAGCAATTGAACTATTTAAAATGACTTGATCTTTATGCTACGCTTATCTATAGGAGTATGTCCACCATATCATTCTCCTAACGATATGATCTTGTTGTTAATAACATCTCAATGTTCATGATAGGGAAACCACAATCATCTATTAACCAACAAGCTAGTATTATATAGAGGCTTTACTAGGGACTTCAAATTAAGTTTACAAATCACACAAGTATTAATGTTTCCTTGTTAATACTATTATAGCATGAATGTAAACATTTATCATAAACACAAAGATATAATAATAACTACATTTATTATTGCCTCTAGGGCATATCTCCAACATATGCCACTGATAATATTTATCCATGGCGCACGGCCGCTATGCCACGGTGATGCCCCACAAGTGTAGGGGATCGCAACAGTCTTCGCGGGTAGTATTAACCAAGTTATTGATTCGACACAAGGGGAGCCAAAGAATACTTGCAAGCCTTAACAACCGAGTTGTCAATTCAGTTGCACCAGAAAATAGTTCTTGCTCATAGAAGTTTATTAGTAGCAACAGTTTGTAATAGCAACAACAAAACAGGAGCAAAAGTAACAGTAATAGTAACAGTGAAATTCGAGTGCGGTAGGCATAGGGATGGATGAACGGGCGTTGCATGGACGAGTCTAAACATGTAACTTCAAGATCTAGGGCATTGCAGATAAATAATAACAAGCATCCAAGTACTAAACAATCCTAGGCATGTGCTCCAAATATAGTCATATGTGCTCGCAATGAGAACTTGCACACCATCTTCTGTCCAGCCAGCTCGTGGCAGCGGGGCCTCTAGGGAACTACTGGCAATTAAGGTGCTCCTTTTAATAGAGCACCGGAGCAAAGCATTAACACTCCGTGAACACATGTGATCCTCACACCACAGCCATCCCCTCCGGTTGTCCCAATTATTGTCACTTTGGGGCCTTTGGATCTGGAAAATGATATGTGTACACAACTTGCAGATAAGATTACAAACAATACTATCATAATGATTCAATAATAAGTTCAGATCTGAGATCATGGCACTCGGGCCCTAGTGACAAGCATTAAGCACAACAAGTTGCAACAAAGTCAAATAGCACTAATAGAGATACTAGGCACTATGTCCTAACAGATCTTATTCGATTACAAGATAGAAATCGTCCAATTCCTACCATCCCCAAGCCTACAACGGGGAATTACTCACTCATGAATGAGAAAAACATCGGTGGTTGATGGAGATGCGTTGGTGATGACGATGTCGATGATCCTCTCCAAATTCCCCGTCCCGGCAGGGTGCCAGAACAGAGTTTCTGGATACAAATCTTGGTTTCTGGTGGCGGCGGCGGAGCGGAACTCTTTCTGGAAAACTATCGAACCCCCATCGGTTTTTAGGTCGAAAGGCAACTTAAAGGCGCAGAGGGAGGCCGAGGGGGTGCCTGGGGTGGCTGCACCCCCTAGGTGCATCCAGTGGTGGGCCCGGGCCTGGCAGGGTTGTGGGACCCCCAGGCCCCTTCTCCGTCTCGTCTTCTGGCTCCGTGGGTCTTCTGGTGAAATATATTTTTTGGCATATTTTCCCGAATTTTTCCTGATAGTTCTTTTCTACACAAAAACAAGACACCAAGGTAATTCTGCTGAAAACAACGTTAGTTCGTGTTAGTTGTATCCAAATCACACAAGTTTAGAGGAGAAACAATAGCAAAAGTGTTCGGGTAAGTAGATATGTTTTGGACGTATCAACTCCCCCCAAGCTTAGATTATTGCTTGTCCTCAAGCAATTCAGTTGAAAACTGAGTGCGATAAAAGAACTTTCACGAACACATTTGCTTCATATGATGTATATATTCTCAGCACAGGAGTAGATACTTAAATCATTCATAATAAGAAGTATGCAACTAAGTCTACTCAATAGTCATTGCAAACTATGAAGAGAAACTAACTCAATAATAATAAGTAGCATGGAACATAAACATAAGCAACATTGCAATGCTCATAGTAAGGTATGATAGAGTGGTATCTCGCTTGCCTTTGTTTGTAGAGCACAATATGAATGCCAAGGCACCTCTGAAGTTCAAGTGAAGACTAGAGGTAAAGATATCAGAGATACAAGCATCAAAGTTATGACATAATTAACCAAGTTTTGGAACAAACACAAGAATGACAACTATGCTCTCAAGAAGGTGCTCATATAATAAGTGGTGACTCAACAAGGTTGTGAAAACGGTTTTGAAAAGTTTGAAAGGCTTCCTAATGCTAAAAGGAAGGTACTCATTAGCTTTGAGCTCTCATTGCCCCTATCATAGGCATCTTCATATGGTTAAGGTAAAAGTGAGGTCCACTCTGAATCATATGCTTGACAGACCATAGACTAGAAATCCCATGTCCCTTAAGTACGAGGGCCGCTCCGCTTGCTACTCAACTTTGGTTACCTGTAAGTTCTTGTTATTGTAAATACATGCATATCATAGAGAACCGCCAACGGGGTACCCCTTGCACATGATACAGGAGCTATCCCGTGGTCAAAATGACAAGGCAAGCAGACAATGAGCATCTCAGCGATCTTTTTATTTACTACATGCATAGCTTTTTATTGAGGATGTTTCATAGAGTGCTCATTATAGTGATGCTGCAAGTTTCCACCATGATTAGGCGTGGCTTAGGCTAGCGGTCCAGGCGTTTCTCTAACACAATGTATAGACTCCATGAACTCACAAGCTCCCCTTTTATTTCACATTGTCGACATCCGTAAACAAAAGAGCAAAGTATCAACTTGATAGGGTATCCAAAAAGTATTGAAAGCGTTCCCCGTGGCAGCTCGGTTCTACTGACTCCCAACATATAATTTGCAAGCATATAACTTTTATGGACAATTCACAATGGTTCAGGATTATTAAGTGCAAGGAATAAAATGTGCCATCAAGTTTGTGAGAGCTTTACTAACTAACTTTCTTAAAAAAGACAAACATTTTATTTGGAAGAAAACAAGGCATATTGAATATGCACTGAAATAGCAAACGATGCTAATAGGTAGGTATGGTGGACACAGTGGCAATATTGGTTTGGGGGAGTTGGTAACACAGGTAGAGCTCATACCCAGTGCAAGTGAAGGCTAGCAAAAGAGAGGGAGCGACAAACGAGAGAGCAATAATTGTCATAATCATGCTTGCAACAAAACATGACTAATTATGGCATAAAAGTGATACTAGAACTCTGAGGCAAAATAAATCATCGAGGCTTACTGACTATTGTTTAGTCATATGCATGCGTGAGCATGTGCCAAGTCGATTCACATGAAACTTCCAGAGGAGGATACCACAATATCATACCAAAATATGAATAAAACAATACAAGCAAACATTCATATGATATGCTACAAGCTATTAACAAGCTGGATCTAATCATAGACAAGCAAGAACTCTTAAGCATCCATCAATAACATACGCCTTACAATGAACAGACTAAGCATGCTCACAATGATGATTATATGTACAAAAATGAAACAAATAGAGTTCGTTACCAGCCTCTTACCTCACCTCGAGTTGTCTTAATCTTTATTATTGCCCTTCATTTGTGTGACTTGAATAATAACATGAAACCAAAATCCACTAAGGACGGATAAACCCTGCAAAGAACTCACAATACCAAAGAAGAACAACAAATATTTTTGGTGTTTTCGATTTTTTAGAGCAAGCAAACAAAGCAAAAGAAAACCAAAAACAAAAACTAAGACGCTCCAAGAACAACACAACTGTGTATGAAACAATAAAAACGAAGTGTCTAGAAATACCTGATATTTTTATTGATGAAGAAGGGGATACCTTGGGCACCCCCAAAGCTTTGACGCTTGTACCTCTTGAATATTTCTTGGGGTGACACTGCGTGGCTCCCCCCAAGCTTGAGATTTTGTCCATTCTTCATCTCATTACATCATCCTCTCTCTATACCTGATTTTTTTCTTCATACAAAACATCACACAATCTTCATTAGCAACATTGGTGTATTCAAAAGATAATAGACCTTTGGGCCTAGCTTTGGAACAACAAAATTTTTCACTAAAAACACAAGCTACTGTAGAACTCCTTCAAAAAGCTCAATTCCCCAAAAGAGAACTCAAAAAGGAATCAATAAGAAGCAAATGCAAATAATGGCAGAAATCTATCAAAACAGACCAGCAGGTAAAAACCAATTTTTTCGAACATCTTCTGTAGCTCAAATAAATAAGTGTTGAACTAATTAAAGTTAGCTAACATACTGGGGGATTTATTCATAAATTTTGAGTTCAATCCGAGTTACAGAGACTCCTCATGATTTTTTTTGGTGGAGGACAAGAATCTGTTTCGGGACAACAACTCCCCAAATCTGACTTCCCTCTCATTAGAGGTCATTCTTGGCACAAAAAGAAAAAAAAAAGGATAAGGAGAGGTCATTACTGAAGTAATAACTTCCAATACTCAAGGAAACTCTTGGGTTATCTCCCAACAAGTACTTTTATTTAATGCCTTTAAGTTAGGCACGACGAAGAGCAAGGATTGGAAAGGAGAAAAATAAAAGTGAGCAAGTATAACCACAGTGAAAACATTATTTTGTTCATTTTAATTCTTTTGTTAACATGGTTGATCAAGTCTTGTTACCAAAACAATCTTATATGAGACAAAACTTTGCAATCCACAAGGTGATTATGTTACCTCATACTTGATAGCAATGGTCCCAATCATAATAGTTTCAAAGTTTTCTTGTGGAATGGGACAATAAATTTCTCCAACCTTGATGCTCTCAATATTTTCAATGGAATTCAGGAAATAGCTCTTAACAACCTTCTTGGGAAAATAAACAGTATGCTCTTTGTCATCAATATTGAATGTTAGTTTTCCTTAATTACAATTAATGACAACACCTGCAGTATTAAGAAAAGGTCTCCCAAGAATAATAGACATATTATCATCTTCAGGAATTTCAAGCACAACAAAATCAGTCAAAACCAAGCAATTATGAGCCACTTGAACAGGAACATCCTCACATATACCAACAGGAATAGCAGTTGACTTATCAGCCATTTGCAAAGATATATCAGTCGATATCAACTTTTCTAGCTGGAGTCTCTTGTAGAGACAAAAAGACATAACACTAACTCTAGCTCCCAAATCACACAAAGCAGTTCTAGCATAATTATTCTTAATAGAGCAAGGAATAGTTGGTATACCTAGATCACCAAGTTTATTTGGAACCTTACCATTGAAGGAATAATTAGCAAGCACAGTAGAAATCTCCTCATTAGGAATCTTCCTTTTATTAGAGAAAATATCCTCATACACTTTGAATAAGGAGGCAATTTAATAGCATCAGTCAAAGGAATTTGCAAAAATAAAGGTTTCATCCACTCACAAAACTTGTTGTAGTGTTGTTCCTCCTTTGACTTGTGTTTCTTACCTAGAAAAGGCATAGGTCTCTGCACCCAAGGTTCTCTCTCTTTACCATGTTTATTAGCAATAAAATCTTCCTTTGTGTACCTAGTGTTCTTAGTGTGCTTCTCAGGTTCTTCCTCACCTTCCTCCTTATTAGGAGCTGAAGGGTTTCGCAGCATAGTAAATCAAAAGATTTCTACGGATGCGAACGGGAAAGCCAAGATCTAATCTAGGAGATGCAAACAACGAGAGAGATTAGATGAGATCTTCATACCCTTGAAGATTCGCATAGCGGGACGTTCATCGGAACGTGGGTGATGTAGTCGTACTCGCTTCTCCTCCTCGCGATCCGATCCGATCTAGCACCGCAAGTGGCGATGCCTCCGGGAGATGCACACGTGCGGCACCTCGACGTCTCCTCCTTCCTCGGTCCAGCAAGTATGGTGGAGAGACGGATTGGATCTACAACGCAACGGCGCGGTGCAAGTGGTGGAGAGTTTCTGCAGCAGGGCTTCGCCTACACGCAGTCGGGAGGGAGAGAGAGGAGGGCAGCAGGGCGGCTAGGCTTGAGGGGAAGGTGTGGGGGGTGGTGCGCCCCAGCCCTCTATATATAGAGGGGTGGGCGCCAGCCCTAGCCCCTCCCCCAAGCCTAGGCCGGCGGCCAAAGGAGGGAAGAGTGGGGGGCAAGTTCCCCCCCTCCTTCTAGAAGCTCCAATTAGGGTTTCCCCTTGTTTGGCCGGCTGGGCCCTATGGGGCCTTGTGCCCCTGGCCCAATGCGGCCAGGGCACTCCCTCATAGGCCCATGCCCCCTCCCGGCAGGTGGGGCCATGTTGGTCCCCCTCTGGAAGTCTCTAGAAGCTTCCGGTACAATACCGATTAACCCGAAACAATTCCGAACTCCAAAAACTGCATTGCCTTATATGAATCTTATTCTCCGGACCATTCCGGAACCTCTCTTGATGTCCCGGATCCCATCCGAGACTCCGAAAAAAAAACTCATAAACCAATTATCCAATCTATCCTAGCGTTGAGACACGTTAAGTGTGTGACCCTTCGGGTTCGAGAACATGCAGACATGATCTTCTATCAATAATCAACAGCGGGGTCTGGAAACCCATATTGACTCCCACACATTCATCGATGATCATATCGGATGAACCACTATGCCAGGATTCAATCAATCCCATATATATATTCCCTTCGTCTCGCGATATTTTACTTGCCCGAGATTTGGTCGTCGGTACCGTCATACCTAGTTCAATCTCGTTCACAGCAAGTACTTTACTCGTTCCGTATTCCGATATCACTTTGTGATTAACTCCTTAACCACATGCTTGCAAGCGGTGTTGATATCGATTACCGAGTGGGCCCGAAGTATACCTCTCCGACTTGGGAGGGACAAATCCCATCTCGATACATACAACCCAACAGGTATTTTCCGATCACCTGAGAGACACCTTTATGATCACCCTCTCATAGGATGACGTTTGATGACCTCAAAGCTTTCTTCCGATACCAGGGAGTTGTATTATCTCATGGTCTAAGGAATACAATATTTGACATAGGAAAAGCTTCGCAAAGATGAACACGATGACACGATCTAATTGCTCCGCTTAGTTTGGGTCTGTCCATCATATCATTCTCCCAATGGTATGATCTCATTATTAATCGACAACTCATGTCTATGGTTAGGAAACCTTAACCATCATTAATCAATGAACTAGTCCATAGAGGCATACTAGGGACACGGTGTTGTTCACAAACCACACACGTATTAAAGTTTCCGCTTAATACAATTCTAGCATGGAATATAAACTTTATCATGAACAAGAATTATAATAATAACATCTTTATTATTGCCTCTAGGGCATAATTCCAACTGTCTCCCACTTGCACTAGAGTAAATAATCTAGTTTACATTTGGCAACAATCTCACACCCATGGCACTAAGGTGCTGATCATGTTTTACATGTGGAAGAGGTTTAGTCAATGGATCTGCGACATTCAGATCTGTATGTACTTTGCTAATCTTCAGATCTCCATCTGCTATATAATCTCGGATTATATGAAACTTGCGGTTGATATGCTTGGTCTTTGGATGATATCTTGGTTCCTTACCGAGTGCTATGGCGCTAGTGTTGTCACACAATATCTCCAGTGGGTCCAATGCACTTGGAACCACGCCAAGCTCAGTGATGAAGTTCCTGATTCAAACTCCTTCACTTGACGCTTCTGCAGCAGCCATGTATTCCGCTTCTACTGTAGATCCCGCGATCACGCTTTGTTTGCAGCTTCTCCAGCTCACAGCTCCTCCATTCAAAATATAAACGTATCCTGTCTGAGATTTAGAATCATCCTTATCGGTGTCGAAACTAGCGTCGACGTAACCTTTTACGACAAGCTGTTCATCACCCCCATAGACTAAGAACATTTCTTTAGTCCTATTTAGGTACTTTAGGATGTTCTTCACGGCTGTCCAGTGTTCCACTCCTGGATCACTTTGATACCTATTCGTCAAACTAAGAGCATTGGACACATCCGGTCTAGTACACAGCATGGCATACATGATAGAACCTATGGCCGAGGCATAAGGCACTTTGCTCATAGCTTCCCTATCATTTACCGTAGCTGGACACTGAGCCTTGCTCAATATCTTACCTGACAACATAGGCACTGAACCTTTCTTTGCCTTATCCATTCTGAACCTTTTCAGAACTTTGTCTAGGTATGTACTCTGGCTTAAAGCTATCAGGCGTCTTTGTCTATCTCTATAGATTTTGATGCCCAATATATAAGCAGCTTCACCTAGGTCTTTCATTGAAAAACACTTGTTCAAATAACTCTTCACATCGTTAAGCATGTTAATGTCATTTCCAATAATCAATATGTCATCCACATATAGTACCAGAAATGTCACCGAGCTCCCACTCACTTTGTTGTAGATACAAGATTCGTAGCAATTTGGAACAAATCCAAAGCTCTTGATCACTTGATCAAAACGAAGGTTCCAACTCCAAGATGCTTGCTTCAGTCCATAAATGGAACGCTGAAGTTTGCATACTTTATCAGCATCCTTAGGATCGACAAAACCTTCGGGCTGCATCATATACAACTCTTCATCAATGTTGCCATTGAGGAACGCAGTCTTGACATCCATCTGCCATATTTCATAATCATGAAACGCAGCAATTGCTAATAAAATCCGAATGGACTTAAACATTGCTACGGGAGAGAAAGTCTCATCGTAGTCAACACCTTGAACTTGTCGAAAACCTTTTGCGACAAGTCGTGCTTTATAGACAGTAACATTACCATCCGCGTCCTTTTTCTTCTTGAAGATCCATTTGCACTCAACGGCCTTTCGGTCGCTAGGAGGGTCCACCAAAGTCCATACTTGGTTTTCGCTCATGGATCCCAATTCGGATTTCATGGCTTCTAGCCATTTCTCAGAGTCTGGGCTCATCATCGCTTCCTCATAGTTCGTAGGTTCACTGTCTTCTACCAACAAGACAGTCAAGACAGGGTTGCCGTACCACTCAGGAGGGGCACGCGACCTTGTCGACCTGCGACGTTCATTAGCAGCATCATCCGAAGCTTCATGATCCTTGTCATTAGCTTCCTCTATTGTTGGTGCAGGCGGAACTGGAACAATTTCAGGTGATGCGCTACTCTCCAACTCAAGAGAAGGTTCAACAACCTCGTCTAGCTCTACTTTCCTCCCACTCACTTCTTTTGAGAGAAACTCCTTCTGAAGAAAGGAACCGTTCTTTGCGACAAACACTTTGCCTTCGGTTCTGTGATAGAAGGTATACCCAATAGTTTCCTTAGGGTATTCTATGAAGACGCATTTCTCCTCTTTGGGTTCGAGCTTGTCCGGCATCAACTTCTTGACGTAGGCTTCGCATCCCCAAACTTTGAGAAACGACAACTTAGGTTTAGCACCAAACCACAGTTCATACGGTGTCGTCTCAACGGATTTAGATGTTGCCCTATTTAAAGTGAATGCAGCGGTTTCTAATGCATAACCCCAAAATGATAATGGCAAATCAGTAAGAGACATCATTGATCGGACCATATCTAATAGAGTTCGATTCCGGCGTTCAGACACACCATTGCGCTGTGGTGTTCCGGGTGGCGTGAGTTGCGAAACGATTCCGCTTGCTTTAAGATGCGTGAGAAAATCATAACTCAAATATTCACCTCCACGATCGGATCATAGAAACTTAATCTTTCTGTTACGATGGTTCTCCACTTCATTCTGAAATTCCTTGAACTTTTCAAATGTTTCAGATTTATGTTTCATTAAATAGATATACCCATATCTACTTAAGTCATCGGTAAAAGTGAGAAAATAGCGATATCCACCGCGCGTCGAAACACTCATCGGTCCGCATACATCGGTATGTCTGATTTCCAACAAGTCCGTTGCTCGCTCCATCATTCCGGAGAACGGGGTTTTGATCATCTTGCCCATGAGGCATGGTTCGCATGTGTCAAATGATTCAAAATCAAGAGACTCCAAAAGCCCATCAGAATGGAGTTTCTTCATGCGCTTTACTCCAATATGACCTAGACGACAGTGCCACAAATAAGTAGTATTATCACTATCTACTTTGCATCTCTTAGCCTCAATGTTATGGATGTGTGTTTCATCCCTTTCGAGATTTAGAAGAAATAAACCATTCACAATAGGTGCATGACCATAAAAGATGTTACTCATATAAATAGAACAACCATTATTCTCCGATTTAAATGAATAACCGTCTTGCAATAAACACGATCCAGAAATAATGTTCATGCTCAACGCAGGCACATAATAACATTTATTGAGGTTTAAAACTAATCCCGAAGGTAAAAATAAGGAGAGCGTGCCGATGGCCATCACATCAACTCTTGATCCGTTGCCAACGCGCATCGTCACCTCATCCCTCGCAACCCGCCGTCTATTCCGTAGCTCCTGTTTCGAGTTACAAATATTAGCAACTGAACCAGTATCAAATACCCAGGCACTACAACAAGGGCTAGTAAGGAAAACATCAATAACATGTATATCAAATATACCTTTGATGGTGCCAGCCTTCTTGTCCGCTAAGTACTTCGGACAGTTGCGCTTCTAGTGACCCTTGTCCTTGCAATAGAAGCACTCAGTGTCCGGCTTGGGTACAGCTTGAGCTTCTTCTCAGCAGGGCAACGCGCTTGCCGCCGCCTTTCTTGAAGGGCTTCTTTGCACCCTTACCTTTCTTGAAGGTGGGGGGCTTGTTGACCATCGACACATGATTGTCCTTTTTGATGTCCACCTCCGCAGCCTTCAGCTTTGCGAAGATCTCGGTGATCGTATCAGTGGAACCAATCTGATTGTGAGTCACTACAAAACTTTTGTAGCTGGGAGGGAGTGATTGCAGAACCCTGTCAATCTTGAGCTCCTCTGGAATCTTGCAGTCTAGTTGCTCAAGGCGTTGTGTGTAGCCCGACATCTTAATGGCGTGCTCACTAACGGAACTCCCTTCCTCCATCTTGCAGTTAAAGAACTTCTCAGAGATCTCATATCTCTCAGAACGGGCCTGAGTCTGAAACATGGTTTTCAGCTCCTCGAGAATCTCAAAGGGCCCGGGATAGTCTTCAAAACGATTTTGAAGGTCCAATTCCATAGCAAACAACATGGTGCTCTTAATCACACCATAATCATCTTTGCGCGACTGATAGACAGCTTTCTCATCAGCCGGCGCATCTACAGCAGGGGCGTCACCTAGCGCATTTTCAAGGACATAGTCCTTTTGACCGCCAGAGAGAATGATTCTCAGATTGCGGAACCAATTGGTGAAGTTAGACCCATTGTTTCTAAGCTTTTCCTTCTCAGCAAAAACGTTGAAGTTGAAGTTGGACTTAGCCATTTGATCTACAATATTTGCAAGTACAAATTAGACTATGCTCATGATAACTAGTTCAACTTTTAATCAAATTACTAGATGAACTCCTACTAAACTCAACATACCTCAAGTTGTTTAGTGAACACGATCCAAATTCACCACACCTAATCCGATCTTCACGAGAAGAGATGTGGTTTCAATGGTGGACAACGAAGTGTCGATCATATCATTCATATGACTCATGTTTAACCTTTCGGTTCATGTGTTCCGAGGCCATGTCTGTACATTCTAGGCTCGTCAAGTCAAACCCAAGTATTTCCGCGTGTGCAAAACTGTCTTGCACCCGTTGTATGTGAATGTAGAGTCTATAGCACCTGATCATCACGTGATGCTTGGACACGACGAACTTTCGCAACGGTGCATACATGGGGAGAACACAGTTTTATCTTGATCTTTAAGTGAGGAATCATCTTATAATGCTACCGTCGCGATCTAAGCATAATAAGATACATAAAAGGATAAACATCACATGCATATAACTTTATGTGACATCGTATAGCCAATCTTCGCGCAATGATCTCCATCTTGTGCGTGCCGGCATGATCTCCATCACTCCACCATGATTGCCTCCACCACGAATAGCAACTACAACTATTGCTAACTACTTAGCGATAAAGTGAAACTATTACATGGCGTATAAGAAGTTGACACACAGGTCATACACAATTATAAAGACAACCATATGGCTCCTGCCGGTTGTGTACTCATCGACATGCAAGTCGTGAAACATTACAAAACATGATCATCCCATACAATATACACATCACATCTTGGGCCATACCATATCACAGAAAACACTCCCTGCAAAAACAAGTTAGACGCCTCTACTTTGTTGTTGCATGTTTTACGTGGCTTATGGGAGTAGCAAGCTAAGAACGATTCTTACCTACGGAAAGCCACAATGGTGATATTATGGTTGCCAAACTCCGGTGTTAATCCCATGACAACTATAGTGAGATAAACTGGCATCCACCAGCCGCATGTGTGGAACAAGCCACACGTCAAGTGCGGAGCCGGTCTCGCGAACGACGTCACGTAAGGTTGGCCTGGACCGCTTCAATCTCACTATCCCGCGTCATAAGAAGAACAAAAACAAGAGGCTTGCAATATAAAACATCAACGCCCGCAACAACCATGTTGCGTTCTACTCGTGAAACACATCTACGCATAGATCTAGCTCTTATACCACTAGGGTTTCACAGCATAGTAAATCAAAAAAATTCTACGGATGCGAACGGGAAAGCCAAGATCTAATCTAGGAGATGCAAACAACGAGAGAGATTAGATGAGATCTTCATACCCTTGAAGATTCGCACAGCGGAACGTTCGTCGGAACGTGGGTGATGTAGTCGTACTCGCTTCTCCTCCTCGCGATCCAATCCGATCTAGCACCGCAAGTGGCGATGCCTCCGAGAGATGCACACGTGCGGAACCTCGACGTCTCCTCCTTCCTCGGTCCAACAAGTATGGTGGAGAGACGGATTGGATCTACAACGCGACGGCGCGGTGCAAGTGGTGGAGAGTTTCTGCAGCAGGGCTTCGCCTACACGCAGTCGGGAGGGAGAGAGAGAGGAGGGCAGCAGGGCGGCTAGGCTTGAGGGGAAGGTGTGTGGGGGGGGTGGTGCGCCCCAGCCCTCTATATATAGAGGGGTGGGCGCCAGCCCTAGCCCCTCCCCCAAGCCTAGGCCGGCGGCCAAAGGAGGGAAGAGTGGGGGGCAAGTTTCCCCCTCCTTCTAGAAGCTCCAATTAGGGTTTCCCCTTGTTTGGCCGGCTGGGCCCTATGGGGCCTTGTGCCCCTGGCCGAATGTGGCCAGGGCACTCCCTCATAGGCCCATGTGTTGGAGATATGCCCTAGAGGCAATAATAAATGTATTTATTATTATATCTTTGTGTTTATGATAAATGTTTACATTCATGCTATAATAGTATTAACAAGGAAACATTGATACTTGTGTGATTTGTAAACTTAATTTGAAGTCCCTAGTATAGCCTCTATACTTCACTAGCTTATTGGTTGATTAATGATTGTGGTTTCCCTATCATGAACATTGAGATGTTATCAACAACAAGATCATATCATTAGGAGAATGATATGGTGGACATACTCCTATAGATAAGCGTAGCATAAAGATCAAGTCATTTCAATAGTTCAATTTGTAGGGGTTCGTAGCATGGAAAACAAAAAATTTCTATCGCATACAAACAAACAAGCCAAGATCTATCTACTAGATTGTAGCAACGAGTCGATGGAATAACTTACCCTCGAAGATTCCAAAGCGGTTAACGAGAGCAGATTCTCGTGGGTGATGTAGTCGTACTCTTTCCGATCTCAAGATCGCGTAGACGATCCTTCCGGCGCCACGTTCCGGCAGCACTCCCGCAGTCGGTCACACGTTCGGTACTCGACGAAGACCTTCCTCTCCCTTGTTCCAGCAGGCAGCGGAGGTTGTAGCACTCTCCTCACGATTCCGGCAGCACAACGGCGTGGTACCGGAAGTAGAGGGGAAATCCCGCAGGGCTTCGCCTTAAGCCGGTGCGAGTATGGTGGATTATGAGAGAGGCTATTTAGAGGCTATTAGTGATCTAGTAATTAGACACACCAATTAGAAGGCTCTAAACCAATTAGAAGGCTCTAAACCGATGGCTAAAGCAATTAGAAGCTCTAAACCAAAACGGCTCTAAACCGGGAGAAATAGATAGGAACTTGTGTGCCTTGGAGGGGCAGCCCTGCCCCTCCCTTTATAGGTGGGAGGTGCGGCCAAGGGGAGGGGAGTCCCTCCCCAACTCGGCCTAGAGGTGGTGCGCCGGTTTGGGAGGAGGACTCCCTCCCCAACTCGGTTTCACATAAACCGCCTTCTCCTCTTTACCAAAACTAGCCGTTTGACTTTTCAAACTAGCCGTTTGACTTTTCAAACTAGGATTTGAATAAATCCTCTATTTGGTACAGCGATGACACTTAGTACATGATGCAATCATACCAACTTGATATAACACATTCATGTACCCTTCCCCCCCGGAGTGCCGGACATTCCGGAACCTTCTAGAATGTTCCCGATGAAATCACCGGAATCATTCCGTTACTCCGAAACGGGACTTTCCTTATATGAATCTTATTCTCCGGATCTCCTCGTGATATCCCGGATCCCATCCGAGACTCCGAACAACATTCGGTATCCTTCTCATCATTCCATAACTACTCAAACAACGTCGAATCCTTAAGTGTGTCTCCCTACGGTTCGTGAATTATGCAGACATGATCGAGACACTTCTCCGATCAATAACCAATAGAGGAATCTGGAAATTCATATGGCTCCCACATATTTCTACGATTACTTTGCGATCGAATGAACCACTTACATACGATACCAATTTCCCTTTGTCTCACGATACTTTACTTATCCGAGGTTATGATCGTCGGTATCTCTGCATACCTAGTTCAACCTCGTTACCGATAAGTACTCTTTTCTCGTTCCCGTGATATGTGATCCCTTGTGAGCCAGTCACATGCTTGCAAGCTAATTGGATGACATTCCACCGAGAGGGCCCAGAGTATATCTATCCGTCATATGGATGGACAAATCCCACTCTTGATCCATGTGTCTCAACCAATACTTTCCGAACACTCAATGCCACTTTTATAGCCACCCTGTTACGGTGTGGTGTTTGATGACATCAAAGCATCCATCCGGTAAAGGTGATATGCATGATCTCATGGTCGAAGGAATTAGGTTACTATGTATCAGAAAGCATATAGCAATTGAACTAATGAAATGACTTAATCTTTATGCTACGCTTATCTATAGGAGTATGTCCATCACATCATTCTCCTAATGATATGACCCTGTTGTTAATAACATCTCTATGTTCATGATCAGGAAACCATGATCATATATTAACCAACAAGCTAGTTTAACAAGAGGCTTTACTAGGGACTCTTATTTTAGTTTACAAATCACACAAGTATTAATGTTTCCGGTTAATACAATTATAGCATGGTATGTAAACATTTATCATAAGTATGAAGATATGATAATAACCACTTTATTATTGCCTCTTGGGCATATCTCCAACAGTCTCCCACTTGCACTAGAGTCAATAATCTAGTTTCAAACCTTTGTGTATTCAACACCTATGGCTTTCCGGTGTTGTATGTACACGATTGCTAGTGGTCAACTGATCTCCGGATCTGACACTTCCAGGTCCGTGTGTAATTGCATGTCTTTGCGTCTCTACGCATCACTCATTCTCTAATGAGATGGCTTCGTATAAATTTGGTCCTTTTGGTGTGACCTTTAGTTCTTTGGGGTTAAAACATGTTGATAATATTGTTGAACAATATATCTTCATAGTATTATCCCGCTGTGAACTACACCTAGTTTGATAACAAACTACTTGACACAAATGCCCTCTTTTGCTGCTAAAGTAGCAGTCATATACTTAGCCTTTTGTTGTAGTATCTGTCACAATGTCTTAACTTTGGAACTCATCCAAATCCATTATGGAACTCACATTCCATTATATTGTGCCACCCTTAGTTTAGATTGAGATAAACTTAATTTGTACTTTGTGACAAAACTAGTATCAATGTAGTACTTTTACAATGAACTAACCATCTATTTGTCACTTCTACAAATATTATACTCTTAGTTCTTCCAAAAGATCATAAGAATATCCTTACTATTGTCCAATGATCATCTTACGAATCATTCTGGTATATGCTCACAACATTTAGAGCATAGGACATATCTGGATTAGTACATATCACAGTATGATTGATATAAATACTCTTTGTGATTTCATACATCAAGTATCAATCTATACTTGATTATTTGTTTCACTTTACCAAATGTCAATACACTTGAATATATCATCAACATTGAACTTATTCAATCCTTTCTGTGTGACAAGAACCTCTCTTGTAGTTTCTATATTGAACTCATTCAATATCTTGTCTATGTACTTCTGGCACAACCATATTAGCGTCTATTGATGCCAAATATTTGGGTTTTGCCTAAGTCTTTCATCGGGATGAAATTCTTAATATGTGTTAATAAAAGATACATCTTTTCTAATCAACAATATGTCCTCCACATAATGTATTAGAAATATGTCTTAGCGCTCCCACTTAATTTCTTGCAAATGCAAGCATCTTCATTGTCTCTAATGAACTTTTAAACTCCTTTAACAGTTTCATCATAGTGAAGATTCCAACTCCGCGATGCTCACTTCAACCATTGAAGTTTGCATATGCTTTTAGCATCCTTTGAATTAACAAAACCCTATGGACCGTGTTATGCACATGTCCTAGGTAACGATTCTATTAGAAGAACTTGTTTTGTTTATTCAACTATCATATAACAAAATTATATGTAGTGGTTGCTACATTAATCCGTCTAGACTAAATATCGCTATGAAAGATCAAATCTTGTCATATACAACCTTTGAACATTGTTGTGAACTCTTTCCCAACATGTCGACTATTTCATAGATGTGCAACATCCATGTCTATTTATTTATAGATCCAAACACAACTGTAAGGTTTTACACCTTTCTCGAGGGTCCTTCAAGTTCAAAACTTGATTTCTCATGTATGGAACTATCACGGATTTTATGGCTTCAAGCCATTTGACGGAGTCAGGGCTCATCATCGCTTCTTTGCATGTAGTCGGTTTATTATTCTCAAATAATGATTCAACCCTCAAATCTTGGTATTTGATTGTTTACCCGACCTACTTGTTTCAATAGGAACTTAGATCTTCGTGACCACAACCTTTGAGGCACGTAAGCCATGAGCATTGTTGCTGCCTCCGGAACACTTTTCGGCACTGCGCAACTTTGCACATATAGCTAAGGTTCTTTTAACCTTATCAAAGTTCTTTTGTCCTCCCACTTAACTTTTCACGAAAAATTCCTTCTCAAAGAAACTTGACGTTCTAAGCGACAAACACTTTTGTCTCCGGTGTTATGGAGGAATACTTAACAAAGACAGGTTCATCCAACTTTGGTTGCAAACATCTTTCTTATGCACAGCATACCAATGTTTAAGAAAGGACTACTTGGGTTTTATCCCAAACCATAACCTTATATGGTGTCATTTCAATGGATTATGATGAAGCTCTTTTCAGTGGAAAAACGGTAATCTCTAAAGCTTTTAATCTTTAAAATACAATGGCAATTTTATGAATTACACCTTTGATCTCACCATGTCAAACAAGGTTTAATTACATATCTCGAATGCTCCATACTCTTATGGTGTTTCGGGAAATGCAAATCCACGGAACGATTCCTTAAATCTTAGGTATTATGCTAAACTCTGTAACTCAAATATCTTACTTTATGATCTTTATCATAAACTGTTTATATTCTTGTTACAATGATTTTGCACTTCATCTTGAAAGTCTTTGAACTTTTCAAATGTTTCATACTTCATCCTTATTAAGTAAATATTCATATATTCACTCAAATTTTCGGAGAAAGCATATGAAGTTGAAATCCATCGCTCTTGACTACACATAATGGACTTCGTACAACAATATGTACAAGTTTCAATAGGCTAGTCATTCGTTCCCTTTTGGCCTATGAACGAAGTTTTAATTATCTCTAGGAAAGTTTCACAAGCGTCATTTGATCAAAATCAAATAGACTTCAAAATTCCATCCATATGGATTTTCTTCATGTTTTCTTTCCATTATAATTTAAACGGCGATGTCACTTCCTAAGTGATCTTTCAATCAATTTGTCTTTCGACATCTTTAGCATTAGCTTTATGGATGTGATTTTTCCAACGAGATTTGTGAATCATCCATCTTTTATGGATTACGGCAATTATTTGAACAACCCTTTTGTTCTCATAACACCTGATAAAACAAATCTTGAAGGCAAGCTTTGATGTTTAACGAGCAACACAATAACCCTTTATTTGTTCTCGATGAACATCATCACATATTCTTTTGCTAATTACTTAGGCCACTGTAGTTCATGAATTCTGTTGTTTTGTATGACGATTCATACCAACAAATTCAGTATCAAATACTTAAGAACCACATTGTTTAATAAGCAAAGAATATAGCCATAACATGTATATCATCTATATACTTAAACTGAACAATTCTAGTCTTTTCTTTTCTGCCATATATTTATGAGATTCTCTTTCAGTATTTCCTTTTCTGTTTGAAAGAATCTATCAATATCAATAGTGGAGTCATACATATGACACATAGTCCAAAGCGTGTATAGTTAAATACCAATGTCTTTGGACTTGTACTTTGAAGTAGATCACCATCATCAAATGTTTGGTGTTCTTTCAAATTCCTTTCTTTAGTAATCTCTTGGTGTAGTAAACATTTTACCTACATCAAATATTCACCCTTATCATGGATTTATCCATGATCAAGTTACTTTTAGCTTGTAACGGTGAATCACGAGTATAATGTTGCTATCCAAAACCTTTTGGAGGATTAGGACAACAAGTGTCTACAACCCTTTGCAAATTCTCATCAAAATATGAGAACATGAACTTTGCCATATTATACTCTATCATGTTGCAACCAAAACTTCGTTTCGGATATCACAATATCTTCCACACATCATGGTTTCTGAAACAACTCTTTCAGATCCTTAGATAACCTTGATATTAGGAGAATCCTTTGAATATCAAGAATCATGGAGACAAACATGATACTTATATACTAACATTGGAATTGTTACTCTTGATTTTAATACCAATTATTAAACTTCATGGAGTAACCGGAACTTACTGAAAGTTTGCAATAGGACTTTTAAACTTTAGATTAACACATCAAAACAATACGATACCAGTTCATAAAGTAACTAACCAGAATTCTATAGTTCTAACATCTCAATTATAACTAAACGCAAGGTGGTAAACGGATGCCAATGACTACAACAACTATGCAAATTCACTTTGATTTAGTTTATGATAAATTGAGTTCTAATTAATAATTAAATTAACCTAGGTGAACTCCCACTCAAAACAATATCCCTCACATTGTTTTAGTGATCACACGAACCAAATCCACCACATCAAAACCGATCATCACGAGAGTTGACATAGCTTCAATGGCGAACAATCAACATGTTCATCATATCTACTATATGACTCATGCTCTACCTTTCGGTAATCCGTGTTCCTGAGGCCATGTCTGTACATGCTAGGCTCGTCAAGATCAAACCTTAGCTTCTGCATGAGCAAATCTAGCTTGCCCACGTTGTATACACTTGCGGAATCTAACACACCCGATCATCACGTGGTGCTTCGAAACAACAAGCTTTAGCAACGGTGCTAACTAAGGGTGAACACTTTATGACTTGAAATTCATGTGCATGAGGGATCATCTTATAATGCTACCGTTGTCTACTAAGCAATACAAGATGCATAAAGGATTAACATCACATGCAATTCATAATATGTGATATGATATGGCCTTTCTTCTTTGTGCTTCCGATCTCCATCTTCTAGCACGAACATGATCTCCATCATCACCGACATTGCATCAAGGTCAATGACGCTTCTCCATGGTTGTCGTCCACCGGCTTCAACTATTACAACTACTTTGAATAGACACGCGGGTCTTAACAGAAATTAAAGACAACCATATGGCTCCTGCCGGTTGCCGACTTACAATAAGGAACATTGCATACATCATATATAATCACAATCATGGCCATATCACATCACTGCACACCCCTGCAAAACAAAGTTAGACGCCTCTACTTTCTTTGCATGTTTTACGTGGTTTGGGGCTTTCTATAAGTGTCGTTCTAACTTACGAACATGAACCACAACGTTGACACAAGTATTGTTAATCACCCGTTGTGTATTGGATCTTTACTATGCTAGGAGAAACAGACACCCGCAAAGCCACTTATGCAATACAAGTTGCATGTCAAGCGTGGAGCAAGTCTCATGAACGATGTCATGTAAGGTTAGCCCGGGCCGCTTCATCCCAACATACCGCAAGATGCAAAGTACACAAGAAGGAATCGACAATAAAAGCATCAACGCCCACAATGACCATTGTGTTCTACTCGTGCAACAGATCTACATATAGACACGGCTCTGATACCACTGTAGGGGTTCGTAGCATGGAAAACAAAAATTTTCTATCGCATACAAACAAACAAGCCAAGATCTATCTACTAGATTGTAGCAACGAGTCGATGGAATAACTTACCCTCGAAGATTCCAAAGCGGTTAACGAGAGCAGATTCTCGTGGGTGATGTAGTCGTACTCTTTCCGATCTCAAGATCGCGTAGACGATCCTTCCGGCGCCACGTTCCGGCAGCACTCCCGCAGTCGGTCACACGTTCGGTACTCGACGAAGACCTTCCTCTCCCTTGTTCCAGCAGGCAGCGGAGGTTGTAGCACTCTCCTCGCGATTCCGGCAGCACAACGGCGTGGTACCGGAAGTAGAGGGGAAATCCCGCAGGGCTTCGCCTTAAGCCGGTGCGAGTATGGTGGATTATGAGAGAGGCTATTTAGAGGCTATTAGTGATCTAGTAATTAGACACACCAATTAGAAGGCTCTAAACCAATTAGAAGGCTCTAAACCGATGGCTAAAGCAATTAGAAGCTCTAAACCAAAACGGCTCTAAACCGGGAGAAATAGATAGGAACTTGTGTGCCTTGGAGGGGCAGCCCTGCCCCTCCCTTTATAGGTGGGAGGTGCGGCCAAGGGGAGGGGAGTCCCTCCCCAACTCGGCCTAGAGGTGGTGCGCCGGTTTGGGAGGAGGACTCCCTCCCCAACTCGGTTTCACATAAACCTCCTTCTCCTCTTTACCAAAACTAGCCGTTTGACTTTTCAAACTAGCCGTTTGATTTTTCAAACTAGGATTTGAATAAATCCTCTATTTGGTACAGCGATGACACTTAGTACATGATGCAATCATACCAACTTGATATAACACATTCATGTACCCTTCCCCCCCCCGGAGTGCCGGACATTCCGGAACCTTCTAGAATGTTCCCGATGAAATCACCGGAATCATTCCGTTACTCCGAAACGGGACTTTCCTTATATGAATCTTATTCTCCGGACCATTCCGGATCTCCTCGTGATATCCCGGATCCCATCCGAGACTCCGAACAACATTCGGTATCCTTCTCATCATTCCATAACTACTCAAACAACGTCGAATCCTTAAGTGTGTCTCCCTACGGTTCGTGAATTATGCAGACATGATCGAGACACTTATCCGATCAATAACCAATAGAGGAATCTGGAAATTCATATGGCTCCCACATATTTCTACGATTACTTTGCGATCGAATGAACCACTTACATACGATACCAATTTCCCTTTGTCTCATGATACTTTACTTATCCGAGGTTATGATCGTCGGTATCTCTGCATACCTAGTTCAACCTCGTTACCGATAAGTACTCTTTTCTCGTTCCCGTGATATGTGATCCCTTGTGAGCCAGTCACATGCTTGCAAGCTAATTGGATGACATTCCACCGAGAGGGCCCAGAGTATATCTATCCGTCATATGGATGGACAAATCCCACTCTTGATCCATGTGTCTCAACCAATACTTTCCGAACACTCAATGCCACTTTTATAGCCACCCTGTTACGGTGTGGTGTTTGATGACATCAAAGCATCCATCCGGTAAAGGTGATATGCATGATCTCATGGTCGAAGGAATTAGGTTACTATGTATCAGAAAGCATATAGCAATTGAACTAATGAAATGACTTGATCTTTATGCTACGCTTATCTATAGGAGTATGTCCATCACATCATTCTCCTAATGATATGACCCTGTTGTTAATAACATCTCTATGTTCATGATCAGGAAACCATGATCATATATTAACCAACAAGCTAGTTTAACAAGAGGCTTTACTAGGGACTCTTATTTTAGTTTACAAATCACACAAGTATTAATGTTTCCGGTTAATACAATTATAGCATGGTATGTAAACATTTATCATAAGTATGAAGATATGATAATAACCACTTTATTATTGCCTCTTGGGCATATCTCCAACACAATTGCTATATGCTTTCTGATACATAGTAACCTAATTCCTTCGACCATGAGATCATGCATATCACCTTTACCGGATGGATGCTTTGATGACATCAAACACCACGCCGTAACTGGGTGGCTATAAAGGTGGCATTGAGTGTTAAGAAAGTATTGGTTGAGACACATGGATCAAGAGTGGGATTTGTCCATCCATATGACGGATAGATATACTCTGGGCCCTCTCGGTGGAATGTCATCCAATTAGCTTGCAAGTATGTGACTGGCTCACAAGGGATCACATATCACGGGAACGAGAAAAGAGTACTTATCGGTAACGAGGTTGAACTAGGTATGCAGAGATACCGACGATCATAACCTCGGATAAGTAAACTATCGTGAGACAAAGGGAAATTGGTATCGTATGTAAGTGGTTCATTCGATCGCAAAGTAATCGTAGAAATATGTGGGAGCCATATGAATTTCCAGATTCCTCTATTGGTTATTGTTCGGAGAAGTGTCTCGATCATGTCCGCATAATTCACGAACCGTAGGGAGACACACTTAAGGATTCGACGTTGTTTTGAGTAGTTATGGTATTATGAGAAAGAGACCGAATGTTGTTCGGAGTCTCGGATGGGATCCGGGATATCACGAGGTGATCCGGAATGGTCCGGAGAATAAGATTCATATAAGGAAAGTCCCGTTTCGGAGTTCAGGAATGATTCCGGTGTTTTCATCAGGAATGTTCTAGAAGGTTCCGGAATGTCCGGCACTCCGGGGGGAAGGGGTACATGAATGTGTCATTGCATATTGGAATGATTGCATCATGTACTAAGTGTTCTTGCTGTTCCAAATAAAGGATTAAATTGAATCCTAAAACTGAAAAGTCAAATGGCCAGTTTGAAAGTCAAACGGCTAAAACAGGAAACTGTGGGAAACAAGCAAGAGGAGGCAAAACCGACTTGGGGGAGGAGTCCCTCCTCTCCAAGCCGGCGCGCCACCCAAGGCTGACTTGGGGAGGGACTCCCTCCCCTTGGCCGGCCCCCTCCACCTATAAAAGGAGGGGCAGGGCCTCCTCCTCTAGACACAAGTTCCTATCCTCTAATCTCCGGTTTAGAGCCGTTTTGGTTTAAAGCTTCTAATTGCCCTAGCCTTCGGTTTAGAGCCTTATAATTGGTGTGTCTAATCCCTAGACCACTAATAGCCCTCTCATACTCCACCATACTCGCTCCGGCTTAAGGCGAAGCCCTGCAGGATCTCCCCTCTACTTCCGGTACCACGCCGTTGTGCTGCCGGAATCTCGAGGAGAGTGCTACAACCTCCGCTGCCTGCTGGAACAAGGGAGAGGAAGGTCTTCGTCGAGTACCGAACGTGTGACCGACTGCGGGAGCGCTGCCGGAACGCAGCGCCGGAAGGATCGTCTACGCGATCTTGAGATCGGAGAGAGTACGACTACATCACCCACGAGAATCCGCTCTCGTTAAACACTTTGGAATCTTCGAGGGTAAGTTATTCCATCGACTCGTTGCTACAATCTAGTAGATAGATCTTGGCTTGTTTGTTTGTATGCGATAGAAAACTTTTGTTTTCCATGCTACGAACCCCTACAGTGGTATCAGAGCCGTGTCTATATGTAGATCTGTTGCACGAGTAGAACACAATGGTCATTGTGGGCGTTGATGCTTTTATTGTCGATTGCTTCTTGTGTACTTTGCATCTTGCGGTATGTTGGGATGAAGCGGCCCGGGCTAACCTTACATGAGATCGTTCATGAGACTTGCTCCACGCTTGACATGCAACTTGTATTGCATAAGTGGCTTTGCGGGTGCCTGTTTCTCCTAGCATAGTTAAGATCCAATTTACAACGGGTGATTAACAATACTAGTATCAATGTTGTGGTTCATGTTCGTAAGTTAGAACGACACTTATAGAAAGCCCCAAACCACGTAAAACATGCAAAGAAAGTAGAGGCGTCTAACTTTGTTTTGCAGGGGTGTGCAGTGATGTGATATGGCCATGATTGTGATTATATTTGATGTATGCAATGTTCCTTATTGTAAGTTGGCAACCGGCATGAGCCATATGGTTGTCTTTAATTTATGTTAAGACCCGCGTGTCTATTCAAAGTAGTTGTAATAGTTGAAGCCGGTGGACGGCAACCATGGAGAGGCGTCATTGACCTTGATGCAATGCCGGTGATGATGGAGATCATGTTCTTGCTTAAAGATGGAGATCGGAAGCACAAAGAAGAAAGGCCATATCATATCACATATATATTGAATTGCATGTGATGTTAATCCTTTATGCATCTTGTATTGCTTAGTAGACGACGGTAGCATTATAAGATGATCCCTCATGCACATAAATTTCAAGTCATAAAGTGTTCACCCTTAGTTAGCACCGTTGCTAAAGCTTGTTGTTTCGAAGCACCACGTGATGATCGGGTGTGTTAGATTCCGCAAGTGTATACAACGTGAGCAAGCCAGATTTGCTCATGCGGAAACTAAGGTTTGATCTTGACGAGCCTAGCATGTACAGACATGGTCTCGGAACACGGATCACCGAAAGGTAAAGCATGAATCATATAGTAGATATGATGAACATGACGATTGTTCGTCATTGAAACTATATCAACTCTCGTGATGATCGGTGTTGATGTCGTGGATTTGGTTCGTGTGATCACTAAAACAATGTGAGGGATATTGTTTTGAGTGGGAGTTACTATTGCAAATATGTTGTAGATCAATGGCAGCCCCTACCATCAATTTTAATGCGTTCCTAGAGAAAGAAAAGTTGAAAAACAATGGAAGCAACTTCGCGGATTGGTTCCGCAATTTGAGGATTGTCCTCACAGCTGGTAATTTGACCTATGTGATGGATGCACCGCTAGGTGACCCACCTGCAGATGATGCACCCGATGAAGTAAAGAATGTTTACCTCACTCGGAAGAATCAGTACTCCATAGTTCAGTGTGCTATCTTGTATAGTTTGGAATCGGAGCTTCAGAAAAGGTTTGAGGATTCAGACCCATATGATATTGTCGAGGATCTCAAATTGATTTCTGAGACTCATGCGGCAATTCAAAGCTATGAGGCTTCTGAAAAGTTCTTTAACTGCAAGATGGAAGAGGGCAGCTCCGTCAGTGAGCATGTGCTTAAGATGTCTAGGCACGCAAACAAACTTCAAAGCTTGGGTATAGTGATTCCTAATGCTTTGGGGATTTACCGTGTCCTCCAATCACTACCACCAAGTTACAAGAACTTTGTGATGAACTACAACATGCAGAACATGAACAAGACGTTGCCAGAACTCTTTGCCATGTTGAAATCTGCATAAGTGGAGATCAAGAAAGAGCACCAAGTGTTGTTGGTCAATAAGACCACCAAATTCAAGAAAGGCAAGTCTAAGCAAAAGGGACACTTCAAGAAGGGTGGTAAGAAAGTTACCACGCCGGCAAAGAAGACCAAGGCTGGAACTAAGCCTGATACTAAGTGCTTTTACTGCAAGGGAGAAGGTCACTGGAAGCGGAATTGCCCAAAGTACTTGGCGGATTTGAAGAACGGCAACATCAAGAAAGGTATATCTGATATACATGTTATTGATGTGTATCTCACTAGTACTCGTAGTAGTGCCTGGGTATTTGATACTGGTTCGGTTGCTCATATTTGTAACTCGAAACAGATGCTGCAGAATAAACGGAAGCTAGCGAAGAACGAGGTGACGATGCGCGTGGGAAATGGATCAAAGGTTGATGTGATCGCGGTCGGCACGCTACCCCTTCATCTACCATCGGGATTAGTTTTATACTTAAATAATTGTTATTTGGTGCCTGCGTTGAGCATGAACATTATATCGGGATCTTGTTTATTGCGAGACGGTTACTTGTTTAAATCCGAGAATAATGGTTGTTCGATTTATATGAGTAATATGTTTTATGCACATGCACCTTTGATAGATGGTCTATTCTTATTGAATCTCGATAGTGGAAATACACATATCAACAACATTGAGGCTAAACGTTTGAAATCAAGCGATAATTCGACCTATATGTGGCACTGTCGTCTTGGTCACATTGGAGTGAAACGTATGAAGAAACTCCATTCCGATGGACTTCTTGAATCACTTGATTTTGAATCACTTGAAAGATGCGAAGCATGTCTGATGGGAAAAATGACTAAGACTCCATTTTCTGGTGTGATGGAGCGAGCTACGGACTTATTGGAAATCATACATACCGATGTGTGTGGTCCAATGAGTGTAGCATCACGCGGTGGTTATCGTTATGTTCTTACCTTCACGGATGACTTGAGTAGATATGGGTATATCTATTTCATGAAACATAAGTCCGAAACTTTCGAGAAGTTTAAGGAGTTTCAAAGTGAGGTAGAGAATCAACGTAACAAGAAGATTAAATTTCTACGTTCTGATCGTGGAGGTGAATATCTAAGTTACGAGTTTGGCGAGCATTTGAAGAAATGCGGAATACTTTCACAATTGACACCGCCGGGAACACCACAGCGTAATGGTGTGTCCGAACGTCGTAATCGAACTCTCTTAGATATGGTTCGTTCTATGATGTCACTTACAGATTTACCGCTATCATTTTGGGGTTATGCATTAGAAACAGCCGCATTCACTTTAAATAGGGCACCATCTAAATCCGTTGAAACGACACCGTATGAATTATGGTTTGGGAAGCAACCTAAATTGTCGTTCCTCAAAGTTTGGGGATGCGAAGCCTATGTAAAGAAGTTACAGCCGGACAAGCTTGAACCCAAAGCGGAAAAATGCGTCTTCATAGGATACCCGAAGGAAACTATTGGGTATACCTTCTATCATAGATCCGAAGGCAAAATCTTCGTTGCCAAGAATGGATCCTTTCTAGAGAAGGAATTTCTCTCGAAAGAAGTGACTGGAAGGAAAGTAGAACTCGACGAGGTTGTCGAACCTTCTCTCGAAATTGCGAGTAGCGCAGCACCGGAAGAAGTTCCTGTGGTGCCTGCACCAATTAGAGAGGGAGCTAATGTCTGTGAGGATTATGTTAGCGATCGTTGCATATTATGATTATGAGATATGGCAGATGGATGTCAAAACAGCATTCCTCAATGGAGACATTGATGAAGAGTTGTATATGATGCAACCCAAAGATTTTGTCGATCCTAAGGATGCTAACAAGGTAAGCAAACTTCAACGATCCATCTATGGATTGAAGCAAGCATCCCGAAGTTGGAATCAACGTTTTGATAAGGTAATCAAAAGTTTTGGTTTTATACAAACTTATGGAGAAGCTTGTATTTACAAGAAAGTGAGTGGGAGCTCTGTAGCATTCCTAATACTATATGTGGATGACATATTGTTGATTGGGAATGATGTAGACCTTCTTAATAGTGTCAAGGAATATTTGAATAATAGTTTTTCAATGAAGGATCTTGGCGAAGCAGCTTACATATTAGGCATAAAGATTTACAGAGATAGATCGAAACGCCAAATATCATTGTCACAGAGTACATATTTGGACAAAGTTCTAAAGAGGTTTGGAATGGAAGAAAGAAAGAAAGGGTTCTTGCCCATGTTGCCCAATACGACCTTGAGTAAAACTCAAAGTCCGACATCGGCAGAAGATAGAAAAAGGATGAGTAAGACTCCCTATGCCTCAGCCATAGGATCTCTAATGTATGCCATGCTATGTACTAGACCCGACATTGCATATGCTGTTAGTTTAACTAGCAGATATCAAAGTGATCCAGGAGTGGATCATTGGACAGCGGTCAAAAACATCCTTAAGTACTTGAGAAGAACTAAGGATATGGTTCTTTCTTATGGAGGTGATGAACAACTCGTTGTTAATGGTTACACCGATGCTAGTTGGAACACCGATCCGGATACGTATTTATTTTGAATGGTGCAGCAGTTAGCTGGAGGAGTGCAAAGCAAAGCGTTGTGGCAAGATCTTCAACTGAATCGGAATACATGGCTGCTTCGGAGGTTTCACAAGAAGCGATATGGATGAAAGTTCATTACAGAGCTGGGTGTGGTTCCTAGTGCGCTGGACCCAATGTCTATCTACTGTGATAACATGGGCGCCATAGCCAATGCGCAAGAACCAAAGTCACACAAGAAGCTGAAGCACATCAAGCTACGTTTTCACGCTATTCGAGAACATATCCAAGATGGGGATATAAAGATTTGCAAAGTACACACAGATCTGAATGTGGCGGATCCGTTGACTAAACCTCTCCCGAGGGCAAAACATGACCAACACCAAACTGCCATGGGTGTTCGGTATATTACCATGTAATCTAGATTAGATGACTCTAGTGCAAGTGGGAGACTGTTGGAGATATGCCCTAGAGGCAATAATAAATGTAGTTATTATTATATCTTTGTGTTTATGATAAATGTTTACATTCATGCTATAATAGTATTAACAAGGAAACATTGATACTTGTGTGATTTGTAAACTTAATTTGAAGTCCCTAGTATAGCCTCTATACTTCACTAGCTTGTTGGTTGATTAATGATTGTGGTTTCCCTATCATGAACATTGAGATGTTATCAACAACAAGATCATATCATTAGGAGAATGATATGGTGGACATACTCCTATAGATAAGCGTAGCGTAAAGATCAAGTCATTTCAATAGTTCAATTGCTATATGCTTTCTGATACATAGTAACCTAATTCCTTCGACCATGAGATCATGCATATCACCTTTACCGGATGGATGCTTTGATGACATCAAACACCACGCCGTAACTGGGTGTCTATAAAGGTGGCATTGAGTGTTCGGAAAGTATTGGTTGAGACACATGGATCAAGAGTGGGATTTGTCCATCCATATGACGGATAGATATACTCTGGGCCCTCTCGGTGGAATGTCATCCAATTAGCTTGCAAGTATGTGACTGGCTCACAAGGGATCACATATCACGGGAACGAGAAAAGAGTACTTATCGGTAACGAGGTTGAACTAGGTATCCAGAGATACCGACGATCATAACCTCGGATAAGTAAACTATCGTGAGACAAAGGGAAATTGGTATCGTATGTAAGTGGTTCATTCGATCGCAAAGTAATCGTAGAAATATGTGGGAGCCATATGAATTTCCAGATTCCTCTATTGGTTATTGTTTGGAGAAGTGTCTCGATCATGTCCGCATAATTCACGAACCGTAGGGAGACACACTTAAGGATTCGACGTTGTTTTGAGTAGTTATGGTATTATGAGAAAGAGACCGAATGTTGTTCGGAGTCTCGGATGGGATCCGGGATATCATGAGGTGATCCGGAATGCACTACAAGAAATGTGTCAAACTATGACGTTTTGGTAGTGACCCTGAATGAAATCGTCATAAATTTATGACGATTCTACACTAGATGGTCGTAAGCTATTTGGGAGGGCCAAATCCTTATTAAACTATGACGATTTCGTGAAAAACGTCATAATTTCTATGGACAAAATCGTCATAATTTCTAGACAGGTTGAGATATTAGAGAAGGTCAATATCAGCCGTAGGATGTAAACATAATGAACGGATGGATGGTGAAGTATGGAAACTTGTTGTGTGGATCGGTGACCTGGCATCCAGCGCGCGCATAGTGGCAAATATTTGGCGCACGCCAGCCGCGACCCTCTATCCTCTAACCCTAACCCTTATCTCTCCCCCGCCGCCACACCACGCCCATCTCCGGTCTTTCTCTCCCCTCGCTCTTCTCCTCCGATGGATCCACAGCACCACCACCCTCACCGCACCTCGATGGCCACCGGTGGCTGACCTCGATGCCCGTAGATCCTCCTCTCCTCTCCTCACCGCACCTCGATGGCCACCGGTGGCTGACCTCGATCACCGATGGCCACCCGTAGATCCTCCTCTCCTCTCCTCACCGATCCTCCTCTCCTCACCGCACCTCGATGGCCACCGGTGGCTGACCTCGATGCCCGTAGATCCCTATGGCGGCTGCCGTATCCTCCTCGATGCCCGCGGATCTGGCCGCTTGGGCCTCAGCATAGTGCCCTCTCGGTGCATGTGGGTCGATGGCTGCTCCCTCTTGGTCACCCCCATCCCCTGATGTTGATCTCGTGGCTGCCAGCGACCAAGATGCTGATGTCCATCTTCAACCGCAAGGGCGCCTCGGGCTTCTCCTGGGCCTCCACCGCCGACCAGGTCACCCAAGATCTCACCGCCATCATCACCGGTAACACCCCTCCCATTCCCTCCTGCCTCCTTAGTTTCCCCTTGTCGTCGCCGCCCACTTGTTGACGGACCCGATTCTAGAACCCAGGGGCGTCCAGCGGGATCGGCGCCGAGACGACGCGAGTCTTGGCAGAGCGCAGCGCCCACATCGTCATGACCTCGAGGAACCTCGCCGCCAAGAACCAGGTCGCCATGAACGCGGTCAACACTATTTTCGGTGAGCAACCCCACCACCTTTGTCATTACTGTTGTGTCCGCGCTGCAGATCTGTCGATTGGGGCTCTGTTGCGTGTGCGGATCTAGCTTAGTTCAACATGTTCAGATCCGAGGCTCTCGAGTTGGTATGGATTGGTAGTGGTGATTGCTTTAGGCAGAGTATCCTACTGTGTGCTCTGCTAGTTGTTGCTTGGGCTTCAGTTGATTTTATCTGCTGATGGCCACTAATTAGTTAGTACGCATGTGACTAGATTTTTTGTTTAATCGTTAGCGTCTTCCTGCCGTAGATCTATTATACTATATATGTGCACGTGTGCGATGTCTTTGTATGTTGTCCAAGTAAAAAAACATCTCAGTCCTATTGTTTAGCTAATAAAATCTGTAACGTATCAAAGGAGAAGTGATGATGCATTAACCATAGACATCTCTGAATCTATGATGATGATCAATATACATCATGCACTACCATCTGATCTCTACTTAATTCATAAAGCTCTTGATACTTTTAACTTGTTTCTCAAAGCTCTTTCATCTGCATATGCAAAATCTGTAAACTTGCAGTAATCAACCTGTGATGTAAATTGACCAATTTGCTTCATAAGTGATTATTCCAAATCAAATAACCATCTTTCGACTGAGGTTGCTTACTTTAACTTCATAGATGTTGTTCTCAGTGCCATATGGTATCTGACATGTGATCTTATTTGTGTCCACGTGTCTCGAAATGTGGCATATACTAAGGGGGAGCAGACTTTGCGACACTGTTTGCTCCTCATGAGCCTCTAGTTACTATATAACTGTTTACATGTTACTTTACTAGCTAGTTTGTCATACTTTTAATTCTTGGAGTAACAAATCATACTATATGCCATTTTTATATTTGACTATCCAGTTTGTTATGATAGGTTCAGCTGTAAGCAATAGAAATGTAATATGCATTATGCTTTGAGTCTATAACTTTGTAATATTTTATTAGTATTGCATTCTGCTGTTCACAGTACTTGAGTTTGTTTTTCTGTTAAAGTATAGGTCGATATGTGGTGCTGACTACTAGTCAAATAGTGTACCCTTTGTGTGCTTTGCTCTCTAAGCTTTTGTATCTTTTCTGGTGGTTAATTACTGATGTATACTTCTTGCACTTGTGTTTGTCCTGGCATGCCTTGGTTGACGGTGTTACTGATTTGTGTTATTCTAGGCCGGTGTAGGATGCTGTGGCCCTCAGGGCTGCTCCCTGTGCCGCCTTGGTGGTGAGATTGATTCTGGGCTAGGTGGTGGTGTATGGTGAAGCCTTCCCCGTGGTGTTCTGTGTTGCTGTTGCCGTCGATACTCTTTCTACCTCCTCTCCGGCGAGATAGAACTCGCCCCAGGTAGGTGCTCCTTCTATGCTTCCCTCCAGGCTTTATCTACCTTGCCATGTCAAGTGTGTTTTCTGTGATTCCCCACTGTCTTGATTTCATATCTGAACCTAGGGTTCACATCTGGTGAATAACTGTGTCTGGTGGAGATATCTTAGCTCTGGTTTGATGCTCAATTGACATGCTTGGTTTACTTGTGATGGTCTCAAGGCCCTGTTTTAATTCTGTACCCTATGATTAAATGATGAGGTACTATGGTAAGGGTAGGTTTATGCTACGCTTAATCTGGGTAGATGATCTGAGAAACCCTTCTGGATGATTATAGTAGACATGAAAATTCAAACCATTGGTTTGGATTTTATCTGTTTGGGATACTTGCTGGTCTGAACATTTGCTAGTTCATGTTGATAGTTAAGAACTATTGACATTGATTCCTAGTTGAATTGGTTAGGAAAATGATCTGGAAATCATATTGGCTTGAAATTATTGTTGGATGCAAGTAGCTAGTGGATTCAGAACTTATATGACCATGGAATATTCACTAAAATGATTCCCAGAAACACTTTCTAGGAAAATGCTTTATTCTCTGTCAGATCTGACAGTGAAATAAGGTATAGCTTTGATTCTAGAATTACTGCTAGGAAAATGATAAAGATTATTTGGGTAATATTGGTAAGTGTAAATGGATGATCAATATGATTACTCTGTCCATATGACAACAATAATCTAAATGATTCCTAGCCAAATGGCTATGAAGATGATTTCATTTAAAGAGCATGTTTTGTGATGTTGCAAATCCCCTATGGCCTGTATTTTTGTTCAATTGCTGGAGCTATATGAGTTCTAGTTTCCTTGAATCGAACTGTGAAGATGAGCAGTGTGTAACTGAATCTTTGATTCAGTTACCTTTGTTTTAAAATATAAAATGATTCTTAGATATTTTTGAATATCTAAGAAAAGGATTTATTATCAAACTTGTTGAAGGGCTGATGTTCTAGTTTTAGAGACTAGATTGAGAGTTTGGTGGGAGTGAGTTTGGGATTGTGCCTGAGGTGCAATTCCAATTCTTTTGGATTTGTGCCCAGCAATCCCTCATGCTTGCTGGTTTGTGCAAAGATGATTTGTATGCTTTTATGGCCTTGGTATAATTAGTAGAAGTGTGCTATAGCCCCTGCCTAGGATGCAAAGGCTGAGGCCAACTCTAAATAAGAACATAGATTATGGTGTATCTTTTTATTTCTCTATGAGGAACATACATAGCATCTCTATGTAAATTTGCTATGAATCCTACCTTGCAACCATGTTGCCTTTGCTTTGAATCATGTTGCCTTTGCTGTGAATCATGTTGAACAGAGATTAGTAGAAGTGTACTCCTACCTTGCAACCATGTTGCCTTTGCTGTGAATCCCTCTACTTCTAGCTCCTGGATGGCTCCAAGGAGCAACCAGAGTTGGTTGAGGGTGAGGTATAACACTCTGATGGTAACTTTGTGTGGATGTGCTGTGGAGTGTGGCCAGGTAATTGTTAGCTGCGGCTGTTCCTTCTTATCTGGTTTCCTGGTCTGCTGTGGTGTTGACAGCAGCTACTTGCATCTGGATGCGCAAGCTGCTTGCAAGTGGGACCTGCTGGTGTGGATGAGATCAAGTGAAAACTTGATATTTGTGGAATCTTTATCTTATTACCTTAGCTGTCATGGTGAAACTTTCCCCTCTCCAGCCTATGATGTTGTACTGAGGCAAAATATACTGATATGAACAGATGCTACTTTTTTTGGTGAAACTTGCCCCTTTCTAAAGTTTAGCTCAATGATGAACTTTTAACAGTGCAACACACTATTCATTTCTGAGAGCAAACTAACCAACTAACCATTCTTCCTTTGGTAATAGTTTCTTGTTTCTTAAAAAATATGTGTACAGAACTACATTGGCTAAGTAATGGATAAGAATAGCTTATATGCTATGACTTCATACACAAATTATAAGATTTCATCCCCGTGTTAGTATTTTTATTGCTTTCGGTTGTTTTGGGAAGTACAGATTACGACTTTAAGAGTGTATATCCACTCCGAAGCTTTGTTCAGAGTGTACTGTTCAGAGAGTTCCAGGAAGAGGAAGCATGAAGAAGTTCCAGGAAGAGAAAGCGTGAAGAAGTTTGGATTTTATTCTTTCTGTAAATTTTTTATTGTATTTTGGTAGCTCCACTGATGTGAACTATGTAGAACTGTGTATGATTGTAATGTGCCGATCTCTATGTAGAACTGTGTATGATTGTAATGTGCCGATCATAATGTGCTCTGTTTGAATCAAAATGATTTTGTATATTCTGTTGGTCTTGATTAAATTGTTAGATTTTAATTACTGAGAAAATATATACTGGCAACTGGGACCGTATGAATTATGGAACACCAGGTGTGACCGGCCCAAAATAAGAAGGCCCAAAGTAAAAATCTGTCCAAAGAAAAGGCCAATGCAACGAAACAAAAAAATGCTTGAATGATGGGCTTGGCCCATGTAGCTAACCAGATTTGATGAGAAAATCAATCCAGAATAGTTGGGCTAAGCCCATGTGGAATCCAAAAATGGACTGGGCTGATTTTGATTTAAGACGATTTAATTTCGTCACAATTTTGCCACGTAGGATCAGCCACGTAGGATCTGACTTGGCATGCTAGATGTCCCGTGACGATATTGGATCGTCATAGACGTTATGACGATCCAATATCGTCATAGAAGGTTATGACGATTTTATCAAAAACGTCGTTATAGTTCATTTGCGACGCCCAGCTTTCGACGATCTCAAAATCGTCATAAAATCGTCATAAAAAGACTATTATGACGATTCTGTGACGAAAATAGAGGGTCATATATTGCCAGATTTCTTGTAGTGATGGTCCGGAGAATAAGATTCATATAAGGAAAGTCCCGTTTCGGAGTTCGGGAATGATTCCGGTGTTTTCATCAGGAATGTTCTAGAAGGTTCCAGAATGTCCGGCACTCCGGGGGGGAAGGGGTACATGAATGTGTCATTGCATATTGGAATGATTGCATCATGTACTAAGTGTTCTTGCTGTTCCAAATAAAGGATTAAATTGAATCCTAAAACTGAAAAGTCAAATGGCCAGTTTGAAAGTCAAACGACTAAAACAGGAAACTGTGGGAAACAAGCAAGAGGAGGCAAAACCGACTTGGGGGAGGAGTCCCTCCTCTCCAAGCCGGCGCGCCACCCAAGGCCGACTTGGGGAGGGACTCCCTCCCCTTGGCCGCCCCCCTCCACCTATAAAAGGAGGGGCAGGGCCTCCTCCTCTAGACACATAAGTTCCTATCCTCTAATCTCCGGTTTAGAGCCGTTTTGGTTTAGAGCTTCTAATTGCCCTAGCCTTCGGTTTAGAGCCTTCTAATTGGTGTGTCTAATCCCTAGACCACTATTAGCCCTCTCATACTCCACCATACTCGCTCCGGCTTAAGGCGAAGCCCTGCGGGATCTCCCCTCTACTTCCGGTACCACGCCGTTGTGCTACCGGAATCTCGAGGAGAGTGCTACAACCTCCGCTGCCTGCTGGAACAAGGGAGAGGAAGGTCTTCGTCGAGTACCGAACGTGTGACCGACTGCGGGAGCGCTGCCGGAACGCAGCGCCGGAAGGATCGTCTACGCGATCTTGAGATCGGAGAGAGTACGACTACATCACCCACGAGAATCCGCTCTCGTTAAACACTTTGGAATCTTCGAGGGTAAGTTATTCCATTGACTCGTTGCTACAATCTAGTAGATAGATCTTGGCTTGTTTGTTTGTATGCGATAGAAATTTTTTGTTTTCCATGCTACGAACCCCTACACCATGCCCCCTCCCGGCAGGTGGGGCCACGTTGGTCCCCCTCCGGAAGGTTCTAGAAGCTTCCGGTACAATACCGATTAACCCAAAACAATTCCAAACTCCAAAAACTGCATTGCCTTATATGAATCTTATTCTCCGGACCATTCCGGAACCTCTCGTGATGTCCCGGATCCCATCCGAGACTCCGAACAGAAACTCATAAACCAATTATCCAATTTATCCTAGAGTCGAGACACGTTAAGTGTGTGACCCTTCGGGTTCGAGAACATGCAGACATGATCTTCTATCAATAAGCAACAGCGGGGTCTGGAAACCCATATTGACTCCCACACATTCATCGATGATCATATCGGATGAACCATGATGCCAGGATTCAATCAATCCTATATATATATTCCCTTCGTCTCGCGATATTTTACTTGCCCGAGATTTGATCATCGGTACCGTCATACCTAGTTCAATCTCGTTCACAGCAAGTACTTTACTCGTTCCGTAATCCGATATCACTTTGTGATTAACTCCTTAACCACATTCTTGCAAGCGGTGTTGATATCGATTACTGAGTGGGCCCGAAGTATATCTCTCCGACTTTGGAGGGACAAATCCCATCTCGATACATACAACCCAACAGGTATTTTCCGATCACCTGAGAGACACCTTTATGATCACCCTCTCATAGGATGACGTTTGATGACCTCAAAGCTTTCTTCTGATACCAGGGAGTTGTATTATCTCATGGTCTAAGGAATACAATATTTGACATAGGAAAAGCTTCGCAAAGATAAACACGATGACACGATCTAATTGCTCCGCTTAGTTTGGGTCTGTCCATCATATCATTCTCCCAATGATATGATCTCATTATTAATCGACAACTCATGTCTATGGTTAGGAAACCTTAACCATCATTAATCATTGAACTAGTCCATAGAGGCATACTAGGGACACGGTGTTGTTCACAAACCACACAAGTATTAAAGTTTCCGCTTAATAAAATTCTAGCATGGAATGTAAACTTTATCATGAACAAGAATTATAATAATAACATCTTTATTATTGCCTCTAGGGCATAATTCCAACAGGAGCATCATTTTTATCATTACCACTATCAGTTTTAGCATCAGAGACAAATATACTATTAGGATCTACAGCAGGTTCAAGGGGTTCCTCAACTATCTTATGTTTATTTTTCTTTCTCTTACGAGTACTACCACTACTCTCACCTTGCTGAGAATCCTGCTCAATTATTTTAGGGTGTCCTTTAGGATATAAAGGATCTTGAGTAGGTATACCACTCCTAGTTCTAATTCCATAAGCATGTTTATCTCTTGAAGCATTGACTAGCATATCCTTTTGTACCTTAGCAAGTTGATCAAGCTGGCTTTGAACCATTTGAAAGTGTTTACAAAGCATTTTAATATCATTAGAAGTTATTTTCACAATATCTTTCAACTCATGGATAGCTCTAGAGTTTTCCAATAAATTATTCTGAACTTGTTTATTAAAATTACCTTGCTTAACAATAAAAATGTCAAGTTCCTCTAAACATTGATCAGGAGGCTTACCATAAGGAACATCACCTTCATCAAAGTGTTGGAGAGAGTGTACCTCAATAGTGGATGAGTGGGTAATTGGCTTACATAATTCTTCTATAGGAGGTAGATTCTTCACATCTTCATCTCTAATACCTTTCTCCATTAGAAATTTCTTAGCTTCCTTCATCACTTCATAATTTAATGCAAGAACTCCCCTCTTCTTTGGTGTTGGTGTTGGAACTGGTTCAGGAGTAATAGGCTCAGGTTTATTTAGCTCAGTTGAAGTCCAATCATCATAATTCTTTCTTATCTTAGCCATTAATTCTTTAGCATCTATAGGAGTTCTTTTCCTGAAAACACAATCAGCAAAGCTATCTAGGTATGCCCTAAAATCATCAGTTAGTCCATTATAATAAATATCAAGAATCTCATTCTTAGGTAATGGACATCCAAGATGTGCATGAATCAAGACACAGAACCTTGTCCATGACTCAGGCAATTTCTCTTATTTTCCCTGTTTAAAATCAAAAAGTCTCTACAAAGAAGCATGTCTAGCACTGTGAGGAAAATATTTCTGGAAGAAAGAAGCAATCAAGCAATCAGGGCTATCAATGGAACCAGGAGGTAATCTATTAAACAAATCCCTAACTTCTCCTTTTAGTGAAAAGGGGAAGATCTTAGTAACAAAGTACTTGCGCATCTTAAAATCATCAGAGAACAAAGCACTCATAGTGGAAAGCTCATTCATATGAGTCACACCACTCTCATTTTCAGTCCCACAGAACGATTCTTTCTCAACAATATCTAAATAGGATAAATCAAGAGAGAAATCATAATATTTATCTTTAATATCTATGGGAGAGGTGGCAAACTTAGGATCAGAGGACAGTTTAGGCATAATAGTATGTCTAGCAAGGAGACTCTTCAACAAATTCATTAGTGAACTCAATGTAACCATCAATTATATCATAACTCTCACTAGACTCAGGTGAGCTAACATGTGTAACAATGTCTTCACTAGGAGTTTTGGTATTTCCTAGACTAGCCATAGTAGCATCTAGGAAAGGACGTAATGAACCACTCGCATCAAGCACAGTAAAAGTAACATCATCAGCATCAAAAGCAGTTTCAGATTCAGCAGTAGTAGCAGTGTGTGTAGCATGAGTATGTGGTGGTGGTATGACAAGTTTACTTATAACAGACGGTGAATCAAAAGCAACATAGGTGTTTAGGATTGTACCTCTTCTTGTAGTGGATGATAAAATAGGGAACTTTCCATCACGAGACTTCCCCATGATGAAAGAAGTAGCAGTGAACAATAATAGATCCAAGTGAACTTACAAATAAAGCTATGCTTCCCAGCAACGGCGCCAGAAAATAGTCTCGATGACCCACAAGTGTAGGGGATCACAACAGTCTTCACGGGTAGTATTACCCAATTTATTGATTCGACACAAGGGGAGCCAAAGAATACTTGCAAGCCTTAACAACTGAGTTTTCAATTCATCTGCACCTGGAAATAGTTCTTGCTCACAGAAGTTTATCAGTAGCAACAGTTTGTAGTAGCAATAGCAAAGCAACAGCAACAACAAAACATGAGCAAAAGTAACAGTAACGGTAACAGTAGGATTCGAGTGCGGTAGGCATAGGGATGGATGGACGAACGTTGCATGGACGAGAATAAACATATAATTCAAGATCTAGGGCATTGTAGATAAATAATAACAAGCATCCAAGTACTAAACAATCCTAGGCATGTGCTCCAAATATAGTCATACGTGCTTGCAATAAGAACTTGCACAACATCTTCTGTCCAGCCAGCCCGTGGCAGCGGGGCCTCTAAGGAACTACTGGCAATTAAGGTGCTCCTTTTAATAGAATACCGGAGCAAAGCATTAACACTCCATGAACACATGTGATCCTCACACCACAGCCATCCCCTCTGGTTGTCCCAATTATTGTCACTTTGGGGCCTTTGGATCTGGAAAATGATATGTGTACACAACTTGAAGATAAGATTACAAACAATACTATCATAATGATTCAATAATAAGTTCAGATCTGAGATCATGGCACTCGGGCCCTAGTGACAAGCATTAAGCACAACAAGTTGCAACAAAGTCAAATAGCACTAATAGAGATACTAGGCACTATGCCCTAACAGATCTTATTCGATTACATGATAGAACTCATCCAATCCCTACCATACCCAAGCCTACAGTGGGGGATTACTCACTCATGAATGAGAAAAACATCGGTGGTTGATGGAGATGCGTTGGTGATGACGATGTCGATGATCCTCTCCAAATTCCCCGTCCCGGCAGGGTGCCAGAACAGAGTTTCTGGATCCAAATCTTGGTTTCTGGTGGCGGCGGCGGAGCGGAACTCTTTCTGGAAAACTATCGAACCCCCATCGGTTTTTAGGTCGAAAGGAAACTTATAGGTGCAGAGGGAGGCCGAGGGGGTGCCTGGGGTGGCTGCACCCCCTAGGCGGGGCCAGCAGTGGGCCCGCGCCTACAGGGGTGTGGGCCCCCCAGGTCCCTTCTCCGTCTCGTTTTCTGGCTCAGTGGGTCTTCTGGTGAAATATAATTTTTGGCATATTTTCCGGGATTTTTCCTCATAGTTCATTTTCTGCACAAAAACAAGACACCAAGGTAATTCTGCTGAAAACAGCGTCAGTCCGTGTTAGTTGTATCCAAATCACACAAGTTTAGAGGAGAAACAATAGCAAAAGTGTTCGGGAAAGTAGATACGTTTTTGACGTATCACATAGATAGGAGGGAAGTTAGTGGCACACCACCACACGCCACGGATATTACCAGCAGCGCACGCTTCCGCACGCCACGGTTGGTAGGGCAGTCAGTGGCGCACTGCCACTCCATGCGCCACGGATCGTATGAGCAACGCACGTGTGCGTGGTGCGCCACTGACGTTGATAATGGTGCGCCAATGAACTACTCGAGTGTATTTTTTTTATACGGCAGTATATGCAACCGTTATATATACACTAGTTATATATAGCAAATACACCGAATCTAAGATGATAGTGATCCAAAGTGCTGAAATACATCAAATATGAATTCAAGTGTTATTAGATTATTACACAAATTGTGGTAGTACAAATTCGGTCGATCATATTACAAATTCGATCATCACATTACACATGCATAGAGCTATCACCCTAGACTATGATCGAATAGAGCATAGCGGCGACGACGGGAAGCAACACCAATACCATGATCAAGATCTTCATCCGGTTCTTCTTCCACATGTATATCCTCCACTTGGCTACCGCCAACTCTCTTGTCTTGTAGCTGTTGCCGTTGAAGTTGTTCACTTGTGCCTGAAAGTCCTCCCACTCGTCGTAGACCCCTGGAACCCGACCCATGTATACCACGTACCACTTGGCCATCTCTATAGACAAGACATGTAGTATATGTTATACAACGAAAAGAATGGCAAACTACAAACATGTTTGCATGATCAGAAAAATGAGCAAAGATTCATAAACTTAAAATGAAATATAGCACCGATGACAATCATATAAGCAAGTCCAACATCGACGGTCAAGGGTTTTACTAGCCCGGGTAGTTAATAATGTTTACGACACACACGTCAAACGATAGTTCGGAAACACATCACGAGGATAGTCAAGTCTATGACACGACACACAGACAACCAACACTGCTAGCTAGGCACACACACATCATGTAGACCTTGCCGGGAACGGGGTCATGCCCTCTCTCGTCATGAACGCCCTAACGTCGCTTTGCGTGTCAAGGCGTTCTTCGATCTCGCGGTTACTGAACGCGATGTGCACGTACATGGGCCCCCTTTGGTTTCGACATCGTCATGGATGATTTGGCAGAGCTGAGTCTGGATGCGCCAGAAGTCCTCCATAAGGTCCGCATCATCGATTGTCGCCAACTGTGTGGCCTATTGTCGAAGATTAGCTGGCAACGCCTTGATCCGTGAATCCCGCATGAACCCCTTGATGTGATAGAGGATGTAGAAGACCTCCTTCACACTGTTGGTCGTCTGCTTGACGCAGGGGAACCTCGTGTGGTGCATGAACATATGTTTTCCATCCTTGATTCTTTCCCCTCCTTTGGAGAATTTGCCCCCCTTGGAGACGTAGACTTGTAGAGCATCATCTAGAACTCTCTTAAATCTGCCGTAGTCCTTTGGCTTTTTGTCACTCGATGAGTCGAAGTACGTTGTTTGCGACAACCTCAGACAAATGGAGATGAGTGTGCAGTATATGCCTCTGCGTAACACGACTGAAACAAAACTAATTATAGTTGGAAGAGGACAACAAAAATCTGATACTTTTGTGGCCCGGCGCCAGCTCTGGGGCCAGGTAATAGTGACACACGCCACAGGGCGTGCGCCGCATGTATGCGCAGTTTAGTGGCGCACGGTTCAGGTCGTGCGCCACCGATAAAGACCCGTGGGGCACCTTTTACATGTGCGCCACTGATAAGGACCCTGTGGATAAGCATTTTCCTACTAGTGTGAGCCTACTTTAGTGGTTAATTTGGGTCGTATCCGGTCGCTTTTCTCTTGATGTATCAACTATAGAGCCTCTCCTCTTCTGTTAAAAAATGACAGCGCCTCTCTCTCAATCCCGCGATAGCGGCTAGGTGTAGATGATGTACATAGGGGAGGCGTCGCCGACAGTCTACTGCGACATGGCTGCACGAGGGCAGGTCACCAGCGGTGCAGCATACAGACTATGGCATATTCTTTAACTCCGACAGCCAGAGCAATAGGCTTCCGGCATGGGAAGGTGCGGTTGGATGAGCTGCTTCCCGTTCTTCGGCTCGATCTTGGAGGCGGAGGACGAGAAGAAGATGGAGTGGCGATGTGTACGACATGCGAAAGCAGGATCCGACGGCTATGCTTGAAGAACGGCCATAGTTTTGTTTCTTTAAGACTACTTGACCACAACTAGCTATAACCTATGGGGGTATTTGTTTGCCAGCGACACTAAAAAAAACACTATATCAGAAAACATTTGCAAGTTAACCATGCCACCAAGTGTCAGACGCACTATAGACGGCACGGCAAAGCGCGCTTATCCATCTCGTTGCCCGGGGCGTGGCTCCGCTCCTGATTGCATCTGACAGTCGATACTGTCCGCCATTGCTTCACTCGTATGGTATGATGAATACAAATATACACATAGAATAAAATATGCGGCTATACGTATTTGTTATTTATACGAGTTTTGCTAATTCTTAGTCGATCAAGAGCTCAATCAGGTCCTAAGCCACTGAAATTGCATAGTGAGTTCGTGTCTCCAGAGAGTTGCACCATCCATGTTGTGTTAAATTATGAACACATTTTTTAGGCTGGAGCTTTACCTCTTTCCAGAAAAATAATGTCTACAATTGCTTTATCATGTTTTACCCGAATATTTTGGGTGCAGTTTAATATTAGGAAATCAAACACGGTTGGCGATGTGCAGCCCAATGGACTAGGGTAGTGACTGTTACCAAACCCGTCCTGGGAAAGCTCTCGATGAATAAAAAGGGAAATACATGAATTTTTCATGATCAAACAATTGCCTTCATGTGCACCACAAGGACTCACTGTCTTAATGATTTCTCTCCATCTACACAATGGGATTGCAAATGGAGTAGTGTACCCAGTAAATGGTGCTGAACAATATAAACTGTGAGAATTTACCAACAGACATGGCGACGGTAGCATAGCATAACACACTTGGTCTATGTAAGGTGTCTTTCCTCAAGTGGCAGAAGGAGTTGATAAACGTTGGGTGCTATAGGTATAATACACTAGTTTTGATACTTTTAGGTTTAGTGATTCATGTTAGATAGATCTCTCCCGTTCGAGCCCAACGGCCCGAACGAGTCCCTTATCCGCGCCCTGATCGGGGGCGCCCCAACCTCATATGGTGGGTGGGCCCCTGTCGCCGCGCTATATAAAGAGGTGGGGTACCGGCAGCACGCGTCATGAGGATCGCCGCTGTGCCAATCACCCCACCTACACCCCTACCGATCTAGGGTTAGCGTGAGCTGACGGGAAGCGCCGCCACCACCGCACACCCACGCCGTCGACCCTTCCCCATGGCTACTGACGGCGGCTCTAGCTCCAAGACTAGCTCCGACATCCCCTCTGGCTCATGCTTGTCGAGCCAGGGCGCAGGTAGTACCTCTCCTCTCCGATCTCTCTCTCCCTCTCAGATCTACGAGTTCCAACCTTATAGTACATCTACCGAGGCTGGACTAGTTCCAACAATGGTATGAGAGCATCTTAGATGCTAGCTTCTTTCGCTAGAAAAGCAAAAGAACAAAAGTAAAAACCTAGATATAAAGTGCGCCCTTCCCTACGGCCGCGCCGTCCCCCTCGATCCCTATGCGCATCGGCAAGCCGAGGCATAGGGAAGAAGGACACACCCCTTCGGGGGCAAAGAATAATCCCCAAAGATTAAACCCTAACCCTAGTTTGTCCCCATATTCAACCCCGAATCAAAAACAAAATAAGAAACCCCTAGATCCACAAAGAAACCCCAAATCCCCACCCTAGAGCATCCCAGATTTCCCCAAATCCAGAAAACAAAGTCAAAACCCCCCAGATCCCCAAACCCTAGATCCAAGCAAGAAAAGTTTCTGGCCGTCGCCGGCAAGGGGGGCCCCTCCGCTGTGCCGCTTGACGGTCATGCGCCCACCCACGGGTGGACGCACCGCCGCCAAGGGGGCAGAGGGGGGCCGCGTCTCCGCCGCTCGTCGTCTTCACCTCTTTGCTGCACTCATGGTGGTGGGAGGTGGAAGGGACAGAGGGAAAAGAGGGGAAGAGGCTGGGGGTGGCGGCGTAGGAGAGGGAGGGGCTCGCCGTCGGCGCTGTAGCCGGGCGGGCGGCCACCTCGCCTCGCCGGCGCCGCCAGAGAGGAGCGGGTGGGGGGCGCGCGGGGTGGACAGGGGGGAAATGGGGCTAGGGTTAGTGGGGGCTGCGCGGGGGTGGGGTTTTGTTCCCGCGATCTCCGCGCGTGACCGTTAGATCTAGGGTAGGCCGATCGTGCGGTCAGGATTGAGCGGGGCGGGCGGCTAGCGGCGGTAGCGGGCCAAGCGGGCCAAGTGGCCTGGCCGTTGGGCTCTAGCGGGCCACTGGCGGCGTCAGCGTGCACCGCGCGGGCGGCAGCCAGCGAGCAGCGCTTGGCGGGCTGCTGGCTGGGCCAGGGAGGCCGCGTGGGCCGTCGCACTGGGCCGCTGCTGGGTGAGCGGCTGGGCGCTGTCCACAGCGCGCGCGGCAGATAGTCATGGGCCACCCTCAGTGAAGGCCCAAAGAGCATAACAGCACAGTTTTTTTTCTGTTTTTATTTTCAGAAGCTATTTTTGATATTTTTATCAGTTTTTGATGAAACATTGCAAAGTTTTCTCTATTCATTTTATTTCAGTGAATATCTTGATTAGAGAATATGAAAGTGACAGAGTTTTTTCTATAAAGTCTAAAGTTTATGAATAGTGTAATAATTGTTTCCGCTCCAAATAGTTGATTTAAATTGCTAGAATGCAATAAAGTGTATTTAATTTTGTTTTAAAAGATGTGATAAAGTAATTTAAAGTTGATTATGCTCCATGTTATTAATTGACCAACGTTATTAATAAACATGATCATGATCCATTTTATTAAGTATTAAAGGTGCATTTAATTTTATCTTTACCCCAACGGTAATATAACTTGAAATGGCATAAACAATTGCATGCTTAATTTATACCAACGTCGGATTAATGCATACAGTTTTTTTTTATTGTCTCACATCTTTTGTGGTTTTCAGGAGGTCTCAACCTCATGAGCTGCCTGAAGGATATTCCACTGCTTAGAGGGGATAACTATTCTGAATGGAGGAAAAGGTTGACCTGGCCTTCGTCTGCGTCGAGGTGGACTGGGTTGTTGAAACTAAACAGCCAGTCAAGCCTAAGGACCCGGTGAGGGGTGATACTGAGGAAAGTGCTGCATGGGAAAAGAGAAAGAGAGACCATGCTCCATTGGAGCTGGCCTACTCAATAGATAACCAAAAGTGGGTCAATGCAAACAAAAAGTGCTTGGCTTTTGTCAAGAAAACGATTGAGAATGCAGTAGTGGGCTCAATCGAAGAGTGTGCCTCTGTTGGTGAGTACCTTGCAAAGATAAAGAGCTAGTTTACTGGCTCTTCAAAGATGTATGCAACCCAGCTGCTAAAACAGCTGGTGACAGAAAAGTATACGGGAGGGCCACATGGCATTAGAGAGCACATCTTGAGGATGTCCAACATGGCGGCTAAGTTAAAGCCCATGGATGCGGACCTCGAGCTCAAGCCTGCTCTACTGATGCATCTTGTCATGGCCTCTCTTCCCCAACAGTTCGAGAACTTCGTCATCAACTATAACATGTACCCTGAAAAGTGGGACATTGAAAAGACCATAGGGATGTGTTCTCAAGAGGAAGAAAGGCTTAAGTCCATTCACGGTGGTTCTTTGAACTACGCGAAGGACAACAAGAAGAGGAACTTCAGCAACAACAACCATGGTGGCTCCCCTTCCAAGCCACATGGCAAGGGCCCCCTACAGCACCAGCATTAGTATCAGCAGTCTCTCCCTAGGGACAAAGACCAGTGCCACCATTGCAAAAAGGCTGGACACTTCAAAAGGGATTGCCCAATATGGCTAAATTCCATAATGGCAAAAAAAAAGGTAAAGACATAGTCTGTTTTTGTAAATGAATCCTTGTATGAAAAGTTTTCGAAATCTACTTGGTGGATTGACTCCGGTGCAACTGTTCATGTTGCCAACTCTTTATAGGGATTCCATTCGACAAGGATTTTGCCAAGAAGAGAAAGACTCATTGAAGTGGCGAATGGGATTCAAGCAGAAGTGGAGGCTGTTGGCGACATTCCTCTAGAGCTAGCTGATGGCTTTACTCTTTTGCTTAAGGATGTTTTATTTGTTCCTTCCATCCATAGAAACTTAATAAGTGTGTCGTGCCTGGATAAAGACATGTATTAGTGTTATTTTGGACATGGCAAATGTGCCATTTGGTTGAAAGATACTTGTGTGGGTGTTGCTTCACTACATGATAAGCTTTATTTATTATCCTTGCATGACAAAGTGATTTCTGTGTGTGATGTGAATGAACAAGTTCCCTTGTCGAACAAAGAACAAAAGAAATCGAACTCTTGACTCATCGAAGTTATGGCACTGTAGATTAGGCCATATTTCGAGGGGAAGAATAGAACGCCTCGTGAAAAATGGCATTCTTCCTCCGTTAGAGTTCTCAGACATCGAGCAATGCATAGATTGCATCAAAGGAAAGTATGTAAAGCAAATTAAAAAGGGTGCAAACCGAAGTATAACAACACTAGAAATCATCCACACTGATATTTGTGGACCGTTTCCTGTGAAAAGTGTGGATGGTTATGATTCATTCATAATATTCACGGATGATCACTCCCGGTATGGTTACATTTATCCAATTAAAGAAAGATTTGAGGCATTGGATAAATTTAAAATTTTCAAAGCTGAAGTTGAAAATCAGCATGATAAAAGAATTACAATATTCCGGTCTGACCGTGGGGGGGGGGAGTACTACGGTCGGCATACTCCATATGGTCAAGTACCAGGACCTTTTGCAAGGTTCCTATAGGAAAATGTAATAGTCGCCCAATATTCTATGCCGGGCGAACCTCAGCAAAATGGAGTAGCTGAAAGGCGTAACTGAAGGGAATATGGCCTAAGAGGCAATAATAAAGTGTTTATTATGTGTATTCCAAGTATATGATAGATGTTTATTTTGCATGCTATAATTGTATTAATACGGAAACATTAACACATGTGTGTTTAATAAACAAACAGAAAGTTCCTAGTTATGCCTCTCTCATAAACTAGCTCGTTGATTAACAAGATGATCAAGGTTTCCTGATCATGGACATTGGATGTTGTTCATAACGGGATCACAACATTAGTGTAATGGTGTGATGAACATTCATCCGAAGTATAGCATTACGATCAAAGTCATTGAGTTTATATTGCTATAACAACTTACGAAGTGATCGTAATCCTTAGACCATGAGATCATGTCAATCACTAACACTGGAAGAGTTTCTTGATAACATCAAACGTCACACCGTAACAGGGTGATTATAAAGATGGATTCAGAACTAATAAAGTGTTATGTTGAGGCTCATGGATTGAGAGTGGAATTTGTTCATCCCGATGACGGATAGATATACTCTGGGCCCTCTCGGTGATATCACATTGATTAGCTTGCAAGCAAGTGATTTGATCACTAGAATGTTATATCACGGGAACGAGAAAAGAGTGCATGTCAGTAACGAGATCAAACTAGGTATGGAGATACCGATGATCGAATCTCGTACATGTAATATATCATGAAACAAAGGGATTAAGATACTAGCGTAAAAGGTTCCGACGATCACAAGAAAGTCATCGTTGAATGTGTGGGAGTCAGTATGGGTCTCCAGATCCCGCTTCTGATTATTGAACCGAGAGGGGTCTCGATCATGTCCGCATTATTCACGAACCATAGGGTGACACACTTAAGAGACACCGACATCCAATTGGAGCAAAAGTTTCATGCCGAAAGAATGAACAAGCGCAGGAATTTATTTCACTAGATACCGAAACAGGTTTTCGGGTGAAATTGCATAAAGTGGTTATGCATGTGAAATAGAATTCTAGCAAGGGGTTATTTGTGAATGTTTGTCATTAAAGTAATTGACAAAATTCTGAATAAAATAAAAGATTTTTATTTAATGAGAGTTTGCATTAAATTTGGTTGAAATTTAATGGCAAGTTTGAGTGGGATTTTGAGTGGAGGGATATGAATGGATTTTTGTGAGTGGAGTGTCCACCCACATGAAGAGGGGAGGGCAAGGGGGAAGCCCCCATGCGCCGGCCACCCCCTTGGGGTTCCCCCCTCCTCCTATAAAAGGATCCCCTCCTCTCACTTCTCACTCACACCTCCTCGTGAAGGATCTCTCTCCCCCTCTAGAATTTATCCCCCATGGTATCGGACTAGCGAGATACATGTTCCCGGTGTCTATTCAGCAAGAAAGAGTTGTGCTTCCGCTGCATCGCTGGAGCGAGGAGGCGGAGGTTTCTCGGTGCCTCGAACGTGTGTGCGAGAACGGATGCGCTGCTGATTTGCGGCGCTAGGACTTCCTCTCGATCTTGAGATCGGCAAGAGATCGTCTATATCAACCACGAGTTGAACTCGTTAAGCTTTGTCGGTCTTCAAGGGTATGTTCTCTACGGATATACATCCGCCCATTGTTTATATCTAATAGATAGATCTTGGTACATAGTTCACACCGTAGGAAATTTTTTGTTTTCTGTGCTGCGAACCCTACAGTGGTATCAGAGCCGGATCTATGCGTAGATGCTTTACACGGGTAGTACACATATGAGTATGTGGGCGATGATGATCATGTTGTTGCTCCTTAGTTGTAATTTTGGATATTGGTGGCATAGTGGAATGAAGCGGCCCGGACAAGCTTTACATGTCCTCGCACATGAGACCTGTTCCACGCTTGACATGCAACTAGTTTGCATAAGTGGCTAGCGGGTGTCTGTCTCTCCTACTATAGTCAATATCTATTTTGCAACGAGTTGTCAACAATTTGGTTATCCTCGTTGTGGTTCATGTTTGTAGGTAAGAACGGTTCTATCTCGAAAGCCCTAAGCCACGTAAAACTTGCAATGGATAAATTAGAGGCGTCTAGTTTAGATTGTTGTTGGGCTAGTGTTATGATATGGTGATGTTGTAAGTAGAAGTATGAGATGATACTCTTACAACATACATAACGTGTAATATCCATAGACCTTGGACTTACAGATATAGGTATGATAGTGCTCATACCACGATACACATGATAGAGATCATATGCGGAAACCATATCATTTCACTAATAAACATGTGATGTTTGATAGCATCTTATATTGCTTGTTTAGCGCTTTGTTAGCATAATAAGATGATCCCTCATTTAAATATCAAGATAATAATGTGTTCTTCCTTTAGTATGCACCGATTATGTTTTCGTCGCTCCAAGACATCACAAGATGATCGGGTGTTCTTGGATCCACGACCATATTTCGGGTGTAAAACAGTTACACACGCGAATACTAAGGTTCTAACTTGGCGAGCCTAGCATGTACAGACATGGCCTCGGAACATGGACCGAAAGGTTAAGCATGAGTCATATAGTAGATATGATGCCCATTTGATGCTCGCCTTTGAAGCTATACCGACTCACGTGATGATCGGACTTGGTATAGTGGATTTGGTTCATGTAATCACCAAAAAGGCACGAGGGATGTCGTTTTTGAGTGGGAGTTCATTCGTAATATGGATTAGTTGAACTCAATCTATCATACACTTAGTATAAACTTTACAAATTCTTTTGTAGATGGCACCACTTGCTTTTAATTTCAATGTGTTCATGGAGAAAGAGAAACTTGCAACGAACGGTAGCAACTTTACCGAATAGGCCATGAATTTGAGGATTCTCCTCTCTGCTGCACAAAAGCAATACGTGCTAGAAGCGCCACTAGGCCCCCCACCTTTTGAGGATGCCCCTGACGAGGAGAAGAATGTCTATCAGACTCGTCAAGAGGACCACAACTTAGTTCATTGCGGCATACTGTATGGGCTAGAGCCAGAACTTCGAAAGTGTTTCGAAAACGGCAATGCATTTGATACAATGGGTGAGTTGAAAATGATTTTCGACACACATGCTGCTGTAGAGAGCTACAACGCTTCAGAAAAGTTCTTTAGCTGCATGATGGAAGAGCACAACTCCGTTAGTGAGCATGTACTCAAGATGTCGGGTTACGCCGATAAGCTTGTGTCCTTGGGAATAACGATTCCCATTGACTTAGGCATCCATCGTGTTCTGCAGTCTCTGCCACCTAGCTATAAGAGCTTTGTGATAAACTATAATATGCAAGGCATGAAGAAGTCTCTCCCCGAGCTTCTGTCAATGCTTAAAACTGCAGAAGTGGAGATCAAAAAGGAACATCAAGTGTTGATGATCAATAGGAACACTGGTTTCAAGAAAGACAAGAAGGGAAAACGGAAGGGTAGTAAGGGCGGCAAGCCTGTTGCCGTGCCTGAAAAGAAACCCCGAGTTGGACCTAAGTCTGATACCGAGTGCTACTATTGTAAGGGGACTGGCCACTGGAAACACAACTGCCCCAAGTATTTGGCAGACAAGAAGGCCGGCAAGGCAAACAAAGGTATATATGATATACATGTTATTGATGTGTACTTGACTAGTGCTCGCAGTAGCACCTGGGTATTTGATACCGGTTCAGTTGCTAATATTTGTAACTCGAATCAGGGGCTACGGAACAAGCGACCGCTAGCAAGGGGTGAGATTAAGATGCGTGTCGGCAATAGATCAAGCGTTGATGTGATCGCCGTCGGAACGCTGCCTCTCCATTTGCCGTCGGGATTAGTTATAAACTTGAATAATTGTTATCTGGTGCCTGCACTGAGCATGAACATTGTATCTGGATCGTGTTTTATGCGAAGTGGTTATTCATTTAAATCCGAGAACAATGGTTGTTCCATTTATATGAATGAAATCTTTTATGGTCATGCACCGATGATGAATGGTTTATTTCTATTAGATCTCGATGATAATATTACACATATTCATAATGTTGATGCTAAAAAGATTAAACTTAATGATGATATATCCGCATATATGTGGCACTGCCGTCTAGGTCATATTGGCGTTAAACGCATGAAGAAGCTCCATTCAGATGGACTTTTGGAATCACTTGATTTTGAATCATTTGATACATGTGAGCCATGCCTTATGGGCAAGATGACTAGAACGCCGTTTTCCGGTTCAATGGAACGGGCGACAGATTTATTGGAAATCATACATTCTGATGTATGTGGTCCAATGAGTGTGTCAGCGCGAGGTGGATATCGTTATTTTGTTACTTTCACGGATGATTTGAGTAGATACGGTTATATCTACTTGATGAAACACAAGTCTGAAACCTTTGAAAAGTTCAAGGAATTTCAGAATGAAGTGGAAAATCATTGTAATAGAAAGATCAAATTTCTACGGTCTGACCGTGGAGGTGAGTATCTAAGTTACGAGTTTAGCACTCACATGAAAGAGTGTGTAATTGTTTCACAACTCACACCTGCCGGAACACCACAGCGAAGTGGTGTGTCGGAACGTCGTAATCGTACTTTATTAGATATGGTCCGATCTATGATGTCTCTGACGGACTTGCCGTTGTCATTTTGGGGTTATGCACTAGAAACTGCTGCATTCACTTTAAATCGGGCACCATCTAAATCCGTTGAAAAGACACCGTATGAATTGTGGTTTGGAAACAAACCTAAGCTGTCATTTCTTAAAGTTTGGGGATGCGATGTTTATGTGAAGAAACTTCAACCGGATAAACTCGAACCCAAAGCAGAAAAATGCGTCTTCATAGTATACCCTAAGGAAACTATTGGGTATTCCTTCTATCACAGATCCGAGGGCAAGGTTTTTGTTGCCAAGAATGGATCCTTTCTAGAGAAAGAGTTTCTCGCGAAAGGTGTGATTAGTCGGAAGGTAGAACTCGAAGAGGTTATTGAAACTTCTCTTTAAAGTATGGCGAGTAGCACATCACCGTAAGTTGTTTCGGAGTTGGCTTCACCTGTTGAAGAAGGAACTAATGATAATGATCATGAAACTCCGAAAGAGAGTACTACCGAACCTTGCAGGTCTAGCAGGACGTGTGCGGCTCCCGAGCTGTCCGGAAATCCTGTCATGAATTTCATGGTTGATGAAAATGATGACCCTGCGACGTATGAAGAAGCGATGATGAGCCCGGATTCCAACAAATGGTTAGAAGCCATGAAATCCGAGATGGAATCCATGTATGAAAATCAAGTTTGGAACTTGGTGGAATTACCTCACGACCGAAAGGCCATGAAGAACAAATGGATTTTCAAAAGGAAAACTGATGCTGATGGTAATGTGACCATCTATAAAGCTCGACTTGTCGCAAAGGGGTTTCGACAAATTCAAGGAGTTGACTACGATGAGACATTCTCTCCCGTAGCGATGCTAAAGTCAGTTAGGATTATGTTAGCAATTGCTGCATATTTCGATTATGAGATATGGCAGATGGATGTCAAAACCGCGTTTCTCAATGGTAATATTGAAGAAGAGTTGTATATGATACAACCAAAGGGTTTTGTCGATCCTAAGGATGCTAACAAGGTGTGCAAGCTTCAGCGATCCATCTATGGATTGAAGCAAGCATCACGAAGTTGGAATCTCCGCTTTGATGAGGTGATCAAAGAGTTTGGATTTGTCCAAACTTATGGAGAAGCTTGTATTTACAAGAAAGTGAGTGGGAGCAATGTGGCATTTCTGATATTATATGTGGATGACATATTATTGATCGGAAATGATATAGATCTTTTAAACAGTGTTAAAAGTTATCTAAATAGCAAATTTTCAATGAAGGACCTAGGTGAAGCGTCATACATATTAGGCATAAAGATCTATAGAGATAGATCTAGACGCCTAATAGGGCTATCGCAAAGTACATACCTTGATAAGATTTTAAAGAAGTTTAAAATGGACGGAAGTAAGAAGGGGTTCTTACCTATGTTGCAAGGTAAGACATTGAGTAAGACTCAAAGTCCGGCTTCGGCGGAAGAAAGAGAGATAATGGACAAGGTCCCCTATGCTTCAGCCATAGGCTCTATAATGTACGCCATGCTATGTACAAGACCGGATGTGGCACATGCTATTAGTTTGACTAGTAGGTACCAATCGGATCCAGGTTCGGAACACTGGATAGCGGTCAAGAATATCCTTAAGTACTTACGAAGAACTAAGGATATGTTTCTTGTATACGGAGGTGAAGAAGAGCTCATCGCTAAGTGTTATGTTGATGCTAGCTTTGACACTGATCCGGATGACTCTAAGTCTCAATCCGGATACGTATTTCTCATGAATGGCGGAGCAGTTAGTTGGAGGAGCTCCAAGCAACCTGTGGTAGCGGGATCAACAACAGAGGCCGAATATGTTGCTGCTTCAGAAGCGGCTCAGGAAGCAGTTTGGATGAAGGAGTTCATATCCGAACTAGGAGTGGTTGCAAACGCGTTGGACCCAATGGTGATCTATTGTGACAACGATGGTGCCATTGCCAATGCCAAAGAGCCAAGGTCTCACAAGCATTCCAAGCATATTAAGCGCCTATTTCACTCCATCCACGAGCATGTCAAGGATGGAGATATAAAGATTTGTAAAGTACATACGGATCTCAATGTAGCAGATCCGTTGACTAAAAATCTCCCTAGAGCAAAACATGATCAACACCAGAACTCGATGGGTGTTAGATTTATCACTATGTAACTAGATTATTGTCTCTAGTGCAAGTGGGAGACTGAAGGGAATATGCCCTGAGAGGCAATAATAAAGTGGTTATTATCATATTCCTTGTTTATGATAAATGTTTATTTTGCATGCTATAATTGTATTAATACGGAAACGTTAATACATGTGTGTTTAATAAACAAACAGAAAGTTCCTAGTTATGCCTCTCTTATAAACTAGCTCGTTGATTAACAAGATGATCAAGGTTTCCTGATCATGGACATTGGATGTTGTTAATAACGGGATCACAACATTAGTGTAATGGTGTGATGAACATTCATCCGAGGTATAGCATTACGATCAAAGTCATTGAGTTTATATTGCTATAACAACTTACGAAGTGATCCTAATCCTTAGACCATAAGATCATGTCAATCACTAACACCGGAAGAGTTTCTTGATAACATCAAACGTCACACCGTAACAGGGTGATTATAAAGATGGATTCAGAACTAATAAAGTGTTATGTTGAGGCTCATGGATCGAGAGTGGAATTTGTTCATCCCGATGACTGATAGTTATACTCTGGGCCCTCTCGGTGATATCACATTGATTAGCTTGAAAGCAAGTGATTTGATCACTAGAATGTTATATCACGGGAACGAGAAAAGAGTGCATGTCAGTAACGAGATCAAACTAGGTATGGAGATACCGATGATCGAATCTCGGACATGTAATATATCGTGAAACAAAGGGATTAAGATACTAGCGTAAAAGGTTCCGGCGATCACAAGAAAGTCATCGTTGAATGTGTGGGAGTCAGTATGGGTCTCCAGATCCCGCTTCTGATTATTGAACCGAGAGGGGTCTCGATCATGTCCGCATTATTCACGAACCGTAGGGTGACACACTTAAGAGACACCGACATCCAATTGGAGCAAAAGTTTCATGCCGAAAGAATGAACAAGCACAGGAATTTATTTCACTAGATACCGAAACAGGTTTTCGGGTGAAATTGCATAAAGTGGTTATGCATGTGAAATAGAATTCTAGCAAGGGGTTATTTGTGAATGTTTGTCATTAAAGTAATTGACAAAATTCTGAATAAAATAAGAGTTTTATTTAATGAGAGTTTGCATTAAATTTGGTGGAAATTTAATGGCAAGTTTGAGTGTGATTTTGAGTGGAGGGATATGAATGGATTTTTGTGAGTGGAGTGTCCACCCACATGAAGAGGGGAGGGCAAGGGGGCAGCCCCCATGCGTCGGCCACCCCCTTGGGGTTCCCCCCTCCTCCTATAAAAGGAGCCCCTCCTCTCACTTCTCACTCACACCTCCCCGTGAAGGATCTCTCTCCCCCTCTAGAATTTATCCCCCATGGTCTCGGACTAGCGAGATACATGTTCCCGGTGGCTATTCGGCAAGAAAGAGTTGTGCTTCCGCTGCATCGCTGGAGCGAGGAGGCGGAGGTTGCTCGGTGCCTCGAACGTGTGTGCGAGAACGGATGCGCTGCTGATTTGCGGCGCTAGGACTTCCTCCCGATCTTGAGATCGGCAAGAGATCGTCTACACCAACCACGAGTTGAACTCGTTAAGCTTTGTCGGTCTTCAAGGGTATGTTCTCTACGGATATACATTCGCCCGTTGTTTGTATCTAATAGATAGATCTTGGTACATAGTTCACACCGTAGGAAATTTTTTTGTTTTCTATGCTGCGAACCCTACAGTAACCATACCCTTATGGATATGGTGCGCAGCATGATGAGATATTCCACCCTCCCATTGGGATTTTGGATGGAGGCGCTTAAAACCGCCATTCACATTCTCAACAGAGTACCAAGTAAATCGGTGCCCAAAACACCGTACGAATTGTGGACAGGCAGAGTCCCCTCTCTGCACCACTTGAGAGTCTGGGGGAGTCCAGCTGAGGCAAAAGTTTTCAATCTAAACATTGCAAAGTTAGACCCCAAAACAGTATCTTGCCACTTCATTGGCTATCTAGACAAATCAAAAGGCTATCGTTTCTACTGTCTTGACAGATACACAAAGTTTGTAGAAACAAGACATGCAGTCTTCTTGGAGGACGAATTGATGAGGGGGAGCATGGTAGCTTGGGAAATTTATCTTGAGGAGAAGAGGGTGCATGCACCTAATCCGATGACTCAGGAGCCATTTTTCTCGCTACCTGTTGTGCCACCATCTACAACCCCTGAGGTTGTGGTGCCGGCACCTATTGTGACTCCACACGTGACAACAATGGGAGAAGGTTCGGAACCTGTCCGTCAGGAGCCACCTGAACGTACCGTTGAGCACGAATGGGAGCCAGAACAGCCACATACTGAGAATGTGCCAGAACCTGAGGCACGAAATGAGCAAGAGTCTGATGAACTCAGAAGGTCTAAAAGAGAACGAAGACCAGCCATTTCCAAAGAAATTTACAAAGTCTACAACACAGAAACAATTCATATGGAGGGCGATCCTACCTCATATGAAGAAGCCATGAGAAGCCCTCACTCAGCCAAGTGGGTGGAGGCAATGGAAGATGAAATGAAATCGATGAGTTCCAACAATGTTTGGGACTTAGAGGAAATTCCTAAAGGATCCAAAACAGTAGGATGCAAATGGGTCTACAAAACAAAGTATGATTCAAATGGGAATGTAGAAAAGTACAAAGCTAAACTTGTGGCAAAAGGCTTTACGCAAAGAGAAGGGGTATATTATAATGAGACTTTTTCTCCGGTCTCATGTAAGGACTCCTTCAGAATTATAATGGCACTAGTTGCACATTTTGATTTAGAGTTGCATCAAATGGATGTTAAGACGACATTTTTAAATGGAGATTTAGAAGAAAATGTTTACATGACACAACCCAAGGGTTTTTTCATGGAGGGGAAGGAACATATGGGATGCCGCCTAAAGAAATCTATTTATGGGTTAAAGCAAGCCTCTAGGCAGTGGTATTTAAAGTTCAATGATACAATTAAAAGATTTGGATTCAAAGAGAATGTTGAGGACAACTGCATTTATGCAAAGTTTAAAAGTGAGAAATATATTTTTCTAATTCTATATGTGGATGACATCTTGCTTGCTAGTTGTGATGTCAGTCTACTACTAGAAACAAAGAAGTTCTTGTCTTCAAATTTTGACATGAAAGACCTTGGTGCAACTTCTTATGTTTTGGGCATAAAAATTTACCGAGATAGAAAGAATGGAGTGTTAGGACTGTCGCAGAAAGCATATTGTGAAAAGATTCTAAAGAAATACAATATGCATGCGAGTAATTCAACACCTGCTCCCATAGTCAAGGACGATAGTTTTGGGAAATCCCAATGTCCAAAGAACCAATATGAGATCGATCAAATGAAGTCAGTACCATATGCTTCGGCTGTTGGAAGCTTACAGTATGCACAAGTGTGCACTCGCCCTGACTTAGCTTTTATCACCGGGGTACTCGGTAGATATCAAGAGAATCCAGGCAAAGAGCACTGGAAGATGGTAAATAAAGCTTTACGTTATGTGCAAGGCATAAAAGGCCTCATGCTAACATATAAAAGATCTGATTCCCTAGAGATAAAAAGGTATTTAGATGCGGATTTTACGGGAGATAAAGACGACAGAAAGTCCACCACAGGATATGTATTTACTCTCGCAGGAGGTGCTATTTCGTGGAGAAGCGCCAAATAGTCGATAGTTGCATCATCTACGATGTATGCAGAATTTATAGCATATTATGAGGCCATGGGACATGCGTTATGGTTAAAGAAATTTCTACCCGACTTGAAAGTGGTAGACTGCATCAGCAGACCACTAAAGATGTACTGTGACAACGAGCCCGCAGTATTCTATGCTCACAATAACAAGTCGAGTAATGCTACAAAGTCTATAGATATAAAGTACTATGTTGTGAAGGACAAAGTCCAGGATCAAACTATAAGACTCGAGCATATAAGGACAAATGATATGCTTGCGGATCTGCTAACGAAAGGCTTACCACCCAATGTGTTCAAGGGACACATAGCCGGCATGGGTTTAATGGAAAGCCTATGATTCCTGGACTACAGAGGACCAAAAGTAATAGGATTTGTTTCAAAATAGAAAAGTATGTAGTGGCTATCTGATTCTATCGGCAATTGAGCTGAAACGATGAAACATGCTCTATGTACCGATCCATAATGAAACGACTAAAGTACAAAATTAAAAGTAAAGTCGAGATCAAGGGGGAGAATATTAGATAGATCTCTCCCGTTCGAGCCCAACGGCCCGAACAGTCCCTTATCCGCGCCCTGATCGGGGGCGCCCCAACCTCATCTGGTGGGTGGGCCCCTGTCGCCGCGCTATATAAAGAGGTTGGGTACCGGCAGCACGCGTCACGAGGATCGCCGCTGTGCCAATCACCCCACCTACACCCCTACCGATCTAGGGTTGGCATGAGCCTACGGGAAGCGCCGCCACCACCGCACACCCACGCCGTCGACCCTTTCCCATGGCTACTGACAGCGGCTCTAGCTCCTGGACTAGCTCCGGCATCCCCTCTGGCTCATGCTTGTCGAGCCAGGGCGCAGGTAGTACCTCTCCTCTCCGATCTCTCTCTCTCCCTCTCAGATCTACGAGTTCCAACCTTATAGTACATCTACCGAGGCTAGACTAGTTCCAACAATTCATGCTTATATCCTCTTGCTAGCTTATAACGTTGGAGTACTAAACCCTTTGGGCAGGGTAGGGCAGCCACCCTACCATGATTTTTTCTAAAATAAAACGATTACATGTGTGCATATCGGTTGTTAGTCGGTCAGCTCTGTTCCGTGTTCCAGTTATGTTTGTTCATGGACGATTGTTGGAGAAGAAAAGGAAGAAAAGAGATGGTCTGGTTGACTGGCTACTGGGCCTCTTTTAGCTGAGTTGGACAAAGGAATGCTGGCTTGGTGCGGATCAACCCAGCTTGGTTGGTTTGTTCTTTCCACCGACCTAATCTATTTACCATTGTACTATCAGTTTGTGTCAACAAGTTCGTCTGACTTTAAATTTTTTTCGTCCTTCGCGCACTGTTACTAAAGCTAAACAAGCTAAACTATTTGAGCACCTATTGACCTATATATGCTTTACATGCATGTTACCGCTTACTTAAATCAAACAATTTTATTTGCAGAACAAACACTAGGAGTCTCTTCCCACGATCAAAGCTTCAGCACACAAGATTGGAAATGCATATTGGTGCTTCGTGGTCATTTTTTTCTTCTTCGATGGGTATCGGCAGTGCTTGTACACGGTCTGTTTTGCTCTGGTGGGCCGACGAGTGCGGGCCAGGCCAGTTTCCAGGTGGGAGTTGGTCTGGTTAGCTGTTTGATATTAATGGGCCTAGCAGCACTAACCACAGCTCTTAACAACCCATGTCATTCGGTTCTCAAAAGAAACCCCATCTCTCCCTCCATCCTCCAATGGGGAGCTGACGTGTGCAGAGATTTCAACTTGGCCCGCATTTCTCGCGGCCATGGAAACAAGTACTATAGTAGTACATATTTTCTTTTAAACTAAAAATCTTGGAGCTTACATTGTCGCATCTAAACTTACAGAAAAAATAGGGAAACAATATGAAACAACAAGGCTTAAAAAAAAATCTTGATTAAATTTCATGTTCATATAGTTCACACGAATAGTTCACGTGTATTGTTGAATAAAAAAGCCATGTGTTTCTAAAGTATTATTCTAATACATATTAATGTTTATCCATCTCAATATTATTGTTTACATATGCCATAATGTTCATATTCAACCAAAAAATGTATGTATAGTACAACTAATGTCTTCATATGTATAAAAATGATTTTGCACCTACGAAGAAGTGAAATGATCAACGATGACATAAAAAATGTAGATGAAGAGAAGAAAATATATGTACTTATGGCATACTAATAAAAAATTGTGCAACAACATGAAATATTTCAAAAGAGAATAAAGTAACGGAAGCCCTACAACACGATTTTGTTTTTGAAATAATAAGAACCCAAATCTGCATCCACTTACCTAACCAAATAAGTTCCCTCGTTTCTTAAAATGACATAACATGAAAATAAAAAGTTAGAAATAGATTTATGGATAAAAATGAAAACTATGGTGAAGAAACGACATTGTTTAAAAAAAGAGAAAAAGAATGAAACAAATGAAAAACTAAACGAAACATTACGATGAAGCCGCACTCGAGCGTCGTGTCCATGCATGATGCTCAAAGTGTCAAAGAGGCTTCACCATCTCCATCTCCATCACTATAAAATCAACTATGAGTGTACCTTTCCTCTGGGTCAAAGCACATGATATAGACACCGATCACTAATGATGTTCTATTATTGATAGTTTCGACTCGAAACTCCGGTTCGCAGGTGATAACCCCAAGTTTATCATTTGTTGTTTAGACCCAACAATATATTAACGCTCTCTCTCTCATTCTCACTCTCACTCTCACTCTTACCTTATCTCTCTCTTTCAATAAAAAGCAACCCATAGTAACAAAAAATAAGTAAACTAAACATCACACGAGCTCAACAACTTATTGATAGTTTACGTGTATTATTGAATAAAATATCCATGTGTTTATAAAGTATTATTCAAATACATATTAATGTTTATCCATCTCAAAATTATTGTTTACATATGTCATAATGTTCATATTCAGCCAAAAAATATCTGTATAGTACAAATAATGTCTTCATATGTATAAAAATGATTTTGCACCTACGAAGAAGTGAAATGATCAACGACGACATAAAAAATGTAGATGAAGAGAAGAAAATATATGTACTTATGGCATATTAATAAAAATTTGGGCAACAACATGAAATAATTTTAAAAATAACACGGTAGAGGAAGCCCCTACAATGATTTTGTTTTTAAAATAATAATAACCCAAATCTTCATCCACTTACCTAAACAAATAAGTTTGCTCGTTTCTTAAAATGAAACAACATGAAAATAAAATTTTAAAAATAGATTTATGGAGAACAATGAAAACTATAGTGAAGAAACGACATTGTTAAAAAAGAAAAGGAGAAAAAGAATGAAACAGATGAAAAACTAAACGAAAAATCATGACGAAAACGCACTAGAGCGTCTTGTCCATGCGTGATGCTCAAAGTGTCAAACAGGCTTCTCCGTCCCCATCTCCATCACTATAAAATTAACTATGAGTGTACCTTTCCTCTAGGTTGATGCACATGATATAGACACCGATCACTAGTGATGTTCTATTATTGATAGTTTTGACTCGAAACTCCGTTTCGCAGGTGATAACCCCAAGTTTCTCATTTGTTGTTTAGACCCGACAATACATTAGCATGCTCTATCTCTCCCACTCTCACTCTCACTCTCACTCTTCCCTTGTCTCTCTCTTTCACTAAAAAGAAACCCATAGTAACAAAAAAAATAAGCAAACTAAACATCACACGGGCTCAACAACTTATTGATAGTTCACATGTATTGTTGAATAAAAAGCCTTGTGTTTCTAAAGTATTATTCAAATACATATTAATGTTTATCCATCTCAAAAATATTGTTTACATATGTCATAATGCTCATATTTAACCAAAAAATGTCTATATAGTACAAATAATGTATTCATATGTATAAAAATGATTTTGCACCTACGAAGAAGTGAAATGATTAATAAAGACATAAAACATGTAGAGGAAGAGAATAAAATATATGTACTTATGGCATACTAATAAAAATTTGTGCAACAACATGATATATTTTAAAAATAATACGGTAGAGGAAACCCCTACAATGATTTTGTTTTTGAAATAAGAATGACCAAATCTACATCCACTTACCTAAACAAATAAGTTTGCTCATTTCTTAAAATGAAACAACATGGAAATAAAAAGTCAAAATAGATTTATGGAGAACAATGAAAACTATAGTGAAGAAACGACATCGTTAAAAAATAAAAAGAGAAAAAGAATGAAAGAAATGAAAAACTAAACGAAAATCATGACGAAGCCGCACTCGAGCGTCGTGTCCATGCGTGATGCTCAAAGTGTCAAACAGGCTTCACCGTCTCCATCTCCATCACTATAAAATTAACTACGAGTGTACTTTTCCTTTGGGTTAAAGCACATGATATAGACACCGACCACTAATGATGTTCTATTATTGATAGTTTCGACTCGAAACTCCGCTTCGCAGGTGATATCCCCAAGTTTCTCATTTGTTGTTTAGACCCAAAAGTACATTAGTGCTCTCTCTCTCTCTCTCTCTCTCTCTCTCTCTCTCTCTCTCTCTCTCTCTCTCTCTCTCTCACTCACTAAAAAGAAACCCATAGTAACAAAAAAAAGAGCAAACTAAACATCACACGAGCCCAACAACTTATTGATAGTTCACGTGTATTGTTGAACAAAAAGCCTTGTGTTTCTACAGTATTAATCAAATACATATTAATGTTTATCCATCTCAAAATTATTGTTTACATATGTCATAATGTTCATATTTAACCAAAAATGTCTATATAGTACAAATATATGTACTTATGTCATACTAATAAAACATTTGTGCAACAACATGAAATATTTTAAAAAATACGGTAGAGGAAACCCCTACAACGATTTTGTTTTTTTAATTATAAGAACCCAAATCTCCATCCACTTACCTAACCAGATAAGTTTGCTTGTTTCTTAAAATGAAACAACATGAAAATAAAACGTTAGAAATAGATTTATGGAGAAAAATGAAAAATATAGTTAATAAAGGACATTGTTAAAAAATAAAAGGAGAAAAAGAATGAAACAAATGAAAAGTTAAACGAAAAATCACGATGAAGCCGCACTCGAGCGTCGTGTCCATGCGTGATGCTCAAAGTGTCAAACAGGATTCACCGTCTCCATCTCCATCTTCGTCTCTCTCTCACTCTCACTCTTCCTTTGTCTCTCTCTTTCACTACAAGCAACCCATAGTAACAAAAAATATTCAAACTAACATTACACGAGTTCAACAACTTATTTAGTAGAGTTGTAGGCTGCTCGGCTCAACTACACTACTCTGGCATAACTATTGTTCTCCATAGGTGATGGTGTAGTCGACACCCTCTACTTACCCTGGGCAAGTCCGGTTCTTTGTAGATCTCCTCCTGCTCCTCAGTTCTGTAGATGACTGCCTCTTCTTGGTCCTTAGAGTCTAGCAAGGGTTAAGAAAGTACAGGTAAGTACGAGTGTACTCAACAAGTTCATTTAAAAGAATTGTCTCATGCACTATATACACCAAGGACCACAAGTCATTGGGTACGAAGGTTTTTGTAAGCATTTCTTCAATAAAGATTGTTTTTATTTAAAAACTATATCCATCAGCTATCATAGATATACCAAACCTTCGTGGAGTTATTTGCCTGTCACATTTGTAGTTTTTTTTCTGGAACAAGGAGTAACATGTCACCATTTGTATACTCTATAGAGGTGCATTGCTTTATCCATAAGAGATTATAGCTTTGTTGCAAAACCGACCAAATTATTTCTGTCCATAGTTTCTTGGTGTGGGGCCTAGTTTGAGATCAAATCCTATCACTTCCCTTCTTTGCAACTCCGCATGCACACCCTTTTGTATGACAGGCCAACGATAAAACTTGTTTCCAGTTACGAATCTAATATGTACAACCCATTATAGACACCATATGCCGTGGGACGTTGAGAGATCCCACCTATGTGTTGCCAATCCTACTTAAGGTTTATAGTCACACCCCTGTAAGTCCATTGACATGTGAAAGGAAAAAAGATCCATCTGACTTTCCCGTCCTATTCTAGATTTATGGCTAACATGTAATATGAGACATAAGATTCACTAGCGACATTGGTTATTAATCCTTGATGATACTTTTTCGTGCAAATGTAACCTCCACAACCCACATATATCATACCATGGTTATGTTTGCCCGCCATACTAGGTTACCACCACTCAGGCTGATAAACAATAAGGCATATTATTATGAACATAGAATTTACTTCGACCTTTTTGAAATGCAAGTGATAGCAATAATTGATTGTGAATACTTGATATATAATAACCTAAGGACATGAGCAAGTATGAACTTGCCTCGTGATTACGAGAAAATATAATCTGACGCTTTTGTTCGACCATGGACCTTGGGTTCTTAAAGATAACATCATTGCCCGGTAAGTAAAATGTTTAAACAAACGATTCATGCTATTATACATAATAAAGTATGCAATGATTAGTTCTAGGTTATTACCCTTTTTGTGTGTTTCACCCAATTCTTTTTGGTATTTCTAAGTGTTTTCCTTAATTAAAAATGATTAAAACCATTTTGTTTCGGTTGAAAATGATGAACGAATTACTTTTATTATTGTTAAATAAATTCTAAATAGTTTTGAAATATAATTAGAATTTTGTTTTATTTATATGTGATAAAGAAATATACCTATAATTCTTTTTTATAACTAAAATAGATTTAATAATTCAATTATGGCCTTAATTCAAATAATTCCATTTTGACTCATAATTTTGTATTGAGTATTTTATTAAAACACTATAATATTTTTAGGTTTTTTCCTATTTTTATAGGGCTTGTTGAAAGTTGATGGCTATTTTATTTTTTATTTCTTTTCTATTTAAGAAAATGGGCTGGCTCAGCTCGAAGTCCAACCCACTGGGTTGGGTTAGGACAACCCAGTTGGTGGGCTGAGCCAGTCAAATCGACCAAGCCACCCAATCCTCTCTTCTCCTTCCCTCGCTTGCGCTCCAGCGACACCATGGTCGCCACCTCCAGGCACAATCGGTGCACCTCGCCATGATCTACCTCGCCATCCAACTCGATTTGAGATGCCCGCCCTCTCCTGTTGACCCCCTTCATGTAGTGGTGCTAGGGTTCCAACTGTGTTGTTGCTGCGGTGCTTCTCCATTGTGCCCATGGTGGTCAAACGCTCGAAGGCTTCTTCTTCGATCTTGGTGAGATGCTGGTCGTGGCTTGGCGCAGGCAAAGCACCGGGGTGCTCCTGTGCTGCCATGCCATGGCCCCTGTCGTTGCCTTGGCCCTACCCTCCGGCCTACTCCTTCCGCCATGACATGGTTTATCCAACAATATCTAAAGTGGATTTGAAACTAAAGAGGATGCATAGGAGGAGTACCACAATTTTTTGGTGTGGCTGATTAGGAAATACTTGTTCAAGCTATGGCGATGGATGATCGGGTTTGAGAGAGTAGGATGAGAGATTTCATCATTGTCGGCCTGCTTGTGAGATTTTATGATGTACTATACAATAAAATGGTAAACTCATCATATTTGGACCATGTTAACCATATACAGCCTCGCGTGGGCAACAAAACACCATTAATTTGTGTCAGCCAACAAAAATAGATTGCGTACAACCTACCAAACGCTAGTGGAAAAAGGGCATATAGTCCCGATTTATAAGGGCCTTTAGTCACGGTTTTGTACCTGGGACTGCGAAATCGGGACTAAAGGCCCCCTATCTCTAGTCCCAGTTTGTTACAATTCGGGACTAGAGGCCACCGCATGGCCGTTTTTGCAGCGGGGGACGAATGACCTTTGGTCCCGGGCCCTGGACTAAAGATTTTTTTTATTTTTTTTTAAACTTTTGAATTGTTTGACTCGTAATCCTCTCATTTGGAACATTTTAAGCACCAAGTATATTTAATCTTAGGTCAAATTACACTTGTGGTCAAAATTTCCGGTTGGTCACCCATCCTAGCACTACTCCACCCTTAGCACGCTTAACTTTTCTGTTCCATCAGGATGTCCTTACACGAAGCCCATTTCTATCTTGTTGTCAACACTATCATATCCATCCTATTATCCCATATCCATATGCCATACATCTTTATTTTTTGAAATTACAAACAACTATTTTAGTAAACAACAATAAATAAGTAATAATAATATTTTAATCCAATGAAAGTAAAAAACTAAATAAAATAATATTTTATTCATTTTTTGCCATTTATTTATTTAATATGGCATAAATAATATCTTTAAATTTGTAAATCGAAATTTGATAAATAATATATCCACAATTATCAGAAAAATGTGAGGAATCCAAATATGGAATAAATAAAATTGCAAATAAATTAATTTTTTAAATAACTTTTTTCCTTTTCAAATTTTAAAAATCTAAAATAATCCAAAACGGCCAAAGGCCGTTGAAATCAAACTCACAATTTTTTTCCGCACATTTTGATAGGTTGTACTTTTTTATATCGTACGCAAAAGTTACACCCATTTTAAGTTTTCCTGCCACGGCCCGCACCCTTTAGTCCCGGGCCATATCACGACCAGGGACTAAAGGGTGTTGCCCATGCCCGAACCCCTTTAGTCCCGGGCTGTATCACGATCCGGGAATAAAGGTCTGAAACGACCTGGGACTAGAGTTTCCTCGGACTTCTAACCACCGAAAACGGTACGAACCGGGACTAATGCTCATACTAGTTCCGGGCCATATCAAATCGGGACTAGTGTTAGACTCTTGACCGAACCGAAGACCCTTTTTCTACTAGTGAAATATGCAGCCAAGTTAAAATCAGGCAACCAAATAAAGTGCCGAACATGGCATACCTCTCGGTTTTTTTTTGCTACATGCAAGCTACCAAACGTGTCCTTTGTCACGGCTGTATAGCGTCGTAAACTCTCCATGAGAACTCACTTGTGTACTGGCTCGCTCGATATAGCCGTGTCTCTCGAAGTATCCAATAATAGGTCTCCGATGTTGCTTGGGCTGCATGGTGGGGTAGCCACTTCGGCTTTTCATCAAAATCTCGTAATGCCCCCCTCTCAAAATATAATGTCAGGGATTTGTCTAAATTCACGTGTGTCTATACACTAAATCGCGTCAAGATACACAAATTTTTGACATCTATTTGAGACGGAAAGAGTATAATATATGTCACTATAAGGCTAAAATTAAACGTCTAAGTGTAAAAAAACTTAAATATTGTCTCCAATATAAAAAATGTCAAGTTTAAAGATAAGGTGAGACTGGGAATCTCAAAAAGTTGCACCGTACGTCTCACGTGCATGATACCTTCCCCGTCGACCAATCGCAGCCTAGCTAGCTACATGTAGCGGTCTAATTTAACAAGACGCTGAAGTGTGCAGGTGCAGATCACAGTCATACACGCGATGTACATGCACCCTAACCGCACGCGACAGTGCCCTGAAAGCGTAGAGAGCGAAAAACGTTACTGTCTCTTTCCTGGAGCCGATTTATTTGACATCTATAGTCTTCAAAAAATCCAAATGATATCCAAAACAAGAATCTCTGGGCCATTGTGGCGCCCGGGCTTTATCTACAACCGTCTTTTTATGCTTTGATATTGGTAAATTTCTCGGTAAGTGTTTTAGAACAACTCCAACAAAGACTGCAAATTTTAGTGTTGTAAAATCTCGTTACAGCGCGTTGGATCCTTTTTTAGCGTACGAGAGAGGCAATACCTCCAACAGAAACGCTAAAATATAGCACGCCAAAAGCAGCCCTCCACCATATGCTCTAAAATATAGCCCGCGCTTGTCCCTCGTCGCCCACCCGTACGTGCTAGCTGGTGGCGAATGTGGGGGGTGTGGTACCCCAGGAGGAATCACGACACATTGGCTGGAATTAAAGCTCAAAGCTAGTGAGCTATACGAGTAGCTCATGACTAATTGGCTCGAACTTATTGACTAATGGGACGAGACGGGATTTAATATAAGCTAGTTAAGTGAATGACTTTAAGAAGCCGAGATGATGAGTTGCTCATCTAACTCGTTAAAGTCGTGAATTGTAAGAAACATGATACGATTATGGATATTTTTGTTGATTATTATTATTTGTGGAGTGGGCTTTGCGCCTCTCTGGTGTAAATAGTATATTGCTGTAATTTGTGGAATAATATACGTGTCCTACTATTGTAGATTATCGTATACATAATACATATAATATTGACGGTCACTTTGATTGGAAGTTAAACGAGCTAACTCGAGATTTAAATGAGTCGAGCATATGTTGAATATGAACTTGTCGTGTTAGGTTGAGCCAAAAGCTAACTTACTACCTTAACGAAATTATATCCGTGACAAAGAGGGGAGCAGATTCATGAAGAGGAGGTTAGAGACATTGGATGAAAATGCCGGCCACATTGGTACCAACTAAGCATAAAAAGGCATCAACAGGCTCAATTAATGAAATTTACGTCTATCTTTTGCAATACAAAAGCCATGAAAAGAATATGGTGTATTTTCAATAAAACATGTCTGATGTCGATGCGTTGTGACCTCGCATGCTTGCTTTAACAAGTTGTATGACCAACACACCACACTTTTTAACTTGTGCGAATAAAGTGCATCTGTTGTATAAGTTCTGTGAATGCTAGTACAATTTACTCTTAGACATTTCTACTTGACAAGTAATAGTTTTTTTTGTATCCTATTTAGTAAACAAACCAGTATAACTATCTATACTTACTATATAACAAGAAAAACACATATATGAAAACATGAAAGATTTTGTGAATTTATCTTGGATCGGACATCTTTATTTATCTTATCTCAACTTCTCATTTATACTCAATCTCTCTTGAAATAGGCTTTCGCCCCGCTTTATAAATAAATCACACAGGTGAGACCGCTGCTGGGCCAGACAGCACATCGCCCAAAGGAACAAACACCACAGGATACACGGCGCTGGGAGACTCCAAGCCCAACACGAAAAGCAAGAAGAAATTAAAAAAAGAAGAAAGCCGATAACGGCGGTGTGCTGAAAACGGAAACAACTCGCAACTGGTGCGCCCTCCAGAGAAGTACCACCACACACCCGCAATCCAAAGCGCCTGCGTACCAAAACAGCACCTCCAAGAAGGGGAGTGACGACGACGACACTACTGTCCGGCCGGGACCTAGGGTTTCCCCCGATACACAGCAGGGGGATGGGGGAGGGAAGCCCCCGACACCCTTCAAGAAGGAAGGTGACACCCTCGGGCGTCACCGTGCCAGTGTCAACAGACAAGGATTTCTCCCGACCCCTCCAGAACCACCCTCCCGAGCACTTTGAAAAGCTCCACCAATCACGTCACCCAGGAGCACGCGCCATCCCAGTCTTGAAGTCGCCACCACCCTCACACCGAGAGCCACGGAGCGAAGCAGGTAGGCCGAGAGAGTGGAGACGTCGGCGAGGGTCGGCCTGTCAACAACACGCGGGAGGGACCTACCTCCACCACCAGGAGGTGGTAGCAGCAAGACAAACCAGGCCCTCTGGCCCGGCCGAGCCCGCGGAGGCTCGTGAAGTCCCACCGCCGCACTGCAGCAAGGGTGCCATCGAACCCGCCAACCGCCGCCCAAGTTCTACCCCTCCTTCCACCAGGGGATCCGCCACCACGGCAAATCCCAGCCACCAAGCAGTAGCACCATCGCCACCGAGCTCCCCCGGGCCTGCCGGACCACCACCGGACTGGGGAGCACACGTCACCTCCCGGAGCCTCCTCCGCCGAAGGCACGTCGAAGCCGTCCACATTCCGAGGCCGCCGCCCCGGCGTCCACCGAGCCGGACTCGCACCCACCGAGCCAGGTTCGTCGCGTGACCTGCAAGGTGGGGGAAGGTTTGGTTAGTGTAGGATGGCGGCCACGGCACAGCCGCACGGAGGAGATCAACCTCCACCACCAATGGCGGTTGCCGTCCGAACGCGGCAGCAGAGACACACCAGGTCTCGGGCCCGGCCGGGCCCAAAAAAGGGCCCGTAAAGTCTCCACAGCCACGCTGCTACAGCGTAGCCGCCGCCGTCCTACAAGCCCCACACCGCACCCCCTCCTCTAGAAGGTGCCAGCGTCGCGAAAGGCCCACCCCAAGCCCAGATCGGGCCCAAGTGGCCCCAGATCTGGGCTAGCCGAAGCTTCCCGAGGATGCACGCCCGCGATGCCACACCCTGCCAGCTCCTGCCGGCACCCCGCGCCGCCACCACGGCTCCTAGAGGCAAGCCACGGCCCCCCACCGCGTCACCGGAGTGCAGCGCCGCGCCGCCCGAACGCCGCCGCCGCCGTCCTCCGGATGTGCCCTGCCCGCACGAGGCAGCCACACCGCCGCCGCCTAAGGCGCGCCGGAACGCGTCGCCGGAACCACCCCCCTTGCAGCCCTCCACGCCGAGCTAGGACACCGCGACCTCCGCCGCCGCCTCCGCGCCGCCGCGCCCTGCACCAGCGTGCCGCCCCGCTCAGTCCGGTCCACCCGCGCGGTCCGTAGCCTTGGGTAGGGAGAAGGATCCCCGCCGCCGCCGACGCCGGCCGGGCTTTGCCTGCCAGCGCGCCCCGGCGGCGGCGAGGGGAGGGGAGGAGGGTGGCGGCGGCCTGAGGAGGGGTAGGGTTTTCCCCCCGGTCGCTCGCGGGAGCGACACGGGAGGGAGTTCGCCTCGTTCTTGATGACAGAAAAAAAAATATCTATGTTTACGTTCATCACTTCTCATTTATACTCCCTCCATCCCAAAATATAAGACGCTTAAGGATTAGTCAAAGTCAACGTTTTCTATGTTTGACCAAGATTATACAAAAAATATTAACATTTACAATACTAAATCAATATCAATAGATTCGCCATAAAGTATATTTTCTTAATCTGTCCATTCAATATTTTAGATATAGATATTTTTTCCTAAAGATTTGGTCAAAATTAGTAAAATTTGACTTTTGACCAATCCTTATATTTTGGGACGGGGAAGTATGTCATAAAAACCTTAAATGACATCACACCAAGTAAGAAAAAATAGAAATATTACCACTATGTCCCCAATTAGACGTTGCAAATTTGTTTAGATTTGCATGTATGTATATGCTAAAACGCATGTAGATACATATTGTGTCTAAACTAATTTGTGACAAGTAATTTAGCTGACACAACACAGCAGTTAAGAAATATAACAAACATGTAATGATACTAAAGGTGCTCCTGCATTGTGTGCCCCACCAGCTACATATGAAAATTTTCAAACCGTTGACTACATTAGTTATTATATAAGCTGATCGACACTCAACCATAACCCATTAAGCAAGAAACAAGCTAACCAAGCAAGCGAGGATGGTGAACTTCGTACAAGTGCTAAGGGATCACTTTGTTGACCGGCTTGGAAAGAGCGCCGGACTCCGGCAGCACGCCATTGCCGTGGACGACGCCGGTACCGTCATCAACTTCTGGGTGCCCAAGCACAGAAAGGAACCGGACCACGAGAAGCAGAAGCACGCCGTGGTGCTGGTTCACGGCTTCGCCGGCGACGGCATGATGACGTGGGGGTTCCAGGTCGGCGCCCTCGCCAAGCGCGGCTACCACGTCTACGTCCCCGACCTGGTCCACTTCGGCGGCTCCACGTCGCCGTCGCCGGACCGCTCCGTGGCGTTCCAGGCCCGGTGCATCGCGGCGGGGCTGGCGCAGCTCGGCGTGGTGGGGCGGTGCACCGTCGTGGGGTTTAGCTACGGCGGGCTTGTGGCGTTCGAGATGGCCGCGGCGTTTCCCGTTCTGGTCCGCGCCGTCGTCGTCTCCGGCGCCGTGGTGTCGTACACGGCCTCCATGAACGACGCCGTCCTTAGGAGGTTCGGTGTCGCCTCTATCACGGACCTCATGCTGCCGGACACTCTCCGAGGTGTCGCCCGGCTCCTCACCACCGCCTTCTACAAGGAACCGTGGCTTCCCCGTCGCCTCCTCAAGGATTTCCAGAAGGTAATACATTCAGCTGCAAGAAGCCATCAAAAATATTTTCCATTTAAACAACCGAAATTGTTTTCATACATGTATATGTGTCGTTGGTGCAGGTGATGTTTAGCAACCGAAAGGAGAGAGGGGAGATGCTCGAAGATATGATAGTCAAGGACAACGCTGCACTTCCAGTCCCTGTTTTTCAGCAGGTTAATCAAAATCGTTTGTAGATTGTGCCAACAAAACCAAAGAAGGACAAACAAAGCCACCACATTTTCCATTAAGTTTTTACGCATGGTCATTTTTGGTTATTACTCCCTCCAATCCATTTATAATTTTGGCTCGTTTAGACAAAAGCTTTGAAATCAGATCGGAGGCAGTATTTCTTGTGTCACTAGTATGTAGCATATTTTTTTGTGAGAGGGTCACACGAGTACTAGCTAGCATGTTGCATATCATTGATTCTTGCTTTTTTTTAATTTCACTGCATCTATTTTTCTTACTTGACTCTCACCATGTATATATGTCGATCTCGGCTTGCATGCATGCAGAACATACTTCTGTTGTGGGCAGAGAATGACAACTTCTTTCCCCTAGAGATGGGCAAGAGGCTAAAAGAGTAAGAAAACGACGTGTTATTACCTTGTTATACAATCTATCTACAAATGATTAATGATGGAGATTAACATATATACAAATGCAGGGATCTGGGCGAGAAGGCGACGCTGCGAAGCATAAGGAAAGCAGGGCATCTGGCCCACCTGGAGAGGCCGTGTGTTTACAACCGCAGCCTCAAAAAGTTCCTGGATCAAGTGGACGCCCTACCATCTACCAATTAATCAGACCCATGCATGCATGCATGATTTGGATCGATCGTCTCTCATAATTTGTAAACGGCTTCTAGCAATCAATTGTAGTACTACTTCCTCTATTGCAAAATATAAGACCTTCTAGCAAGCTAAAACGGCTTGCTAAAACGTCTTATAATTTGTAACATAGTGAGTACTATTTATTTTTCTTGTGCTCTTGAGAATATAATAATGAATGAATGACCGGGTTTGGCTTGTCCTACCTCTTGAGAAAGCATTTTTTTTAGTTATGTTATTATAACTTGGGATAAATGGCCGTATGCATCAATTGGTGCAGAGTGTGGTGCTGCCCCTTTTCGAGTAAAAAATACCCTGCGAAAAATGGAACTCGATCTTTGTTAAGGCCACCACTTATTACCACTATTAGATCCTTCCAAAATAACATATGGAACAACAACTCTTTCTAATGCAAAGTTGGAGCCTATCAGTTACAAATAAGGTGTTTATATGACGGGCGGTGCTGAAATATTTACCTAAGAAGCACAAGTGATAAATTCTTTTTCGCGATCAACCATGTGCATGTGATAGCGCATTCAACATATTATAAGAATTTTGTAACAAATAATTTCACTTGTGTATTTATAAATCACCATAGATGGATATTTTTCATGTCCAATTTATATATTCTAAAAATTTGTAATTAGCTAGTCTTCTCCATTTATACGGATGTACAGTAACCAAACGAACAATGTACACAACACACGACAACCCACAAAAAGGAGCACCACATCCATGTACATGAAAGGGCAACCAAAAATGTAAATCGGTTTGGGCTGGTGTTATCGCCATATTTTGGCCAAAGAAGGAGTTGGGCCGTGATCAAGATGGGCTTAGAAGATACGTATATTCAACGTGTTGTTAATCGGCCTTATGCGTAGATTTGGGCTAAATTGCCCGTGTATCTTGTATCATAGTAGGTTTCGTTTCAGTTTAGGTAAAGATAGAGTTGTAGAGTTATTCCAAAAGTAGAGAGTCTCCGGACTATAAATATGTACCTAGGGTTATCGCGAAAAGGAGGACAATCACGTTCACAACAAACACATCTCGGCGCATCGCCACCCCTTGTTTCTAGGATTTTTCTCGGATAAGTGCCATGCTGCCTAGATCGCATCTTGCGATCTAGGCAGTATTTACTTATGCGTTATCCGGTGTTACTCGTACTGAAGCCTTGTTGATGGCGAGTAACACCTTTATCACAGATTTGTTAGGGCTAGCATCGGTACTTTTTACTATGATTGCTTAATTATGCTACCTCTAGCTATCTCGCCGTCTTTGCATCTTTTCCCGGGTGTGAAGGTGGCATCTTGCTTGATTTCTGCTTAGTCGATTCGATCTGTTATAGTTGTGCCTTGTTCATCAAGGTTTAGTTTAATATCTACGTGATTAGGCCTTACAAACGGGTTGAACGATCCAGTAATACGTAGGATATGGTTTATCGATCTTAGAGGGGACGTTCCGGGAATTGACGTCATGTTGGTTTTTAGGCCTTCTCTAGGATCAGTTTTCTACTATCTTTCGTATCTACCAGGCTCATCTACGTGTGGGACGTTCCGGTTACGTGGTGAAAACACCAAACTGTCGTAGATCGATTTAGCTTGTAGTAATCAAGCAAAGCCCCATGTTATCATAAATCCAATGCAGAACCATGGGGATAATCGGCTCTGAAAGCCGATTTACAGGGAAACCTGGGAGCCGATCACGGCTCGAATTTTACGTATACTTGTTTACCATGCAGGAAACCAATCGGAGCAATCCATCACCTTCCTGACCAGGTATAGGTCAGGTGGCACGCCCTCGAACCAAGACAGGACGCGTGCGTGCCGGAAGCTTTGCGGGCCGTTGCCCGAGGGACCAGGGCCCACCAGCCGCTCTGGGAGCCTCCCGGCTCTTCGTGTTGCTCGTCACTGCCCGCCGGTGAGTTTTGACAGGCAACACATTCTGGCACGCCCGGTGGGACATTCAACAACGTCTACATCAACATCCGACGCTGCGATGGAGAACAGACCAGTCACGTACGACGAGCTTCCTGCTGAGCACAAGGCGAAGTATGACGAGATCAAAGAGCTCTTCGAAGCTGACCTCATCGGCTCTTTCGAGAGGACCCGTACCCATGGCATCAAATGGAGGGGATTCTCCCCCGAGGGCGCTCTCGATGAGGTAGATCTGTCTGTTCCTTCAGAAGACCGCACCAGAGCTCTACGCCAAGAAGTCAACTACATGGTGGCTCATTCTCTTCACCGCCATTCTGAGAGCTTGGTAAACGCGTTCGAACGGGTAGCAGTTCGCGTGGTTCAGGAGATCATGAAACATCAGTATTCTCCGTCGGGGCCCACTTTAGGGACCCACCAGGGGGAAAGACCGCTCCAGACCAGGCCGCAACTACCATTCACACTCGCAGCTCCAGAACCGCCGGGATCAGCGGCGTACGTCGTCTACAAGGCTGGAGGCGATCCAGGCGATTACCAATTCCTGTTGGAGCCACCCAAGGAGATCCCACACGGATATACATGCGCCTACGTGCCGGACTGCAATAACCTGGCACGCACCAGCCAGATTGCAACCGCAGGAGTATTTGCGGCAGGAGCTCCTGGGGCAGGATCTTCAGGAGTAGGCGTTCCTGGAGCAACGACGTCTGGGATGGACGCTGACAAACAGGCGTGGCTAGCCAAGTATGCCACTGGAACAAGTCATGAGAATCTAGCCCCCGCAGCTCAAACAGTGGAGCAAATCAGTACCATCCTGAGAGACCAGTTCGGCTTCGTGCCGAAGCGACGGACAATCGGCTATTCAAAGCCGTACCCCAACGAGTTTGATCTGATCCCGTTGCCACCCAAATATAAACTCCCTGAGTTCTCAAGATTCAGCGGGTCAGATGGGTCAAGCTCGATCGAGCACGTAAGCCGATACCTGGCACAGCTAGGCATGATTTCGGCATCGGATCAAATGCGCGTGAGATTTTTTTTGCACAATCTCTAACAGGACCAGCCTTTGGGTGGTACACCTCGTTGCCACCTGATTCAATTCGCACCTGGAAGCAACTAGAAGAACAGTTCCACGTCCAGTACCATTCAGAGGCTACTGAGGCTGGCATTGCAGACCTGGCGCAAGTACGACAGAAGCGGGGAGAAACTGTAGCCGAATACATCCAGCGCTTCAGGACCATCAAGAACAGATGTTACTCAGCTCGCTTAACTGAGAAGGAAGCAGTCGAGCTGGCAGTGGTGGGTCTCTTAGCGCCCATCAAGGATCTGGCTTTCCAAGTGGAGTACAACTCATTGGCGCACATGGCCCAGAAACTGACGATGTATGAACAGCGCCACCCTGAGTTATACCAAGACAGGTTCAAGCGCCCCGTAAGCCTGGTCGATGCAGAAGAAGATGATTCTACACAAGACCAGGAAGTGGCCGTGGCTGAGTGGGCTCGGGGGGCAGACCCTGTGTCCTGCAAGTGGGTGAAGCAGCAAGGGCCTATAAAAGGGTTTGACTTCGATGTGAGCAAAGCCGAGCAGATATTCGATTTACTGCTGAAGGAGAAACAGCTGAGGTTACCCGAAGGCCACAAAAACCCTACGGCTCAGGAGATGAACGGGAGACCATACTGCAAGTGGCATCATTCGTTCACCCACACCACCAGTGATTGCAAAGAGCTGCGTCGCCAAATCCAAATGGCAATAGAACAAGGCCGTCTAATCCTGGGGCAGTTCGCCATGAGGGTGGACACGAACCCGTTTCCCGGCGTCAACATGGTAGAGCTCAGTCGCTCCGCGAGGCGTCAACTGGACTTTTCGTTCGGTGTCAATATGGCTGGGTCTGGGTACCACCATGACACGTACAAGGAAGGAGGTGATCACTCTCGGGGCAAAGAGGGAGAGGAGGCCGGTCCACGCGACCGGCCCAGCCGCGATGACGGGCGATACCTAACAGAGGAGCAGGTTAGGAGGGTGCGGTATCAGAAGCCACATTCCACGCATCTCCTTAACAAGTATGAGCGTCAGCATGAGCAACGGCGCCAACACAGTGGAGACAATGAAGGGTATGGGCACCTCGCCAGGGGACCGTCCAAAGAAAAGGAAGGCGCAGACAAACATTGGGATTGTCCCTTCTTCAAGCATTGCTGGGACGTGGGAATGAGCCGATTGCCTACAGTCGACAATTGCCCAGAGTGTGGACAGCGAAAGGAGAGCACGAGACCAATGTCAGTGTTCAAACGTCTAGGACCTCTCCAACCTCAGAGCCGTCCCAGGGAGTCCGCTCGAGCAAAGGGCCTCGAGAGGCGAAGGGATGACAAAGAAGAAGACAGGTATCACCGTCCACGGTGGTGCCCCGATGGAATCAGACACACCCAGAAGCGTAGAGTGCAACGGCTGCGTAACTTAGAGGAAGCGGAAGCGCAGTATCTCTACGCTCTAAAGAAAGCACGACCTGATCTGGCCGTCAAAGTGAGGCAGACTTTGGAGACGGAGGGCCGCGCGACAAGGAAGGAGTGGCGCCCCAAACCAATAAAAGCCGATGCACAGACATCGGCTGGCACGAACATGGTGTTCGTACTTCCGGCAGAATTCTGCGCGCCACGGACCAATGTGCTATCAGTGGTGCAGCTTGACTGCGGTCCACGGCCGGTTATCTTTGAGAAGCCACGTGAGAAGGGTTACAAACATCTGAAAGCTCTGTACCTACGGGGCTACATCAATGGACAACCCGTCAGCAAGATGTTGGTGGACACCTGAGCGGCAGTCAATATTATGCCGTACTCCATGCTACGACGTTTGGGACACTCCACTGCGGACCTGATCAAAACCAACGCCACGTTAAGCGACTTCAACGGTCAGTCTTCGGAAACGCAAGGCGTACTGAACGTGGATCTAACGGTGGGCAGGAAAACCATACCCACGTCGTTTTTCGTCGTGGACAGCAAAAGTACCTACGCCGTCTTGCTAGGAAGGGATTGGATCCACGCTAACTGCTGCATTCCATCCACGATGCACCAGTGCTTAATTCAGTGGGACGGAGATGAAGTGGAGGTCATCCATGCAGACGATTCTATCGAGATTTCCATTGCTGGCACGAACATTTGGGAAGCAGCAGACCAAGAGCCGATCTCTGGAATCAGTTTAGACGGCTGTGAGCGTATTGAAGCTTCAAAAAACGGGGTGAGGCTGGTCTTATCCACCGGCCTGACAGAGTAGAAAGATCCACAATCATGCGTGGTACGGCCGATCTTAGCGATCGGCCACAAAAAATGGAAAGCAACAATCGTACGACAAGCAGATCATGTAGTCGTAGCAGGAAGACGCCCTGCCATTATGAAACAATAAGGTGTAAGCCGCCCTTGACTAACGCAATCAAAAAGGGGGCCGATTCAGGTAATCGGCCCAAATTATTTTTGTTGTCCTCACCTACTGCTCGCCCTGTGTTCAGCATCGACTTGACAGGGGACGGAAAGCTAGGGTATGGGTTCACATCCGCTGATGAACTAGAAGAGATCGACATTGGTCCTGGGGATAAGCCACGATCAACTTTTATCAGCAAAAGGTTAGATCCAAAGCTGCGGGATCCGATGATAGCCCTGTTGAAACAATATCCAGACTGCTTCGCCTGGGACTACACGGAGATGCCTGGTTTAGATAGGAGCATCATTGAGCATAGACTCCCGCTTAAGGAAGGATTTCGGCCGTTCCAACAGCGAGCACGGCAGATGAAGGCCGAAATTCTAGAACAAGTCAAGAAGGAGGTCGAGAAAATGTTGGCAGCCGATTTAATCAGGCCCTGCAGGTATGCGGAATGGATTTCTAATATCGTGCCGGTGGAGAAAAAGGATGGCCGGTGGCGTGTAGCCATAGATTTTCGGGACCTCAACAGAGCTACCCCAAAGGATGAGTATCCGATGCCGGTAGCAGAAACATTAATCAACGCAGCGGCTGGCCATAAGATCTTGAGCTTTATGGATGGGAATGCTGGTTACAACCAAATTTTTATGGCTCCTGAAGACATACACAAGACTGCGTTCAGAGTACCAGGCTCAGTGGGATTGTTTGAATACGTTGTCATGACGTTTGGGTTGAAGAATGCTGGTGCCACGTACCAAAGATCCATGAACTACATTTTCCATGATCTGATCGGCAAGCTGGTGGAAATTTATATCGATGACGTAGTGGTCAAGTCTGCCTCAGTAGAAGGACACTTGGGCGATCTGCAACGCGTCTTGGACCGAACGAGAAAATTCGGACTACGGATGAACCCAAAGAAGTGCGCCTTCGGGGTAACGGCCGGTCAGTTCTTGGGTTTCTTGATCCATGAACGTGGAATTGAGATCGGCCTGAAAAGTCAGGAGGCAGTGCGAACAATGAAGCCACCCACCACAAAGAAAGAACTGCAGTCTCTCATCGGCAAGATCAACTTCGTCAGAAGATTCATCTCTAATCTCTCAGGAAAGATAGAACCGTTCATGGGGCTCGTGAAAATTAAATCTGACGATGAATTCCGCTGGGGGGCAGAACAACAACGAGCTTTCGACGAGATCAAAGAATATCTGACAAAGCCGCCAGAGTTAGTGCCACCCCAGCCAGACAGACCTTACTATATTTACTTGTCGGTGGCTGACACATCTATCGCCTCGGTGGTGGTACAAGTCCACGATGGGCTAGAGCGAGTCGTATTCTACATAAGCAGAAGGATGCTGGACGCGGAAACAAGGTATCCCGATATCGACAAGTTGTGCCTTTGCTTGTTTTTTACCTGCACCAAGCTACGCCACATCTTGCTATCAGCAGAGGTCATCATCATATGCAAATCGGACGTCATAAAGCACATGCTGGCGGCTCCTATGTTAAAAGGCCGATTGGGCAAATGGATGTTTGCATTATCAGAGTTTGACATCCGGTATCAACCCGCGAAAGCAGTGAAGGGGCAGGCGCTGGCTGATCTTATTGCTGAGAGGATCAACACTAACATAGCAGCACTGTCCATAAGAGCGTGGGCTATGTTTTTTGACGGATCAGTTTGTGACGATGGCTGTGGCATCGGTATTTTGCTCGTGTCGCCCCGGGGGGCAACATTTTCCTTCTCCTTCAGATTGTCTACCCTTCGCACCAACAATGTAGCCGAGTACGAGGCGATACGCAAAGGAATGGAGTTACTCCTCGAAGCCGGGGCGGAAGCAGTGGAAATTTTTGGAGACTCCAAGTTGGTGATTTCCCAACTCACGGAGGAATACGAGTGTGAGAGCGAATCCCTCTTCCCATTATGGTTACACTGCCGTGAGCTGATGGCACAGTTCCGGTACATAAACTTCACCTGGATCCCGCGGTCGCAGAATATAGAGGCAAATGATCTTGCACAAATGGCCTCAGGCTACAAGGATGCAGCAGAGGGAGCCGATATTCAGGTACAGCTCCTAGAAGCTAACGACTGGAGAGCCGATATCTTCAATTACTTGAAGGATTCGGCTCGGGGGGCACCTAAACGGATAAGGTACAAAGCCATGAAGTATGTGCTTATTGGGGACGACATGTTTTACAGGACCCTGGAAGGATTATTGCTCAAATGTCTGGGGACAGCCGAGGCTAATCGGCTTCTACACGAGGTACACGAAGGCGCCTGTGGGACTCACCAATCGGCTCATAAAATGAAGTGGTTAATCAGGCGATCAGGGTTTTACTGGCCTACCATGCTCGAGGACTGCTTTAAGTACTACAAAGGGTGTCAAGCATGTCAGGCATTTGGAAAAATCCAGATGGTACCTGCATCAGCAATGAATCCCATCATCAAGCCTTGGCCATTCCGAGGTTGGGGCATGGATATGATCAGGAAAATCAATCCTCCGTCAAGCAAAGGTCACATGTGGATCTTGGCCATCACGGATTATTTCACCAAATGGGTGGAAGCCGTCCCTATGAAGTCAGTAAGTTCAAAAGATGTTGTCAATTTTGTGAAAGAGCATGTCATTCATAGGTTTGGGATTCCTCAGACTATCACAACCGATGGAGGTTCGGTTTTCACTTCTCACGAGTTCAGAGAGTTCTGTGAGGACACAGGGATTAAGCTGATTCGGTCATCTCCGTACTATGCTCAAGCAAATGGGCAAGCTGAAACGTCCAACCAGAGCCTCATTAAGCTGATCAAGAGGAAAATCGACGAGCACCCTAGACGCTGGCATGAGGCTTTATCGGAGGCTTTATGGGCTTATCGCATGTCATGTCATGGAGCGATAAAAACCTCGCCATACCATCTGGTCTATGGACAAGAAGCCGTATTGCCTTGGGAAATTACGGCTGAATCGAGACGTGTTACCTTTCAGAACGATCTGAGCTGAAGCGTCCAACCAGAGCCTCATTAAGCTGATCAAGAGGAAAATCGACGAGCACCCTAGACGCTGGCATGAGGTTTTATCGGAGGCTTTATGGGCTTATCGCATGTCATGTCATGGAGCGATAAAAACCTCGCCATACCATCTGGTCTATGGACAAGAAGCCGTATTGCCTTGGGAAATTACGGCTGAATCGAGACGTGTTACCTTTCAGAACGATCTGACGGCTGAAGAATATGCAACTTTGATGAGTGACAGTGTTGAAGATGTGACTGAGCTTAGGCTGTGGTCGCTTGAAAAAATTAAAGAAAACAAGGCCAAAGTAGCTCGTGCGTACAACAAAAAAGTGAAGCCAAAGGAGTTCCACGTTGGGGATCTGGTATGGGAAGCTGTGTTGCCTTTGGGAACTAAGGATGCAACATATGGTAAATGGTCTCCAAATTGGCATGGGCCGTACAGGATCGACCAAGTTTTAAGAGGGAACGCGTACATGCTTGAGCAATTGGACGGCGTGAAATTCCCGGTGGCAGTCAACGGTCAACATCTCAAGAAATATTTCCCAAGCATGTGGGATGTTGGGCAGCAAAACTAGAGGGGCCGATACCACGCAAGGCCGACACCACGTAAAGAGGATCGGTAGCAAAAATGTGGGGGCCGATGTTGAAAATCGACCGATCTTTTAAAAAAAAAATATATATATAGTCGATGCAAGGTCATCGACTCTAGAGGTTCACAAGTTACAAACAGATTCCAGCCTGCATATACGAGCTACTGAAGAAATGCCTCGAAGGCGTGGAGGGCGTTAGCACGGACATGGTCCAACTCGGCGATCTCAGCTTCGTCATCATCATCCTTGCTGGTCACTACTTGTTCGTTCAGGGCACGCTTTTCAATGAGCAGTTGGAGATTTGGATCGCCCGTTTTGAAGGAGAAGGACACAGGTGGCCCGTTTTGAAAAGGGTCGCAGGTTACCGTTTTAAACCGGAAAGTGGCCGATCTGATGTGCCTAAAGATGCGACCGAATTTTTGACTTTGTCAACGTTTGGTGTTCGGAGAAGCCGATGGGTGGTCATCGGCTCTTGGCGATTTGACCTGTTGGACTGTATGCGTGCAGTTTGATGAGGGCCGATGCGGTGTCATCGACTCTTGATCGGCGAAATCAGGGACAAACAAGAAAAATCTTTGGGGAAACAGATTCTCATTCATTCAAAAGCGGATTGCTTACACACGGCTGATGGATTACAAAAGGGGTCCTGCTACTACTACTACTACTGTTGCAGATTCCTAATCTAGGCCGAGGTCGTCGTCGCTGCTGCCGCCGCCGTCTTGTTCGCTGTCTTCAGCGCTGCTACCGGCGTCGTCTTCGCTGTTGCTACTGAGGAAGCCAGTAGGGGCCTCCTCGTCCTCGTCCTCGTCATCGTCGTCGTCTTCGGACCCTGCGCGGAAGCGCTTCGTCGGCGGATATTCGTCGGAGGAGGTGTCCTCCTCCGATTCCTCCTTCTCGTCGGAGGACTCGACGCCGTCCCACGACCAGGCGTCGTCGCTGTTCGCCTCCAGTTCCCCGTCAACGAGGAACTGTAGGCTTTCTTCACCATCGGTCAAGGATGCATCATCCTCCAACCAAACGGCGAAGTCCCAATCTCTCTCGTCCCACCATTTTGGGGCGAGAGTGTTGTACGCCGTTATCGGTGGGTGCTCTGGTGTCGGCTCGCGGTCGCTTAGCGAGTTGGAGGCGTAGGAAGACAGACCGGAAGAAGCCGAGGAGGCCATGGCAGAGAAAGGGTTTTTTCCGGCGGAGAAAGAGGGTTTGCTGGCTACGGGAGGAAGATGGGGACTGTGAACTGCTCAGACGGATTTAAATAAGGGGAATATTAGGAGAGACGGTTCAATGTCATAGCGGTTTCCCAGATTGCACTGCCAAAATCGTCAAATCATGCAGTACGAAGGAGTTGAGAAGACGGGGCATCATGATGAAGGGGTGGCGTGACGATCCTGTTCTGCCACGCGTTCTGTCAACGCGCAACCCGATACAAAAAAAAACCCCGGGAGGAGGAAAAAACATCAGCAGAGTGGTTTTGAAATTATTATTGCCAAAACCAGGGGGGCATGTGTTATCGCCATATTTTGGCCAAAGAAGGAGTTGGGCCGTGATCAAGATGGGCTTAGAAGATACGTATATTCAACGTGTTGTTAATCGGCCTTATGCGTAGATTTGGGCTAAATTGCCCGTGTATCTTGTATCATAGTAGGTTTCGTTTCAGTTTAGGTAAAGATAGAGTTGTAGAGTTATTCCAAAAGTAGAGAGTCTCCGGACTATAAATATGTACCTAGGGTTATCGCGAAAAGGAGGACAATCACGTTCACAACAAACACATCTCGGCGCATCGCCACCCCTTGTTTCTAGGATTTTTCTCGGATAAGTGCCATGCTGCCTAGATCGCATCTTGCGATCTAGGCAGTATTTACTTATGCGTTATCCGGTGTTACTCGTACTGAAGCCTTGTTGATGGCGAGTAACACCTTTATCACAGATTTGTTAGGGCTAGCATCGGTACTTTTTACTATGATTGCTTAATTATGCTACCTCTAGCTATCTCGCCGTCTTTGCATCTTTTCCCGGGTGTGAAGGTGGCATCTTGCTTGATTTCTGCTTAGTCGATTCGATCTGTTATAGTTGTGCCTTGTTCATCAAGGTTTAGTTTAATATCTACGTGATTAGGCCTTACAAACGGGTTGAACGATCCAGTAATACGTAGGATATGGTTTATCGATCTTAGAGGGGACGTTCCGGGAATTGACGTCATGTTGGTTTTTAGGCCTTCTCTAGGATCAGTTTTCTACTATCTTTCGTATCTACCAGGCTCATCTACGTGTGGGACGTTCCGGTTACGTGGTGAAAACACCAAACTGTCGTAGATCGATTTAGCTTGTAGTAATCAAGCAAAGCCCCATGTTATCATAAATCCAATGCAGAACCATGGGGATAATCGGCTCTGAAAGCCGATTTACAGGGAAACCTGGGAGCCGATCACGGCTCGAATTTTACGTATACTTGTTTACCATGCAGGAAACCAATCGGAGCAATCCATCACCTTCCTGACCAGGTATAGGTCAGGTGGCACGCCCTCGAACCAAGACAGGACGCGTGCGTGCCGGAAGCTTTGCGGGCCGTTGCCCGAGGGACCAGGGCCCACCAGCCGCTCTGGGAGCCTCCCGGCTCTTCGTGTTGCTCGTCACTGCCCGCCGGTGAGTTTTGACAGGCAACAGCTGGCCAAATAGTTGTGAAGTTTAGGATATTCTTGGGCACCGATAATGAAACCATATTCTTATCCATATTCAAAGGGTACTATCATATCTGTGACATTATACGGGAACTGTCTGATATTATATCCAAAGTATCTATATGTGATCCTATGGTAACATGGTCGCTTCAAAAACACCAGTACAATTTTCATCGCGTGCATCCATCGGAGCACTAGACGTGGGATCAATAAAGTCACAGTAATTATTAAAAATTGTGCTGAAATATTCTTGAAATTGAGAGATATTGGGTATGAGACCATATTTGTTTGCACGGTTCAACCAAATGTTCTAAAAGATGGAGAAGAACGATTTTTTTAAATCGGGATCAAACATGTAAAGAGATTTGACATGGTCAGCCCTAGTATTGTATTGATGAACAATATTTACAATTAATTTGGCACATTTATCATACTCATTTCTTTTTTATACATAAGGCCACAAACTTACATTGCAAGTAACAAGAAAAACATTACCAACTAATAAATATGATAGTTAATTATATGAAATGTTCTCATGTTCCAAGCTAACTAAACATGTTACATGTGGTGCCTTCTTCTCAATGCTTTCATGCAACATTATTCGCATTAACGAGCATGATAATACGAGGTAGAAATCAAATCAATGCCTCTCGATCAGTGTTAGTGGCTTGTACAGTGACAAAATGTATTTTTAATAGTGGCGTGTATACAAAAACAGAGAAAATAGATGAGTTAATCCCCTACTATGGTGTTAGAACTAACGCAATACAACCCACGAAAGTTCCAGTTCCATCTCCAATAATGGTTAGGTCGCTCATGGTGCATGTACGTAGAAACAAAAGCTAAAGGGAACATCTAATGCAAATTCTACAAGTTTCAACCCAAAAATTATGTGTTTGTCCATTTCAATCAACAACCTCTCACTACAATGATATTGGTGCTCTTTGCCTCAATATTAGCCATCAACTTAAACAAGAAAGAGGCTTAAACCAACATGCATAGACTTTCAACTACCCTGATGCCCATATTTCCAGGACCTCTCAAGTCTCAATAGAAAAAATAATCAAATTGAAGCTCAGATTGTTCATGTAAGTCGCATGCATGAGGACTGAGAAGACGTTTTTCTTGTAATTTTGAATGTCAGATCGTTAACGGCTAGCAAGACCATCCAAATTAATGTGCTTTTTGATTTGTGCGTACTTTACATGCTATATATGACAATCAACAAGACTCACACAAGTATTGTCACCTACTATAGCTCCTCATCCTGCACTAGCTTCCACGTCGACACACATAGTCACATACTCAAAACAATCCACAGATGTTCCAGTTCCATCTCCAATAATGTCCAGGTCGATGCACAGTGCCTACAGAAAGAAAAGCTAAAGGAAACATCCAACGCAAAATCTACAACTTTTAACCCAAAAATTATGTGTTTGTACTATGGTGTTAGAACTAACCCAAAACAATCCACGGAAGTTCCAGTTCCATCTCCAATAATGGACAGGTCGATGCACGGTGCCTACAGAAAGAAAAGCTAAAGGAAACATCCAACGCAAAATCTACAACTTTCAACCCAAAAATTATGTGTTTGTACTATGGTGTTAGAACTAACCCAAAATAATTCACGAAAGTTCCAATTCCATCTCCAATAATGGCCAGGTCGATGCACGGTGCCTACAGAAAGAAAAGCTAAAGGAAACATCCAGCGCAAAATCTACATCTTACAACCCAAAAATTATGTGTTTGTACTATGGTGTTAGAAATAATCCAAAACAATCCACGGAAGTTCCAGTTCCATCTCCAATAATGGCCAGGTCGATGCACGGTGCCTACAGAAAGAAAAGCTAAAGGAAACATCCAACGCAAAATCTACAACTTTCAACCCAAAAAATATGTGTTTGTACTATGTGTTAGAAATAACCCAAAACAATCCACGGAAGTTCCAGTTCCATCTCCAATAATGGCCAGCTCGATGCACGGTGCCTACCGAAAGAAAAGCTAAAGGAAACATCCAGCGCAAAATCTACAGCTTTAAACACAAAAATTATGTGTTTGTACTATGGTGTTAGAACTAACCCAAAACAATCCGCAGATGTTCCAGTTCCATCTCCAATAATGGCCAGGTCGATGCACGGTGCCTACAGAAAGAAAAGCTAAAGGAAACATCCAACGCAAAATCTACAACTTTCAACCAAAAATTATGTGTTTGTACTATGGTGTTAGAACGAACCCAAAACAATCCACGGAAGTTCCAGTTCCTTCTCCAATAATGGCCAAGTCGATGCACGGTGCCTACAGAAAGAAAAGCTAAAGGAAACATCCAGCGCAAAATCTACAACTTTTAACCCAAACATTATGTGTTTGTACTATGGTGTGAGAACTAACCCAAAACAATCCACGGAAGTTCCAGTTCCATCTTCAATAATGGCCAGCTCGATGCACGGTTCCTACAGAAAGAAAAGCTAAATGAAACATCCAGCGCAAAATCTACAGCTTTCAACCCAAAACTTATGTGTTTGTACTATGGTGTTAGAACTAACCCAAACCAATCCACGGAAGTTCCATTTCCATCTCCAATAATGGCCAGGTTGATGCACGAAGGAAACATCCAACGCAAAATCGACAACTTTCAACCCAAAAATTATGTGTTTGTACTATGGTGTTAGAACTAACCAAAAACAATCCACGGAAGTTCCAGTTCCATCTCCAATAATGGCCAGGTCGATGCACGGTGCTTACATAAAGAAAAGCTAAAGGAAACATCGAGCGCAAAATCTACAACTTTTAACCAAAAAATTATGTGTTTGTCCATTTCAGTCAACAACCTCCCACTACAATCATATTGGTGCTTTTTGCCTCGATACTAGCCATCAACTTAAACAAGAAAGAGGCCTAAACCAACATGCATAGACTTTCAACTACCCCGATGCCAATATTTCCACTGGCTAGTTGGAGTGGACCTCTCAAGTCTCAACAGAAAAAGTAATCAAATTGAAGCTCAGATTTGTAGTACTATCCAAGTATGAAGATCTACTAGTCAATTTGTTTCTCACTTCAATTTGCACAGAAGGAAGCAAATGTGTATGTGCCTTCATAATTATTCACATCTTAACTAAATCATGATTTCTCCAAAGTTACCCGATTGATGCTGAACAATTAGACATGCTTGCTCAATTCCGACTAATCGTGGAACGCCTCTATGTATGTGATCCCATTTTTTGTCTTAACCTAATAACACCCTAATTTGGAATATATTTTTTTGTGTGCGCGGTAGATTGTTTATGTAAGTCGCATGAGGACTGAGAAGACGATTTTCTTGTAATTTTGAACGTCAGTTCGTTATCTAACGGTTATTAGCAGGACCATCCAAATTAATGTGCTTTTTGATTTGCTTGTGCGTACTTTACGCGCTATATATGGCTATCAGATCAGAAGCCAACAACAATGCTCACACACAAGTATCGTCCTCCTCATCCTGCACGATCGAGCTGCTGCGACACACATAGTCACATACTCACATGGCAATGGCGGGCTCGTCCACGGCGTTCAGGTCGTTCACTGTGCGCCGGAAGCCCGAGGTGCTGGTGACTCCGGCGGGTCCGACACCGCGCGAGCTGAAGCTGCTGTCGGACATCGACGACCAGGGCGGCCTGCGGTTCTACGTCCCCGTCATCCATTTCTACCGATGTGGCAGCGGCGACCCGGCGGCAGTGCTTCGGGACGCCATTGCCAGAGCGCTCGTCCACTACTACCCGTTCGCCGGCCGGCTGCGGGAGCTCGAGGGCCGCAAGCTCGCTGTTGAATGCACCGGCGAGGGCGTGCTGTTCATCGAGGCAGACGCAGACATCAGCCTCGATTACTTTGGCCACACGGTCCAGCCGCCATTCCCAGGCCTCGACCAGCTTATGTACGATGTACCAGGCTCTGATGTCCTCCTGGACGCCCCACTCTTCCACTTCCAGGTAATGTAAGATGTTCTACTAATCATTGTCTAAAATACATTTACCTTATAAACGTGTTTAAGTGTGTAGGTTAACTTATTTTGAAGTGTATTTAGTCTATTTTAAAATATCTAAAATAAGTGTGTAGGTTAACTATCCCACCCATTGGCCTACTAGTACTGTATATACTTTGGGGGCTTAAATTAAACTGTCAATACATCATAACCCTGTCCGTTTACAAATAAATGTACCTCGTGATCGATCCACTCATGCACCATTAATGGTGGTACATGTCTATGACGTGTGTGTGTAGGTGACCCGGCTGACATGTGGAGGGTTCGTGCTGGGGGTGCGGATGCAGCACGTCATGGCGGACGGGGCGGGGCTGGTGCAGTTCTTGAATGCCGTGGGCGAGCTAGCGCGTGGAGCAATGACGCCAACGGTGCGGCCGGTGTGGGAACGCGAGCTGCTCATGGCGCCACTCGATGACCCTCCAATGCCGCCTAGATTCGCGCACCGCGAATACGACGACATCGTGGCGGACGCTACCATGCCCCTCTTCGATGACATGACACATCGATCCTTCTTCTTCGGGGCCCCGGAGCTCGCCGCTGTCCGTTCCCACCTCCCGCCCGCCCTACGTCACTGCACCACCAACTTCGAGGTCCTGACTGGGTGTCTATGGAAGTGCCGCACGGCGGCGCTGGCGCCGGCAAACAACACCGAGATGCGGATGATCTGCATCGTCAACCTCCGCGGTCACCGCGGAGACGCCGGTGCCATCCCGCGAGGCTACTATGGCAACGCGTTCGCGTTCCCGGTGGCTGTCTCCAGTGCCGGCGACCTCCGGTCCAAACCCCTGGGCTACGCCGTGGACCTAGTGATGAAGGCGAAAAGGGAGGTCGACTTGGAGTACATGCGGTCGGTGGCCCGCCTCATGGCACGACGGCGACGTCCGCAGTTCACGATGGTGAACGCGTACCTGGTGTCAGACGTGACCAAGATTGGGTTGTGCGACCTCGACTACGGGTGGGGCAAGCCGGTGTTCGCCGGGCCGGCCAAGGGTGGCGTCGGTGCCATCCCCGGGATAGCCAGCTTCCTCATCGCCGTCAAGAACGCCATGGGGGAGGATGGCATCTCCGTGCCAGTGTGCCTGCCCGGGCCCACCATGAACAAGTTCTCTGAGGAGATGAGCAAGCTGATGCGGCCGGCCGTCGTCGACACGTCTCCCAGGATCATATCTGCGATGTGAAACTTGAATCACTGGCACACTGCTGTGTGGCTATCCTTCTTGTTTACTTGTCACCCGTGTTGAGCTTCTTATTCGTTCGTTCAAAAAACTTGTTTGTGTATACTGTATTACTCCAAAGATTTTTTTTTCTATATTACTCCATACCCAAGATCAATACACCAAGTTCTTTTCAGCTTTGGGTTGTGCATAGAAAAAGAAAAACCGAAATAACTGAAAAAGGCAAAGCTAAATGGGCTGGCCCAATGTGGAGATGGGTATGCGGCGGGAACATCACGCGCCGGGCTAGGCGATGTATAGAATTTCCGTAGCTAGCTAGGGAACATATTTCCCCATATGTCCTAGATTTGTTTAGATTCATATGATATTTTAGATTTGTCTAGTTTTACATGTATATATAACCTAAACTATGTCTAAACACATATGAATATAGACAAATCTAGTACATGTTATTTTCGGACGGAGAGAGTACCAGGTATACACGGGATATTTACGGGTCCGACACCACGCGAGCTGAAGTTTCTATCGGACATCGACAACCAGGGCGGCATGTGGTTCTACATCCCCATCATCCATGCAGGTTACACAAAACTGATTTGGTTTGCCCAGACGTGGAGTAGTTGTTTGTCATGTGTAGCATTTCTTTTTTGTGAGAGTCACACATGCAAAATGATGCACATCATTTGATTTTTCTTGCTTTTGAAAGTTATTACAGCGGCATCTACATTTTCTTAATTACTTGTCTCTCACGACTTATCCGACGTGCATGCGTGGAGAACATACTTCTGTTGTGGGCAGAGAATGACAACTTCTTTCCTTTCGAGATGGGCAAGAGGCTAAAAGAGTAAGAAATTAAAAATGCCGGTTAATTAGTTAGCTACAGTATATACTTTTATCGTCCACATGTAATAATTTCTAGAAATTAACATATGAATGCAGGGAGCTGGGTGAGGCTGCGAAGTAGGGCATCTGGCCCCACCTGGAGAGGCCATGTGTTCACAACCGCTGACTCAAAGAGTTTCTGAATGATATCATGCCAACGCCCTACCCTATTTTAATTAATGGTTTTGCTAGTTCTCATGCGCCTGAGAACTTTTTAGGTCTCAGTCGTCTCTTTCACTGTTTGATTTACCTCGTGATTCGTGTAAAGTAAAAGTTACATATTAGTTGCAACTAGGGTGTAACTGAGGATTTAATGAGTTGCAACTGAGAATTAGTACAAATATTATGAGTTGCAACTAGGTTGCAACTGAGATTTTAGCAGAAATATTAGTATGATACCCGCGACTTAGATAAAAAGTTCAAAAAGTTCTCGGACGTCTGAGATCTAGGCACTCCCTTTAATTAATCAGCCATGCATGCATGCATTCTGGATTGATCTTCTCTACCTACCGTTGCTGGTCATTTTTAATTCAATTTGTTGTTCTCAGGAGAACGAACAATGATGATTATATACGTTAAGGATGTGTTTGGCTTGCCACGTCTCATGATCGGAAAACAACAGTCTAATAATACATTCAGAATGATGTAACTCGATCCTTGTTAAGAGGGGCACCTGTTTTGGAGCTATGGCCGAAGAATAACGAACATGGAGGATCAGATCGATATTTTACCGTCAATACAAGCTCATTGAGTGTCGTCACCGGGTTTCGCTCGCCCGATGGCGCCTCCTCCTTAATATTCCTCTTCTCAGCTTTCTCCTTTGCTTCCATCCATGGATAGTGTTGAGCTTAAAAATGGAGGTTGGACTTTGATGTCTATCTCGAAAGGACACATGGACTAAAGTAATAAGTCCATTTTGACCAGATCTGGCGTCAACAGGCCTCCGGCGAGCTGGATTCGCTAGCGATCCTAATTCGGTGAAGTAGATACTCTAGCACGAGGTTAGTTTCCACGAATTTTGGATGTTGCATTTGTTTTATAAAATGCTACAAAATCATGTGCATTTTGTTGCAAACACATGAGCGAGGTGTTGCAATGATTATGGATTTGTGCTGCAGATGTTGCTTCGGTGCAGGAAATGTTTTCTTGTACGGCTGCAAACATTTCCTCCAATGTTGCATACATAATTTTAATTTTTATGTGGATTTTACTATGACATATCTGGATTTGCTGTGACCAATCGAGATTTGGTGCATACTCATAGTTTTTGCTACATAGTTTCTTGGAATGTTGTCATATTTTAGTTTTGACCTTCGTTGGAATAAATTGCTGTAATGATACTACAAATAGCATAAAATTTTCCTACCACCGGGTTGGTGGTATGTTGCAATGAACAAATGGACGGGATTCGACGTTATAGTGACATCTGACGGTAGATGAGATAGGGGAACCCCCTCTCCTCCCCACCAAGTCCCCTTAGGAGACGGTCAACCTTATCCTTACAATTTTCATGCCCACTCCCTCAGGGTACAGCAGACAACTATTGGCATGCACACATTTAGTACAACCAAACTCCTCCAAGATCAGAGTTCCACGAACTTCCTTACTAGTACCATGTAGTACATGTTCACATCTTGACCGAATAGACCCTATGTCCAAAATTATTTATATCTTTAGGTTTGTTCTAAATAAAGTTTGACTAAGTTCACACAAAAATTACCAACATTTATTATATTAAATTAATACGACTAGATCCACCTTAAAATATAGTTTCATACTATATAAATTTCATATCATAGATATTGTTTGTATAAAGTTGGTCAAACTTAGAATGGTTAAAGTTAGGACACTAACAAGGATATATATATATATACTTATTTGTGAACAAATGGAGAACAAGCTTTGTCTCGATGTCCTCGGGACGAGCTACCCATCGCACCTTCCTAAATTTATTAGATCGTTATCGAACCAAGTGATAGGGTCAACTCTAATTTTATGTTGATGAAATATATTTTACCATGAGACTACTTTTCCATATTTTAGGATAGTCAGATTACTAGTAGAAAATGGTCCAACAGTCCCGGTGTGTAAGAGAAAGCGGGAATAAAGGCCCTTCCTGGGCCGCGGTCGATCGCGAGACCCTTTAGTCTGGGTAAAGATTTTTTTTTTCATTTTTTTAACTTTTGAATTATCTGACTCGTTAATATCTCTCTCTCACTTGGAATATTTTTAACACTAACTATACTTAATCTTAGGTCAAATCACAGACTTCTCGTTCGGTCACTCATCCTAGCACTACTCCACCCCCAGCATGTTTAACTTCTCTGTTCCATCCGGATGTCCTAGCACGAAGCCCATTAGTACTTTGTTGTCAACACTACCATATCAATCCTATTAGCTCATATCAATATGTTATACATCTTTATGTTTCGAAACTATAAACAACTATTTAAGTAAACAACAATAAATAGCTAATAATAATATTTTAATCCAATAAAAGTAAAAAACTAATTAAATTAATATTTTATTCACATTTTTGCCATTTATTCATTTAATATGGCATAAATAATATCTTTAAATCCGTCAATCGAAATTTGACAAATAATATATCCATTATTATCAGAAAAATGTGAGGAATCCAAATATGGCATAAAAAATTAAAAATTTTAAATATCTTTTTTTCCTTTTTGAATTTTAAAAATCTGAAAAATCCCAAACGGCCTAAGGTTGTCGAAATCGAACTCCGATTTTTTTTGCCCATTTTCCTGCCGCGGTAGGATTTTTGCCCATTTTCCTGCCGTGGCAGAACCATCCAATGTTTTTTTGCCATTTTTTTTAGTCCCGGTTGATGTCTCAAACCAGGACTAAAGATCCATCTTTAATCCCGGTTTGTGTCTCCAACCGAGGCCAAAGGGTGTTGTCCACGTCCGCACCCGTCTCCACCCCTTTAGTACCGGTTTATACTACAAACCGGGACTAAAGGTTACTGGCGTCCAAGCTGTTCGAACCAGGACTAATGTGAGCATTAGTCCCGGTTCTAACACACCCGGGACTAATGCTCCGGAGGGCTCTGAACGAAAGCCTTGTTTTCTACTAGTGTTAACCTAACACTATGGCGCTAATTATGACCATAACATGTACTTCATTTAATAATAAGGTGATGCAATCAATACCAAACTCTATTACACAACATGATATTAAAAAAAACCAAGAATGAAGATAACAAAACTATAAATAAATGTTAGAGTATAGTCATGCAACAATGATTCCCTTGTTGGACAATCTTCAGCTCCAACATTTGCTCTCCATACAAAATTTGAATATCGAGAATGGTCCCCTGCAACGCCCTTAGGAAGGTCAGGATATCTATATAATAGCCGTTTGTTTGGTAAAGGAAAATTTAGTTGTACTCCAAAGAAATGCCTTCAACAAGAGAACAATATGCACATGAGCTACCATTGCCATGTGCAATTAAGGCCGGACCATGAGAACCTATGCACAAATAGCACCAAGACACTCTAGGTACATCTTAGCCAACCCTAGACTGCTAGCCCGTGATTCCATTGCCGTCTCCCATAATGGCGTGGTTGCTACGTGGTTCCTAGAGAACAATTCAATGCAAAAATCCCAAATTTCAGCACAAACATCTTGTGTTTCACCCTTTAAATCATCAACCTCTCACTACAATGATACAAATAAAGATTTTGGCCTCGGCACGACTAGCCGTCTGCTTTAGCATGAAAAAGGCATACACCAACATGCATTAAGCTTTCAACTACCTGATGCAATCGTGTTCGGCAAGATAGTTGGATGGACCTCTCAACAAAGTCTACTCACAGCACAAATTGGTAGCCACGTGGGATCCGTGTGTAAGGATCTACTGTTCAATTTTGTTGAAATTTGAACGTCGGTTCGTTATCAAACGGTTCGCATGACCATCCTGATGCTTTCTATTTGAATCGATAAGATAAGTACGCACTATGGCTATAAACTCTACATATATAAGGGGTGGCAGTCTCACACAAGTATCGTCACCACCACCAGCTTCTCCTCCTGCACGCTTCCGCGACACACATACTCACATACACGGCACGAGTGCATATATAGCCATGGCGGGCTCCTCGATGGCATTGAGGTCGTTCCGGGTGCGGAGGCAGCCGGCGGTGCTTGTGGCGCCGGCATCCCCGACGCCCCGTGAGCTGAAGCTGCTCTCGGACATCGACGACCAGGACGCCCTGCGGTTCCACGTCCCTGTCATCCATTTCTTCAGGCGGGGCGGCGACAACGCCGTGGCCGTGCTCCGGGGCGCCATCGCGCGTGCGCTCGTGCACTACTACCCATTCGCCGGACGGCTGAGGGAGCTCGACGGCCGCAAGCTCGCCGTCGACTGCAACGGCGAGGGTGTGCTTTTTGTTGAGGCCGACGCTGACGTCCGCCTCGACCACTTCGGCGACGCCCTCCAGCCGCCCTTCCCGGGCCTTGACCAGCTCATGTACGACGTCCCTGGCTCAGACGCCCTCCTGGACACCCCGCTCTTCCTCTTCCAGGTAGTACATAATAACTGCATGCCGGCTTTTCTTGTTATTTAAGTCTCCAGATATGACTAATTTTAAGAGTGGCTGGGGATTGATCCAGTTACAAGTCACTATCAAAGAATTGAATAAAACAGATTACAGGTAAAATTTAAAATTACGCACATATATGTAATAACATATAGATATGCAATATTCTGCATAAAATGCAAAAGTTAACCGAAAATCTAAGGAGAAAAAGTGCCGTCCCTAGTCCCTCGGAGCAAACAGAAAGATAAGTTGCCGGGTATTTTTTTATTCTTTTCATGGCATTTTTATATTTTTCTTGGGCGATGTTTGCGATTTTTTCTCGGAGCGTGGACTCACAGGAGCGTCGCGCGGAGACGTTCGCGCGATAGTATGCCAATTGAGAAATAATTATTTCCAGTGTTTTGCTAATTCTTAGTCAACTCAGAATTAAGAAAGGGCGCAGCAGTCATGTCCTAATAATCCACTAGATTTGTAGTGCGATTTGTGCGAGTTACAAATGGTATTGCAAGTTGAGGACGCATTGCCACTGAGATTGCATAAAATCGTCTGAGAATTAATTAAGCTAATTACTGAGAATTAGACCCAACCTTATATCTATGAGTGCATATGCATGCATGTGACATTATTAATGGCGGCGTGCAGGTGACACGGCTTGCATGTGGAGGCTCGGTGTTCGGGGTGCGGATGCAGCACACCATGGCGGATGGTGCGGGGATGGTGCAGTTCCTTGCCGCCGTGGCCGACCTGGCCCGGGGAGCCATGGCGCCAACGGTGCGGCCGGTGTGGGGGCGCGAGCTGCTGATGGCATCGCACGATGACCCGTCACCTCGGTCTCGCTTCGCTCACCGCGAATATGACCAGGTGCCAGATACCGATGGCGCTATCATGCCCTTGGATGACTTGTTGACGCACCGCTCCCTGTTCTTCGGTCCTAGGGAGCTCGCCGCCGTCCGCTCCCACCTGCCGCCTTCCCTCCGTCACAGCACCACCACCTTCGAGCTCCTCACCGGGTGCCTGTGGAAGTGCCGCACAATGGCACTGGCGCCCGCCGCCGGCGAGACGATGCGGATGATCTGCATCGTCAACCTCCGCGGCCCTGGACATGGCGGCAGCATCCCGCGTGGGTACTACGGTAACGCGTTCGCGTTCGCGGTGGCCATGTCCACCGCCGGCGACCTCTGCGCGAACCCTGTGGGCTATGCAGTGGAGCTGGTGATGAAGGCCAAGAGGGAAGTGGACTTGGAATACGTGCGGTCGGTGGCACGCCTCATGGTGCGGCGGGGGCGGCCGCACTTCGCCGTGGCGAACGCGTACCTGGTGTCCGACGTGTCCAAGGCTGGGATCCGTGACCTTGACTACGGCTGGGGGAAGTCAGCCTACGCCGGGCCGGCCAAGGGCGGCGTCGGCGTCATCCCTGGGGTAGCCAGCTTCCTCATCGCCGTCAAGAACGCCATGGGCGAGGACGGCGTCGCCGTGCCCGTGTGCCTGCCCGGGCCCGCTATGGAAGATTTCATGGAGGAGATGGGCAAGCTCATGCGGCCGGTGGACGTCGTCGAATCGCCTGCAAGGATCATATCTGCGATCTGAACTTCAATCTCTGTCTGGCACAGTGTCACACGTCGGTCGACCAATCAAGATGTTTAGTTGTACTCAATCCAACCTCCTTATTTACCTCTCGCTGTTGAACTTCACTACTCGAGAGAGGTGTGTTGTATTGTACTCATACCCAAGATCAATGCAATGAGTTTGGTTCAGCTTTGTGCTGTGGGACGGAATAATTGTAAGCAAAGCGTTGGATATTGTTTACGTTCAATCATCCTTCTTCTTATATATGGGGTCACAAAAAAATCTCTATCCCACGCGGGTGGGTTGAAGTCGTGGTTTCTTTTTCGGATTTGCTATGTCTTAGTCATCTCGCTCGCTATTGGATTTACTTTTTTTTTGAACAAGGGAGGGGTCTCGAAGGACCCCGATGTTGCAATTCATATTAAAAACGGTGGGTACATTTTACATGTAGGCCTCTTAGGGAAAAGAAAAATACAACTGTGGCCTAAACTCTTGCACAAAGGACCTTGAAAATACTGGGAAGAATGCAATCGACTCCTTGGTCCTCTCCACTTGCAGTAAGCTTCAGTCGTCGGCCGTTGAAACGCCGACGGGGACGAACCACTTGCTGGCCGGAACGCGGTGACTCCGACGAGAAGCTGAGAAAGGGCCTCCACACCGAAGGTTGACAAGCAACACCGTCTTGGTGTCTGACAGGGCCGCTCTTGCGGCAAAAGATAGCGGTGGCGGTCCTGGCCATTACTTGGGAAGTTCATCGATGCAGCAAACTTGACACACCACCATGGAATTAGCAGCAAGTATTGCGAGCAGGACGACCTCCTCCCTTCGCCTCCACGGCCGGCCACAGGAAGCAACAAAGGCCAGCAATTCCTCTGCTTGAGGTGACCAGAGGCGCAGTTATTGCAGGAACTCACCTCAAAAGAGACCTCCGTATTCTTCCTTCAGTGAAGCATGAGGAAGGTTCTTGTTGGCGACCGCCTTGTGCAGCGCCGATGCAGCAAAGCGGTAGAGTATTCCCAGCTATCTCCAGCACCAGCGAGCATACCGACAGCCCTCTTCTCCCCCTCACCGCCACGGCCGGTTAGGAGCAAAAGACAGCCAGAAGAACAAATCGGCAGAAGGAAGCAACAGCAAACCAGGAACTTGGTATTATTCAAGGAGATTGTTGAGCTCCGCCCGATCTCCTTCGTCTCCAACCACCGAAGTACATGGGAGAGAGAGAAGAAGAAGCTCATAGTGCACCAGATCTGACCAAGAGAGACATGCACCCAACTCCTAACTTCCGCCAAACAGCCAAACAATGACCTAAGCCTACTCTGTACAAACCGGCGGCATCCCCCTGCCTCACTCCGGCCGACAGAGCCGCCGGAGGAGGAGAGGAGAGGCCCCGGAGTGGCAGGGGAGACCCTCAAACCCTAGATAAGCGAGAGCCCGAGGGGGAGGGAAGAGTGGGCTCTCCGAACTCTCCGCACCGAGTGAGTGATCCATTGGATTTACTTGACTTACACATGAGTTACAACTAGTTGTAACTAAGAATTTAACGAGTCATAACTAGGTTACAACTGAGAATTGACACAAATAGTAGAATGATGTCAGCAACTTAGACATAAGAATTGTTCAGACGTCTGAGATGTAGACACCCCCTTTCTTTTTATGATACTCCTCTGATCCTAAATACTAAGTGGTGGTGGGAGTACCTTTTCTGAGTATCTACTCTAGAAACACTCGATTCATACTGAAAACACCTTCTTTTTAGTACCCCAAAATATTTATAGAGAACCAACTTTTAACACGTCTTCAAGTGATGCTCGAAGTAATATACACCCTTTTTCGAGAAAAAAACCGATTTGCATCATCTTGATCAAGACAACTTATGCATGCACTTCGGTGGGCTAGTTGGGCTTCCATTTGTGCATCCCTCGTACATGTGGATCTTCACGATGCCCACATGATTAACTGAAGGCCCGTCCCTAGTTGCTGTGGCGCTACAAGATGAGCCTGCTAAATCAGAAATGTCGGCACCTCATGGAAGTTGGCTGTTAACGAGAGGAAGGCGAAGGGAGCTTTCAAACGAAATCTTAACTAGCAGCCTCATATTTGCAAGATAGCTCGATTTATCCTTACTCACCAATTGACCTAAAACATTGCAATATTGGTCAAGAATATGCTTCGAGCAATTTGCGTTAGCTGCATTTGCTTGCATGAGAATAAGAGAGTCATCGACAAACAAGAGATTGGAGATCAAAGGTGCATCATGGCAGACTCTAACCCCATTTAACTCATCTAGAAGCTCATATTGGTTAAACAAGCCAGTTAATCTTTTGGGACAAACTAAGAATATATACAAGGATAAGGGTTACAAAGCCCTATTGGCCCAAACATCTTGAAGGGGGATAGAGATTATTTTCCTCAAAATTGATTCGAACTCGGTATTGGACGATGCGCATACATGTCATTATCATTTCACCTGATTAGCTTGGAAGGCCATCTTCAACATGTCTTCTCCGGGAAACCCCATCCAATTCGATTATATGCCCTGTGCATTGTTGGAATTTTGGCCCAAATATTCTAGCCCATTTTCTATTTCAATAATTCCTGAAAATCCTAGAGGCCCATGTGGCCCATTCATGCAAGGCAAGAGGTGGGACAAATGTTTAGTCCCACATTGCTAGTTGAGTGGAAGTTGGACCAGCTTATAAGGTGAGCTCTTCTACCACTTGGTAAAAGGATGAGAAGGAGAAGGAGAGAGTTCCACACGCGCGCTCCTCCTCCTCCTCGCTCGCCTCGCCGCGGGTTGCGGGTTGCGGGTTGCGGGTTGCGGGAATCTCGCCGAGCCGAGCTTTATTTTGCCACGCATGAATGGTATATCAACAATTTTGGAAAAGCCGATGTGCATCGGCTCTTTGAGATACATTGCTATCGGCTCCTGGAGCAGATGTGCATCGGCTCTTTGAGATACATTGCTATCTGCTCCTGGAGCATCGACTTGCTTTGAATGGACGTTTAATACGAAGGTGAAACGTTTGCTTTAAATGGACGTTTAATACGAGTTAAATGTGCCTGCTCGTTTCATCTTCTGTACCGTCTGCCTTCTCCTCTGCGCCTATAAGAGAGAGAGGTCGCGCCTCCTCTCAGTTGTGCTGTTACACATCCCTTGCCTCGAGTTCCAGAGCACTGCGCTACTTCCATCTTCCCCATCCCGTCTTGCGGCGTGCACCGCGAGCCGGGACAGTAGGCCTCCGAGACCCCGCTGCTTCGAGTCCTGTACGGGAGAAGGGCGATAAGGTTTTGGGGAGCGCTATCAGCGCGACTACTGGCTTCGTCACGGACTCTCTCACAGATAGCGACGTCTTCCCCGACGAGGACTTCTTCCCCGACATCAGCAATCTCTTCCTCGACGACATGGCCAATGACGGTTCCAACACCGGCGGTTCTACTTCTGCTACTGCCGTGTACAACTTCTGTCTCAATCTTGTTCTGATTCTATTCAGAGTTTTATGCCTTGTAGTTTGTGTGGCTATATGCCTTATTTTGTATTCGCTATTTAACATGATTAGTATATTACCTATTATTCTAGTCATGTTTTATCTAGCGTTTATTATGGATAATTCGCATGGTAAATTTCTCTATTTCTCAACAATCCAAAAACCTTATTTCAGGCAATTTGCCCCAAGTGGCTTTGTTGCTTCTATGAAGCCACCTGTGTTTGAAGGTGTGAATTACAAACGGTGGCGTGCGAGAGCAGTGCTCTGGTTTCAGACCATGAGCTGCTATAACGCCATCTATGGCGCACCTGAGGGGGAACTTAATCCCGCTCAGGAAGAGGCGTTCCAAAAACTTGATACTACTTTCAAGGCTGCCTTGATCAGCATCCTTGGCGACAATATTGTCGATTCATATCTGTCATTTAGCAATGGCAAAGATATGTGGGATGCGCTCGAGAGAAAATTTGGAGTCTCTGATGCTGGCAGTGAACTGTATGTCATGGAACAATTCTATGACTACAAGATGATTGATGACCGCTCCATTGTGGAGCAGGCTCATGAGATACAATCACTTGCCAGGGAGCTTGAGCACTTCACTTGTGTGTTACCGGACAAGTTTGTTGCCGGAGGCATCATTGCCAAACTTCCCCAGTCATGGAGGAATTTTGCTACTTCTCTGAAGCACAAGAGACAAGAGTTCTCCGTGACGGATCTCATTGGGACTCTTGATGTGGAAGAGAAGGCGAGAGCAAAAGACACACGTGCTCGAGGTACCGAGGGAGGTTCTAATGCCAACCTGGTACAGAAAAGGAACTTCCAGCCTTACAAGTTCAAGAACAAAGGCAAGTTTGATGACAAAGGAAAGTTCGATGGAAAGAACAAGGCCTCACAGTCTACCAGCTTCAAGAAGAAGACTAATAAGAGGAAAGGTGCTTGTCATGTGTGCGGTGATCCTAATCATTGGGCTCCTGCTTGTCCCAACCGCTTTGACAAACGCCAACATGGGAAGAGCAGCAAGACTGCTAATGTTGTCATGGGCGACGTTGAGATGAAAGATGTTGGGTATGGTATATTACCTACTGTTCTTTCATTATGTCATTCTCCTGATTGGTGGATTGACACGGGCGCTAATGTACATGTCTGTTCTGATATTTCCATGTTTTCTTCATATCAGGTCAGAGGGACTCAAACCGTGCTGATGGGGAACGGCTCGCATGCTTCTGTTCATGGTGTTGGTACGGTCGATCTGAAGTTCACTTCGGGAAAGACTGTGCGCCTGAAGAACGTGCATCATGTTCCCTCAATAAATAAAAATCTTGTTAGCGGATCTATCCTGTGTCGAGATGGCTACAAGATTGTATTTGAGTCCAATAAATTTGTAATTTCGAAGTATGGAACCTTTATTGGTAAAGGCTATGAATGCGGAGGCTTGTTCCGCTTATCTCTGACAGACATTTGTAATAAAGTTGTTAATCATATTTACACAAATTTTGAATCAAATGTCTGGCACTCTCGTCTTTGTCATATTAATTTTGGCTGTATGACGCGGCTAGCCAAAATGAATTTAATCCCAGATTTCTCAACTGTTAAGGGATCTAAGTGCCAAGTCTGTGTACAAGCTAAACAACCTCGCAAGTCACATACGACTGCAGAAGTGAGAAATTTAACACCACTAGAGCTCATACATTCTGATCTTTGTGAGATGAATGGTGTGTTGACAAAAGGTGGAAAGAAATATTTCATGACTTTGATCGATGACTCTACGAGATATTGTCATGTGTATCTTCTGAAATCAAAAGATGAGGCTTTGAGTTTCTTCAAAATCTATAAAGCTGAGGCAGAAAAACAACTGGATCGAAAGATTAAGAGGCTTAGGTCTGATCGTGGTGGAGAGTATTTTTCCAACGAGTTTGATTCTTTTTGTGCGGAACATGGTATAATTCATGAGAGGACGGCTCCCTACTCACCCCAGTCAAATGGAGTAGCCGAAAGAAAGAACCGTACTCTAACAGATTTGGTTAACGCCATGTTAGACACATCGGGTCTTTCTAAGGAATGGTGGGGGGAGGCATTATTGACCGCGTGTCATGTCCTAAACCGAGTTCCCACAAAGAACAAAGAAATTACTCCATTCGAAGAATGGGAGAAGAAAAGACTAAAACTCTCCTACTTACGTACTTGGGGTTGTTTGGCAAAGGTTAATGTACCAATCCCCAAGAAGCGCAAGCTTGGACCAAAAACCATTGATTGTGTTTTTCTGGGCTATGATTTTCATAGCATTGGTTATAGATTCTTGATAGTAAAATCTAAAGTACCTGACATTCATGTCGGTACAATCATGGAGTCGACTGATGCGACTTTCTTTGAGGATATATTTCCAATGAAGGATAAACCTAACTCATCAAATCCGGAGATACCTAGTTCATCTAATCAGGAATTTGCTATATTCTCTGAACCTATCATTCCGATTGAACACTCTGAAAGTTCTAAGGAGGATGACAATGAAATTCCTAAAAGGAGCAAGAGACAAAGGACTGCAAAGTATTTTGGTGATGATTTCATTGTGTACCTTGTAGATGACACTCCCACTTCCATTTCAGAAGCTTATGCATCTCCTGATGCTGACTACTGGAAGGAAGCTGTTCATAGTGAGATGAATTCCATCTTAGCTAATGAAACATGGGAGATCACTGATCGTCCTTATGGGTGCAAACCTGTAGGATGTAAATGGGTGTTCAAGAAGAAACTAAGGCCTGATGGTACTATTGAGAAGTACAAGACAAGGCTTGTAGCCAAGGGTTATACCCAAAAGGAAGGTGAAGACTTCTTTGACACTTACTCACCTGTAGCAAGGTTGACCACCATTCGAGTACTACTTTCTCTGGCTGCCTCACACGGTCTTCACGTTCATCAAATGGACGTTAAGACGGCTTTCCTAAATGGAGAGTTGGATGAGGAAATCTATATGGATCAACCAGATGGTTTTGTAGTAAATGGTCAAGAAAGAAAAGTGTGCAAGCTACTGAAGTCTTTGTATGGTCTTAAACAAGCACCTAAACAGTGGCACGAAAAATTTGATAAAACCTTAACCGCTGCAGGCTTTGTTGTAAACGAAGCTGACAAGTGCGTATACTATCGCCATGGTGGGGGTGAGGGAGTCATCCTTTGTTTGTATGTTGATGACATACTGATTTTCGGAACCAACCTTAATGCAATTAAGGAGGTCAAAGATTTCTTATCTCGTTCCTTTGAGATGAAGGATCTGGGAGTAGCTGATGTTATCCTGAACATCAAGCTATTGAGAGATGATGATGGTGGGATTACATTGCTTCAGTCCCACTATGTGGAAAAGATTTTGAGTCGTTTTGGGTATAGCGACGTCAATTTTTCTCCTACACCATATGATCCTAGTGTGTTGCTTCGAAAGAATCGAGGAAATGCTAGAGACCAACTAAGATACTCTCAAATTATTGGCTCGCTTATGTATTTAGCTAGTGCCACGAGACCTGACATCGCCTTTGCTGTAAGCAAACTCAGTCGATTTGTCTCAAATCCAGGAGATGATCACTGGCATGCTCTTGAGAGAGTTATGCGATATCTAAAAGGCACTGCGAGCTATGGCATACACTATACCGGGTATCCAAGGGTACTAGAGGGTTATAGTGATTCAAATTGGATATCTGATGCTGATGAGATAAAGGCCACGAGTGGATATGTTTTCACACTTGGTGGTGGCGCTGTTTCTTGGAAGTCTTGCAAGCAGACCATCTTAACGAGGTCAACTATGGAAGCAGAACTCACAGCACTAGACACGGCCACTGTTGAAGCAGAGTGGCTTCGTGAACTCTTGATGGACTTACCTGTGGTTGAAAAACCTATACCCGCAATTCCAATGAACTGTGATAATCAAACTGTGATTATTAAGGTGAACAGTTCTAAGGATAATATGAAGTCCTCAAGACATGTGAAGAGGAGACTGAAATCTGTCAGGAAAATGAGAAACTCCGGAGTTATTGCATTGGATTATATCCAAACATCTAAAAACTTGGCAGATCCCTTCACAAAGGGTCTATCACGCAACGTGATAGAAAATGCATCAAAGGAGATGGGTATGAGACCCACAATTTGAGCTTTCCACAGTGGTAAACCATTCTATGTGATCGGAGATCCCGTGAATTAGAATTGGGAAACAAGCTGTTGGTTAGCTGAGAGGAAAGTATCCCTACTTTAATAAACACCACTCCATAAAGATGCAATACTTTCCTATTCTGCATGGCAGGTTGATTTATTATCTTAATGTGTTCTAAGTGGCTTATCCTAAGCAAAGATGTTGTCCTGCAGAACATCTTTTGAAGAATACACCTATATGAGTCTGACTGTTAAAACGTCGCAGTCTATGAGAGTGGGGTGCTCTCTAATAAACTCATGAAAGGTCATGGAGTATGACGTATAAGCTCCACCCGCGGGGAAGTCCCACGGTAGCCCAGTATCGGTCAAGACTTCGTGTGAAGCTAGATTGCAGCAAACTTGCAGTTCAAGGCATAGTCCACTGTACAAGTCGCAATCTAGTGTAGCATAGAATTCTAGGTGGAAGTTCAACTTAACAGTCTCCACTAAAGTACCGGTATATAAACAGTGTTTTGGAACCAAAGGCAGATTACATGTGCCTCTGGGATCTGGTGGGGGATTGTTGGAATTTTGGCCCAAATATTCTAGCCCATTTTCTATTTCAATAATTCCTGAAAATCCTAGAGGCCCATGTGGCCCATTCATGCAAGGCAAGAGGTGGGACAAATGTTTAGTCCCACATTGCTAGTTGAGTGGAAGTTGGACCAGCTTATAAGGTGAGCTCTTCTACCACTTGGTAAAAGGATGAGAAGGAGAAGGAGAGAGTTCCACACGCGCGCTCCTCCTCGCTCGCCACGCCTCGCCTCGTCACGACGCGCGCGCGCGCCGCGGGTTGCGGGAATCTCGCCGAGCCGAGCTTTATTTTGCCACGCATGAATGGTCCTGGAGCATCGACTTGCTTTGAATGGACGTTTAATACGAAGGTGAAACGTTTGCTTTAAATGGACGTTTAATACGAGTTAAATGTGCCTGCTCGTTTCATCTTCTGCACCGTCTGCCTTCTCCTCTGCGCCTATAAGAGAGAGAGGTCGCGCCTCCTCTCAGTTGTGCTGTTACACATCCCTTGCCTCGAGTTCCAGAGCACTGCGCTACTTCCATCTTCCCCATCCCGTCTTGCGGCGTGCACCGCGAGCCGGGACAGTAGGCCTCCGAGACCCCGCTGCTTCGAGTCCTGTACGGGAGAAGGGCGAAAAGGTTTTTGGGGAGCGCTATCAGCGCGACTACTGGCTTCGTCACGGACTCTCTCACAGATAGCGACGTCTTCCCCGACGAGGACTTCTTCCCCGACATCAGCAATCTCTTCCTCGACGACATGGCCAATGACGGTTCCAACACCGGCGGTTCTACTTCTGCTACTGCCGTGTACAACTTCTGTCTCAATCTTGTTCTGATTCTATTCAGAGTTTTATGCCTTGTAGTTTGTGTGGCTATATGCCTTATTTTGTATTCGCTATTTAACATGATTAGTATATTACCTATTATTCTAGTCATGTTTTATCTAGCGTTTATTATGGATAATTCGCATGGTAAATTGCTCTATTTCTCAACATGCATATCTTGCTCCACTACACATAGACCATCCTGTCATGGCTTCTTCTCTTAATTGTATGTAAGCTCTCATAAGATACCAACACATTGTCCATAATTAACTACCCAGGCACATAAACACTTTGAGTTGGGTGTGTTGGGCTGATCACCACCGTAGCAACCCCTTTAGGGTGTGTTTGGTTGTACCGTGGATTCTAAAAAAACTGCTATGAGCTGTGAACTGTGGAAAATCTGCTGTGGACAGAGAACTGTAAGAAAGCTGAAAGTTGTTTGGTTAAAACAACTGTGAAATTGTATTGCTAGACATTATCCGTAATACTACTCATATCTGAGATATTGTTTATATCATAATTATTCGGGGAACCGAATATCATTTTGTAGTGTGTATATATAAAGAGAAATCTGTATCCAAGATTATTAAAATAATATATATATATATATATATATATATATATATATATATATATATATATATATCACACAAAAGTCATTTGTACTACGGTACCATGTACATTATCAATCAAACTAGATCTTATAGTGACGCATGGTATTTGTTCCCTTAACTGAACTAATGAACTTGGGGTGCAGGATAAAGGCGATGGTTTTCTTCCGAACAGCCGCATGACGATGGGGAATTATAGCCATCAAATCTTAACATCCCGCTATACGATAGCTGGCTACTACATGGTCAAAGCAAACTGCAAGCCTGATTCACGGAAACGCGCCGCAGAGTTGACTCAAGTCCGGTCTAATCAAGTCACAAATTGGGTGCATCATTGAGAAAACAATCTTCTGCTCCTCACAATGACGAGAAGAACGGAGCGCCTTGAGGTAGCACTGGAGATCCCTCACCTACGGGAATAAAATAGATCTGGCAGGTGGCGTTGTAGACATGGGTTGGCGGCGTGCCGCCGGAGGATCCGGCCGGCGCCTAAAGTAGCACCTGCGGATCGGGGCGCTCGACGGACATGGCAAAGGAGGAGGGTTCGTAAATCGTAACTTCATACAGAGAGAAGATCAGAGGCAATAGAAATCGAAACGGTACGACTCACCGGTGGCAAAGGTGGGTAAATTTTGTGAGAAGTAGGAATCCATCGCGGTAGAAGCAGGCGTAGGACTGCTTCCGAAAATACACTACGAGAAAGCAGCTGCTTTTGCGAAATCAGCTTTGAAAAACGTCCCTTTGGTTAGCTTTTAGATTATTTTCTGGAAAAGCAGGTTAAAAAAGCAGAACCAAACGCACCCTTAATCTCAAAGTTAGCATCTCCGAGATCACTTTATAGACTATGTTACTGTTAAAGTGTATAAGTGAATTACACTAGTCTTTTCCATGAGTTCGGACTTTTGGTTGCGTTGGCTAGTGCATGAAGCTTGACATGGTATCAGAGCCTAAGGTCTCGAGTTCGAGTCCTGACTTTCGCAATTTATCCTAAAATTGTTGTTGACCCCTCTGTGTCACGTATAGGCCTCTTGAGTCATACGTGAATTTCGCGCGCCGTCGCTCTCTTTCGGTTGCACGTGCTGACTTCTCCCTGTCACACGTGAGATGGGGTGTTGAAGTGTATAAGTGAATTGCACTAGTCCTTTGGCGCGCGCTACGCGTCCCCCGGGGGATATTTGCCCCCAATCCCCCGGGTCCGGAGCCGTCCGATCAAAACTTCTAAACCGTCTGATCAATCCGTCGACCTCCTCCACCCCCGCTTTTGCTACGTCGCAGCAAAAACCGTTTCAGAGTAGCAAAACAGATGCTGACCAGCTGGGAGTCGCGCGTGCGGCGCCCGCGAGGACGACGGAGGAGTCTGCACCGTCGATCTCCTTCACCGGCCGCCGGAGATGAGCCATATTCGAGGGACCATACTCTACCCCCCTCCTGGTCAGCCTCACCACCTTATCCCGCCGCCAATCGTAGCTTCTAGTGGGGGATCAAATCCTCTCACCCGGCGGCGCTCCGATTCGGCCAACGGCGATGTCTCCAATCGAGCGCAGCAACCTAATCTAGCCAAGCACACAAATCCTCCAGTGTTTTTCAATCAAAATCCCGAGGAAGAACCTCCAGCACCATCGGTAAGCTCTAGATTAGGTTTCCACCATTGTTGTCCCTCTGTTTTGCTACAAACCGTTTTCTGGGCCAATCTGTTTGACATGAGTAGCAAAACACATAGTAGCAAGTAGCAAAACACAGAGTAGCAAGTAGCAAGTACCAAAACACAGAGTACTAAATATGTAGCAAAAAAGTTGTCCTAATGTAGCAATCCCGACCTCGCCGGAGATCTCACCGGAGACTTTCGCCGGTAAACCTCCGGAGACCATGTAGCAAAAATTTGTAGCAGAGCAGCGGGATAAGGGTAGCAGCGTCGGTTGCCGTAGGTAGCAGAGCATCGCGACGTGGGTAGCAGACCCGCTGGCCATGGGTAGCAGCACCGCCGACCACTCACAGCAGCGCCGCCTGCCGTAGTAGCAGAGTTGCGCTCCGTAGGTAGCAGGTCCACCTGCCGTATGTAGCAGAGTTGTGCGCCGCCACCTCCCGCTCGCAGCAGCGTCGCCCATTGTAGATAGCAAAGTCGCATGCCGTATGTAGCAAGTCCAATGGCCATAGGTAGCAGAGTCGCGCGTCGTGAGTAGCAGCGCCGCCGGCCGGGCGTAGCAGAGCCGCGTGCCGTAGGTCACTGGTCGTGCGTAGCAGAACCACGCGTCGTTGGTAGCAGCGCCTCCGGCCGTTCGTAGCAGAGCCGAAGGCCATCCATAGCAGAGCCCGCGGCGGCTGTTCGTAGCAGAGTAGACGACCGATAGCAATGTCGGCTATTCCTAGCCGTGGGTGGTCAGGCAGCACGCCCTGCAGCAGGACGGTGTGTGGCGCGCGGGGCGTGTTCCGAGGTCTCCATGGCCATAGCTGCAGCCCGAGCTCCATGGCAATGGTGCCGGGGAGATTCTATGTGGGCACGAGCAAGAGAAAAAGAGAAATAGGTGGGAGGAGACGCGGGGCACAGGCAGCAGGCGGCCGTGGGGGAAGGGGGCATCGCCGGAGAAGTTGCTCGGTGGGGAGGCCGCGCGTATCGCCATGGATGGAGGTGCTCTCATGGAAGGTCAAAGGGGAACGAGGGGAGCGAGGACAAAAGCGAGGTGGAGATAAGATCGTGCTGGTGTACCTTCACACGTCGCTCTCTTCAGGAACACGCGTCACAGCAAGCGGGGGGACGCGAGTCGGGAGCGAGAGCGACCCGGGGGATCGAACGGAACAATCCCCTGGGGGAACAGTATCATTTTCCTAGTCCTTTCCATGAGTTCGGACTTTTGGTTGCGTTGGCTAGTGCATGAAGCTTGACAGTTACATAGACTAATATGGCTAAGTTGTGTAACCCTTTCCCGGGTTCTTAACCTTTGTTATGAACACTATGGTTGTATCATTCCAGCCTTGTGGGATCACACTAGAGCTCATGGCAGCCAGGACTTCCTCAATCAAATCCTCGCCAAGCAAGGGCCAGAATCTCTTGTAGAAGACTGCATGTAAGATGTCTGGACCGGGTGATTTCAGATCACCAATACAGAAAAGGGCTCTCTTCACATCTCCTACAATATACGGAGCTAGCCCTTTCATTCGTAGCCTCTGTGATTTGAGTGTGGACCGGGTCCAAAACAACGGAGTAATGCCCTGCTGAATCTGACGTAAACAAACTCGTAAAATAGCTGACAACATGATCATGGAGTTGAGTACCTTCCTTCAACACCCTGGTGTCATCTAGCATCCTTTTCAACATTTTTATTTTCTTCCTTATTGTCGCAGAATTAAGGAAGTAAGACGTGTTTCGGTCCGCATGCAAAGGCCAATTCACACTTGCTCTCTGCATCCAATAGATCTCCTCCTATTCCATCAATTTTTCGATGTGCACATGAACCTCTTTATGCCTACTAAGAGAGTAAGAGACTCTAACGACATAAAAGCTCTTTTCAGCTTCTCTAGTTCTTTGTTTAGTTTGTTGTACGCTTCTTAGGACTTTCAGAGATCCCAGTTATGGATATTTTCATGTATAACACTCATCCCTTGAGCCAAAGAAGGACCAATACCTCACAGTTTGGCTTTCTCCGAAGCAAGTGTTACGATCTCGTTCACCGATTCCCTCGATAACCACCTGGCTTCAAACTTGCGACCACCCGATAATCTTCGGAGTTTCTCCGTATCGTTATAATTTGCACCCACAAGTATCAGAATGTGGTCAGAGTAATAGTGATGTTCATTCACGACTCCCGTGCACACAAACATGACAGACCAGTCTGGGTTGGCAGTTGGCACATGCCCGATCTGGTCGTTCATGGATTGTGTTGAAGGATAGAGGGAGAGAGAGATTGCGGAATATGATGGTTGTATTATTGAGCCTCTCGGGCGAGTATATATAGGCGTACAGGGACCAACTTGGAGTACAAGACAAGTAACCTACTTGGAGTACAAGACAAGTAACCTAGTCTATCCCTAACAGATACGTATACTCTAACATCCCCCCGCAGTCGTAGCGGTAGCATCGTGAACAACTGGAACGTTGCGAACGGTCAGACTGGAGAGCCGAAGTAGACCAGTGCGCGGACATCCCCCCGCAGTGGTAGCAGGAACGTCGTGGACGGTGTCACGGCGCAGAAGCTTGGACCGTAGAGGATGCTGGTGAGGAGCTCATGCGAGGTGGTAGCCCTTGTGCCGGTGTCGAGTGAGCCGAGAGCGGTGGGTGCTACAACCTTGGTCGAGGTAGCCGCGCGAGGGGTCGCCGTGGTCGATGTCGTGGTCAGGGTTGCCGGTGTCGAGGTAGCCGCATATTAAGCCGCGTGCGCATAGTGCAGCCAGGAGAAGGACGGAGACGCGTCAGGGCAGTCGTCGGAGAGAGCGATGCCGAAGCCGATGCAGTCCGAGCCGTCGAGAGGACGAGGTGCGGCCATGGCTTTGCCAAAACCAGGCGCACGTCGAGGACGAAGGCATACTCTGGTTGTGCCAAAACCGAGTATGCAAAGACGAAGTCGGTGTGACGCAGTCGAGGCAGACGTAGAGGAGGTAGTCGATGCCGATGAAGACCTTGTCGAAGCCAATGAAGACGAGGCGCTACAACCGAGCTTGCCAGACTCAGGAACGCGTCGGGGACGAAGGCACGCACCGGTGTTGCCAATACCAGGCATGCGAAGAACGGGACCAGTAGAAACAACTTCACGCCATGTCAGAGAGGAGACTAGCAGAGGAGGACTCTACGACGGTTGCGTTGCGCAGATCGGCGAGGTGCTGATGCAGGCCACGGTTGTCGGAGTAGACGAGTAGGTGTGGTCGAGGACGAGGCGAGGACGATGGCGACGAAGTCGTGCTGGACGAAGACGTACAAGGCGGCGAACCAGCGACGACCAGGAGTGGTCAGACTTGATGCCTAGACGGAAGGGCAGTCGGCGGGACCTACGACAGCCAGGAGTGGCCATGCAGGCTACCTGTGGAGATGCGGCGGCGGTGCTCGAAGTAGGCGAGGAAGAACCCGGCGACGTGACGAAGACCATGCGTGGACGGCGGCTACCCGCGCCGAGGGAGGTGGCGCGGTGGTAGCTTGCGACGTCCTTGCGGGGTGACGGCGATGACCGCGTGCAGCGACGCTACTGCCCGATGGGGCGGCGTAGCTGCAGGTCGCGAGTCGGTGCAGCGGCGTGAGAACCACCAGCGACGGACACGCCTGAGAAGGCGTGTTGGTAGCCGGCGGCGGGGACCAAAGGCGGCGACGCTACGGCCCGAAGGGGCGACGCAGCGGCAGCCCGATGCTCGATCGGTGGTAGGCGCGTGCTCGGGGACGTACTCGGCGGAGACGAGCGCCACATCGGTTGATCAGACCGACGGCGGCGCTGTACGTGCCAAGTCCGTGACGACGGCAGATCGGAATCCGCGGCGTCGTTGTCGGTGCGATCCCGGGCGATGACGGCGAAGACAATCCGAGGGGGGGTCGGCCGCGGCAGCCTCCCGAGGAAGCCCGCAGCAGCCGGCCGCGGTGCGCGGCAGCCTGTCATGAGGCCGCGACGGCCTACTGAGGAAGGCACAGCGGCGCAGGTGACAGGCGCACGGGCGCGGTGTAGATCGTCGATGCCGATGGTCGGAGTAGAGGCGCGGCGATGACGATGGCGGTGGGCGACGCAATCCGATCTAAGATCGGTAAACCAAAAAAGAAAACCGATCAAGAGATCGGAAAAAAAAGACTTGCAGGGCAGCCGATCACGGATCGGCGGACGAACCATGCGTACGGGTTGCGTGGCCCCCGGCGGAGATCATGGAGATCGACCTCCCCGGGGGCGGCGCGGCGGAAGCGGAGGCGGCGGCTAGGTCAAGGACCGTGCCGCTCTGATACCATGTTGAAGGATAGAGGGAGAGAGAGATTGCGGAATATGATGGTTGTATTTTTGAGCCTCTCGGGCGAGTATATATAGGCGTACATGGACCAACTTGGAGTACAAGACAAGTAACCTACTTGGAGTACAAGACAAGTAACCTAGTCTATCCCTAACAGATACGTATACTCTAACAGATTGCTCCTCGCCTGCATTTAAATTTATCACCGATGTAGCCCAAGTCATGCAGGTCGCATTCCATTAGGCAGTCGCAAAATTCTGCATCACCTAGGGCTCCTGGGTTTCCCTCTTTCCTTCTCATCAGCATGCATCATCTCATTTAAATCTCCAAGCACTAGCCATAGTAGTTTTGGCTTAACACATATATCACGTAGACAGTGGCACGAGAGGATTCTAACCTCCTATGCAAGTTCAACATAGAATCCCGTCAGTCTCCATTGGACATTATTTCGTTTGTTTATTCAGTAACCAGATCGATGCAGTTGACAGAAACATTCTCGAACATAACCTTAATATCACCATTCCACAACATAGTTCGACCTCTAGAATGACCATCACTCACACTCATTGACTTCATATGAAAGCCTAATTTACTACCAAGAAGTAGCCTTCTCTTTATCTAGATGAAATCCAGACAAAAACAAAATGTCCGACCTCAATTGCCCTTGCATACCCGAGAGTGAGCGGCCCGTCGAGGTCGAGTTCATCCCACGGTAGTTCAGTCTGACGATTTTCATCATTCGCTGGCAGTGCACCTTGTTGAATATTGCAGACGGACCAACCAGAAACCAAACCGCACACTCTTCTTCAAACAAATTGGAGCCTTAAACCACGGGACTGAAACCTTGCACAAGCCACAAGCCGGCCAAACTTCCCCACAAACCAAGAGAACTAGCACAGCCAATAGAATTTACGTGGACCAGAAGTCGGCCAAATTTCTCAACAAACTAGCTCAGGCCAGATCTTTCACACATACCAGAACCAAACGAGCGGACAAGCTAAAAATAACCAACCCAGAACTTCGCCTTAGGTCGGATGAGAAACTCGGAAATTGACCGCCAGATGGATCCTAGGGAGGACGACATGAACCCTAATGGTGACTGATGCCAAGATCACCTAGCCAGGCGCCAGAAAAAGGGATTAGCTTTGTTATTTAACATAAAACGCCTAACCATCATCTAGAACACCAAAAGGAAAACGGTTGCATAGAAAACTTACAAGTTGATGAAGCATTCTCGAACCTGTTAATTGTAGGCATGGTATAGCCCATGTAGGTGGAGTAAGTTGGGTTCTTGTCAAGGTAGAAGACCAGGGGAAGCGGCTCGGTGAGGTGGAGATGTCCTGGACGCCGTCGACACTCCCCTGCAGTGGTCTAGGTGGTCATGTGTCTTCTCATCCTCTTAGCATCTTTTTACGATCGGCAATCAGGAGTGATAGGGAATTTTCGAACTTTCCATGTGTGTCTATACCCATAAGGGGCTTGACCTCCTCTTTATACATGGTGTTAATTAAGGGAACATGACCAGAACAAAATGTTGGTTGGTGTGCCGCTTATCAGTATAAATAGATTGCTTAACTCTTTTCATTAAGATAGGTATTTTGGAATAGTTGGTTAGTGCATGAAGCTTAACATTTTTTGACAAAAGAAGTATATTAATATCGCAAATATATCAATTACACTCAGCCTCTGCAACAACGAAATATCCTGAAGACATTATAGATACACATAGGCTTACAACAAAAATAAGAAGAAACAGAAGATCTTGCTGCAATGATCAATTCCTTGTAGCTACAACACATGCCTCCGCTATGAGTTACGACGCCATTAGTAGGCCTTGGAACTCAACCTTCATGACATTTCCCGCCACTGTCTTCACAATGAAAATCGAAACATCGACATGTTCCATAATGTCAATAGACAATGAAGATTCATGTCACACCCTCCTGAAGCCGCAGGCTGAAATAGCGGTGCGTACGACTGAATCCCATCCGTTCAAGCAATCTACAGGCATCAAGCGCCCAATGGAGATCTCCCGTGGTGTCTTCTCAAACTCGTAACAGTCGGATCAATAAGGATAGACACCAGGCAGAACACCACCTTGACGCGACAAAACCCTAGGACCGCCGAAGTACGCTCTTAGAAAGGAACCACCGTGCCACCGGCCAGGGGTTTGGAGATCCGTGTGGGCCAACTTGCAGCAAGGATCTCGACTCCATGTCAATGTCAAGCCTGAATGGCAGCGTCCACGGTGAGCAGGCAGGACCATGATGGGCATGGCTAGCTGACCGGTGATCTTTTCCTTCACACATGTGCTCAGACGGCCAGGAACCATGTGCATGATGAGCCGTTGAACCAGGTGGAGTATGATCCAGCCCCAACGAATAGCCATGAATGCATATTGGCTCGACGTGACCGTTGATGACGCGCAGATCAGAAGGCAGCGACCTGCCAGTTCGTGCAGCCGACCACAACCAGATCGCGAGGCCGGTGCAAGAAGGCGGCCACCAGATCATGAGGACACCAGATCATGAGGCCGTTGCAGGACGGCGGCAGCCAGATCATGAGGCCGGCAGACGGCCGCAACAAGGTGCCAACGCCGCACAAGCCTAGACCTACCTTGCCTCCCATGCCGCGGGCTTTTCCTAGCAGGTTCGTCAACAGTGGCGGCGGCGAGGAGCTAGATCGGATGGGGAGGGCGACGGCTGGGCGTTAGGGTCGCCCCACGTGTTGCCCGATCTGGACGACACAGGGGCTGGACGTGAAGCTTAACATGGTATCGAAACCAAACCAGGGTCTCGAGTTCTAATCCTGGATTTCGCAATTTATCCTATAAATTACCGCTGCCCTCCTTTTAAAACCTTAAGGGTTTGATCCAGTACAACCCTTTCTCTCTAAACTCGTATAAATACATACCGTATATATATATCCATATCTTTTTTTGGAAATGGGCGTTTTATTACTCAAAGCAATGTTTACACCCGGCCTCTGCATAACTAGGATGCACACAGCCGAAAATCCTCTCAAGTTACAACCAGAAGTAAACGAAAACAAGTACAAACGTATACATGGCACAACGGGCTGTGACTATGATATCTCTAATCGTAAGTCACGCTGCCATCCATGTCTAGAAAAAATATCTCGTGCCACGTCCAAACGCCTACACCCTTCCGCAAAGAAGTCTCGGAACTCCATCTGTTGAAGAATTATCCATGATCGCAGGATTGTCGTGGCCCGGAAGATAACCTGCAATGGAGAAGACATCATATTATTAAAAATCTTGTCATTCCTACATAGCCATAGCGACCAAATAATGGCAAGCGCTCCCACCTAAAAACAATCACATATGTATCATCAATCCCATTCAACCAATTGCCAAAAACATTAGCAACCGATGAAGGGGGAGATAAACCAGAGGCCACTTGGATGATTGACCATATAGTACGAGCAAATTTACACTGGAAGAATAAGTGTCTAATTGTCTTAACAAGATTATCTTTTGTAAAAATTACCCCTTTACGAAGATACCAAGCAAATACTTTCGTTTTCAGGGTATTTTCATTTTCCAAATTCTACTATTATCATCAACTGGAATATTTGGTTGGATCAAAGCTCTATAAAACAAATCAACAGAAAATTTACCATTATGTAATAGTTTCCATTTAAATTCGTCCACACCGTCCGACAACTGTATCATAGATAGTCTCAATAAGAGATTGTTCCATGATAGTAATCTAGGACCAATTAGACTTCTACGGAAAGAGACAATAGGAGGATTATATTCCATTACCTTGGAAAGTGTATCCCCTTTATGTCTAACTATCGAATATAGAGCAGGATATTGTTCTCTAAGGGGCATTTGTCCAAGTCATTTATCTTCCCAGAACCTAATCTGTGATCCATCCTTGATATTAAAAGAACCAAAGCGTAGAAACTGTTTTTTGGCTGCCATCCGCCCCGCCCAAAAGTGTGAGTATCCTGACTTCCAGACCACTTGGGACAAAGCTTTGGATCCAATATATTTCCTCCACAAAATGGTTTGCCAGACTCCTTCTTCTGAAAGAAATTTGAACAGCCATTTACCTAGGAGTGCAGTGTTCTTGACTTGCAAATCATGTATGACAAGTCCACTGTATTCCTTTGGTCGGCAAACCACAGTCCATTTGGCCAGTCGATATTTCTTTTTCACCTCATCCCCTTGCCAAAAGAATCTTGAGCGGAAATAATCCACTTTCTTCAAAACCCATTTTGGTATATGAAAGAATGAAATCATATATAGTACCATATTAGTCAGTACTGAATTAATGATTACAAGTCTTCCACCAAGGAAAAGTAGTTTTCCTTTCCAACTATTAAGACGTTTTTGTAGTCTTTCCTCAACCCCTCTCCATTCAGCTATCGTGAGACGTCGATAATGTATCGGTATACCCAGATAGTTAATAGGAAAGAGCCCGTGTCCACAACCAAATAACTCAGTATATAAATGTGCCTCATTTTTTTGCTTCGCCAAAGCAATACAAGTCACTTTTATGGAAGTTGATTTTCAGTCCTGATAATTGCTCAAAAGCTGAAAGTATTAACTTCAGATTCTTAGCCTTCTCAAGATCATGCTCCATAAAAAGTATTGTATCATCGGCATATTGAAGGATTGATAGTCCACCATCTACCAGATATGGAACTAATACTTCAATTTGACCATCAGCCTTAGCTCTCTCAATAAGGATAGCCAACATATCCGCCACTATATTAAATAATATAGGCGAAAGTGGATAACCCTGTCTTAATCCTTTGTTTGTCCGAAAATATGTGCCCATGTCATTATTAACATTTATAGCAACACTACCCCCAGAAACAAAAGACTGAATGAGATTGCACCACTCCTGAGAAAAACCTTTCATACGGAGTGTTTGCTGAAGTAAAGACCAATTAACCTTATCATACGCTTTCTCAAAATCAATCTTGAACACTACTCCATTCAATTTCTTTGAGTGTAGTTCATGAATTGTCTCATGCAGGATTACTACACCGTCTAAGATGTTTCTTCCTTGCATAAAAGCCGTTTGAGAAGGGCGCACAACATTATCATCTATTGAATTAAGCCTAATCGTTGCCACATTTGTAAATATTTTAAAACTCACATTAAGAAGGCATATTGGGCGGTATTGTTGTATTCGCTCTGCATTAATAACTTTAGGAAGCAAAATAATATTGCCAAAGTTCAGTCTGAAAAAATCAAGCTGACCCTCATGCATAACATCAAACAAGTGCATCAAATCCTCCTTAATAACTTCCCAGAATTTCTGATAAAATTCAGCAGGAAAGCCATCAGGTCCTAGTGCTTTATTGTGTTCCATTTGAAAAACAGCTTTCTTAACTTCTTCCTCCGTATAAGGGGCGGTTAGAAACTTGTTTTCATCAACAGAAACCTAGGGAATATCATCTGTTTGGGATTCCTCCAGTGATATGGAATTTTCTGGTGGTGCCCCAAACAATGATTTGTAATACTTTGTAATGTAAGATTTTAGCTGCTCCTGTCCCTCAATCATACCTTCATCCTGAACCAAAGAGTGAATAAGTTTCTTCTTATGCTTGCCATTGGCAATAGCATGGAAGTATCTTGTATTCATATCTCCTTCCAGGATAAATTTCGCTTTAGAGCGTTGGTACCACTTGAGTTCTTCCTCGCGATAAATTCTAGCAATTTCTGCATTCGACTTCTAAGCTCAATCTCAGATGCAGTTGAAAGCCTTATTTCCGCAGAATCCTCTAAATCATCAATAATATTTGAAAGACGTATTTTTTCTTTGTTCAATATACCGACAGTATGTCTAGCCCAACCGCGAAGGAATTTACGAAGAGCTCGCATTTTATTATTCCATCGCTGTATAGGCGTTTGACCAGCCACCAGTTTTCCCCACACGTCTTTCACTAAATCAAAAAAACCATCTCTTTCAATCCATCCAAGTTCAAACTTGAAGCTATGTTTGGATCTTTGTGATGGTGTTCCAACAGATAAAAGTAATGGAGCATGGTCCGATAAAGCCTCAATACGCTCTAGAGCCCGAACGGTTACTAATGGGAACTTTTCCTCCCACAGTGTATCCATAAGTACTCTATCTAATTTCTCATATGTCGGCTCTGGGAGACTATTAGCCCAAGTGAACTGTCTCCCAATCATATTAACCTCTCTTAAATCCAGGCTATCTATGACAGCAATGAATAAGAAAGGCCAATGTTCATCGAACTTGCCCCGACTTCTCTCATGAGGGAATCTTAGCAAGTTAAAGTCCCCACCTATAAGAATAGGGTAAGTGTTATCCTTAGCTAGATTTACCAGCTCACGCAAAAAGTCAGCCTTATAAACATCCTGAGCAACCCCGTAGACAGCGACTAGAGACCATGTGAAATCGTCGGTCTTGTTACGGATATGGAGTTTAATAAAAAAAATCTCCAACCGAAGTGGTCAAGACTTTCATAGTCTCATTTCTGACGCCTAACAGGATCCCCCCGGATCTACCACGTGGAGGATGTGATACCCACGTAAAGTCCACTCCACCAGAAAGGCGATTGAGCAGAGCTTGTGAGAAATCACGTCGACCGGTTTCAGAAATACCCAAGAAATCCAAGTTATGTTCTCTTACACAATCGGCAAATAATAGATGTTTAGCCAAGTCCCGAAGACCTCTGCTATTTGCAAACATTCCATTCATTGAGAAACACTAATGCTTTTGGATACACGGGTCTTTTATTAGACCTTTGGCTCTTTGATTTACGACCAGAAGCTTTTAGTTCAAACATTGAACCCAGCTCCGTCTCATCAAAGCCAACCTCTGATACTTCACCAACTAAATGAGAGAGCAGTTGACCATCTATTGTGGCATGCAACTCCTCCTCCTCAGCTGATAAAGAATCAGGAATAAAAGAGGCCTTAGGAGTAACCGTCAAACGATCAACCTCCATACGCCTAAGTACATTACTAGATAAATTTACCTGTTTGACAGAATAACCCAGCCTAACACCAAAGTTTGCTAGTTTTTTAGTCATTACAGGTGTAGAAAAAGAAAGAAATGATTTCGAAGACTTCATACCATCTGAATCAAGATTTATTTCCGCCTTCCTGCGCATTGCCTTGATCATCGAGTCTTCATCCGTGGGCGTCGCCCCAAGAGCATCGACCCCCTGGCGCGAACTACTCCGCGACGGTGTCTCCTGAAGTGGCGAAAGCACCTCCAGGGAAACACCCAGCCCCGCCTGAGCCAGGTTTCCCCCAGAAAGTTGCCCCTCCTGTGCAGAACAAGCGTCCTCCCGCAACCCCTCTAGGCCACGGGTCCGAGGCCCGCGTCTAGCCCATGCCAGACCTGGGCCACGTCAGGCAGCAGCCCTGCCTGGGCCACTGGATCATCAGCCGAGGGCGGGCCCTCCGTAGCCGTACCACCGACATCCCACCCCACCTGGGCAGCAGCGGTTTGTCCCTCGAGGACAGGATCAGCGGGTCTTTCGCCATGACCAGCAGTACGTAGCCCCAGCCGCTCCGCATCAGATGATGGCCCCTCCTGGGCCATCGTCGCACCTGCATCCTGCCATGGCAGCCAGAAAACAGCAACCGGAGAACCCCCCACCGACATGCTCGCCGCCTGAAGTGCAGTAGAAAGCTGAGAAGGAGAAACTCTGGGAGATCCACATGCCTTCCCACGAAGTGGAGAATCCGTTGGAAGAGCGTCAAGAAGTTCCTTGCCCCGCGGAGTAGTAGGTGAAGCATTAAAGGGAGTCACCGCATAAACCGAACCCGTAACCTGGCGAGTATGAGTAGATGGTGCCCCTGCTCAGAAGCCTGACCACCAGACTGTCCAATCGAAGCGTGAGCACTAGTCGAAGCATGAGCAGTGGTATCCGCTGGTCCAGAAGTATCCATGGCATCATCACCATTCTTCCCAGATCCATCATCCTCAGAATCATCCCTACTCTTTCTCCATAGGAGCGGTGAAAAATCCGGTTCCGGCACAAAATCAGCAGGTTCCAATCTGAAGCGTAGCTCATATCCTTTCAGATCAACCACTACGTCAGATAAAAGGTAGAAACCTACAGCATCCTTCTTCTTCTGGAAAACAGAAATATCACACATAGCAACAAGTATACGGGCGACACCCCTTCGACGGAGGCACAGAAGATCCACATCCAAAGTAGTGCCCATAAGAGAACCCATAGCCCAAAGCCCAAGAAAAGTCCGAAGAGAATGCGGAACCCCCTCAACATGCACCCATACCTGTTCAAGGATTATCTTATGCGGAATCTCTTGAGTCTTGTAAACCGAAACAGCAAGTTGTGTCCTACCAAGGGTCATCGAAAACTGGCTGCCATTGTTGGAGATATTCCCTAGAGGCAATAATAAATGTAGTTATTATTATATCTTTGTGTTTATAATAAATGTTTACATTCATGCTATAATAGTATTAACAAGGAAACATTAATACTTGTGTGATTTGTAAACTTAATTTGAAGTCCCTAGTAAAGCCTCTATCTAATACTAGCTTGTTGGTTAATAGATGATTGTGGTCTCCCTATCATGAACATTGAGATGTTATTAAACAACAGGATCATATCGTTAGGAGAATGATATGGTGGACATACTCCTATAGATAAGCGTAGCATAAAGATCAAGTCATTTTAATAGTTCAATTGCTATATGCTTTCTGATACATAGTAATCTAATTCCTTCGACCATGAGATCATGCATATCACCTTTACCGGATGGATGCTTTGATGACATCAAACACCACACCATAACTGGGTGTCTATAAAGGTGGCATTGAGTGTTCGGAAAGTATTGGTTGAAACACATGGATCAAGAGTGGGATTTGTCCATCCATATGACGGATAGATATACTCTGGGCCCTCTCGGTGAATTTCATCCAATTAGCTTGCAAGCATGTGACTGGCTCACAAGGGATCACATATCACGGGAACGAGAAAAGAGTACTTATCGGTAACGAGGTTGAACTAGGTATGCAGAGATACCGACGATCATAACCTCGGATAAGTAAAATATCATGAGACAAAGGGAAATTGATATCGTATGTAAGTGGTTCATTCGATCGCAAAGTAATCGTAGAAATATGTGGGAGCCATATGAATTTCCAGATTCCTCTATTGGTTATTGTTCGGAGAAGTGTCTCGATCATGTCCGCATAATTCACGAACCGTAGGGAGACACACTTAAGGATTCGACGTTGTTTGAGTAGTTATGGAATGATGAGAAAGAGACCGAATGTTGTTCGGAGTCTCGAATGGGATTCGGGATATCACGAGGAGATCCGGAATGGTCCGGAGAATAAGATTCATATAAGGAAAGTCCCGTTTCGGAGTTGGAGAATGGTTCCGGTGTTTTCATCGGGAATGTTCTAGAAGGTTCCGGAATGTCCGGCACTCCGGGGGGGGGGGAGGGTACATGAATGTGTTATATCAAGTTGGTATGGTTGCATCATGTACTCGGTGTCATCGCTGATCAAAATAGAGGGTTTATTCAAATCCTAGTTTGAAAAGTCAAACGGCTAGTTTGAAAGTCAAACGGCAGTTTTTGGAAAGAGGAGGAGGAGTGGGAAACCGAGTTGGGGAGGAGTTCCCTCCTCCAACCGGTGGCGCACCACCCAAGCCGAGTTGAGGAGGGACTCCTCTCCCTCCCCTTGGCCGGCCGGCCCCCTCCACCTATATAAGGAGGGGCAGGGCCCCCCTCCATGACACACAACTTCCACGCCTCAAACCCTAGCAGCTGCAGCCCACCATAGCCGCCGCCGCCCCTAGGGTTTCTCCCATAGCCGCCGACTTGGGCACCTCCAAGCCCTAGCCGCCGGCTCTAGCACCTCTTCCTCGGTGTGTCTAAACCCTAGATCGTCGAGGGACTCTCTCATACTCCACCATACTCGCTCCGGCTTAAGGCGAAGCCCTGCGAGATCTCCCCTCTACTTCCGGTACCACGCCGTTGTGCTGCCGGAATCGCGAGGAGAGTGCTACAACCTCCGCTCCCTGCTGGAACAAGGGAGAGGAAGGTCTTCGTCGAGTACCGAACGTGTGACCGACTGCGGGAGCGCTGCCGGAACGCAGCGCCGGAAGGATCGTCTACGCGATCTTGAGATCGGCAAGAGTACGACTACATCACCCACGAGAATCCGCTCTCGTTAAACACTTTGGAATCTTCGAGGGTGAGTTATTCTATCGACTTGTTGCTACAATATAGTAGATAGATCTTGGCTTGTTTGTTTGTATGCGGTAGAAAATTTTTGTTTTTCATGCTACGAACCCCTACAGTGGTATCAGAGCCGTGTCTATATGTAGATCTGTTGCATGAGTAGAACACAATGGTCATTGTGGGCGTTGATGCTTTTATTGTCGATTGCTTCTTGTGTACTTTGCATCTTGCGGTATGTTGGGATGAAGCGGCCCGGGCTAACCTTACATGACATCGTTCATGAGACTTGCTCCACGCTTGACATGCAACTTGTATTGCATAAGTGGCTTTGCGGGTGCCTGTTTCTCCTAGCATAGTTAAGATCCAATTTACAACGGGTGATTAACAATACTAGTATCAATGTTGTGGTTCTTGTTCGTAAGTTAGAACGACACTTATTGAAAGCCCCAAACCACGTAAAATATGCAAAGAAAGTAGAGGCGTCTAACTTTGTTTTGCAGGGGTGTGCAGTGATGTGATATGGCCATGATTGTGATTATATTTGATGTATGCAATGTTCCTTATTGTAAGTTGGAAACTGGCAGGAGCCATATGGTTGTCTTTAATTTATGTTAAGACCCGCGTGTCTATTCAAAGTAGTTGTAATAGTTGAAGCCAGTGGACGACAACCATGGAGAAGCGTCATTGACCTTGATGCAATGCCGGTGATGATGGAGATCATGTTTGTTCTAGAAGATGGAGATCGGAAGCACAAAGAAGAAAGGCCATATCATATCACATATTATGAATTGCATGTGATGTTAATCCTTTATGCATCTTGTATTGCTTAGTAGACGACGGTAGCATTATAAGATGATCCCTCATGCACATGAATTTCAAGTCATAAAGTGTTCACCCTTAGTTAGCACCGTTGCTAAAGCTTGTTGTTTCGAAGCACCACGTGATGATCGGGTGTGTTAGATTCTGCAAGTGTATACAACGTGAGCAAGCCAGATTTGCTCATGCGGAAACCAAGGTTTGATCTTGACGAGCCTAGCATGTACAGACATGGTCTCGGAACACGGATCACCGAAAGGTAAAGCATGAATCATATAGTAGATATGATGAACATGTCGATTGTTCGCCATTGAAACTATATCAACTCTCGTGATGATCGGTGTTGATGTGGTGGATTTGGTTCGTGTGATCACTAAAACAATGTGAGGGATATTGTTTTGAGTGGGAGTTCACCTAGATTAATTTTATTATTAATTTGAACTCAATTTGTCATAAACTTAGTCTAAACTATTGCAAATATGTTGTAGATCAATGGCAGCCCCTACCATCAATTTTAATGCGTTCCTAGAGAAAGAAAAGTTGAAAAACAATGGAAGCAACTTCGCGGATTGGTTCCGCAATTTGAGGATTGTCCTCACAGCTGGTAATTTGACCTATGTGCTGGATGCACCGCTGGGTGACCCACCTGCAGCTGATGTTGCCGATGAAGTAAAGAATGTTTACCTCACTCGGAAGACTCAGTACTCCATAGTTCAGTGTGCTATCTTGTATGGTTTAGAATCGGAGCTTCAGAAAAGGTTTGAGAATTCAGACCCATATGATATTGTCGAGGATCTCAAATTGATCTTTGAGACTCATGCGGCAATTGAAAGCTATGAGGCTTTTGAAAAGTTCTTTAACTGCAAGATGGAAAAGGGCAGCTCCGTCAGTGAGCATGTGCATAAGATGTCTGGGCACGCAAACAAACTTCAAAGCTTGGGTATTGTGATTCCTAATGCTTTGGGGATTTACCGTGTCCTCCAATCACTACCACCAAGTTACAAGAACTTTGTGATGAACTACAACATGCAAAACATGAACAAGACGTTGCCAGAACTCTTTGCCATATTGAAATCTGCAGAAGTGGAGATCAAGAAAGAACACCAAGTGTTGTTGGTCAATAAGACCACCAAATTCAAGAAAGGCAAGTCTAAGCAGAAGGGACACTTCAAGAAGGGTGGTAAGAAAGTTACCACGCCGACGAAGAAGACCAAGGCTGGACCTAAGCCTAATACTGAGTGCTTTTACTGCAAGGGAGAAGGTCACTGGAAGCGGAATTGCCCAAAGTACTTGGCGGATTTGAAGAACGGCAACATCAAGAAGAAAGGTATATCTGATATACATGTTATTAATGTGTATCTCACTAGTACTCATAGTAGTGCCTGGGTATTTGATACTGGTTCGGTTGCTCATATTTGTAACTCGAAACAGGTGCTGCAGAATAAACGGAAGCTAGCGAAGAACGAGGTGACGATGCGCGTGGGAAACGGATCAAAGGTTGATGTGATCGTGGCCGGCACGCTACCCCTTCATCTACCATCGGGATTAGTTTTATACTTAAATAATTGTTATTTGGTGCCTGCGTTAAGCATGAACATTATATCGGGATCTTGTTTATTGCGAGACGGTTACTTGTTTAAGTCCGAGAATAATGGTTGTTCGATTTATATGAGTAATATGTTTTATGCACATGCACCTTTGATAGATGGTCTATTCTTGTTGAATCTCGATAGTGGAAATACACATATTAATAACATTGAGGCTAAACGTTTGAAATCGAGCGATAACTCGACCTATATGTGGCACTGTCGTCTTGGTCACATTGGAGTGAAGCGTATGAAGAAACTCCATTCCGATGGACTTCTTGAATCACTTGATTCGAATCACTTGAAAGATGCGAAGCATGTCTGATGGGTAAAATGACTAAGACTCCATTTTCTGGTATGATGGAGCGAGCTACAAACTTATTGGAAATCATACATACCGATGTGTGTGGTCCAATGAGTGTAGCATCGCGCGGTGGTTATCGTTATGTTCTTACCTTCACGGATGACTTGAGTAGATATGGGTATATCTATTTCATGAAACATAAGTCCGAAACTTTCGAGAAGTTTATGGAATTTCAAAGTGAGGTAGAGAATCAACGTAACAAGAAGATTAAATTTCTACGTTCTGATCGTGGAGGTGAATATCTAAGTTACGAGTTTGGCGAGCATTTGAAGAAATGCGGAATACTTTCGCAGTTGACACCGCCGGGAACACCACAGCGTAATGGTGTGTCCGAACGTCGTAATCGAACTCTCTTAGATATGGTTCGTTCTATGATGTCACTTACAGATTTACCGCTATCATTTTGGGGTTATGCATTAGAAACAGCCGCATTCACTTTAAATAGGGCACCGTCTAAATCCGTTGAAACGACACCGTATGAATTATGGTTTGGGAAGAAACCTAGATTGTCGTTCCTTAAAGTTTGGGGATGCGAAGCCTATGTAAAGAAGTTACAGCCGGACAAGCTTGAACCCAAAGCGGAAAAATGCGTCTTCATAGGATACCCGAAGGAAACTATTGGGTATACCTTCTATCATAGATCCGAAGGCAAAATCTTCGTTGCCAAGAATGGATCCTTTCTAGAGAAGGAATTTCTCTCGAAAGAAGTGACTGGAAGGAAAGTAGAACTTGACGAGGTTGTCGAACCTTCTCTCGAAATTGCGAGTAGCGCAGCACCGGAAGAAGTTCCTGTGGTGCCTGCACCAATAAGAGAGGAAGCTAATGATGATGATCATGAAACTTCGGTTGAAGTTGCTATAGAGCCTCGCAGGTCAACGAGAACTCGTACCACTCCAGATTGGTATGATCCCGTTATGAGTGTCATGTTGGTGGACAACACCGATGACCCTGAGACATATGAGGAAGCGATGATGAGCCCAGATTCCAATAAATGGCAAGAAGCCATGAAATCCGAGATTGGATCCATGTACGAAAACCAAGTATGGACTTTGGTGGACTTACCGGATGGCCGGAAGGCTGTCGAGAACAAATGGATTTTCAAGAAGAAAACAGATGCTGATGGTAATGTTACTGTCTATAAAGCTCGACTTGTCGCAAAAGGGTTTCGACAAATTCAAGGAGTTGACTACGATGAGACTTTCTCAACAGTAGCGAAGCTAAAGTCTGTGAGGATTATGTTAGCAATCGCTGCATATTATGATTATGAGATATGGCAGATGGATGTCAAAACAACATTCCTCAATGGAGACATTGATGAAGAGTTGTATATGATGCAACCCAAAGGTTTTGTCGATCCTAAAGATGCTAACAAGGTATGTAAACTTAAACGGTCCATCTATGGATTGAAGCAAGCATCCCGAAGTTGGAATCAACGTTTTGATAAGGTGATCAAAAGTTTTGGTTTTATACAAACTTATGGAGAAGCTTGTATTTACAATAAAGTGAGTGGGAGCTCTGTAGCATTCTTAATACTATATGTGGATGACATATTGTTGATTGGGAATGATGTAGACCTTCTTAATAGTGTCAAGGAATATTTGAATAATAGTTTTTCAATGAAGGATCTTGGCGAAGCAGCTTACATATTGGGCATAAATATTTATAGAGATAGATCAAAACGCCAAATATCATTGTCACAAAGTACATATTTGGACAAAGTTCTAAAGAGGTTTGGAATGGAAGATGGCAAGAAAGGGTTCTTGCCCATGTTGCCCAATACGACCTTGAGTAAAACTCAAAGTCCGACATCGGCAGAAGATAGAGAAAGGATGAGTAAGACTCCCTATGCCTCAGCCATAGGATCTCTAATGTATGCCATGCTATGTACTAGACCCGACATTGCATATGTTGTTAGTTTAACTAGCAGATATCAAAGTGATCCAGGAGTGGATCATTGGACAGCGGTCAAAAACATCCTTAAGTACTTGAGAAGAACTAAGGATATGGTTCTTTCTTATGGAGGTGATGAACAGCTCATTGTTAATGGTTACACCGATGCTAGTTGGAACACCGATCCGGATGATTCTAAATCACAATCTGGATATGTATTTATTTTGAATGGTGCAGCAGTTAGCTGGAGGAGTGCAAAGCAAAGCGTTGTGGCGAGATCTTCAACTGAATCGGAATACATGGCTGCTTCGGAGGCTTCACAAGAAGCGATATGGATGAAAGAGTTCATTACAGAGCTGGGTGTGGTTCCTAGTGCACTGGACCCAATGTCTATCTACTGTGATAACATGGGCGCCATAGCCAATGCACAAGAACCAAGGTCACACAAGAAGCTGAAGCACATCAAGCTACGTTTTCACGCTATTCGAGAACATATCCAAGATGGGGATATAAAGATTTGCAAAGTACACACAGATCTGAATGTGGCGGATCCGTTGACTAAACCTCTCCCGAGGGCAAAACATGACCAGCACCAAACTGCCATGGGTGTTCGGTATATTACCATGTAATCTAGATTAGATGACTCTAGTGCAAGTGGGAGACTGTTGGAGATATGCCCTAGAGGCAATAATAAATGTAGTTATTATTATATCTTTGTGTTTATGATAAATGTTTACATTCATGCTATAATAGTATTAACAAGGAAACATTAATACTTGTGTGATTTGTAAACTTAATTTGAAGTCCCTAGTAAAGCCTCTATATAATACTAGCGTGTTGGTTAATAGATGATTGTGGTTTCCCTATCATGAACATTGAGGTGTTATTAAACAACAGGATCATATCGTTAGGAGAATGATATGGTGGACATACTCCTATAGATAAGCGTAGCATAAAGATCAAGTCATTTTAATAGTTCAATTGCTATATGTTTTCTGATACATAGTAATCTAATTCCTTCGACCATGAGATCATGCATATCACCTTTACCGGATGTATGCTTTGATGACATCAAACACCACACCGTAACTGGGTGGCTATAAAGGTGGCATTGAGTGTTGGGAAAGTATTGGTTGAAACACATGGATCAAGAGTGGGATTTGTCCATCCATATGACGGATAGATATACTCTGGGCCCTCTCGGTGAAATGTCATCCAATTAGCTTGCAAGCATATGACTGGGTCACAAGGGATCACATATCACGGGAACGAGAAAAGAGTACTTATCGGTAACGAGGTTGAACTAGGTATGCAGAGATACCGACGATCATAACCTCGGATAAGTAAACTATCGTGAGACAAAGGGAAATTGATATCGTATGTAAGTGGTTCATTCGATCGCAAAGTAATCGTAGAAATATGTGGGAGCCATATGAATTTCCAGATTCCTCTATTGGTTATTGTTCGGAGAAGTGTCTCGATCATGTCCGCATAATTCACGAACCGTAGGGAGACACACTTAAGGATTCGACGTTGTTTGAGTAGTTATGGAATGATGAGAAAGAGACCGAACGTTGTTCGGAGTCTCGAATGGGATTCGGGATATCACGAGGAGATCCGGAATGGTCCGGAGAATAAGATTCATATAAGGAAAGTCCCGTTTCGGAGTTGGAGAATGGTTCCGGTGTTTTCATCGGGAATGTTCTAGAAGGTTCCGGAATGTCCGGCACTCCGGGGGGAAGGGTACATGAATGTGTTATATCAAGTTGGTATGGTTGCATCATGTACTCGGTGTCATCGCTGATCAAAATAGAGGGTTTATTCAAATCCTAGTTTGAAAAGTCAAACGGCTAGTTTGAAAGTCAAACGGCAGTTTTTGGAAAGAGGAGGAGTGGGAAACCGAGTTGGGGAGGAGTTCCCTCCTCCAACCGGCGGTGCACCACCCAAGCCGAGTTGGGGAGGGACTCCTCTCCCTCCCCTTGGCCGGTCGGCCCCCTCCACCTATATAAGGAGGGGCAGGGCTCCCCTCCTTGACACACAACTTCCACGCCTCAAACCCTAGCAGCTGCTGCCCACCATAGACGTCGCCGCCCCCTAGGGTTTCTCCCCTATCCGCCGACTTGGGAACCTCCAAGCCCTAGCCGCCGGCTCTAGCATCTCTTCCTCGGCGTGTCTAAACCCTAGATCTTCGAGGGACTCTCTCATACTCCACCATACTCGCTCCGGCTTAAGGCGAAGCCCTGCAAGATCTCCCCTCTACTTCCGATACCACGCCGTTGTGCTGCCGGAATTGCGAGGAGAGTGCTACAACCTCCGCTGCCTGCTGGAACAAGGGAGAGGAAGGTCTTCGTCGAGTACCGAACGTGTGACCGACTGCGGGAGCGCTGCCGGAACGCAGCGCCGGAAGGATCGTCTACGCGATCTTGAGATCGGCAAGAGTACGACTACATCACCCACGAGAATCCGCTCTCGTTAAACACTTTGGAATCTTCGAGGGTGAGTTATTCTATCGACTCGTTGCTATAATCTAGTAGATAGATCTTGGCTTGTTTGTTTGTATGCGGTAGAAAATTTTTGTTTTCCATGCTACGAAACCCTACAACCATCCACTATGTCCAGTACCTCAAACGAAGGAAAACTTACCAAGTAATCATTATTCCCGTAAGATAGAGCTTCCCACTTCCACTGTGACTGTAATGGGCACCTTCTGGCAATCTGTTGTTGTACCACCTCAGCTGAGACTGCATCTCATGTAACTTTGATCAAAGCAATAGGTGTCTGAGTAGTCTCCAAATTTCTATGGACCACACTGTCAGGAATCTGAGCAAACAGAGTTTGTCATGTCCAATCCCAGTCATAAAAGCATTTGGTCTCGGCTGTTTCAACACAGGGCACCTCAAGGTTGGGTGAGACTTGACATCACAAATATAACAATAATGAATAGCTTTGCAATCTTTGGATGCATGAGTGTCCACAGCGCACTTCCAACGCCTAACTGGTTTCTTATTCTTCTTAGTTACAGGCACAACCTCCGCAGCAACAGGTGCATCCGCCACAGCAGAATTAAAATGCATCTCATTACCATTCAAATTACCTTGAAACTGGCCAGCAGGTGGGAAAGATGGTGAGGCAAGAGCGGATGTACCGAGCGGATACCCAAATTGCTGCTGCCCAACCATAGCATTGTGTTGAAAATTCAGCGACTGCTGCACATTGGTTCCAGGCGCAAACTGAGGTTGCGCCACACCTTGCACCGACTTCTTCTTCTTTTTCCTCTTAGGCACCGGCACCCCCGACGAAACAGCCCCAGCAGCAAAGGAATTAGGCTGAAACATTCCCTGCATGTGTCCACCAGGCACCGCCCCTTGACCACCAGCAAACTGCGACATCGGACCCCGATACGGTGGTTGAAGCGGCTGCAGCTGGCTCCCTTGCGCGGCGGCATAATACGTCACCGGAGGCCTAAAGACGACACCTGGGGGAAACCCAACAAACGGGGGCGGAAGCGGCATACCCCCAGCGAACGTCGGAGCAGATTGTTGGGGAGGCGCCCTCGGTTGCGGCCCGGTCGACGCCGCGACCATCTGAGCATTAAAAGGTTGGGCAGATTGCCCAAGCGACGGCTGCACCGGCGTCACAGGCCGCTGTGAGGGTTGAGGCGCCATAGCCCTAGGGTTTCCCCCTGGAACCTGGCCAGACATCCGAGGCGAAGAGACAGCTGCCGAGAACGAGCGTCCAGGAACCACTGCGGAGGAAGACACGCTCGGCGAAGGCGGCGACTGAAGCGTTGATCGCGGGCGCGGTGAAGACGGCGATAAACATACGAATCGAAACGAGTAATTGTACGGCATTCTTCCCGCAAGCTATTTCGTACACGACCCTGGCCTGCCGACCGCCCCGATTCGATCAGCGTCGCCCCGGCCATTCTGACGGACACCGTCGCCGCCCAACAAGATGCCGGACAACACACCGAACAGTCCGGCGGCACGTGAGAGATTGCCACCATCAGAGGAGTCCAAAAGAGCTAGGTCAATCGAATCAGGTTGGGGCTGCCATCTTCCGCCAAACAAGGTACAGTTGGCGTTTGTTCATATCGGATCCACACATTAAGAGGCATGCCGAGTAACAGTTTACTAATTAACTCATGTAGTCTTGTCGCTGCTGCACACGGAAGATGGGCAGCGGCGCACGGCCAACCGGACAGTCCGGCCTGTGTTGCCTGGCGTCTTGTTCGGTCGCAACGGTGATTGCCACTATGGCGACGGCGCTATCGGATCCGGGCGGCCGGTAGGCCGGGTTATATGCGGAATAGCGTGCAGGAAAAATAGAGTATAATTAAAAGTTCCGATCCGTATATCTATAAAAAATACTTAATTTAGATATATGTTTGGATATATATATATATATCTTACACACGATTGACTTGTCTTTCCATCTCACATGAAGGGAGATGCTGAACTGAATTCGTAGATTGTCTAACTTTTTCCATTAGATCGGTTTTTAAATAGTTGGTTAATGTCTCATGTTTATCTCGCTTTGTAATACTTCCTCTGATTTTTATAATAGATACATCTAAATTGAAGTCAACTAATATGGGTCGGAGGGAGTACCGTGATATCAAATTCCAAAGGTAGGTAGCCGCCGTCATTGTGACAGGACGACCTGAAAGCGCACCTCAGCTTAGATTAACAAGAGCTTAATTTGCAAAGTGAGCTTTTCTCTGCCCTAATTCACAATCTGTCACACGAAATGGTTGGACCAACGGATTATATTAGGATGAGGATTACATTAGGTGTTTTTGTAGAGGGGGTGGGATGTGGTAGAGGAAGCCATATGGAGTTGAGGGAGTACCCTGATCGTACTGGTGTGGCTGCAAGGAAGAGGGCGGATATAGGAAAGGAAAAGGAAAATGATGTTGATGATACAGCTTCAAGTCCGGTTAAACCGACTGATGTTGACATGTTAGATCGGGACAGTATTTCGAAGAGGAGATTAGCCTTTGAGCAGGCTCAGGCTGATACGCTTGCTGTGGATTGTCCTGCAACAGCTGATGATCCAAATTTTGTGGGAGATGAAGGCTTGGGGTCTGTTGGTGATAACAAGAGGAGTAGGACAGCAAATGGTAAATCGTCCAGTGGACTAAGTGCAGGATCGGCGGCATCCCTCGAGGATGACCGCCGGGCACAATGAATCTTCTAAGTCTGAACTGCCGGGGATGCGGGCGCCCCGAGACAGTTCAGGAAATTAGCAGCTTAATTAAGCTGCACCGCCCTGCTTTGGTGTTCCTCTCGGAAACCAAAATGTCTGATACACGGTCTCAGGAGCTAAAGTGGAGGTTTGGATTTGATAGAGCTTTTGGTGTGAAGAGTGTGAGGGCTAGCGGAGGACTAGCACTGTTCTGGAATTCTGATTCAGATGTAACTCTGAAGTCATACAGCCGAAATCATATAGATGTCTTGATTAAGAATGTCTTAACAGGACCTGGAGAATGGAGATTCACGGGCTTTTATGGGGATCCGGTCAGATCAGCAAGGAAGAGGAATTGGGAGTTGCTCGGATATCTTAGGAGAGAGTATGACAATCCCTGGATATGTGCTGGGGATTTTAATGAAGTTCTTTGTGCGTCTGAACAGTTTGGTGGGAATGATCGTGAGGAGTGGAAGATGGAAGGATTTCGGGATGCTGTGGACTATTGTCGTATGTCCGATCTTGGCTACAGCGGCCTCCCGTACACATGGGACAACCGCCAACATGGAGCTGCCAATATTAAGGTTCGTTTGGACAGAGGCCTCGGAGATGACAAATTCATGGATCAATTTGATAATACGAGGGTGAGCCATGTTCAGACAACCAAATCGGATCACTGTGCATTGATGATTGGGGTGAGCCGATCAGAGTGGCTGTGTGGAGGCAACTCGAGGAGGCCATTCCGTTTTGAAAATATGTGGATACGCCATGACAATTACCAAAAGATTGTTGAGGATGGATGGAGCGCTAGAGACGTTGACCTAAGTGCGATTCAGGTCGCTCTAGGCCACTTACAAACTGACTTGTCCAAATGGAGTAGAGAGGAGTTTGGGTCAGTTAACAAGCAACTAAAAGCTATGAATGTTAAGCTGGAAAGGATGCGGTATGAATCCATTGGGGCTGGGCCGTCAAGAGAAGAGAAGGAGCTAATGAATAAAATTTCGGAGTTACTGTCCCGAGAGGAGATCATGATGAAGCAACGTTCTCGTGCTCTTTGGCTCTCGGAAGGTGACCGTAATACGGCTTATTTTCATGCAAAGGTGAAGGAGAGATCAAGAACAAATAGAATTGTCTCACTGCGTAAGGATGATGGTACATATACTTCAACTCAGTCTGAGTTAGAAAGCTTAGCTACTAATTTCTATACTAGTCTATTCACGGCTCAGGATCATACCTCCCCGGAGGTGATCACGAGTTATGTACCACGGAAGGTCACACAGGAAATGAATGATGATTTGTGTGCGCCTTTTACAGACTGGGAGATTGAGAAGGCCCTGTTCATGATGCATCCGAACAAGTCCCCTGGCCCAGATGGCTTCACGGCTGGGTTCTATATTAAGCATTGGGATTTGTTAAAGGAGAGTGTTTGTGGCGCCATAAGGAAATTCCTGGAAGGAGGAGATATGCCAGAGCTTGTCAACGGTACGGTTTTGGTTTTGATACCAAAAATTAAGCAACCACAAGATCTCTCGCAGTACCGACCGATTGCACTGTGTAATGTTCTGTATAAAATCGCCTCCAAGGTCCTCGCACTTCGTTTGAGACCAGTTCTGGAGGAGATTATCTCAGAGGAGCAAAGTGCTTTTGTCCCCGGACGGCTCATTACTGACAATGTAGTTACGGCCTTTGAGTGTATTCATTATTTGAAGAGGAAAAAAGGTAAAACTGGTGCATGTGCTATTAAACTTGATATGGCAAAAGCCTATGATCGGGTCGAGTGGGTTTATTTGAGGGCTATCATGGAGAAGCTAGGGTTCTCCACTACTTGGATTGAGCTGATAATGAAGTGTGTTCAGACTGTCGTTTTTTCAGTAAGGGTAAATGGACAATTTTCTGAGTATTTTAAACCCACTAGAGGTATCAGGCAAGGGGACCCTATTTCCCCTTACCTGTTTCTTCTTTGCTCCGAAGGTCTGAGCTGCTTATTGAAATATTCTGGACCTCAGTATTTGGCTCGAGGAATTAGAGTTGGTATCCATGCGCCTTGGTTGTCACATTTGCTATTTGCAGATGACTGCCTTGTGTTTGTGCAAGCTTCAGCGAGTGGTGCTACTAGACTGCAGAACATTCTTGAAACGTACAAGAATGGTTCAGGTCAGCTAGTTAACCGGTCCAAGTCAGCTGTTTTTTTCAGCGCTAATTGCTCTAATGAAATGAAGCAAGAGGTTCATGAACTGTCTGGTATTGACGCGGAGGCGCTGGTAGAGAAATACCTGGGACTGCCGACCGCCTTGGGTAAATCAAATGATGATCAGTTTGAGCATATCATTACCAAGTTAAAGAAGTTAGTGAATAGTTATGCATCAAGGCATCTAAGTGGAGCAGCAAGGGAAGTACTCGTGAAAGCGATATGCCAAGCAATTCCAACTTATTCGATGAGCTGCTTCCGCCTATCAAAGAAGATGTGCAAAAGAATTACTAGTATTGTGGCAAGATTTTGGTGGGGAGGAGACGAACATTAACAGAAAATACATTGGAAAAAATGGGCGGATATAGCGATCCCTAAATCATCTGGAGGCATGGGTTTTAGGGATTTTGAGATGTTTAATCAGGCCATGTTAGCAAAGCAAGGGTGGCGTCTTATGACAAAATCAGATTCGTTATGTGCCAAAGTTTTGAGAGGAAAATACTACCATGGGACAGATTTCTTGTCAGCTACAAAAAGGAAGAATTCTTCCCATGTGTGGCGAGCTATTCTGTATGGTAGAGAAGCTTTACAAAAAGGACTAATTAAAAGGGTGGGTGATGGGACTTCTATCCGTATTTTTGATGATCCTTGGATACCAACAAACAGTACGCGTCGACCCTTGTGTAAGCCAATTGAGGCTCAAGCTGTTAGGGTGGATGAGTTAATTGATTTTGGTAATATGTGTTGGTCAGAGGACAAACTTGAGGCTAATCTAATTGAGACAGATAGACGTGCGGTTTGTCAGATTCCACTAGGTCGTTTTGCCGAGGATGATTGGGGATGGACACAGGAAGAGAATGGGTGTTTCTCTGTCCGGTCTGCATACAGACTGTTGTCATCTATTCAACAAGCGGATCAACCGAACAGTTCTGACTCAAAAACTTGCTGGAAAAAATTGTGGAAATTACCAGTTCCACCAAAGGTTCGTGTTTTTTGGTGGAGAGTGATTAAGGGCTTTATCCCAACGAGACAGGTGCTTAAATCTAGACATGTCGAGAATATTGGGTTTTGTGAAGCTTGTGGCAAACAGGAGGAATCAATCTTCCATGCACTCTTTGATTGCACTTGGGCAAAGCTGTTCTGGAGTGAGCTGAATACCATAACAAATGTCAAGATGCCCCAGTTTCATCCGAACTCTTGGGCAATGGATGTGATAGACAGCAAAGTGATGGCAGAATCCCAAACAACCATGATATTATGTGGATGTTGGGCTTCCTGGCAGGAGAGGAACGCAAGGAAGCATGGCGGTGAGGGTCGCTCAGTAACTGAATCGGTCAAATGGGCAGTACAAACCTCGCTGGATCTTTCTATCTCAAGCCGACATAAATCAAGGAAGATTAAGCCTAAAGACCATTGGAAGCCTCCTGCGAAGGGTGTGATAAAAATAAATACTGATGCAAGCTTTCAAGAACATGAGATGGCGGGAGGAATTGGACTTGTAGTTCGAGACCATATTGGCAGACTTATTTTGGGACAAGCTTTGTGGGTTAATCACGCGGATAGTGCACTTTGCATGGAAGCACTGGCAATTCGAGAAGGAGCAAGGCTTGCCCAGCAGCGAGGGTATTCACAGGTGGTCATTGAAAGTGACTCCCTCATGGTGGTCAATCTGTGCAATGCTACTGATGAAAATAGGTCAAAATTGAGATCTATTTGTCAAGAAATTAGAGATACTAGTAGGGTTTTTTCTAGCTGTAGTATTCTTGCTGTCGGGCGGGATGCTAATAATGCCGCACATCTGTGTGCTAAGCAAGCTAGTAGCAATAGGAGGAGATGCATGTGGATCAACTATAACCCTGGCTTCCTTACTGACACTCTCACGAGTGATTGTAATCCTGTTGCGTAATCAATAAAACCCTTAATTCGCAAAAAAAAAAAAAAAAAAACGTGTGTGGTGTGCAGCGGCCGGCCTTGAGTTTATCTATAAACCAACGGGATCTAGCTGCCTGTCACAGGCCACACCAAATTAAGCAAGAAAAAAAAACTAAGGAAGCGTCGATGGTGAACACAGTGAAATTGCTACGGAAGCACCTGCTTGCCCGTCTATTCAAGAACGCCGGTCTGCGGCAGGACGCCGTCGCCGTGGACGACGGTGCTGGCACCGTCATCAACTTCTGGCTCCCTAAGCACAAGGCAACACCATCCGAGAATGGGGTGCAGCTGATGAAGCCGAAGCAGAGGCGCCACGCCGTGGTGCTGCTGCACGGCTTCGCCGCCGACGGCCTGATGACGTGGGCGTTCCAGGTGGGCGCCCTCGCCGAGCGCGGCTACGACGTCTACGTCCCCGACCTCCTCCACTTCGGCCGCTCCACCACGGCGTCGGCGGACCGGACCATGGCCTTCCAGGCACAGTGCATCGCCGCGGCCCTGCGGAGGCTCGGAGTCGAGGAGCGGTGCACCGTGGTCGGGTTCAGCTATGGCGCCCTAGTGGCGTTCAAGATGGCGGCCGCGTGCCCGGGCCTGGTCCGCTCCGTCGTCGCCACCGGGTCTGCCCATGTCTTCACGGGCGCCGTGAAGGACGCCCTGCTCTGGAGGCTCTGCCCAGGGACGACGTTCGCCGAGCTGATGATGCCGGAATCGGCCGGGGGGCTGAGGCTGCTCTTCGCCACCGCCCTGTACATGAAGCTGCGGTGGTTCCCACGTCGCGTGCTCAACGACTTCCTCAGGCACAAGGTACATGATCCATATTAATGGTCTTAATTTATATTAGATTCATATGTATTCAGTTAAATATTTATATTAGATGTATTCATATATCTAGACAAAATTGATGTCACTAGAAACGAGTACTGTGTTTCACTAGAAATCAGGCTGCATGTTCGTGTGCTGCATATTGCAGGTGATGAGTGCCAACCGGCAGGAGAGGGCCGAGATGCTCGAAGAGGTGGTGACCACGGACAAGCAAGCATCGACCCCTGTTTTCCACCAGGTTCACAAATCACATTCACTGCAGTTTCACAAGTAAAACAAGTGAATAAAAATGTTAATCCTCCTTTTTGCAGGGGAAAAGGGATTTTATGCTTTTTTATTTGATATCAGCAAAAAGAATTCGCATTTTTATTTCAACTCTCAGAATAAATATATATGCAGTTTACGACAAATTATTACATCACCGTGAATATCTTAGACACGTTCAAATTTGTCAAATAGACCGAGACTTAGTCTTTTTTAGATACTCACATATAATAATATATATATAAGAGGTCATTGGGTGATCCATATAACTCGCTAAAGTTTGTTAAGAAGAAATACAACGCTTCATAAGCCAATCATTTACTGCTTACCGTTGATGGGTAGGATCTCATCGTCATATACAACACATATCCTGTAAAAATGCCAAAGCTTCGCGCTTGCAATGGGCAACCACCAGTAAATCCTAATTGTATAGAGTGAACAAGAAAATGACTAGAAGTATATATAGCAATCTTTGTATGCAATATAGACACTTGTTGTTAAGGATTGACTTGCATTGCATCCATGCAGGACATACTTCTCCTATGGGGTGAGAATGACAACTATGTCCCGATAGAGGAAGCCAAGAGGATGAAAGAGTAAGATCGAAATGCCCGATCAGACATATGGTTGACGGGCCTTCACAACATCCTCATAGCTACATCTCAAATGTTATCATGCATAGATAATCATTGATAGAATGATGTGATCGTATGTGTAGGCAACTTGGGAAGAAGGTGACACTACGAAGCATAAGGAAGTCTGGGCATTTGGTCCACCTAGAGAGGCCTTCTGTCTACAATCGATGTCTGAAGGAGTTTCTAGCTCACGTCGATGCCTTTTCCTCTTGATGCCAGGCAGGCCCATGAAAAGATAAATGATGGGACGAAATGGGATAAAGGGGGCTGAATTGTGTGGGTGTCAATACAATAAAAATGTAAGGCCCCTAATACAACCAAATATAATAAGTACCTATATTCAATTGTATAAAAAACATAATGTAGGTGGCCACGGTGCACATCCACTTGCCTAACCGAAGAAGCTAGGCTCACATCTTGGCTTCAACCATTTTTTTTATAAAATAATTCATATATCCTTTTTTTACATACACAACTTACTTCTAGCATGTATATGAATGTATACATAGAAGAGAAAAATAAATGCTTACAACAAGGATAATGATACACTTCACCCGGGGGATCGCACGCGACGCGTTCCCCGGCTCGCGCGAACGACGCGTGTCCCGCAACCCGACAAAACGTGCTGGCCATAATGTCCTTTATCCCTACACGGCATCTCTTTTTTCTCTTCTTCCCCGTGGAGAAGCCATGGCCTGCTCCACCTAATCCTTCCCGGTGCCCCACGTTTCCCGTCGGTGGCCACGCCCAGTCCGTTCCTTTCACCGGTGGCTGAGCCTCGTTCCCAACTCCATTGAGGCTCTCAGCTTTCTATCCTTTTGCATGTGCTGCCGCCCGCACCGCCGCAGGCCTCACGCATCTTCTCTTCCTTTTATCTAACCTTATGAACGGTGACCACAAGAGCATGAAGCACGATCGGAAATCGAGCTCCCTCGGTCCCACGGGTGTGGATGGCTGTTGCTTGGTTGCGGGAGCCACTCCTTGTCACGATGCTATGTGATCTCTTGGCGGAATCAAGAAGATGTGGCTCGGTAGATTAAAATATATGTCCTATAATTTTCTATATTGTGGTGTTTTTGCTTTGGACTAATGCTCATATTTACTTGGACCGTTCTAGGTAATTTCCTACTCTCTTATACATTGATTTTAAGTATTTTTGCGAAGCAAAGAACTTGAAGATGGAGGAGCTTGGCCCGATGTCCATCGTCGACGCATTAAAGCTAGCTACGTCGACTCTTTTTTTTATTTTGGACAGTTCAAATCGGAAACCATCATTTCCGATTAATCATTAGTTATGTATGCTAGTTAGGAAGAGATTTTATCATGTCTCCATTGTGTATGCGTTCACTAGGTAATGTTTTATAAAATATTTATTTTGAGGTCACTACATCAGTGACAAGAACGTGGCAACAAACCCCAAAATCATGGCCCATATATGAGCCTTTGCGATTTCCACCCTATGACATGTCGCTTTGTGCTAGTACTCCCTCCGTTTCAAAATATAAGATGTTTTAGCTTTATAAAGCAAATGTATCTAGACTTGTTTTAATACCTAGGTCCACTCATATTTGGAGTGAATCTACCCACTAAAACAAGTCTAGATACATTCTCTTCACAAACCTAAAACATCTTATATTTTGGAACGGAAGGAGTATCAATGTAGAATGAACCCACCTACCAATTACGTGGAGAGAGACGGGAATATCAAATTAGAATATTTCTTCCAAAAAACTTGTCATATCAGTGTGTCCACTTTTCGGAGCATGCCCATCGTTTGAACATAGGCCTAAGAAATTTTGTCAGAAAAGCCTGTTGTCCCAGGCTGGTACTAGCGAAGCAATTTTTTTTAGCAGCCAACTGACAAGCTAAAGAACGAAATGGTCACCTTTTTATGTGCATGCACTGTTATCACAGAGAGAAATTAGAGGCAGACTATGGGCCCAGCCAAGAATCCAATTTCTTAAACCTTTAGTCTTGTACTAGACTCACTCTCAAGAATATTTTTGCTAGACGCCTCTTCCACAGCATTTAGATCCATGTCTAGTACTCAAAAGGCATCCTTAGACACCTCATTTTATCTATATGCTACACATGCTCTCGGTCGACTGAGAAATAAACCCGCCTGGCTGTAGAGGAGGTACGTCGCTGGAGACAGATTGCTCTGTTGACATTGTTGGGGCTGTGAGCTTGCTGCAAGCGCCAATTGCAGATCTAAATGATAGTCTATCAATTGATTTACCTAGAACTAGTACTCCCCTTAGCAGATGTATTTTTTGGTAAAATGAATCAAATGTTATGGGTTAATTTGGGTTTGGGCTGGACTTGGGCATGCATGAGTGGATTAATTAGCACAGAGTCCTAACTGGCATGAGGCGGAGGAAGTATCGTACAGGAATCATACATTATGTGGGGTTGGGAAGCTGAAAAGAAGTTCCACACCCATGGGTTCATACGAACTGTAGATGCTGCAGCCGGAGCTCCAAAGCAACCGACGCCCACGCCCCAACATCGACCCATCAAGCATCAGCCTCTTCTCTTAAGATTACACCTTTGAGTACATGTCTTTAGAGGACGAAGATATTTGTATGGAATTGCTTAGCACTTCAGCAACAACCAGAGCCAAGGAAATCTAGACTTATCACTGAGAGTTAATACAAATTAGATTCAGGGAAACCGATATACATATCTGTAGAACAACTAATCTATAAATTGAAATCAAATCATATGCCAAATGGATCTGATTGTAATTGAGAGAGTTCCGCACAAGATGATTGGAGCTGGCCAGCGTGGAGGCGCGCGTGTGCTTGTCGACCGGTGCACACGCCCGCACATGAATATAGAGAGGGGCAGGGGCAAGGTCGAGGTAGGCTTTGTAGGAAGAGCAGCGCTGCCATGCGGCCAGAGGCGGGCGAGGCAGGGAGGTGTCCTAGAAGGTGGGCGGCGCGGCGTCCTCTCCGGAGGGGGAATCGAGCAGGGAGAGGGAGATAGAGCTGCATCGGCTAGTGATAGGTCTGGGGAGGCTGATGAGGCACGGGGAAGGGCAGCCGCCGGCGTGGTAGCTAGATTAATGGAGAGGGGCGGCTGACTCGAGACGTAGAGGGGAATGGAGATGGAGAGGAGGGTTGGCCAGTTGGGGAGTAGAGAGAGAGAGCACTTTATTTTTTTCACTCGATGAACAATTTGCCTAGCAACGATTTCACGGACCGGTGTCAATTAGGGCCAATACGTCAGGGAAGGTAGGGATATAGCTGGTGTAGCTGTTACTGTTTCATCTATCAAAATGGACGAACTATGTTGGTTCACATCCATGATCGTACGGCTCAGAACAGTGCGTGCGAGAGTAACCTGAATGGGCTTGGTCATGCTCATGCTTAAGCTATAGAATAATTTGTCGTGTGTGAAACAATTTCCAATACGAAATATCTTAGTTACAAGTTGTAATCCTATTTGCAACTAAAAAGTCTTAGTTGAGATTGCAAAAAAAAAAGTCTTAGTTGCAATCACACTTACAATTTAAAATTCTACATGCAACATCAATTACAGAACCACACATGTATCGCGAAACAAACCCAATGAAATAGGACATGACTTAGCTCTAACTTAATTTTCAGTTGACTAATAACTAGCAAAACCAAAGTCATATCTATGAGCAAATAAAACAAAAGGACCGTACGAAATACACAATAAGCAAAACTTTGATCATGGGTAGTCACAAAATACAAGTGGTTTTGACTCAATTTTCAGTTGACTAATAACTAGCAAAACCAAAGTCATATCTATGAGCAAACAAAAGGACCGTACGAAATACACAATAAGCAAAACTTTGATCATGGGTAGTCACCAAATACAAGTGGTTTTGACTCAAATCTGTATTCAGAACGCTGGCCTGATCAAGGGAGACACCTCACCGCGAAAGTTTGACGTGTCAATGCTAACGTCATCAGACAGGTTGTTCATTCCGTCCACGAACTTGTCCATGGCAGCTAGCGATGAAGAAGCTAGCAAACCCGATTCTTGAACCACAACTCCGTCTTCACCACTAGCATTCTTGAACGCGATGAAGAAGCTAGCGAACCCGGGAATGGCGCCGACGCCACCCTTTCCTGGCCCGGCGTACACCGGTGTGCCCCACCCAAAGTCAATGTCACGGAATCCTGACTTGGAGACGTCAGATATCAGGTATGCGTTCGTTCGCCACTGAGAATTGTGGCCGCCCCTGCCGCACCATGAGCACCGCCACGGAACACATTGTCGTGTGTGAAGCAATTTCCAATACGAAATATCTTAGTTACAAGTTGTAATCCTATTTGCAACTAAAAAGTCTTAGTTGAGATTGCAAAAAAAAAGTCTTAGTTGCAATCACACTTACAATTTAAAATTCTACTTGCAACATCAATTACAGAACCACACATGTATCGCGAAACAAACCCAATGAAATAGGACATGACTTAGCTCTAACTTAATTTTCAGTTGACTAATAACTAGCAAAACCAAAGTCATATCTATGAGCAAATAAAACAAAAGGACCGTACGAAATACACAATAAGCAAAACTTTGATCATGGGTAGTCACCAAATACAAGTGGTTTTGACTCAATTTTCAGTTGACTAATAACTAGCAAAACCAAAGTCATATCTATGAGCAAATAAAACAAAAGGACCGTACGAAATACACAATAAGCAAAACTTTGATCATGGGTAGTCACCAAATACAAGTGGTTTTGACTCAAATCTGTATTCAGAACGCTGGCCTGATCAAGGGAGACACCTCACCGCGAAAGTTTGACGTGTCAATGCTAACGTCATCAGACAGGTTGTTCATTCCGTCCACGAACTTGTCCATGGCAGCTAGCGATGAAGAAGCTAGCAAACCCGATTCTTGAACCACAACTCCGTCTTCACCACTAGCATTCTTGAATGCGATGAAGAAGCTAGCGAACCCGGGAATGGCGCCGACGCCACCCTTTCCTGGCCCGGCGTACACTGGTGTGCCCCACCCAAAGTCAATGTCACGGAATCCTGACTTGGAGACGTTAGATATCAGGTATGCGTTCGTTCGCCACTGAGAATTGTGGCCGCCCCCGCCGCACCATGAGCACCGCCACGGAACACATTGTCGTGTGTGAAGCAATTTCCAATACGAAATATCTTAGTTACAAGTTGTAATCCTATTTGCAACTAAAAAGTCTTAGTTGAGATTGCAAAAAAAAAGTCTTAGTTGCAATCACACTTACAATTTAAAATTCTACTTGCAACATCAATTACAGAACCACACATGTATCGCGAAACAAACCCAATGAAATAGGACATGACTTAGCTCTAACTTAATTTTTAGTTGACTAATAACTAGCAAAACCAAAGTCATATCTATGAGCAAATAAAACAAAAGGACCGTACGAAATACACAATAAGCAAAACTTTGATCATGGGTAGTCACCAAATACAAGTGGTTTTGACTCAATTTTCAGTTGACTAATAACTAGCAAAACCAAAGTCATATCTATGAGCAAATAAAACAAAAGGACCGTACGAAATACACAATAAGCAAAACTTTGATCATGGGTAGTCACCAAATACAAGTGGTTTTGACTCAAATCTGTATTCAGAACGCTGGCCTGATCAAGGGAGACACCTCACCGCGAAAGTTTGACGTGTCAATGCTAACGTCATCAGACAGGTTGTTCATTCCGTCCACGAACTTGTCCATGGCAGCTAGCGATGAAGAAGCTAGCAAACCCGATTCTTGAACCACAACTCCGTCTTCACCACTAGCATTCTTGAATGCGATGAAGAAGCTAGCGAACCCGGGAATGGCGCCGACGCCACCCTTTCCTGGCCCGGCGTACACCGGTGTGCCCCACCCAAAGTCAATGTCACGGAATCCTGACTTGGAGACGTCAGATATCAGGTATGCGTTCGTTCGCCACTGAGAATTGTGTCCGCCCCCGCCGCACCATGAGCACCGCCACGGAACACATTGTCGTGTGTGAAGCAATTTCCAATACGAAATATCTTAGTTACAAGTTGTAATCCTATTTGCAACTAAAAAGTCTTAGTTGAGATTGCAAAAAAAAAGTCTTAGTTGCAATCACACTTAAAATTTAAAATTCTACTTGCAACATCAATTACAGAACCACACATGTATCGCGAAACAAACCCAATGAAATAGGACATGACTTAGCTCTAACTTAATTTTTAGTTGACTAATAACTAGCAAAACTAAAGTCATATCTATGAGCAAATAAAACAAAAGGACCGTACGAAATACACAATAAGCAAAACTTTGATCATGGGTAGTCACCAAATACAAGTGGTTTTGACTCAATTTTCAGTTGACTAATAACTAGCAAAACCAAAGTCATATCTATGAGCAAATAAAACAAAAGGACCGTACGAAATACACAATAAACAAAACTTTGATCATGGGTAGTCACCAAATACAAGTGGTTTTGACTCAAATCTGTATTCAGAATGCTGGCCTGATCAAGGGAGACACCTCACCGCGAAAGTTTGACGTGTCAATGCTAACGTCATCAGACAGGTTGTTCATTCCGTCCACGAACTTGTCCATGGCAGCTAGCGATGAAGAAGCTAGCAAACCCGATTCTTGAACCACAACTCCGTCTTCACCACTAGCATTCTTGAACGCGATGAAGAAGCTAGCGAACCCGGGAATGGCGCCGACGCCACCCTTTCCTGGCCCGGCGTACACCGGTGTGCCCCACCCAAAGTCAATGTCACGGAATCCTGACTTGGAGACGTCAGATATCAGGTATGCGTTCGTTCGCCACTGAGAATTGTGGCCGCCCCCGCCGCACCATGAGCACCGCCACGGAACACATTGTCGTGTGTGAAGCAATTTCCAATACGAAATATCTTAGTTACAAGTTGTAATCCTATTTGCAACTAAAAAGTCTTAGTTGAGATTGCAAAAAAAAAGTCTTAGTTGCAATCACACTTACAATTTAAAATTCTACTTGCAACATCAATTACAGAACCACACATGTATCGCGAAACAAACCCAATGAAATAGGATATGACTTAGCTCTAACTTAATTTTCAGTTGACTAATAACTAGCAAAACCAAAGTCATATCTATGAGCAAATAAAACAAAAGGACCGTACGAAATACACAATAAGCAAAACTTTGATCATGGGTAGTCACCAAATACAAGTGGTTTTGACTAAATTTTCAGTTGACTAATAACTAGCAAAACCAAAGTCATATCTATGAGCAAATAAAACAAAAGGACCGTACGAAATACACAATAAGCAAAACTTTGATCATGGGTAGTCACCAAATACAAGTGGTTTTGACTCAAATCTGTATTCAGAACGCTGGCCTGATCAAGGGAGACACCTCGCCGCGAAAGTTTGACGTGCCAATGCTAACGTCATCAGACAGGTTGTTCATTCCGTCCATGAACTTGTCCATGGCAGCTAGCGATGAAGAAGCTAGCAAACCCGATTCTTGAACCACAACTCCGTCTTCACCACTAGCATTCTTGAACGCGATGAATAAGCTAGCGAACCCGGGAATGGCGCCGACGCCACCCTTTCCTGGCCCGGCGTACACCGGTGTGCCCCACCCAAAGTCAATGTCACGGAATCGTGACTTGGAGACGTCAGATATCAGGTATGCGTTCGTTCGCCACTGAGAATTGTGGCCGCCCCCGCCGCACCATGAGCACCGCCACTGAACACATTGTCGTGTGTGAAGCAATTTCCAATACGAAATATCTTAGTTACAAGTTGTAATCCTATTTGCAACTAAAAAGTCTTAGTTGAGATTGCAAAAAAAAAGTCTTAGTTGCAATCACACTTACAATTTAAAATTCTACTTGCAACATCAATTACAGAACCACACATGTATCGCGAAACAAACCCAATGAAATAGGACATGACTTAGCTCTAACTTAATTTTCAGTTGACTAATAACTAGCAAAACCAAAGTCATATCTATGAGCAAATAAAACAAAAGGACAGTACGAAATACACAATAAGCAAAACTTTAATCATGGGTAGTCACCAAATACAAGTGGTTTTGACTCAATTTTCAGTTGACTAATAACTAGCAAAACCAAAGTCATATCTATGAGCAAATAAAACAAAAGGACCGTACGAAATACACAATAAGCAAAACTTTGATCATGGGTAGTCACCAAATACAAGTGGTTTTGACTCAAATCTGTATTCAGAACGCTGGCATGATCAAGGGAGACACCTCGCCGCGAAAGTCCGACGTGTCAATGCTAACGTCATCAGACATGTTGTTCATTTCGTCCACGAACTTGTCCATGGCAGCAAGGGATGAAGAAGCCAGCGAACCCGATTCTTGAACCACAACTCCGTCTTCACCACTAGCATTCTTGAACGCGATGAAGAAGCTAGCGAACCCGGGAATGGCGCTGACGCCACCCTTTCCTGGCCCGGCGTACACCGGTGTGCCCCACCCAAAGTCAATGTCACAGAATCCTGACTTGGAGATGTCAGATATCAGATATGCGTTCGTTTGCCACCGAGAATTGTGGCCGCCCCGCCGCACCATGAGCGCCGCCACGGAACGCATGTATTCCATCTCCACCTCCCGCTTCGCCTTCTTCACCAGCTCCACGGCGTATCCCACAGGGTTCACACCTAGGTTGCTAGAGGTGGCGATTGCCATCGCGAACGCGAATGCATTGCCATAGTAGCCTTGTAGGATGCTGCCAGTGTGTCGATGATCGCGGAGGTTGACAACAATACAGATCATCCGCGCATCTCCTTGCTTGGGGCACTTCCACAGGCATCCGGTGAGGACCTCAAAAGTTGTAGTTCCGCTATGGAGACTAGGAGGGAGGTGGGCCCGGAGGGCATGCAGACACCTCCCGTGGCCCGAAGAAGTAGGAGCGGTGCACCATGTCATCGAGGGCCACGACGGCCGTGTCGTTGCCACCGTCAGCATGGTCTACTATGTCGTCATACTCGTGGTGCATTAATGTAGAGGACCGTAGTGAAGTACCGTCACGCAGCAGCGCCTGGCGCCCTCACACGGGATGCAGCGTCGGTGCCGCTGCTCCCCCTGCGAGTTCCGCGATGGCGCCCAACAGTTGCACAAGCCCCGCCCCGTCCGCCATGGCGTGCTGCATCCGCACCCCGAACAGGAAGCCCCCCGTGAGCCAGCAGTGTTACCTGCACGTACGAACACACGTGCCACCATGGCGACCAACATTTTATCACCTAGATGGTTAAAAAAAATATTGTTGTCCAAATTTGATCCACACACGTAGGAATCGAATTGCTTATGATATTCACTTATACATAAGATAGCGTGAAGCAATTGAGATTGAACAAATAAATACGTACCTAGAAGAGGAGGAGATGTCCATCGAAGAGGGCGTCCGATGGGTCACTCGTATCACATATCCGATGGGCGTGTGGGGATGGATGACCAGGACTGCGTATGGCCCATCAGAATCCTTCATATCCGATGGGTCACTCATATCACATATTCACATGCACCACCCAGCCTCCTCCGTGTTGGATTTATATATAGGATTAATGAAACCATGAAAAGGAAAGGAGAATGAGAAAGATGTCAGGAGGACACGTTCTCCCCGTGCGCTCCACGACCCTAACCCGAGGTCCTGTTCATGGCGGGGACGCCTCAATCTCCCCCCTATGGCTGGCCCCGGTGGAGGTCCTGTAGCCACGCGTCATCGTGTGACTCTCCCCCACCCACTCAGCCCACTCTCCACACTCTTCACGCTCAGACATCGCCGAGTCCGCCGCCATTGCTGTGATTCGCGGCTTCTGGACCTTCCCGTCGATTGATGCTTTTGAGGGATAAGGATGGAGAGTCGGAGGAGATGGGCGATGGAGCGCGACAAGGTGTGGCCTCGAAATCAAGAGAAGGTGGAGAAGGAGGATATCCCGGAGCTTCCAGGTTGGATCCTCTCCGTTGGATCGAGATGGGGATCGCGGAAACTCAGATCAGTAAGGACACCTCTCTCTGCTCGATTGAGTACAGTTTCAATCTCTGCATCGGGTCGTTCGGTCCTATCTACATCGAGGCAAGTAACCCGACAGGATTGGAACCTGATGCTGCTCCATCGAGTGGGTCGGAAGTTGGGGTCGATGGCAAAAAAAATTTGCAGAACAATCCAATTCCGGTAAGAGCAGGCCGGTTCATGACGAACACTCTCAAGAGGGGGAGGCCACGCAGAGCCACATCCCCCATGTCGAGGCTAGTACAGGATCTTCGTAGCTCGCAGCTCAAATGCCACGATTTAGTTGAGATGGTGCCCGGTTTTCCGAGGAAGGAAATGGGGGAGCAGTGGGGCTGCTGGATCTCAATGCGTAGACGAGTTTGTTCAACAAAATCCTATGCTCGCTTCTGCATCAGGAAAAGCAGCGAGGAATCGGTTGAACCAATGGCGCAAACCTTGAGGTTTGGATGCTTGCAGTAGGCAGAAGAAGAAGTTCAGGTTGGTGAAAAGCGATGGGGTGGAGCAGGATGGGCTTGAAAGTTGTGGCTCTAATGGGGGCATGGATTCCTTTTTCCTTCAACTTTGGTATTGTCCTTTGTAGCCCGCTACCCACCTCAACCACTACAATCACCGCAACATCCCCCCTCTCCAACCACTACACCCCCTCCCTACCAGAACACATGTACCATCCTTTATAACCAAGGTTGCTACTGGTCCTAGGGTTTATTCTGTCCATACCAGGATGACATGTGACAACTTCAGGTGCGACACAGACTTCATCAATAAACACTTACCTTTGGATTTCCTATGGGATCGACATCTTAACTTCAAAACTAGCCACAAACGATCTATACACTTGCAGCCATCAGTCAACGAGTGGCAGAATGCAACGACACAAGTGTGGCACGCTAGCATGTTTGATCTGGAGCTATTTCACGCATACTTACAGAGGTACATGTCGATAACACGTCTACATCCCATCCCACACGCACACGACGATGAGATATACCCTATACAGTCGACATTGGAGTCTAGACAGTCAACGGTAAGTAATCTTTTAGAGCATAATGAACATGAGTGTCTATATAGTGCATAATAAAGTACGATACAACTGCAGGCTGACATGACGTGGGAGCTATGGACTGAGGTGGCTCGGTACGAATGTTTGCTTTCGTCCGCTCCTCTTGTACCTTGTCAGCAGGCTTAGTCCTTTATCCGGCGTGTCGAGGATAGGCTTCGAAGTATCTACGCGACCATCACATGCACGAACGTTTTGGACATCGTTCAACACCGAGCAGCACAGCGCCCGCCGCGTCACTCCATGGAGGAGCGCGCCCCACATTGCTCCACATAGCAGGGTCCACCGCATCGATCCATGGAGGAGCAGCGCCCACCTTCTCCAGACCAGGCTGGACGCTCGGGTGGCATGAGGAGCATATTCCTCCTCCACTCCGCCACGAGCCTCATTCACGACTCTCACAGCAGGCGAAGCCGAGAGCACCACCTCCAGACTAGGCTGGAGCTTAGGGTGGCAGCAGCCGCAGTTTACTTCCGACCCGTGGTAGCAGCAATAACATTTCACTTCTAACCAGTGGCAGCAGAACCAGCTTAATTTCGACCAGTGGCAGCAGCAACAACACATCCTCTTCATGGACTATTATCGACCACAATCTCATACTAAGGGTAAGCATGTCTCTTTCTATTATTGTTACATGCAGCATGATATCATTCAGTACTTAATTTCTTATACACGATCGGGAGGATATGGAGGCCTGAACTTGTCTTCTCTAGGTTCATGGGACACTGATGAGGACGAGGATTAGCATACACAGCATGATCAGGTTGACTGGTTTGACTAGTATTAGCCGCAGCAGACTCCACCATCTTTCCCCACACAGGATAAGCAGACACAAGGTGAAGGGTCAGCTGTACCTCCCCATAATGTGATGTCAGCCCACAGATATAGATGGAGTACACCTAGGCCTTCGCCACCTTGTCGTAGCCGACACCAGTGATATCTATCTATGTATCAGACATATATCTACTTATGCATTAGACATTTACCTACATATGTATGAGACATATATCTATTTATGTATGAGACATCTTTCTAGTATTTCACGATTTTATTCGACAAACACTTTAACATAGCTTGCAACACAGTTCAGCATAACTTGCGGTACATAAATAAGAGCGCTCTCTATCCCTACTGTGATGCCTTTTCCTCCCTTCGACGATGCCTCGCCCTTTCCTTTCGATGATGCCTCGCCCTTGCTCTTCTTGTCATTGCTCTTATTGGCCTGCGCCTTCTTCTTTTCCTGCCTCTTGTCTCACTCAGCTCTCGCCTTGGTTCCAACGGACGGCGGCATAAAGATATCATCCTCATCTTTGCTCTCTTCTATCCACCAAAAAAGTTTCTCAGCCTTCTATAGCCTGTCAGCTTCAGTCTTAAATTCTAGCGTGTTCCACCTTGTATTGATCCTGATAAGCTCCTCTCGTACTTGATTTTGGGTCGTAAGTTTCCACCCTCTCCTATGACCCTACCAAGCTCAGCGAGAAATCAGTAGCACTATGAGGGTAGTATCATACGTATGATACTAGTAATATGATACTCCCACTATGACTAGCCTTATCTAAAAAACACCTCTTGCACAAAACTATAGGCAAAAAACATGGTTAGGTCAATTAAATGCATGCATGTCATCTAAATCATTAAATATAGATACACCATTTAAGAAACAATCATCTGAACTATTTTTTTCTCCTAAGATAATACGCTAAGATACACCCCATTGTAAAAGGTCTAAGAGGAGGAAGAAGATCGATTCTCCTGCCGTGGAAAGGTAAACTACTGACACGCACGACTGTGGGATGCGATCGGACGGCTCAGTATCAGACCGTGCCGTGCTGGACCTAGCTAGATATCCCGTACCGTACGTTCATAAATCTGCCCGAACTATATTGGTACGTATCGTTATCGATGAATTAATGGTGAAAACCACCGCCCGGTTGGTACTAGAAACAGCAACCATGTTTGTATTAGCTGGCTGCCACCTTAATTTGGATGGCTATACACAGCTAGCTTTCCCGTCGTCACAAATAAATAGTGCGCATTGAATCTGAGAGGGCTAGATTTGCTAGTACTGATCACCAACGGTTGGATGCAGGTGACTGTCTTGCCTTGAATTGCGACGTGGCCTGAGCTGCCCCTAATACTGACTCGATCGCTACATCCCACACATTAACAGCAAGAACAATACTTTCTTCGTCCCGATTTGAAGACACAATTACAAACCATGCAATTTCAAAATATTTAGACATAAAATATTTAATTTCTATAATTACTCTTGTGTGAAAAGAACAAAATGCTTGCATGCACAAGTGCGAACAAATGTAAATACTTTGCTGACTCTTCTTCTCCTCACGCATGTTCTTTTCTACACTATAAAATAGACCAATTAGAAGACATCAAGATCTAGGGAATTGCAAATTGTATCTTTTAAACCGGGACAGAGGGAGTAATATAGTTAGCAGCCGACAATATATTTGTGTCAGGTCACCTATAGTCATTATAAATATATATTAATATAATAAACTGGCTATAGTATAGACATATACAATAGTTAAGTATTTAATTTTTACATGACATGCAAGACTTACTTTATTGCAATAGACCATTTTAGGCCCCCTTCTTTTCAGCTCGTTGGACAGCTTCTCCCAGAAGCTACCCTCGACCAGCTTCTTCCAGAATCTCATCTTCAAAATCCGTTTCAATGTCAATTTAAAAGTATAAACGATTTTGACAGATGAGATTCTGGGAGAAGCTGGTCGAGGGTAGCTTTTGGGAGAAGCTGGCCAAGAAGCTGAAAAGAAGGGGACCTTAGTAGCTCTCGCGGTAGGCCGTAGCTTCTTGGTTCTTGTGCTATAACTGGCTGTAGATTAAGAGCTCACTTTCTTGCTTTCCTTATTTCTCTTTCCTCCACTTAAACTTTTGATGACATGGAATAGTCTGGGAATAGTCTATAGCCATCTGATTAGGACTTGTTCTCTCGTAGTACTAGTAGTAGGAGCACAAGCTCGAGTTTGTTGTATCATGGCGGCGGCATTAATTCATTTCCTGCATTGCCGTACTCCGATCCTTGTGCTAGCTAGTATTACGTGATATAGTATCACCTTTGAGGGTCGTCGTCAAAGTAAACCCTAGACACCCGAGACCAGCCCATGAACACATCTATATAACATCGATCACGGATCACCGGCATGTATAGTATAGGTATAGCACTATATATCAATCTTCCATGCATTTGTTCCAGTGCTGGACATGGATTCTTTGTTCTGGTTCGTAAAACTCACATCCCTTGTTTGTTGCCTCATCGTGTACTACCATCGTCTCCAATCCAAGAAAACAAGCAAGCTAGAGCCGACAGAATGGCCAATAGTAGGCCATCTATACGGCATGATCGCCAACTTCTCCCATTTCCATGAATGGGCCACCGGCGTCCTGGCCAACACGGGCTACAGCTTCAAGGCTCGCACGGGGCTCATCGGCGCCAAACACTTCATCACCTGCGACCCCTCCAACGTCACTACCTCACGTTTTCAAATAGAAGGCACTAAAAAGTGCCTTTAAAAGTAGACAATTTGTCTTAAAATTGTTATTCAAGACAAAAAAAATAAAAAATGCCGCATCCGCTACCGTCGTTAAATGTATTTGGAGGCATACCTAAAAAGTGCCTTGTAAAGTACTTTTATAGGCATATTTTTTAATGCCTCTTTCTATATGCAAGGCATATCTAAAAAGTGTCTTGTAAAGTAATTTTATAGGCATATTTTCTAATGCCTCTTTTTCTTATGTAAGACATATCCAATAGTGCCTTATAAAGTAGTTTTATAGGCACATTTGATAATGCCTCTTTTTCTTATGTAAGGCATATCAAATAGTGCCTTGTAAAGTTAGTTTTAGAGGCAATGGTAATAGTGCCTTGTAATGTGAGTTTTAGAGGCAATGGTAATAGTGCCTTGTAAAGTTAGTTTTAGATGCAATATCAATAGTGCCCTCTAAAGTTAGTTTTAGAGGCAATGTCAATAGTGCCTTGTAATATAAATTTTAGAGGCAATATCAATAGTGCCTTGTAATGTGAGTTTTAGAGGCAATATCGATAGAGCCTTGTAATGTGAATTTTAGAAGCAATATCAATAGTGCCTTGTAATGCACTATGTATGTCAAATTTCCATGCACTACTGCTTTAATATAATATGAATTTACCACATACAAATGCTACAATAATTTACCACATCCAAATACAAGAATGTTTAATTTAAAATAATATTCAGTAACAAATAACATTCTCTTGTAGAAGCAACATTCACTTTTAAACATTCTCTTGCTATGCGTCACTATCATACATCATTCAGTGATTCAAGTATCAAACATCACTCAATGATTCAAACATCATTCAGTGCTTCAAGTATTTTCGTACTCTTTCTCCTCTTCCTTGTGTTGATTCGAACTTGTGAACCCTCTAGAACTTGTGAACCTTCTGGAACTTGTGAACCCTCATGGTAAGGATGTGAATGTTGGACACCGCCATCCATACCTTCAGTTGACCAGGAAAATGTTGGAACAATACAGTATAGCATAACTAATTCTTCATCGTTGCTTTGCAAGTCGACAAAGAAATTGTATAAGATAACATAAGTTCAGTAATCAAAACAGATGGCATGTCTCTGATAGGGGTTGGTTGCGTCCAAAATGCATAATGAAAGAAACATGCACAACACTTGCCCTATTCGATGCAGAGAAAATGCTCAAAAAGGAAAACTTAAGTGTATACAAGGCTAGTTTATCAAGCAGCTAACTCTAAGATACATATATAACTGACATACATAATGGATTTCATGTTAGAATGAGTAAGTACTGCAAAAAGTAATATGTTAGTGTTATAGAGCTATTTTCTAAATTAGCTAAATCTAGAATGCACAGGAAGCACCGAGGGGTAGCCACCGGAGGCACATGTGACAGGAACCCATGAGAAGTATGGTAGATGAACATTGCGGATCAAGTAGCTCTATGCCAGAATGATTTCAGAACCCATGAGCTGGCTTATTACACACATGCGATACATACACAACTTTGAACAAAATGAACTAAGCACACAACAGAAACAGTAAATTTGTGTTTATACCTTGTGAATTATAGTCTTCTAATTATAATGTACATGAATAGGAACCAAACCTGCTATGCATTCAGTAGATAATCATGCAGCAAGTGAATGCCGTGTCATTATATAACTTGGTAAAGGTTAAAAATACTTGCATATAGCTTGGTAAAGGTTGAAATCCTCCTCATCAAGCTAATGCAAAAGTTTTAACATGTTACCAATTGGATAAACTTCATGAAAACTATAAATATTGCGGGCACTAATCAGGCAGAACCACAAAAAAGATCACCAACCACTTAAAGAAACATTACCTTGTCGGAAGTAGATATGCAAGTTGTGTTCTTCATTATGCTTTGAATTATTACCACGGCCATCACTTTGGTTGTAGCATTATCTAAATAATCCATAACCCGAGGATAATTCGAAAGCTCCAATGCAGTAACATTATTACTATACTTCTCCAGGGGAGCGCTAAGAAGTGCGACAATTTGCTTCGTTGCTCTGCTATCTTCAAGTTTTGCCTTGCCTGAAAGTTTCTTGACACATGCACCCTGTCCAATATTGGACATAACATAAGCTAGAACGTTCATGCAGATACCTACATCAACTAAATACTGGATGAACGTCTCTCGAAACAGGCTTTCGCCCAGCTTTATAAATAAAGCACATCGGTGAGACCGCTGCTGGGCCAGACAGCACAACGCCCAAGAACAAACACACAACACGATACACGATGCTGGGGCAGCAGCACACACACGCCGGAACTAAAACAAGGAAAAACAAAAAGAACCGGAGACAGAGACGGGTCGACTAGACGCGAAAGACCGCAACCGCTGCGCCCGCCGAAAAATGCCCACCACGCTCCAAGCCCCGACTCGTCAAGCACCAAGCAGCACCCTCAAGAGGGAAAGCGACCGCTGCTGCCCGGACCAGAAACTGGCCCTAGGATTTCCCCCGGCACACAGAGGGGAATGGATGAAGGGAAGCCACGACGCCCTCGAGGAAGGAAGATGCCACCCGCGGGCGGCACCGCGTCGGTGTCGGTCGAGCCGACAAGGATTTCTCCCGAGAACCCTATCCCTAACCCTCGGACGAGCCGTCGCGCCACCACCAAACCTTGCCTCCCACGAGCATGCGCCACTCCGGTTCCGACTTCGTCATCATCGTCTCACCGAGCAAGCCGACGCGAGGACTGCAAATCGCGGCACAGATAGAAATGGATTGGGACCCGCAGTACCGCGGCCGCGCGGGAGGGAACTTCCTCCACCGCCTCAGGCGGTAGTCGACCGGACGCGGTTGCAGACAAACCAGTCGGCCATAGGTCCGGTCGGGCCTAGCAGGCCCGTAAAGCCTCCGCGAAGGCAAACCAGTCCCATGGCGGTCCGGTCGGGCCCTGACGGGCCCGTAAAGTCCGCCACCACGCTGCAACAGGCCAGCCGAGGACGTCGAGGATCCCGTCCACCCTAACCTGCCAAGATCTATAGCACAGCCAAAGCAAAGCGGTCGACCCGCCAGACCCAGATCCAGGTCCAAATGGGCCCGATCTAGGCCGCCATGGCCACACCGCCCCAAGCTTTGCCTGCCGCGGAAGCACTGCTCTGCCCCGCCGTCCATGGCCGCGCGACCGCGCTGGCTTGCTCCCTGTCGACGCAGACCCACTCAGGGGACGAGCCGAGGCCGCACAGGGCCAGATCTGGCCCGGATGGGCCCCGATCTGAGCCGCGCCGTCCTGGCCGCCAGCTCCCGTGCGAGCCCCGCCACAGCCACCACAGGTCGCCGCGCCGCCGCCGGAGGCCGCGCCGACGCACCCCTAGGCAAGTGCGCCGCCCCGGCCGAGGCTGCAGGCCCGTGCCGCGAGCCCAAGCGAGGGGGAGAGGGGGCCCCGCCGCCGCCAGCGCCCGACCTTCGGCCGGCGACGCCCTCCGGCGGCGGCGAGGGGAGGGAGGGAGAAGGGGGAGAGGACCTAGCGGCGGCGGAACGGGAGCCCTCCCGTCGCCCACGGGAGCGACGAGGAGGGGCGAGTTTTTTTTTCGGGGACCATTTTTCTACCCCCAATATTCCAACACGACTGAAAATCGAGCCTGAATTTTCATACTGGATGAACGTCACCCCCCCCGTGACACGTAAAACTGCTCCTGATACAACAGTAGGACTGCCATAGGAAAGTAGAATTTACTACACACTGGGTGAAAAAATTGGCCAAGTTTTGGTTCTGAAATTATCTTGTCCAAAGAGGAGCATATATCACACACAAATTTGCATAGAAACTGGGGGTCACATTCAAGAAAAATCCTGACAAATTTGTATGTTAACAAACATGAAAAATCGGCGCCAAACACTTCATCACCTGCGACCCCTCCAACGTGCGCCACATCCTGACCTCAAACTTCGCCAAATACCCTAAAGGCCAGGAATTGGCAGAGATATTTGACATCTTGGGTGGTGGCATCTTCAACGCCGACGGCGAGTCGTGGCACCGCCAGCGAGCCAAGTACAAGCTGACCATGGCGGAGCCTCGCTTCCGCGCCTTCTCCGAACGGTACAGCCATGACAAGGTGGAGAAGAGCGTATCCTTGCGCATGTTGTAGCCCATGGGAACAGGTGCGACCTGCAGGACGTGTTCCTCAGGCTAACATTCGACATGACCTGCAACCTCGTCTTCGGCGTAGATCCGGAGTGCCTCCAGATCGGCCTGCTGGTCGTGTCCATCGTGCGCGCCTTAGATGACGTGCTGGAGATGGCCGTCCTCCGGCACATCCTCCCGCCGGCCCTCTGGAAGCTCATGTTCCGGTGGGAAATCGGGCCGGAGAAGAAGAACGCCGCTGCTCGGAGAAGGATTGACCGTTTCGCCGCCGAGGTTGTCGCCACACGCAAAGCAGCCGATCATCGCACCACCACAAGTGACGACGACCTGCTGTCCTACTTCATCTCCCACGGCCAACACATCAGTAGCAGCGACGAGTTCCTGCGTGACACCACCGTGAACCTCCTGTTCGCCGGACGCGACACCACCGGGACGGCCTGTTAGAGTAAGTATACATGTATGGCTATAGATAGACTATGACTCTACAACTTGTACTCCAAGTCTCCTCCTAACCCCGTGTAACTCTACGTAAAAAAAAAAATTATAGAATCCCTGAATATTGTGTTGTATTGATCTGACTCTTTAGGGGGTTTATATAGACATGATTATGGCTGGCACCTAGGCGCTTCTGTTTGTGTCATAGGGTTTTAGGTTTTTGTGCGGCGGCGGGTTTTTGGTCATAGTGCGGCGGCGGCAGAGATCTGCGGCGGCGGCAGGTTTTTGCTTGTGGGTTTTTTGAGGCGGTGGCCGGGGCACAAGGCAAGCGGCGGCGGCAATGTTTTTATGGCGGCGGCGGATCACATAGGATCGACGGCGGTGGCAGATTTTTGACCAGGCGGGCGAGGCGATTGTGTAATCGCCCTAGCAGAGCGCCAGGCTGCGGCGGCGGCATACGACCACGTGATGTAGACCTTGGCGATGATTTTTGTTGGCGATGTAGAAGTTGACGAAGATCTTGGTGTAGTCATACATCTTGATGTAGGGTTGATGTAGTTTGGCTTGATGCCGTGTAGATCTTGGCGGCTTGATGTAGACGAAATTTTCTGTCGCATGGTGTCGGAGTCGATGAAGACGCACAGACCCTCCCGGTGCCCCGCGCTGCAAACTGGGTCGGCGAAGACGTAGATGCCCGGCAACTAGATGGCGCACACGGAGATCTTCATAATGCTGCTTTGACTTTCTAGATCAATTCGTGTGACGACGGCCACGTCGGATTTGCTCATGCGCGTGCTGCAAGTCGCGTTCACGTGTAGATGATGATCTCCTTGGCTCCTTGCACACGTGTGTTCTCATGGCGTCTCGGGGCTTCTGGATTGGAGCCCAATCAAGCACAGTCTCCAGGTCGGACGTCGCGCTTGCCTGCGGAATAGAGGTTGATGCAGGTTGATCTTGCACTAGTTTTTGCCGGACTAGAGTAGCTAGAAGATTTAGGGATTTTATTGTCTATTTGGATCTAATCTATGAAATTAGAAAATTTGGATCTAATCTAATCTAATCTAAAGAACCGATCCTGATCCGACATCCCTGGCTTGTTGCTGCACAACGCCGAGAAACTCAAGATGCACACGTTATCCACCGACCGTTCGCGCTCTCCACGGCGATAATATTCAGGGGGTACGTCCGTGGAACCAGTCGTTGTGTGGACCAAAACAGTTAGCATGCCAGGAAGGCGTGCGCCTGCAGGCAAGCAGAGGCGCTGGGATTTGCACGCGAGCTGGATGGATAGATAATGCAAAGCAGCATGCACAAGCTGAACTACCTATGCGCGTGTGTAGATGGTGCTTGCGTGCTGCTGTTCCTGGCTTCGTGCGATGCTTTGTTGCCAAGAGCATCTCCACTCGTTGGCCGAACCTAGGCCGAAATCCGGACTAAACTTTGGCCGACCGGCTTTCGGCCTGGGTACGCCCAGTTTCTCACTCGCGTACTCAGGCTGAGTTCCTGGGTCGTCCGTTTTCGCTCAAATTCGGCTTAAATTTGGCTCAAATTCGGCTCAAGTTTGTCATAAGATCAAAGTTCGGCGAAATTTTAAACAGAGTTCGGCGTAAATGTAAACATAGTTTGGCCTGCAATAAAAGTACAACATATTTCGGCCAAGTTCGGCCAGTTCATGCTCGGCATCTACGTCGTGTTGTCCCTGCGTATCCATAGGTGCTCGACAAGATCATCTTGCAGTTGTTGATGCATCGCCGGATCTCGGATCTCCTGACGCATTGCGATGAATGCAGCCCATGTTGGAGGCACCTGATGATCAGGCTCGCCAAGAGGACCCTGTCTGTAGTATGGCTCGTCCTCCTCGAGCAAACTCACTGGATCCTTCCTCTCATCCTTAATGATCATGTTGTCCAAGGTCACACAACAGTTCATCACTTCCCACATCTGATCTTTCGATCGACCAGGTCATAGCAGGGAACCCGACAACTGCAAACCTCTGCTGGAGCACACCAAATGCCCGCTCCACGTCCTTCCTGCAAGCTTCCTCTTTCTTGGCAAAATGAGAATGCTTGGGGAGCATTGGGCTTGAGATAGTCTTCACAAATGTTGGCCATCTTGGATAGATGTCATCTGTTTGACACGATAAAAACTTCTACAAAAGTAGAAGTAGGCTACTCGAGGGGAGGAGGATGGTAGCGTGTTTTTCTCATGCACCGGGGTAAAGAAAAAAATACGGGTGTGCCAGTGTACCGTAGTACACAAGAAAAAGGTAAGGGGGATGCATTTCATTAATCTCTCGTGGAGAAACAAAGTATAAATCCCTAATACAGTGCGCTCCGTGGCCTGCTTGCGCGGCTAGCCTGACTAGGGTGATTGCGATCTCATGGTTCCCGGGGGCCTCGGAAGGCACCCGGTTAATTACTCCCGCGGGTTTACGCCGCGAAACACCTCCAATTAAGGCGTGTGGTCGTCTTCGCTTCGCGTTATCCATGCATGATGTGGTGGTGGTATGTGTGTGGGCGGCGGCAGAGCCCGTATCCTCGTCGGTACACGTGCCGCAAGTAGCTTGGCCTTTACTCCGGCAACGCCCGCCCTCGCCGTCGTGCCTCGTTGGTATTGACGGCGTCGATGTAGTTGGAGTTGGAGTAGCATGGGTCCGCTCAGCTGGGCCTTCTTGACGACCAGCAGCCTCATCGGGGTACGCAAGGGGTATGCCTCACAGGAGTAAGTGTTGGTGGAGATCGGCGTCGGTGCAAAACCGACTCGCGCCACAAATGGTGTCGCCAACGTGGTCGACACCTCGTCTCGGTCTGATGCCGAGTTCACGGCTGTCGTCCTAGACAAGAGCGTCGTCTCACGGGCTCGTGGAGATGGCGGTGGGGTATGTCGTCGGATTGCACGTCGGCAGCGCTTTCGCCTATGCCCGCCAGCTTCACGAAGATGGAGCTAGCACCGGGTTGTCCTATGGACACCCCGGCGCTATCGCCTATGGCTTGCGGAGGTGGAGATGGCGCCGGCTTGTATACTAGTAGCCCCTATCACTCGTCTTCTACACGCCTCGCCGGAGTGAAGAAGGCATCGGGCTCGATGGGAGAAGAGATGGCGCCAGGGTGCGCGCCGGTAGCCGCACGCCCTCGGAGCCGTCATCTTGTTGGCGTTCGTAGGAGGTGAAGAAAGGTTGGGCTGCACGCCGGCAGCCCCACCGCCGTCTTAGGCAACATGGTTCGTTGAGATGGACGTGGCGCCGAATGCACGCTAGCTGCCTTCTCGTCGTCGTCTTCGGCACGCTTCTCCGGCGTGAGGAGGTACCGGGCTCCACGCCTCCATCGTCTTCGGTGCCGCCATAGAGCATGGCTCGATAGGAAGGAGATGGTGCCGCTACAGCACGCCGGCAGTCGCAAGGCCGCTGTCTTTGGCGTGCCACACCGGAGTGGAGATGGCGATGGCGCCGGGCTGCACGACAGCAGCCTCACGTCCTCGAGGCCGTCCTCTTGGTGGCGGCGGAGATGGAGATGGCGACGGGCTGCATGCCGGCAGCCGCGCGTCCCCGGGTCCGTCGTATTGGTGGTGTTGGAGATGGCGTCGGGCTACACACCGGCAGCCGCGCCGTCGAGGCCGTCCTCTTGGTGGCGGCAGAGATGGACATGGCGTCGTGCTGCACGCCGGCAGCCGTGCATCCCCGGGTCCGTCGTGTTGGTGGTGTTGGAGATGGCGCCGGGCTGCACGCCGGCAGCCGCGCCGTCGAGGCCGTCCTCTTGGTGGCGACGGAGATGGACATGGCGTCGGGCTGCACGCCGGCAGCCGTGCATCCCCGGGTCCGTCGTCTTGGTGGCGGCACCGGCAGCCGCGTGCCATCGAGGCCGTCCTCTCGGGCGCGGCTCGTGGTAGTGGAAACGGCGCCGGCGTGCACGTCGGAGCCTCTCACCGGAGTGGACATGGAGCCGGCTTGTACACCGGCAGCCTCGCCGTCGAGATGAAGAGAGCGTCCACCATCGGCCTTCGAGGCCGTCATCTTGGCGCAGGGCTGCCCGCTGGTAGCCTTTGATGTATTGGGCGCAGTGGATATGGCGTCGGGCTGCGCGCCGGTAGCACCGCTGATGCCGTCATCTTCAACGCCGTTCATAGCCGGAACAACGATAGCATCGAGCTGCCGTTTCATGTGCTGCCCGCCGGCTCCATGCGTCACCGTGCGTGATGAATCTTGCATGCATGTGTTGTACAGAGAGAGAGAAAAAGAAAAGAGGAGGGAGGATTCAACCGTGGTTCTCACCATTAGGGACCATCATCTTCTCCTCCATAGCCTCCTTGCTCCTGAAGTTTGGAGTTTGTGTGCGAGTGCTGATTGGAGTCTGGGGTCGTGGGTGTGAGAGTAGTGGTGATGTTGAAGGCCTATGAGTTATGCGGATGGTCATCGCCGGATGAGAGCTGCGCCTCCTTCCTCGAGAGCTCTGCGTCTCAGGGTCAGGAGGGTGCTCTGCGTGGGTCTCTTTCCTCATCTGGGTCGGGCGTATGCCTTTCTATAGGCATTTTATAGGCATGCAGCAGCCATGTATGGATAATCACGGAGAGCGAGAGTTTATCGCGGGCGTCGGGGATGCTTGCACTCGCTATCCATCCAGGAAAATCGTGGCCGGTTGAACGCCCTTGCTTTGGTGTTTATCTCATAGCTAGCTTCGGTGCATGGATCGGTGCAAGCTGATCAAAATAAAACTTGTTACACCTGATCCGGTAGCCAGCACGACACATTGCTATGCATGGACAGCCGGCCGGCCGGGCCGTACATACGCCGTAGGCTGTATTCCCGTATTTCTGCAAAATAAACTAGTAATTAATTAAATTATGACCGCTAGGCCTTTTTTCCCTTAGGCATTAATGCAATAATGTGCTGGTGGCCTTGCACGTGACGCTGCACTTTGACGCGTATTAGCTTAGTTCTAGTATAAATTAGTGTCGAAGACCATCTGCTAGATAGTATCCCTTGTTGTAGTTGTAGTGATGTCCACTAATCTCAAATTTTACGGGGAGGGAGCATGACCCTCAACAAGCTTAGAAAAAACAGTTGAGGAGTTGAGGACGTTGATCTCGTTGTTCGATCTTGCCATGCCAAAGAAGGAGTGCTAGATCGAAATTTTATGTGTAGCAACTGCCTCAAGTAACACATTGCATCTTCCTTTGTGGCCTTTGTACATTTCTTGACATTCAAATGGACAGTTCTTTCACTCTCAATGCATGCAATCTATGCTTCCAAGCATACCAGGAAATCCTCTACTTTCATTGACTGCTAGGATCCGAGCAGTGTCTTCAACAGTGGGTGATCTCAAGTACTGTTCCCCGAACACTGCAATCACTGCCCTGCAGAACCTGTACAAGCAATCAAGGGCGGTGGACTCGACGATGCGGAGATAGTCATCGACACTGTCAGCCGGCGCTCCATATGCAAGCAACCTCATCGCCACGGTGCACTTCTGAAGCGAGGAAAACCCAACCAAGCCAGTGCAGTCCTTCTTGTAAAGGAAATATGGGTCGAACTTCCGGATGGCATGCACGATCTTGAGGAAGATCTTCCGGCTTATCCTGAAACGGCGGCGAAACACGTCCTCTCCATGGAGTGGCTGGTCGGCGAAGTAGTCGGCGTACAGCATGCAGTAGCCTTCTATCCTTTGTCTCGCCTTGCACTTCCGGCGACCTGGCGCCGAACCACCGCGCTTCGTCTTCGCCGTCTGCATGTACAGCTGGGTGAGCGATGCGAGGATCTGTAAGTGTTCTTCACCTTCGGCGACCTCGGCGCTCTCCTCCTCTAGGAGTACGGCGGGCATCTCCTCGTCATCGGAGTCCATAGCGAGTATCTCGTCCTCGTCGGAGTCAGTGGCGAGTATCTCGTCGCCGTCGGAGTCCATGACCGAATCCGGCCAAATGTCGAACACTTGGCGGGCGTTGTGGTGGGAGCACGTAGCGAAGCAGAGCTACAACGAGGCGAGGTCGGCGGTGAGGAAGGCGTGGTGGTGGGCGGCAACTACGGCGAGTGTAGCTAGAGGCGTGGGCATGTCTCGGCGCGCAGGAGCTCCGCCGGCGAAGTCATGGCGACAGGGGGCGCTGGGAGCACTTCGCGGCAGTCTGGGCGAGTGGAGTGGGTGGAAATGGAAATGTCTCGCCGACAGAGCTGGCCGACGCCCTTTTTTGCGACGTCCGGCGTCCCCAGGGCGTACCCGGGAACCTAGGTTCGGCCTGGGTAGGCCGGACCAAAACACGCCGAAGTCCGGACGAAAACAGGTCCCTGAGTACGTGACTGGGCGATTTTCGCCGTCCGGATCGGCGTCCTGGGTAGACGAGTGGAGATGCTCTAAGGATGCCGGTGGACGTCCGCCTAGACGTTCCGGCCAGTCCGCCAAATCAACATGTCTTCTAATCAACTAATCACCCACACACTAATACTCAACGAATTTGTTCTATACACTAATCTAGCGGACTGTCCGCTTTGTCCGATGGACTATCCACTTGCTGTAGGGATTTGTAGCATGGAAAACAAAAATTTTCTATCGCATACAAACAAACAAGCCAAGATCTATCTACTAGATTGTAGCAACGAGTCGATGGAATAACTTACCCTCGAAGATTCCAAAGTGTTTAACGAGAGCGGATTCTCGTGGGTGATGTAGTCGTACTCTTCCCGATCTCAAGATCGTGTAGACGATCCTTCCGGCGCTGCGTTCCGGCAGCGCTTCCGCAGTCGGTCACACGTTCGGTACTCGACGAAGACCTTCCTCTCCCTTGTTCCAGCAGGCAGCGGAGGTTGTAGCACTCTCCTCGCGATTCCGGCAGCACAACGGCGTGGTACCGGAAGTAGAGGGGAGATCCCGCAGGGCTTCGCCTTAAGCCGGAGCGGGTATGGTGGAGTATGAGAGAGCTTTAGTGGTCTAGGGTTTAGACACACCAATTAGAAGGCTCTAATCCGAAGGCTAGGGCAATTAGAAGCTCTAAACCAAAGCGGCTCTAAACCGGAGTCTAGGGCTAGGGTTTAGATTTAGAGGATAGGAACTTGTGTGTCTAGAGGAGGAGGCCCTGCCCCTCCTTTTATAGGTGGAGGGGCCAGCGCGCCAAGGGGGAGGGAGGGGAGTCCCTCCCCAACTCGGCTTGGAGGTGGGCCGCCGGTTGGAGGAGGGATTCCCTCCCCAACTCGGTTTGCCCCCTCTTTCCTCTTTCCCTCTCTTTCCTGTTTTAGCCGTTTGACTTTTCAAACTTGCTATTTGACTTTTCAGTTTAGGATTCAATTTAATCCTTCATTTGGAACAGCGAGAACACTTAGTACATGATGCAATCATTCCAATATGTAATGACACATTCATGTACCCCTCCCCCCCCCCCGAGTGTCGGACATTCCGGAACCTTCTAGAACATTCCCGATGAAAACACCGGAATCATTCCCGAACTCCGAAACGGGACTTTCCTTATATGAATCTTATTCTCCGGACCATTCCGGATCACCTCGTGATATCCCGGATCCCATCCGAGACTCCGAACAACATTCGGTCTCTTTCTCATAATACCATAACTACTCAAACAACGTCGAATCCTTAAGTGTGTCTCCCTACGGTTCGTGAATTATGCGTACATGATCGAGACACTTCTCCGAACAATAACCAATAGAGGAATCTGGAAATTCATATGGCTCCCACATATTTCTACGATTACTTTGTGATCGAATGAACCACTTACATACGATACCAATTTCCCTTTGTCTCACGATAGTTTACTTATCCGAGTTTATGATCGTCGGTATCTCTGCATACCTAGTTCAACCTCGTTACCGATAAGTACTCTTTTCTCGTTCCCGTGATATGTGATCCCTTGTGAGCCAGTCACATGCTTGCAAGCTAATTGGATGACATTCCACCGAGAGGGCCCAGAGTATATCTATCCGTCATATGGATGGACAAATCCCACTCTTGATCCATGTGTCTCAACCAATACTTTCCGAACACTCAATGCCACCTTTATAGCCACCCAATTACGGTGTGGTGTTTGATGTCATCAAAGCATCCATCCGGTAAAGGTGATATGCATGATCTCATGGTCGAAGGAATTAGGTTACTATGTATCAGAAAGCATATAGCAATTGAACTATTGAAATGACTTGATCTTTATGCTACGCTTATCTATAGGAGTATGTCCACCATATCATTCTCCTAACGATATGATCTTGTTGTTGATAACATCTCAATGTTCATGATAGGGAAACCACAATCATTAATCAACCAACAAGCTAGTGAAGTATAGAGGCTATACTAGGGACTTCAAATTAAGTTTACAAATCACACAAGTATCAATGTTTCCTTGTTAATACTATTATAGCATGAATGTAAACATTTATCATAAACACAAAGATATAATAATAACTACATTTATTATTGCCTCTAGGGCATATCTCCAACAGTCTCCCACTTGCACTAGAGTCATCTAATCTAGATTACATGGTAATATACCGAACACCCATGGCAGTTTGGTGTTGGTCATGTTTTTCCCTCGGGAGATGTTTAGTCAACGGATCCGCCACATTCAGATCTGTGTGTACTTTGCAAATCTTTATATCTCCATCCTGGATATGTTCTCGAATAGCGTGAAAACGCAGCTTGATGTGCTTCAGCTTCTTGTGTGACCTTGGTTCTTGCGCATTGGCTATGGCGCCCATGTTATCACAGTAGATAGACATTGGGTCCAGCGCACTAGGAACCACACCCAGCTCTATAATGAACTCTTTCATCCATATCGCTTCTTGTGAAGCCTCCGAAGCAGCCATGTATTCCGATTCAGTTGAAGATCTCGCCACAACGCTTTGCTTTGCACTCCTCCAGCTAACTGCTGCATCATTCAAAATAAATACGTATCCAGATTGTGATTTAGAATCATCTGGATCGGTGTTCCAACTAGCATCTAACAACGAGCTGTTCATCACCTCCATAAGAAAGAACCATATCCTTAGTTCTTCTCAAGTACTTAAGGATGTTTTTGACCGCTGTCCAATGATCCACTCCTGGATCACTTTGATATCTGCTAGTTAAACTAACAGCATATGCAATGTCGGGTCTAGTACATAGCATGGCATACATTAGAGATCCTATGGCTGAGGCATAGGGAGTTTTACTCATCCTTTCTCTATCTTCTGCCGATGTCGGACTTTGAGTTTTACTCAAGGTCGTATTGGGCAACATGGGCAAGAACCCTTTCTTTCTTTCTTCCATTCCAAACCTCTTTAGAACTTTGTCCAAATATGTACTCTGTGACAATGATATTTGGCGTTTCGATCTATCTCTATAAATCTTTATGCCTAATATGTAAGCTGCTTCACCAAGATCCTTCATTGAAAAACTATTATTCAAATATTCCTTGACACTATTAAGAAGGTCTACATCATTCCCAATCAACAATATGTCATCCACATATAGTATTAAGAATGCTACAGATCTCCCACTCACTTTCTTGTAAATACAAGCTTCTCCATAAGTTTGTATAAAACCAAAACTTTTGATCACCTTATCAAAACGTTGATTCCAACTTCGGGATGCTTGCTTCAATCCATAGATGGACCGTTGAAGTTTGCATACCTTGTAGCATCTTTAGGATCGACAAAACCTTTGGGTTGCATCATATACAACTCTTCATCAATATCTCCATTGAGGAATGTTGTTTTGACATCCATCTGCCATATCTCATAATCACAATATGCAGCGATTGCTAACATAATCCTCACAGACTTTAGCTTCGCTACCGGTGAGAAAGTCTCATCGTAGTCAACTCCTTGAATTTGTCGAAACCCTTTTGCGACAAGTCGAGCTTTATAGACAGTAACATTACCATCAGCATTTGTTTTCTTCTTGAAAATCCATTTGTTCTCGACAGCCTTCCGGCCATCCGGTAAGTCCACCAAAGTCCATACTTGGTTTTCGTACATGGATTCAATCTCGGATTTCATGGCTTCTTGCCATTTATTGGAATCTGGGCTCATCATCGCTTCATCATATGTCTCGGGATCATCGGTGTTGTCCACCAACATGACACTCATAACGGGATCATACCAATCTGGAGTGGTACGAGTTCTCGTTGACCTCCGAGGCTCTGTAGCAACTTCAACCGAAGTTTCATGATCACCATCATTAGCTTCCTCTCTTATTGGTGCAGGCACCACAGGAACTTCTTCCGGTGTTGCGCTACTCGCAATTTCGAGAGAAGGTTCGACAACCTCGTCGAGTTCTACTTTCCTTCCAGTCACTTCTTTCGAGAGAAATTCCTTCTCTAGAAAGGATCCATTCTTGGCAACGAAGATTTTGCCTTCGGATCTATGATAGAAGGTATACCCAATAGTTTCCTTTGGGTATCCTATGAAGACGCATTTTTCCGCTTTGGGTTCAAGCTTGTCCGGCTGTAACTTCTTTACATAGGCTTCGCATCCCCAAACTTTGAGGAACGACAATCTAGGTTTCTTAACAAACCATAATTCATACGGTGTCATTTCAACGGATTTAGACGGTTCCCTATTTAAAGTGAATGCGGTTGTTTCTAATGCATAACCCCAAAATGATAGCGGTAAATCTATAAGTGACATCATAGAACGAACCATATCTAAGAGAGTTCGATTACGACGTTCGGACACACCATTACGCTGTGGTGTTCCCAGCGGTGTCAACTGTGAAAGTATTCCGCGTTTCTTCAAATGCTCGCCAAACTCGTAACTTAGATATTCACCTCCACGATCAGAACGTAGAAATTTAATCTTCTTGTTACGTTGATTCTCTACCTCACTTTGAAACTCCTTAAACTTCTCGAAAGTTTCGGATTTATGTTTCATGAAATAGATATACCCATATCTACTCAAGTCATCCGTGAAGGTAAGAACATAACGATAACCACCGCACGATGCTACACTCATTGGACCACACACATCGGTATGTATGATTTCCAATAAGTCCGTAGCTCGCTCCATCATACCAGAAAATGGAGTCTTAGTCATTTTTCCCATCAGACATGCTTCGCATCTTTCAAGTGATTCAAAATCAAGTGATTCAAGAAGTCCATCGGAATGGAGTTTCTTCATACGCTTCACTCCAATGTGACCAAGACGACAGTGCCACATATAGGTCGAATTATCGCTTGATTTCAAACGTTTAGCCTCAATGTTGTTGATATGTGTATTTCCACTATCGAGATTCAATAAGAATAGACCATCTATCAAAGGTGCATATGCATAAAACATATTACTCATATAAATCGAACAACCATTATTCTCTGACTTAAACAAGTAACCGTCTCGCAATAAACAAGATCCTGATATAATGTTCATGCTCAACACAGGCACTAAATAACAATTATTTAAGTATAAAACTAATACCGATGGTAGATGAAGGGGTAGCGTGCCGACCGCGATCACATCAACCTTTGATCCGTTTCCCACGCGCATCGTCACCTCGTTCTTCGCTAGCTTCCGTTTATTCTGCAGCACCTGTTTCGAGTTACAAATATGAGCAACCGAACCAGTATCAAATACCCAGGCACTACTACGAGTACTAGTGAGATACACATCAATAACATGTATATCAGATATACCTTTCTTCTTGATGTTGCCGTTCTTTAGATCCGCCAAGTACTTTGGGCAATTCCGCTTCCAGTGACCTTCTCCCTTGCAGTAAAAACACTCAGTATCAGGCTTGGGCCCAGCCTTGGTCTTCTTCGTCGGCGTGGCAACTTTCTTACCACCCTTCTTGAAGTGTCCCTTCTGCTTAGACTTGCCTTTCTTGAATTTGGTGGTCTTATTGACCAACAACACTTGGTGATCTTTCTTTATCTCCACTTCTGCAGATTTCAACATGGCAAAGAATTCTGGCAACGTCTTGTTCATGTTCTGCATGTTGTAGTTCATCACAAAGTTCTTGTAACTTGGTGGTAGTGATTGGAGGACACGGTAAATCCCCAAAGCATTAGGAATCACTATACCCAAGCTTTGAAGTTTGTTTGCGTGCCCAGACATCTTAAGCACATGCTCACAGACGGAGCTGCCTTCTTCCATCTTGCAGTTAAAGAACTTTTCAGAAGCCTCATAGCTTTCAATTGCCGCATGAGTCTCAAAAATCAATTTGAGATCCTCGACAATATCATATGGGTCTGATTCTTCAAACCTTTTTTGAAGCTCCGATTCCAAACCATACAAGATAGCACACTGAACTATGGAGTACTGATTCTTCCGAGCGAGGTAAACATTCTTTACTTCATCGGGAGCATCAGCTGCAGGTGGGTCACCCAGCAGTGCATCCAGCACATAGGTCAAATTACCAGCTGTGAGGACAATCCTCAAATTGCGGAACCAATCCGCGAAGTTGCTTCCATTGTTTTTCATCTTTTCTTTCTCTAGGAACGCATTAAAATTGATGGTAGGGGCTGCCATTGATCTACAACATATTTGCAATAGTTTAGACTAAGTTTATGACAAATTGAGTTCAAATTAATTAATGAAATTAAACTAGGTGAACTCCCACTCAAAACAACATCCCTCACATTGTTTTAGTGATCACACGAACCAAATCCACTACATCAACACCGATCATCACGAGAGTTGATATAGTTTCAATGGCGCACAATCGTCATGTTCATCATATCTACTATATGATTCATGCTTTACCTTGCGGTGATCCGTGTTCCAAGACCATGTCTGTACATGCTAGGCTCGTCAAGATCAAAACTTAGTTTCCGCATGAGCAAATCTGGCTTGCTCATGTTGTATACACTTGCAGAATCTAACACACCCGATCATCACGTGGTGCTTCGAAACAACAAGCTTTAGCAACAGTGCTAACTAAGGGTGAACACTTTATGACTTGAAATTGATGTGCATGAGGGATCATCTTATAATGCTACCGTCGTCTACTAAGCAATACAAGATGCATAAAGGATTAACATCACATGCAATTCAATAATATGTGATATGATATGGCCTTTCTTCTTTGTGCTTCCGATCTCCATCTTCAAGCACGAACATGATCTCCATCATCACCGGCATTGCATCAAGGTCAATGACGCTTCTCCATGGTTGTCGTCCACCGGCTTCAACTATTACAACTACTTTGAATAGACACGCGGGTCTTAACATAAATTAAAGACAACCATATGGCTCCTGCAGGTTGCCAACTTACAATAAGGAACATTGCATACATCAAATATAATCACAATCATGGCCATATCACATCACTGCACACCCCTTCAAAACAAAGTTAGACGCCTCTACTTCCTTTGCATATTTTACGTGGTTTGGGGCTTTCAATAAGTGTCGTTCTAACTTACGAACAAGAACCACAACATTGATACTAGCATTGTTGATCACCCGTTGTAAATTGGATCTTAACTATGCTAGGAGAAACAGGCACCCGCAAAGCCACTTATGCAATACAAGTTGCATGTCAAGCGTGGAGCAAGTCTCATGAACGATGTCATGTAAGGTTAGCCCGGGCCGCTTCATCCCAACATACCGCAAGATGCAAAGTACACAAGAAGCAATCGACAATAAAAGCATCAACGCCCACAATGACCATTGTGTTCTACTCGTGCAACAGATCTACATATAGACACGGCTCTGATACCACTGTAGGGATTCGTAGCATGGAAAACAAAAAATTTCTATCGCATACAAACAAACAAGCCAAGATCTATCTACTAGATTGTAGCAACGAGTCGATGGAATAACTTACCCTCGAAGATTCCAAAGTGTTTAACGAGAGCGGATTCTCGTGGGTGATGTAGTCGTACTCTTCCCGATCTCAAGATCGTATAGACGATCCTTCCGGCGCTGCGTTCCGGCAGGGCTTCCGCAGTCGGTCACACGTTCGGTACTCGACGAAGACCTTCCTCTCCCTTGTTCCAGCAGGCAGCGGAGGTTGTAGCACTCTCCTCGCGATTCCGGCAGCACAACGGCGTGGTACCGGAAGTAGAGGGGAGATCCCGCAGGGCTTCGCCTTAAGCCGGAGCGGGTATGGTGGAGTATGAGAGAGCTTTAGTGGTCTAGGGTTTAGACACACCAATTAGAAGGCTCTAATCCGAAGGCTAGGGCAATTAGAAGCTCTAAACCAAAGCGGCTCTAAACCGGAGTCTAGGGCTAGGGTTTAGATTTAGAGGATAGGAACTTGTGTGTCTAGAGGAGGAGGCCCTGCCCCTCCTTTTATAGGTGGAGGGGCCGGCGCGCCAAGGGGGAGGGAGGGGAGTCCCTCCCTAACTCGGCTTGGATGTGGGCCGCCGATTGGAGGAGGGATTCCCTCCCCAACTCGGTTTGCCCCCTCTTTCCTCTTTCCCTCTCTTTCCTGTTTTAGCCATTTGACTTTTCAAACTTGCTATTTGACTTTTCAGTTTAGGATTCAATTTAATCCTTCATTTGGAATAGCGAGAACACTTAGTACATGATGCAATCATTCCAATATGTAATGACACATTCATGTACCCCTCCCCCCCCCGGAGTGCCGGACATTCTGAAACCTTCTAGAACATTCCCGATGAAAACACCGGAATCATTCCCGAACTCCGAAACGGGACTTTCCTTATATGAATCTTATTCTCCGGACCATTCCGGATCACCTCGTGATATCCCGGATCCCATCCGAGACTCCGAACAACATTCGATCTCTTTCTCATAATACCATAACTACTCAAACAACGTCGAATCCTTAAGTGTGTCTACCTACGGTTCGTGAATTATGCGGACATGATCGAGACACTTCTCCGAACAATAACCAATAGAGGAATCTGGAAATTCATATGGCTCCCACATATTTCTACGATTACTTTGCGATCGAATGAACCACTTACATACGATACCAATTTCCCTTTGTCTCACGATAGTTTACTTATCCGAGGTTATGATCGTCGGTATCTCTGCATACCTAGTTCAACCTCGTTACCGATAAGTACTCTTTTCTCGTTCCCGTGATATGTGATCCCTTGTGAGCCAGTCACATGCTTGCAAGCTAATTGGATGACATTCCACCGAGAGGGCCCAGAGTATATCTATCTGTCATATGGATGGACAAATCCCACTCTTGATCCATGTGTCTCAACCAATACTTTCCGAACACTCAATGCCACCTTTATAGCCACCCAGTTACGGTGTGGTGTTTGATGTCATCAAAGCATCCATCCGGTAAAGGTGATATGCATGATCTCATGGTCGAAGGAATTAGGTTACTATGTATCAGAAAGCATATAGCAATTGAACTATTGAAATGACTTGATCTTTATGCTACGCTTATCTATAGGAGTATGTCCACCATATCATTCTCCTAACGATATGATCTTGTTGTTGATAACATCTCAATGTTCATGATAGAGAAACCACAATCATTAATCAACCAACAAGCTAGTGAAGTATAGAGGTTATACTAGGGACTTCAAATTAAGTTTACAAATCACACAGGTATCAATGTTTCCTTGTTAATACTATTATAGCATGAATGTAAATATTTATCATAAACACAAAGATATAATAATAACTACATTTATTATTGCCTCTAGGGCATATCTCCAACACTTGCATCCATAATGTTGCCCAGCAGATCGAGGCAAACAACGCGAGCATGTCGTCCGCGCAGGTGGCGGCGCCTTATGGGACAAGATCACCATGGCCAGGGCGTCCCCGGCGCAGGCCGCGGGGTCCTTTACTGAGCTGCTCACCGGGCACATGCAGTAACAGGTCTGTCCATGGTCGCCGCACATGCAGGGAAAGCCGACACGCAGGTCGTGCGGATATATCCCGGCTATAGACTCGCTCGTGTCAGTTGAGAAAAGGAATTGGGGAAATCCATAAGGATGGGGTATGTTGCTGCTCTGCTTTACTTAAGGGGTCTTTTTGCAAATCAACATGGCCTGTCAGTGGGTTCTCGGCTCGCCACGTCGACAAATACATCTCTACGGCGCGAGCGATGATCAGGTGTGACGCTCTGACGCGTCTTTAATGACCGTAAACTTATATTTCTATTGTACAATGACCGTATTAATTTTGCTAAACAAGTTCAATGACTAACAATGAATTTAACTCTTTTAAAGGCGTGGGCCAGTGAGCTGTCATAGTCCGCTGGGTTACCTAGATGGCCCAGACCTGTGAAAGGCTGAGTGAGCTGGTTGCAATGCATGGCTGGGCTTCACAAACATCAGAGGCAGCAAAACAAGCAAGTTCTAAAAAAAAGCAAAATCAGACCTAAAAAAGCACACTAAAGTTTGCAGCTCGTTGCATCCACACCTCATATGCATGCCACGTCTGATGTGGCGGTCTTAGCGCTTCCAGAAGTGAGCGGGACTGCGTGGTCGTTTGGGGGGGGTGGGGAGGGGGGAGACAGAGGAATAGCACCGGTGTTGCATCAGTAGATATTGTGCGTGTCTAGATCTATTCTAAATAACTATTCAAGAACCACACCTCATATATATATAGCTCTGCTATTTAAGAACCATTTCCTGAATAACTATTCAGGAACCCCTGTTACTATTCACGTGAACACCAGAAACCCTCTATTAACTTTCAGGCGAGCACGAGTTAACTTTTATTTCTTTCTAAGTTAACTTCCAAAATGTAACAGTAATAGTGAATGTTTATTTTCACTGTGTAAGTTAACTTTCACGACCATTCCTAACTTTCTCATGTGCGCAAGTTAACTACCTCTTCTATGCTAGTTAACTGCCTGGCGGAGCATCGTTTTTCCATGTTTTCTGAAACTGTTATTCAAGAACTCGCTGTTACTGTTCACGTGAACACCAGAAACCCTCTGTTAACTTTCAGGCGAGCACGAGTTAACTTCTTTTTCTTTCTATAAGTTAACTTCCAGTATGTAACAGTAATAGTGAATGTTAACTTTCACTGTATAAGTTAACTTTCGCGACCATTCTTAACTTTCTCATATGCGCAAGTTAACTACCTCTTTCTTAACTTCCACCTATGCAAGTTAGCTTCCGTAAATATTTTAGTTGTCCCGTGTGTACAAGTTAACCCCCTGGAGTTAAAGGAAAACCCGAGACACACTCATCCTACATCCTAAGGTATGAGAGAGTTCCGTTTTTCTGTTTCTGGTGTGGTTTTATTGGACATAATGACACAGTCTGTGAGAAGAAAAGGATTGGTATCCCATCGCTTGCATATGACTCTACTTTGAGGTGCTCTCCTATGCGTAAGTTTGAGTACAGGGAAGCTTATGAGCCTCCGGCCAATAAAACAACAGCAAAGAAGGGGCTAGATTTTTCGGTGTGTGATGATAATTCAGCTTCGTTGGGCAAGCCCACTTTAAAGAGAAAATCTAGACCAGTGTATAAACGGGTGGAAACCAAAATTCCTGAGGCTGTTGATGTGAGAGATGGATTTGACAGTACTGAAAAGCAGGGAGATACGGGAACTGATGTGGACATCGCGACGATGCTGAGAGCATTACAAGTTCAGTACCCAGACGAGTCACTGACATCCATCCGTGAGAGACTGTTAAATCAACGAGACACACTCAATAATAATCCTGTAGATGAGATGCCAGCTTTGGAAGATATTGTTCCATCTGAGCAGAGGACGGCGGTGTTTGTTCAACCTTTGGCTTTTATCCAACAACCTTTTCCGCATGGTAGCTCTGATATGATACCAGCACTTCGTGGCCTAAGTTCGTGGGTGCCTTCAGAGAACAGTGCGGATACGACGATGGCGGACGCCTCTTCGGTGCTAGGGAAGAGATTGGCAAGTCATAAGGAGGAAGAGGTGGACTCAAAAACCATCGATCAAGCAATAGTGCTGAGAGAAAACACAGAAAACAGTGCCGGCCAGAAAAGGGGTAGGGTATGGTACAATGATGCTGGTCAACTGATGGCGGGGCAGAATCCAGTGGAAGGTGTTGGAAATTTGGAGGCAACCAGCTTTGGGGCCGCTGGTCAACTGACGGGGATGCACGACGCGCCCCGTCAGGGGCAATGAATTGATGTGGTTGGAACTGTCGGGGCGCTGGCAACAAACCGACAGTTTGAGATTTGGGTGAGCTCGTAAGAGACACCCGGGCACGTGTTCTTTTTCTGTGTGAGACTAGACTGAAGGCTGAAAAGGTTCGAAGGCTTAGAGGAAGATTAGGGCTGCGTGGCTTCACTGGAGTGGACAGTGACGGCCTGAGTGGCGGTCTTGCCCTCTTCTGGTGTGACTCTCTTCATGTGGAAGTGCAGTCAAGTTGTGAGAGATATGTTGATGTGCATATCCGTGCGTCGGATCATGAACCAACCTGGCGCCTTACATGTGTTTATGGGGAGCCACGCACAGAGAACAGACATAATATGTGGACGCTGCTACAAAATTTAAGGAATGAGTCTGATCTTTCTTGGTGTGTCCTCAGAGACTTCAATGAAGCGATGTGGTCATTTGAACATTTCTCGGCAACTCCTCGCCCAGAGGCGCAAATGCTTGCCTTTAGAGATACACTTGAGGTGTGTGGCTTGGTTGACTTGGGCTTCTCAGGTCTCCCGTTTACTTATGATAACAAGAGAAAAGGGTGTCGCAACGTCCGTGTCCGTCTTGATCGTGTTGTTGCTGACAACGCGTGGCGTGATATATTTACAGAAGCAAAGGTTGTGCACAAGGTATCCTCTTGTTCTGATCATGGACCAATCATCCTTGAGTGTGAAAAGGGTGAGGAGGAAATTCCGAGAATCTGCCGGCGGCAGTATGAAGTAATGTGGGAGAGGGATGCCTCACTTCCTGAACACATTTCAAATGCATGGGAAGCTGCTGGACCGAAACATCATCTGGGACAGATTCGGTCTGGTTTAGGCAGGGTAATGCAACACTTGCAACACTGGAGTAAGGAGAAGTTTGGTAGCGTGAAAAGGCAACTAGAGAAATCACGGTCCAGATTAGAAGAACTTCTGAACATGAACGCCAATCGTGAGGAAATACGACGTGTGTCTAATAGTATGAATGAACTCCTTTATAGAGAAGAAATGATGTGGATGCAGAGATCTAGAATTGATTTTTTACGTGAAGGGGATAGAAACACAAAATTTTTTCACAACAAGGCAGTCTGGCGGGCACGTAAAAATAAAGTCAAGAAAATTGTTGATGAACATGGCGCTGAATACACGAGTCAAGAAGGTATGAGGCATGTGTTCTCTGAATATTTTGAGAGATTGTTCGCTGCTGATACCAGCCTTGACCCTTCTATAGTCCTTGAGCTACTTGAGGAAAAGGTTACAGAGGATATGAATGAGAAACTATGTGCAGCATTCTCGGATAAGGAAATTGCAGATGCATTATTTCAGATCGGCCCTCTCAAGGCTCCTGGCCCGGATGGCTTTCCTGCAAGGTTTTTCCAGCGCAATTGGGCTGTTCTGAAGGAGGAGATTATACCAGCAGTGAAGGAATTCTTTCGTTCCGGGATCATGCCAACAGGAGTAAATGATGCAACCATTGTGCTTATCCCCAAAGTGGCTCAACCGTTGAAAGTCTCCCAGTTCAGGCCCATTAGCTTATGTAACGTCATCTACAAGGTAGTGGCGAAGTGCTTGGCTAAAATGTTGCGTCCCCTCCTTGATGGAATAATATCTTCAAACCAATCCGCATTTGTACCTGGGCGTCTTATTACAGATAATGCGTTATTGGCTTTTGAGTGTTTCCATTATATTCAGCAGGAGAAGGACCCGGAGAAAAGCTTCTGCGCGTATAAGTTGGACCTATCTAAGGCATATGATCGTGTGGATTGGGGTTTCTTGGAGAGAACCATGCAAAAGTTAGGCTTCTCTCATCGGTGGGTGCAGTGGATCATGACGTGTGTCACCACGGTGAGGTACTCGGTAAAATTTAATGGAGCCATCTTGGATTCGTTCACACCGTCGCGAGGGCTACGGCAAGGTGATCCCCTCTCCCCGTTCTTGTTCCTTTTTGTGGCAGATGGCTTGTCGGCTTTGTTGAGACAACATGTGTTGCAACATGAGATAACTCCAGTCAGGGTGTGCCCGAGAGCCCCAGGAGTCTCGCACCTCCTTTTTGCAGATGACACACTACTCTTCTTTAAGGCAGAAAATCAGCAAGCGGAGGTGTTACGGGAGGTTGTTGGTACGTATGCACATGCCACGGGACAATTGATAAATCTGGAGAAGTGCTCGATCATGTTCGGTCAAGGGTGTCCGTCTCATATACAGGAGCAGATCCGGGCGACCTTGCAGCTGCCAGCCAGAGCATTCGAAGCCAAGTACTTAGGGCTGCCAACGCCTGAAGGTAGAATGAACAGAGGTAAACTACAAAACCTGCAGGTCAAATTCACTAAACATTTCATGGAATGGGGTGATTCATTTCCGTCCCAAGCTGCTAAGGAAACACTCATTAAAGCCGTTGCCCAATCTATTCCAACCTACATCATGAGCGTTTTTAAATTGCCCATGGCCTTATGTGACGACCTAAACCGCATGGTGAGAAACTACTGGTGGGGATCAAAGAAAGGGATAAGAAAGGTCCATTGGAAGTCTTGGGATGTTCTGACTAGTCCCAAAAAATGTGGTCGATTAGGTTTTCGTGACTTTCGCCTCTTCAACCAAGCCTTGTTGGCGAGACAGGCGTGGCGGCTGATTGTTAAGCCTGACAGCTTGTGTGCTTCTGTCTTAAAAGCCAGATATTATCCTAACGGGCGTCTTGAGGATACTGTCTTTGCAGGTAACGCTTCGTCAACCTGGCAGGCGATCACGTATGGCCTCGAGCTCCTTAAGAGAGGGCTTGTATGGAGGGTGGGCGATGGCAGTCAGATACGTATCTGGCGGGATGCTTGGCTACCTAGACCACCCTTGTACAGGCCCATCTCTATACAAGGGGACTGTCGTCTTCGTCGAGTGGCAGCGCTGATCACCGAAGCTGGAGAATGGAATGGGGAACTTCTACGCAAGCACATCTGCGCGGCGGACACCGAGCAGATACTCAAGATCAAGCTGTCAACAAGCCAGTGCAATGATGTAATTGCTTGGGCCCCTGACCGTAGGGGACTCTTTTCCGTCAGCAGCGCGTACAAGGTCGCATGGGAGTTAAATCATCGCACGTCTATGTGCGCCGCGAGCAGGGCACCGGACGGTCGCCGTGCCTTCTGGGACACGGTATGGGGGTGCCCTGCTCCTCCTAAGGTACGCGTCCTGGCATGGCGTATTGCTACCAATGGTCTTGCTACTTGGGAGAATAAACATAAACGCAATATTGTTATTTCTGACATTTGTGTCCTTTGTGGCTTGGAACGGGAGGATACCTTCCACGCCTTCTGTAGATGTCCCATGGCGAGAGATCTCTGGGAAGCAATGAAGGACGTTTGGCCACTGCCAGCGTGTGAGGACATCGTCAACACTGGCGCGGAATGGATCTTGCAGGTGCTTTCCCATTCATCTGAGCAGGAACGCATGATGATGATGATGGTCTGGTGGCGTATCTGGCATGTTCGTAATGAGATCATCCATCACAAGCCGGCGCCGGCCATTGAAGCTTCTCGTCGATTTTTAAGCAGCTATATGGATTCCCTTCTCTGCATCAAACAAGCTCCAATGGCGGATGTAGCAAAAGGGAAAACGGTGATTGCATATGATCAGGCCTCTGTGAGGCTAAGGACCAAGGGGGATCAAAGCCAGAAGTTACAGTTCAATTGTAAATGGTCTAAGCCACCTCCAGGCTGGGCTAAACTTAATGTGGATGGTTCATGGACTGCTGATACGATGGAGGGAGGCGCTGGCATGATACTCCGTGATGACCTCGGTACTGTTATCTTCTCCTCTTGTCGCCATCTTTTCAAATGTGATAGCCCTCTTGAGTCCGAGCTACAGGCATGTGCTGAGGGGATGAATTTGGCATTACAATGGACATACAAGCCTATAATTTTAGAGTCTGACTGTTTGGAGGCAGTGCAGATGATTAATGATAAAGAGGTTAACAGATCTAGCTATGCTGCTATAATTCATGAAATAAAGCAGTTGTGCTGTGGAGGTAGGGAGTGCCAGGTGCTGCATGTTCCTAGAGAAATAAATAGAGTGAGTCATAGTCTTGTCCAGCTTGGTCGTTTAAAACTGTGTACAAAAGTTTGGTTACGTTCTGTACCAGATGAACTTCTTGTAGTTTGTACTCAGGATGGAACTCCTGTTCCTTGATTAATAAAGCAGTTATCTTTTCGCAAAAAAAAAAGTTAACCCCCTCTTTCTATGCTAGTTAACTTCCTGACGGACAATCGATTTTGTGTGTGTTTTTTCGCGGACTGAATGTTAACTTCCACATGTGCAAGTTAACTTCTGCGACCCTTCTTAACTTCCCCGTCTGTACAAGTTAACTCCCTTTTTTCTATTAGTTAACTTCCTGACGGCACGCTGGGCGGAGGAGGCTGGCCACACACGGGGGAGGAGGGCGCAAAGGAGGTTGGATACGCGCGGGGCGGAGGTGGCTACGGTGGCGCGCGAGGAGGAGGGCACGGTGGCGCCTGGTGCGGAGGAGGCCGGCGGCGAGTAGGGCGGAGGAGGTCGGCGACGCGCGGGTGAGGTGAGCATGGAGGAGGCCGGCTACACGCGGGGCGGAGGATTCCACGGTGGCACGTGGGGAGGAGGGTGCAGCGATGCCTGGTGCGGAGGAGGAACCCAGGTCGAGGACACGCAGCTGGTACTAGACTCTTGCTTGCCGGCGAGGGGGCCCAGGGGGAGAGGCGGTGGCGCCTGGGCACGACAAGGAGGGGCGCCCGACGGCGGACGCAGAGGTCGAGTGGAGCCAGGGGCGGGCGGCGGATGCGGAGGACGACAGACGACGTCGAGGCCGCGGCCGGGCAGCGCTGCTGGAGGGATGGGGACGCGCGGAAGGCGGCGGGGCTGGTGACGAGAGCCGGGCGGCAGCAGGAGATGAGGACGACGGGGTTAAGGACAGGGAGCAGGCGTCCGCTGGCGGGGGCAAGGTAGAGGATCCGAGGGAAGATGGGACCACGCGGCGACGGCATGGCGCCACCCGGCAGCGGCCAGAGCGAGCCCGAGGAAGCGAGCGGCGGTAGACGACAAGGAGGCGGGCGGCAGAGCCGCGGCCAGAGGACGCCGGGCTCCGGCGAGGCAGCGGCAGTAGGCGCGGTGAAGGAGGCCGCAGGGAAGAAAGGGGAAGGCGACAGAGTTCTCCTGGTGGCGGCGTTCTGCGGGGAGAAGGGCGGCCGAGAGAGGGAGGCATGGCGACCTGGGGTTGCAGAGGCTGCTTGCAAGCGAAGCGAGAGAGAGGGCGACGGGGGAAGGTGGTTAGGTGGGGGAGGGTAGTTAGGTGGGGGTTCCTGAATAAGCTTATCTAGAAACGTCTTAAGGGGGTGTTTCTGAATAGTCATGTCAAATAGGGTTTCTATATATAGGGTGGCGCTATTTGACACCCAGGTGTAGAATAGTTATTTTACACCCACCCTCTATCTTTAGAACCATATATTATTTTTACGTCACGTAAATTTTGTATTACTTCGTAAGTCGAGAAAAAACATAATAAAATTTAAAAGTAACATAATTTTTTTGTTTATATGACGTAAAAAAATTCGACGTAAAAGACATATTTTTGGTGTTTTTTATACTATAATGACTCATAAACTTTATTTTTGTGTCAAATTTTTTGGTTATGGTGAATATATGAACATAATTATCCGTAAACAAAACATAATTTTTTAATCTATCACTGTAAAAATATGTTGGGTGCAAAATAACTATTCTGCACCCTGGGTGTCAAATAGGAGAGTGGCAGCTGCATGTTCGCATATATATATATATATATATATATATATATATATATATATATATATTCCTGAAGAGTCTAGCGAGGCGAGTTCCGAGCTAGTCGGTTTCAAAACATGCGATATATAAAAACATTGAGTCCCGGGAAATGATCCCTTACGGGCTATACGTTATTAGGTAGTTGAAACCTCTGCAGCAGCGGATTATATGCGCTTAGATAAAACCCCGTTTAATTCGGTCCTCATGGGGACTCGAACCCGGATAGACTGACTACACACTCGCTAGCCTTGTCACTGAGCCAGTGCTTGGTTCTGTGCGAACATGCGATATATAATCTGTAGCCTCTGTTCTGTCGCAACGAGCTAGTCGGTTTCAGAACATGCGATATCAACTAGAGCTGCTTTTAGGATAGCATGCCTACGCACGGAGATGTAATGCATGAACGAAGAGGCTGGCGAGGCGAGGACGAGGACGTGCAGCTGCCACTCTCCGTCTCTCCACCATTTCCCACATCATTACATAGCACGGCATAAGCAAAGTGATTGGTTATTTGGCCTCGAACTAACCCATTCACTATGCACATGGTTTGATGCGACGACGTCATTGTTTCACATGGCCTTGATAATTTCTTATATACATCAGCTGGCTTGCTTTGTTGGAATTTGCCCACATATCGACTATATCAAATTAGACAAATAAACACGCTCGAAAAAATCTTATGGCCAAGGGCACGTATCGTGCCTGTTTTTTTCTTTATTTTCTTCTCAACTACACGGTACATAGAAGTGTCCTATCCGTGTATATATATGCGTCTAAGACACTGACTTAAACTACCTAAACCTACTAGTATTCAAACCCGACACATAAAAGCAAACCAGTGTCTAGTACTACTTGGACAAGCACTCAGGTACTCACTCCATTAAGGATTATAATTTCCAAAAGCTTTTTTAAAATGTTAGAAATTATAAGTCCTCTCTTATTTATTAGTCTTTATCCTTTAATGTATGTTCTTTCTTTTCTCTATCTTTCCTCATACATATGTAACTATTGGTGCATGTAGTAATAAGAGGATGAGTTATTGATTTTCTTAATCCTATCAAAATGGCTCATAGGCCTTATAATCCCTAACAGAGGGAGTACATGCCATACAGTCCAAGCTAACTAGAAAACTAACAAGCTAGTAACAACTCAACCAAGACTCGGACATAGCAACTAACTTGACTCTCTTATTAAGATTAAGCTAACATGCTTAAAGCCTTGAACACATACATATTTTTTTGTTTGACTCGGCCGATCGAATGGCTCCTAATTAAGCCTCCTACTAGTGGCTTGAAGCGACGAGAATCGAGATGCGGGCTGATGAATTGCATTGGGTATCCAGCCTGACGTTGAAGACTAGTACTGTGGTAATAATATTATCGTGGACTTGCACTTACATTTTATTATTTGTGCGCATCGACAAGAGCCATTTTTCTTGGTAAACAGGCCAGCTACCGTGTTTGGAACCGTCGACTTCTCCCAGATCATTCAATTACGCCACCACGCGCAGCTGCCTCCTTGACCGACCTTTGCCGCCGCAGCCATCCGTCCCTCCTCGAGCCCTAGAATTTGAGGTTGGTCGTCGTCACGGCTCTCTGACGAGGAATGAGGAGTTCCTGCTAACAAGTGTGCGGCCGGCCGGGGGCTTCTGCGGCGGCTCTGCTGCTGGACCCACCACTTCAAGAGCAGCAGAGCAGAGGAGGAAGAAACAAGAACTTTGGGAAGAAATGTTGTTGCTGCTGGGTACGTTGACGTTTCACTACAGGAATGGGAAGTTATGCCGACGGCCGGTAGCTACGCCGACGGCCAAACATCGGGGTCGTCGGCGTAGCCATCGTCTAGGCCAGCTCCGCCAAGCAGCCGTCGGCGTAGAATTGTCCTCGGCATATCCTATGCTACGCCGACGGCTGCCCTCGGCGTAGCATACGCCGACGGCTGCCATCGGCGTAGCTATTTTTTATTTTATCTCATTAAACTTTGAAAAATCATAACTAAATCATTCTAATTTGGAAAAATACAAATAATATATCAAAATTTGCAGAAAAATAAGACCTATCTATCTACACTCAAATATTACACATTTGTAAATAAAAATTAAGTAAAACATAAAACATTATATATAGTTTAAAACGGGCATAAAAAATTCAAAAATGATCGAAACAATGCGAAACCTTCGCGTGGTGTTATATTATGTGACATAGTTAGAAGGAAAAATATCAAACTTAGTATATTGATTATGTCTCAAAGAAACCTTCACAAAATGACCTATCTCATTCGAGGTTTCTTGGCTTTCGGGTCAAATGACCAATGTTGTGGCTAGAATCAAGGCATAGTTTGTGATAATGTGCCCATATTATGCATACACATGCATCATGGGATGGAGAACAATGTTGCAGGAGAAAGTTTTCCTTTTCGTCGCACCAAAAAGCCATTTCCCATTTTCCGAGCACAAAAAACGGACGATTTTGTGAAGCAACCACCAAATGGCTAATTCAAAATGGTACCACCACATTTTACAAAAATACTATACCACCTTATATATACAATGTCCCAACAGGGGAATCCGAAACCTTTCCGTCCACCTCTGGTGAAAAAGACAAATTCCTGTCGAATCGGTAGGAAGTGGGTCAGATATGAACTACAGGTACATGATCCGATGCTCATGTTTTTTTACAAAAATCATTTTTAGGTTCACAATATGCTATTTTATCAAAGATCCAATGCAATTTTAGCGAGGCTCGGCCCCGAGCTAAGAATCTTCATGCCCGTCGTTCGACAAAGTTTGACGATAATTTAAAACGGGCATAAAAAATTCAAAAACGATCGAAACAATGCGAAACCTTCGCGTGGTGTTATATTATGTGACATAGTTATAAGTAAAAATATTAAACTTGATATATTGATTATGTATCAAAAAAACCTTCACAAAATGACCTATCTCATTCGAGGTTTCTTGGCTTTCGGATCAAATGACCAATGTTATGGCTAGAATCAAGGCATAGTTTGTGATAATGTGCTCATATTGTGCATACACATGCATCATGGGATGGCGAACAATGTTGCAGGAGGAAGTTTTCCTTTTCGTCGCACCAAAAAGCCATTTCCCATTTTCCGAGCACAAAAAACGGGCGATTTTGTGAAGCAACCACCAAATGGCTAATTCAAAATGGTACCACCACATTTTACAAAAATACTATACCAACTTATATAGACAATGTCCCAACAGGGGAATCCAAAACCTTTCCGTCCACCTCTGGTGAAAAAGACAAATTTCTGCCGAATCGGCAGGAAGTGGGTCAGATATGAACTACAGGTACATGATCCGATGCTCATGTTTTTTTACAAAAATCATTTTTAGGTTCACAATATGCTACTTTATCAAAGATCCAATGCAAGTTTAGCGAGGCTCGGCCCCGAGCTAAGAATCTTCATGCCCGCCGTTCGACAAAGTTTGACGATAGTTTAAAACGGGCATAAAAAATTCAAAAACGATCGAAACAATGCAAAACCTTCGCGTGGTGTCATATTATGTGACATAGTTATAAGTAAAAATATTAAACTTGATATATTGATTATGTGTCAAAAAAACCTTCACAAAATGACCTATCTCATTCGAGGTTTCTTGGCTTTCGGGTCAAATGACCAATGCTATGGCTAGAATCAAGGCATAGTTTGTGATAATGTGCTCATATTGTGCATACACATGCATCATGAGATGGAGAACATATTGCAGGAGGAAGTTTTCTTTTTCGTCGTACCAAAAAGCCATTTCCCATTTTCCGAGCATAAAAAATGGACGATTTTGTGAAGCAACCACCAAATGGCTAATTCAAAATGCTACCACCACATTTTACTAAAATACTATACCACCTTATATGGACAATGTCCCAACAGGAGGTTCCGAAACCTTTCCATCCACCTTTGGTGAAAAAGACAAATTCCTGCCGAATCGGCAGGAAGTGGGTCAGATATGAACTACATGTACATGATACGATGCTCATGTTTTTTTTTACAAAAATCATTTTTAGGTTCACAATATGTTATTTTATCAAAGATTCAATGCAAGTTTTCCTTTTCATCGCACCAAAAAGCCATTTTTCATTATCCGAACGCAAAAAGGGAATTTTCTAAAGCAACCACCAAATAGATAATTCAAAAACAGAGGGTTTGTGATTAGTTGATATGGATATCATATTTGGATTCCTCTCATTTTTCTGATCAATTTAGACATATTATTTGTTAAATTCCGATTTATAGATTTAAAGATATTAATTATTCCATATTAAATAGAAAAATACAAAAAAGTAAAATTATTATATTTTTATTTGAATTCAATAATATTTTTACTTATTCATTAATGTTTATTTAAATAATTGTTTGTAATTTCAAAAAATACAAACATGTGACATGTTGATATAAGGGTTAATAGGATTGATATCATAGTATTAACAATAATGTATGAATTACTTTGCGGAAACAGATTCTGAAGGAACGAGGAAGTTAAGCGTGCTGGAGCTGGAGTAGTATTAGAATGGGTAACCTTCCGAGAAGTTTGACCAAGACTACAATTTAATTAAATATTAAGTGTAATTAGTGTTAAAAATGTTCAAAGTGAGAGATCAACGAGTCAAACAATTCAAAGATTCAAAAATTGAGAAATAAAATTAAAAAAAATTATTTTTTTTAAAAAACTGTCGACAAGCTATGCCGACGGCCGCTACGCCGAGGGCATACGCCGACGGCATTTTGATACGCGGACGGCCTCTATGTGCTCCGCCGAGGGAGCCCTTTGCCGAGGAGGCTACGCCGAGGGCAGCCGTCGGCGTAGCATACGCCGAGGGAATTTTAGCCTACGCCGACGGCTTTTTGCCCTCGACGTAGGGCGCGCGTCCTGTAGTGTTTTTCTTTGTTATTACTTATTACTCTCGGGCTGGGCAATGACATTGGCAAACCCTAGTGTGGTAGGCCAGTTTGGCGAGCTTCGCATTCGCCAAACCATGGAATCCATGGAACAGGATGGTCCATGCACGGCTGCTCCAGAGCACGATCGAGCATCTAGTTGTTGATTTTTTTCCTGCGTGTTAGGTCGCGGCCGGGCAAGAATAAATAATACGATGCCCATTGATGAGTCGCTGATCAGCGATACTTATTGTAGATCACGGATGGAGTAGAATTAATCTTCAGTCGACTTCAACTTCAACTACTGCTACAAGCAAAGAACGAACTATAGTCAGTGCATAAATTGATACTACTCTCCGTCTTTGTTTACATTCATCGCAGGACCAAACTAATTAACTATAGTCAGTGCGTGCATGCGGCCTTGTGTTAGAGCAACCATGAGGGTGCTGAGGGAATGTCGAGACTGCGTCTGCCCAGCCGTGCCGAGCTATCCTTCCACGACTCATCACAGGTAATTCCAAGGGTTAAAAGCTCGGATTGGTTGTATTTTACCTGCTTGTTATTAGGCTTAGTTAATTTGTAGGCGACGAATTTTATACTTGTATATATACATTGCCTGGAAAAATGACGATACAAATGTTTTGCTGGACCAACTAGATTATTATAATTTGTGCTATTTTGCTTTGCCAAACCCAACATAAAATTCAATTAGTGGGCGTGTTTTCATATACTTGTAAGAAAGCATTCCAGTTCAAAAAAAAAAAAGCATTCAGTCCTAGCTAGCCAGACGGGTTTCAGAATTAGATGTTCACATCAAAATGGAAAACAGAACTTACTTTTCATTAGATTATTAAACAAGGGAGGAAGTTCGTATTGAATAATTTGTATATTTGTTCTTTTCAATTCTTGGCTGGTACATATATATGTTGCCAGTTCGATAGGGCAGGTCCAGCAACTCTGGAACAAGTGGGAGATCCAGATGATGGTGATGGTGAGCTTCTCCCTGCAAGTCTTCCTCCTCTCCTTGGCGGGATTCCGGAAGCGCCACAGCTCCAGCGTGCTCAACATGGTGCTGTGGCTGGCATACGCATACCTGTCGGCGGACTCGGTCGCTGTCTTCGTCCTTGGCCGGCTCACGCTCTACACCGGCGAGCCACGTCACCAGCTACTGCTCTTCTGGGCGCCATTTGTGGTGTTCCACCTTGGCGGACAAGAGACAATCACAGCCTTCTCCATGGAGGACTGCAAGCTATGGAAGCGCCACCTGCTGAACCTCACCACCCAGGTGTCACTGGCCACCTACGTCGTCGCCAAGCAGTGGCACGGAGGGAATCAGCTCGTGGCTCCCATGGTGTTCATGTTCATCTCTGGCACCGTCAAATATGCGGAGAGAATATGGGCACTCAAGGTGGCCACCGAAACAAGGGAACCAGGTAGCAGCTCGTTTGCCCGCCTTTATTTCTCGTGGTTCGCTGAGGATTTTTACAATGACATGGCAAATATCATTTCCCAGAAGGATGAGAAGAATTTCAGGCGTATAATGGAATAATCCGACCAGAAAAGCTTCTGGCTCAGCCTGCATTTTGTTATGGACGTGACCCCTTCGGTTGCAGGCCATGGTTTACATGTGTTGGGCATTGTAGATAGGATTGAAGGGTGCATGTGAGGACTCGGCTAATCACTTGGTGTACAGGATAAGCTGAGATCCACCTCTCGCTGCTCTGCGACTACCTGTACACAAGGATTGAAGGCATCAAGGGTGTGGTCCGTCGGTTCATCACCCTTGTCCTAACCTCTATAGCCCTCGCTCTGTTTCTTGCAGCCAGGGTTCAAGACATGGGGTACAGCAGAGCTGATGTCACCATATCTTACATATTGCTTGTGGGTGCCCTCATGATGGAGATATCTTCTATACTCATGTGGGTATTGTCACCATACTGGCCATACATGAGCGTGGCATATCTGAACTGGTATGCGGACTACTACAGATCTGCAAATAGAATCAGAATACTGGTTTGCGACATTAGTAAAGCTGCAGGAACGGTATTGCTTCACGTCATCAGGTGTACTCCCCGTCCAGAAAATAGAGTGGAATGGTCCAGGAAGATGAAACAATATAACATGCTCCATGGCATGGATGCTTCCACGAGAAGCAAGCCGGACGTCTTGAAAAGATGATGCAACGTATCGGCATCAAGCAGGGAGATTGCATAACACATGTCGTCATCTCAGCAGAGGTAAAGAAGCTGCTTCTTGGTAAACTGGTTGAAACAAAGAAGACCAATGCATCTGGTGGTGGTGCAGGAGAAGAGGGCTTGTCCTGGAAATCTTTTGATGGCAAATGGGCTCGACGCTGGGCATTCGATGCCAATAATGCAAGTGCAGCACAGCGAGCACTCGAGGTTAGCAAGATCCAAGGATCGACTTTTGTTTCAAGTGTATACCTTTGGCACATCGTGACGGATATATGCTTATTAGTGGACGATGACAGTACCAGCAGCGACTCCATCTTCAAAATCTTTTCCCATGAGGTGTCCAATTACACCATGTACCTTGTCGCCAAGCGTGATGCCACCCTTGATAGCTCTGGCTATTTTCGGCTTAAAAGTAGACGGAAGGGTTTGGTTCGTGCTCTTAGTAAGCACAGCGGTGATCTCAAGGAGTTCATCGAGGGAGTCCGCGATGGCAGCATTGGCACCAAACATCGGAACAGCAGTGGACTTAAACTAGCTCATGACGTATCCTCGGAGCTGCTTAAGCCTGAAGCAGAAGCTCATCGGTGGGAGCTGATTGCAACGGTATGGGTGGAGATGCTTTGCTACATTGCACTCAATTGTGGTGCTGAATTCCATGCCAAGGCTCTAATCAACGGTGGGGAGTTCGTCAGTCATGTCAAGATTGTCCTGTTTATTCTAGGATTCTGCTTTTCGTGATTTATTACAAAAGTTTCCCTGAAAGGTGGCAGCGTTTAAGTCATTTTTGGGTCAGTTTTTTTTTTTGGAAAGTTCTACCAATAATGTTATGAATGTGGTTGTTACACTACAACTACAAGTCTTAGGTTTCTTAGTATAATACATGGCAAGACCCAGCAGCTCGAAGGGAGGTTGAAGAACTGGGGGCAGTGCAGACTCTTTCTCTTTCTCTCGAAACGGAGGATATCCTCCCGTCTCTGCACTGATTATTGCCGTTCATTATGGTAAAGTGGCAAAATGCAGCTTGATTGCCAAAGCTTCCGTGTAAATCATATTACTGATGCTGCTCGTATCTTTTGCAAATATTTGTTTCAGAAAACTTGTATTCCAGTTTCCTGATGCGTGAGACCAACTTTGTAAGTGTGCGTGATTCCATTTTCGATGAAAAATCGTGCCAAAGGTTATCCTCCTTTTTTAGATAAAAAAGTTTTACTGCCCCCATGAGGATAACATAGTGTACCATAATTCAGATTATTGCTGGTGCAACAGCTGCTGGAGGGAAACTGATCCTCGCAACTTGGATGAATGTGGGCTGTACCCAAGAACTGGCATCTGATCATAAGCGCTTGCACTGAAGGATCGCATCATTTAACTTGAAATTGTACTAGCATGGAGCGATGGTGTTGCAGACATGCTCACTTGAGGAATAAGCTTCCCATGCCAGCACCACCACTGGGGAAGACATGGTTTGAAAAATGATGTTCATCCACCGTGGAAGATCTGTCTTGATTTTCTGGTATGATGTCTATGTTTTTTTTTTTTTTAAATGATGTCTGTATGATTCTTATTACAGGGTCTGTATGTTCGAATAAGATCGGGACACAGTTCATCTGCCTGGCCCTGCAACTACTACTGCGCCATTTCCTTCCTCCTCTCCTCTAACTGCTCCGTTAAAAAAACAGAGGAGCAGAGGCCGCACGCCGCCAGATACGGGAGCCGGACCGACGGAAGTATCCGTCGTTCCTCGTCGGCTGTGCGGCGGCGGCGCGGAGACGAGCAACGCGGCGGATAGCGTGATGCTCCAGGCGCCGGCGATGCCACGAGGAGCTGCGGTCTGCGGGGAGTCTCGCGGTGATGGCATCGTCGACGCCCATTCCGCGAAGATGACGCGCCGGAACACCTCTTCTGCCAGCTGAAATGCCCGTCGTCTGCTCCATCCGCCGGAAACCGGCGCGCCACCAGGTCAGAGTTCACCTGCACGCCAGGTGCTTGCGTTTATTCCCATTACGTTCCGCTGCCTCCTAGCTCGACCTTGAATACTGGGTGTTTGTGTTGGCATTGTCACTGTGTCGGGTATTCCTCCTAGTCCTAGACATACCACTTGTGGGAGTTTTAGGGCCATGCCTGCTTTCATCACCAAGAGAGTCCATGTTCCAATTCTCTCACCCACTTGCGAATGGGGACATCATACTAGGACAAAGTTCATAGGAATAAAGCCAAGTATGATAGTTAGCAACTTAGCATGCGTTTAGGCCCTGCTGTGGCGAGTACTAGCATCTCTACTATTAGTAGTAGTATTGTATATGATATTACACCGAGCTGCGACGACCTCCTCCTCTTAGGCCGTCTTCAACTTTGGAGCTAGCTTAGGCCGCTAGTTGGCATAGATGCAAGTGATGGCCATTAGTTATTTATGTGAACATGTATTACAAAAAGGCAAGACAAATATTGGGCCGAGTCCTGCTAAATGTGATTATACCTGCTGCTTGTTTCTGTAGGAGAACTAGAGCTTGACGCGTAACTAATAATTATATAGGATTCATATAAGAACTTACGGAATCCAGCTGCTGTTTTTGGCTGGGTCAAGCAAAATCTGACCAAGTCCTGCCTGCCGCACGAACTGTCGTCAGTATACACATGTGGACAAGATAAAAACAACCCCGTTCGATGAAATTGAAGTGCAGATATGTTGGCCAAGTCAAGCAAAATATTATAAGGTTATTAGGCTAGCACATCGACGTAAGCCAGCATGTAATAATGCCATTGTCACCGCTAACAATTTGCAATCATAAGATGAACTGACTGAGTTCAAAATGAATCGACCTCTCACTCTGTGTAAGTGTATGTGTGGGAACTGAGTGAGAGAGAGCTGGAGAGCTGCTAAGCAGGCAAGGTTCACGGATGGATCTCTCAAGTGCGGTCCTATGGTGGGAGGAGTGGCAGCTGCGCGTCCTCGTGCTCTGCAGCCTCGTCGTCCAGTATGTCCTGTTCTTCTCTGCCCCTTACCGTAAGCACGCCATTCCTTCCTGGTTCAGATCCATCATATGGCTTGCGTACGTAGGCAGCGACGCTTTGGCTATATATGCCCTTGCCACCCTCTTCAACCGACAGAGGAGGCAAGATTGTAGCTCTGGACAAGGCAATAGCATTCTGGAGGTGGTGTGGGCGCCGATTCTCTTGATGCACCTCGGTGGACAAGACTGCATAACTGCCTATAACATTGAAGACAATGAGTTGTGGAAACGGCATGTCCTCACTGCGATTTCCCAGGTCACTGTTGCCATCTACGTGTTCTGTAAATCATGGCCAGGCGGTGATAAGAGGTTATTACAAGCTGCAATCTTGCTGTTCACCCCTGGAATCCTCAAATGCTTAGAGAAACCATGGGCTCTCAAGAGTGCTAGCTTCAATAGCCTAGTTAGATTATCCCCTGCTAGCCATTCCAGGAACGCAAACAGGAGATGCGAGGCCATTTCTCTTGAAGAGTATGTGCAAAAAGCAAAGGCTTCCGTCCAAGCTGACCCTCAAGCGGAAGAACCCAGTGAAATGGACCTTGAGGGAAACCGTGTTCCTCAAGACCAAGGAGAAGATGATGAATTAAGCCGCCGATACCGAAGTTGGGAAAAAAAGAAGAGATTGGAACTTGAGATATGTAAGCTATTTGCGGACCTTGCGTCATTGTATCCAGATCGTGTAACAGTCCTCAAATCCTTCTTGGCGTATGCTGACTATCAGGAAGCAGCATATAAGTCATTGCAAAAAGGGCTATTTGACACTTTTGATCGTCTCTACACAAAATGGAAGTTTGTAGTCTTAATGGTGGGACTAGCAAGAACAGAAATGAGATGGAAGAATGCGGTTCCTGTTTATGTACGAGGAGCAGCTCTCTACCTGCCATTCGTAGCCATCGGCCTCTTCCACAAGAGTCGTAGAGAAGCTTATAATGTTCATGATGTCAAGGTTACGTATGCCTTGCTTTGTTGTACCGCTGTTCTGGAGTGCTTTTCCCAGCATATAAGTTTGGGAGGAGTTTCTCGGGTCTTTCAGCCAATACGCTCTGGTGTGGTTTCCCAATATAGCGTTGTAGGATTTTTTGCCAGCAACAAAAAGCACACCAAGAAGATGTGCGCCTCATCCTTCAGAATCACAATGTTAGTTCTTAGACATGTGAAGGGTTGGTGGATGGAACACATAACAGATGTTGCCAGTTACTGGAGGTTCAATGATCATAGGGGCGAAGGGATTATTAAACATAAAGGATGCGATCAAGACCTGAAATGGAGCTTAAACAAGCCGTTCGACGAGAGTGTACTTCTCTGGCACATCGCAACAGACTTGTGCTTTTACCAAAAGAGCGACACATCAGTTAGCGATAGAAAGGCCACAAGGTGCAGAGAAATTTCTAACTACATGATCTACATGTTGTTCGACAAACCTGAGATGCTATTGTCTGGCACGAGACGAGATCTGTTCATGGAAGCTAATGCTGAATTGGAGGAGATCCTTATGGAGGACAGGTCATTGCTCAAGAAGATCCTCAAGGGAGACAAGCCATCGGTCATGGAGATCCTCAGGGGAAATAAGCCATTCCTCGAGTTCCTTAAGGCAAAAGGGCCATCGCCTGAGGAAATCGAAAAAGGATTTATGCAGAGAATAATTGCCAGGTTGCAGCTCACAGAACGCAGAGAAGAAGATGCTGGACACGAAGCTGAGCGGTGTCCATTATCTGCAGAAGAAGGTTTTATTCAGGGCGCCTGGAAGATTTCCAAAGTTTTGTTGGCTCTCGGTGATGAGAAGATGTGGGAAGTGATCGAGGGTGTATGGGTAGAGATGCTCTGCTTCTCCGCTAGTAGGTGCCGAGGGTACCTACATGCCAAGAGTATGGGCTCCGGCGTGGAGTTGCTCACTTACGTTTGGTTCCTACTGTCGCGCATGGGAATGGAGACCTTGCCCGAGAGGCTGCAGAGGACGGAACTTTCAAGTGGAGGAGCAAACACCGGCGCTGTTCCGTCAACTTCCTAGGTCAGTACTGCCACTAGTGAAGCCATTGTTTGACAAATGGTGCTGATGATGACCTTATCCCCCCTTGTTTTTAAATCATAGTTGTTGATTACTGGATATCCGTGTAATATTTTTCTTGGCTACTATTTATTGGGATGTGTTGAATGCGGCTGTGTTTCTCTAGTGCTCCTGTTCTTGTGCTGAATAAAAGCCAGCAAGTGTAGGTATGTTTCTTGCTACTGTGTGATAGTGCGTACCATACGCGTGTGTGTGTACGGATGGATTTGATGTGGCATGTTAATGTATTACTGCCGCCCAAAGGTAGATGGATGATTCCCAGCAGTAGGCCGTTCAAAAAAAAAAAAATATATATATATATATATATATATATATATATATATATATATATATAAGCAGTAGGAGCCTCTCCTGCTGTGCCCTTAACATCAAAAAAAAAAGGTAGATGGATGATGTTTTCTTTAATTTCTAGTAATGTTGCAATGTTGCTCCGTGTGAAAAAAAAACAGAGTGTTCAATCAGGGCTGGAAATTTCATTTCATATTCAGAAATATTTATAGCTATGTGTTCTACCTGACACGTGGGATTGAAGACCTTGGCTAACAGGCTTTAATCGCTGGAGCCTCATCAAACGATCAAACCCAAGAAGTACCAGCTGCTTTAATCTATCTGTATAAATGTAAACACTCAGAGCTTAGATGGACACCATTGCTCCACCCCCAGATGACAGGGCTTAGCTAGCAACAGCGGACATTCATCGACGCTGCGAGTATCAGTTTCCTTCCAACAGCAGCATCTGTTTGATTGATAGCAACCATTTGGTCATCTGGAATATTGTACACTTCATGAACTATTTTTTTTATTTTCTAGATCAACGCGGTGTGACCCCGGCGCGGGCAGCTGGGCTCCATTTTCGTCAAGAACGAGAGTGTGCAGGTCCAAGGGACAAGCCCAACCAGATATCTTCCCCCAAA